>JAVJAQ010004327.1:0-615427 GCA_032362365.1 Zygogramma bicolorata | reverse complement strand
TGTTTTTGTTTTTTTCCCATAACTCGCTTAGTCTTCAAGCAATCATATCCACCAGAAAAGTATTTTGTAGCTTTTTTCAAGAGCCATAAGCTCATTCACATTATTTTTTGTTGCAGATTATACTTTTGAAAAGGTTCATGCTGAAAGGGCTCAAAAAAGGTACTTTGCGCGAAACCTCACAATATTTAACTGGCCATATCTTACTCTATTTTCATCCTGCAGAAAAAGAAGAAACACCGAAATTTTCAGAGGAGAATAGCCTTCAATTTTGTACCCTAGGAAATTTTGCATGTGATCAATACTTTTCGAGTTATTTCGAAGAAATGGTGATTTTTCGCTGAATCACGTATATGATTTTTTCTCTTCAATCTCAATTTTTTCCGAAAATACGTACTTTCAATCGATGAAAAACTCAGAACTCATCATAAGAACATGAATGAAGTGAATTATGGAGTTACAACAATTTTTTCCAAAGGGGGGAGACGAGAGGATGAGTTATTCACAATTTTTTTTAACGAAAAAATAGGATTCAACATTATTTCCTTCATACCTCGGTCAGTTTTGAAGCTAGAAACTTTTATAGATAACAAAAATGAAGGATTTTTGAAGGACTCCAGAAAAGGTCCAATTAGTTATTCCCGAAAAATGCATTGGTTTTTGGTTATTGCACGTAGAAACTTTCCATTTTGTCGTTTGAAAATACCAATCAACTTTCAACAAGCAATTATTCAGTTTGTAGTGTGTTTGCATACATCACAAATGAACAATCGCTTTTGTTTTTTCAAAAGCTATAATTTTGCTCTCCACAGGTTTTTCGATTAGATGCATTATTTTCCAGTTATTCGCGAATGAGGATCGGAAAACGTGTTTTTATTGACTGAAAACCGACAATTTCACTCGTGAATAAGTCGAAAAGCATTACTTTTCAGAAAAAACTTCATTGGACAAAAAGTGCTTAGAATTTCTTAGAATTTGTCAATCTATTGATTTCCACACTTATTTCTGATATAAAATTTTTCACCCCCAAGAGGGGGTGGCATCCACCCCCAGGGAGAAAGCAACCCTCGGCACGGGGTAGATTTTGGAATAGAGTGTCAGTAGAACGTATATCCAAATTTTTATACGAATCGATGCGGTATGGGATGAATACACAGTTTACACTTTTTTCACCGTCATAGACTGGAGTATAAACGATATTAATGGGGGTTAATGGTAAAAAAACAGAAACAAATAGATCTATGAATATTAAAGTAGGAATTGGGAATGAAAATATAGATTTACAACTATAAGAAGTCAGAGAAATAGAATCTGATGTAATTGTAACTGAACAGAATGGGGGCAAAGATCAATTATGAGAGGAAAGATGTAGAAATGGATGGTCAACTGTTCGAATTAATGGAAAAAAAGAGTTGAAGTTTCATGACAAAAATTGTTTGTGTATGAGAGGGATGAATGAGAGTTATGTTTTCGAAATCAAAAATGAAAGTCATGAAGAAAATATTGAATGAAAATGAAAAAAGTGTGAATGGTATATAAAAAAATTATCACATAAATGTTGAAGTTCAATTATGTGTGAATAAAGAGTAACAAAAGAATATGTGCACAAAATAGAAGTCAAAGAACCTGATAAATTCAGACCAGATAATCATCCAATTTCATACAGGTACAAGGAAAATGTAAGAGAGAAAATTGACGAAATTTTGAAAATTTAGTATAATAGAAAGATCTACAAGTAATAACATCAATCCTTTGATATTAGTAGAAGAAAAAATGGAGAACTAAGACAATGTTTGAATGCTCGAGAACTGATTGAAATTACAACTCCTCAATCTGAATCTCCTTCGAACTCAGAAACAATAATTCACAGAATTACAAATGCAAAATAATTTTCCAAAATTGATTCGAAACATTTTTGGATTATACCTTGAAAAGTAGACTTTGTGTAGTTCCACATGTTGAACAATCTGCTTGTCCAGCACTATTAAAGCACCACATTAAATATCAGACAAATATGATTTGTATTACATTACATAGATCACATTCTAATAATCTGATATTCGAAAGACGAAACTACTCACAAAGAGCCTTCAAATATAGTACAAGAAATGTTGAATGAAGCAGGGTTGAAAATTTACCTCGGAAAATATCAAACTTTCTAGAATGAGATGAATTATTCAGGATACAGACTGAACGACAAAGAAATGGAAATGGACCCATGAAGAATCAAAACAATAGAAGGAATTTACATAACCACTCAACTTGAAGACCCTTAGGAAATTTTTGGGAATACCGAACTCTTCTGAAAGACTAATTAATAGTTGATTCAATAAAGAACTAGCACTCGTGCAATTATCAAGAAAGAACATCAAATGGAAATGGGAACAGGAACAAGAACGAGCGTCTGAAGATTTGATAGAAATATTTATAGAGAACCTAGAAAAGTATCAATCTTTCATCCTTCGAGTGGATGCATCCAAGAAAAGTTTTGCTGGTGTGCTAATACAATATCAAGGAAAAGGAATAATTCCAATCTCATTTGATTCCAGTTCTATGTCTGTCTTCGCAGAAGCTGGAACACTAAAAATGGAATTCGAAACAAAATCTGGTATCGCACTATATAATGATGATCTTGTTTTACTCATATTCTATTTATGGAAGGTTAGATTTAGATATCAATATTTTTGGCTCCTCATTAGATACTCAAGTAACTTATTACTTGTCTGCTCATTCCACAATGAAAAAATCATTCGGATGCAATTGAAGATTTTTATCAGCTGCATCATGTATATCGTTCAATATGTTTGTGGACGGATAATGAATGTTTTGATCATGGCAAATATATCCCAGAAACCTATCTGAAATTAGGAAAAAAGACTGTGAAGAGTTCGAGCGATTCATGTATGGTTTGTAAAAATTTGCAAATACCATAATGCTTAGTCATAATTCCAATAGAGAATTAATATATTTGATGGAGTGAACACATTAATGTAACTGAATGAGCTATTGCCTATAAGAAATAGATAATTCAGACATTTTCAATGATCCGTTCACCTTAACGGTTCAATTAACAATCAGAATGAATGATTTTTGGGTATGTATTTCCTTGCTACTATTTATAGTTGACACTCGGTACGCAAAATCTGCATTCCACACGAGTTCATCTCGTTAGCGTGCATTATGATTACGATTTTCTAGATGTTATTTTTTTATTTTTAAAAAACTTAATCAGATTTAATGAATATCGTGTGTATCGAATACCATTTTTCCAAATGCCACAATCGAGTAATGTTAGATATGAGTATATCTGTACAACAATCTGTATAACAAAAGTAATTCAAAAGTTTTTTTTTATATCAATACGGAAATACAAAAGTTGGGAATAATAGCCCAGTTTCATCTTCAGTGACGCGCATTGTATGATAACATCTTCGAATGTGTATCTGAAACGAAGAAACAACTGTTTTTCAGTCAATTCCTCCGAAGAAATTGATAGAATTCAGTTAGGGTTGAGTACGAGAGGTATGGGTCACAATCTAGAAAATTGTCACAATGGAATATTGCTACTACCATATGATGGAAATTGCCCATTTTTATGGTCTGTTGCAATAGATACTCGATCAGTGCATCGAGATCTACATCTTAGCGAATATTCAAACATTTTTACTGATCCGTTTGCCTTAACGGTTCAATTAACGATAAGAAATGATTATTGAGTATGTATTTACTTATTGTTACTATTGATATTTAGCACTCATTCGATACGAATATTATACTAGTCAGGAAAAAATTAAGAGAAATTACCTACCTGAACATAAAAAAATCGATTCAAATTTAATAGTCTTTTTCATCGTCATCATCGTCACTGTCGGAAGCATCTGATATATTGTCTCCAGTTTCGATCGGATCGTCGATGTCTTCTTCAGCGTCATCCTCATCCACGTTCTGTAAGGAATGGCTCTGTAGTTTTCTGTTGAGGCGAAAAATGCCGAGATATCCGCCACAGAGTTGGTAACAGTTCCATCCTAAAAACACTTATGAATATTATAGAAAGCTCTTATAAATTCATTTCAGTCCTACAGTAGATCAGGGGTATACCTGCTTTCCTATAACTGCAAGCGGACATATAACTTTTCTGACAGTTACAGGTGATCAACCTGAGGAGTTTATGAGCTGAATCTGTGGTGGTCCTGATTGGTATTGGGTACCACTATTCAGTTGGAAGCACCAAGTTGCCATTTAATTTTTGCACTAGCATATGAGTGCGGTATACATGCTGGCGCACAGCTTCTGTCGTCGGAGGTAGCTATGCAAGATATTTAGTTTTTGCAGCGCTGCCTACAAACGTTTTGAACCTGTTTCCGTGTAATGACTTGATACTTTTTTTGGCACCATACATGAAGAGTACATATTTGGACGCTGTGACCAAATTTTTTTCGCTCAGGCCGATGTATATTCTCACAACTTCACTTTGTAAATCGTGTTCCATGACAATATTATAACACGATGTCTTCTCTTTGAGCGAAGAAAAAGACGATATCTTGCATCTCAGGCTTTTCTTTATGGATTGCTTTTATTGCGAAGTAACTGGTCTATACTCTTTCTGCAGATGGCTTCATGAATACGACTTCACTGCTTGGTGATGGAGTTCTAGACAAGAGGATAGCTAATAAATCCACATCAGTCCCAACGACAACAGTATGGCAGCAACATTTACAGCTGTCTCTACAATTGAAACGTCAGCGTCGTCCGCGGCATGATGCGTCTCATAATACCTCTCAGTAAACGAGAATACAATTCATTTCAATAACAAGTGACCCAATTTTTTCAAGGAAAACTAATTACATTTCAATTCAAGATGCGTGCGATAACATATTGAAAACATGGGAAATATATTTTGTTCATAAAATTGATGAACATAGTCCTCTCGCTGCCAGATGAGACTATTAAAACTTCGAGTACAAATTCATGACAATGATCATGGCCCACTAAAAAATATTTCTCATCCAGAAGCAAACTTGGAAATTGAATTTTTAAGAATTGATATTCTCATATTCAGTCTACCAAGAACATGTTTTGTATTCACGTAGCGAAACCAAAGTGAGATTTGACTGGCGTGAGCGATCAATACATAATATGATGACGATAGGACGTCATTTCATCTCTTTTATGTTCCTCACTCCATACCAGACTACTTCCATCAGGCGGAAAATATGTTGCCCGATTGAACAATCCACTATCTTTCAACTTGAAATCACGTTTCACGGACCTGCAAAGAGAAAATTAATTGAGTGTACTGACTTGTTAGGCAGGTTTTGTTGGAGCGAGAGGAAACGAATTGGAATATAGCCGATGAATAGGAAGCAATGAGTTGATAGCTTTGTTCGTATCTATCTGCAGTAATTCTAGCATAAAATCGGCGCCCCATTGTAATTACTACCGCTCGAAAATGCCGTTGTTTCATATAACCCTATGTAAATGCTTGCTCATTGGAGAAAACAAACTCCATGCTCGGTTCGTTACAAAACGGAAAAATATTTCGGTAGCAACACCGATTCATTCATTATTCGTTTTCTTCATACAACAATTTCTTCGGAGAATGCAATAATTTCAGCAACGATCCTCATAAACTAATTTGGTGCGCATCCATTTTGATGATGAATAGTTATAATTCAATCTTTCACTGAACAGGAAAAAGGTTGAACAAATGAACTAGCAGATGCTCCCGCGAAGGAAGTCGCGCCATTAATATAAGGTACTGTATTGGATGCAATTCTTGAATTTTTCTATACTCAAGTGAATTCAAAGGATACACCTGATACACTTCCCAACAGATTGATTTATTGAATATGTATAACCGACCTGTTTGGGTTACTTGACCTCATATGGAGGTGGAGTACTATTATTTTAGTGATATCTAGATTATGTAGAGATAAAGATTTCAAAATAATCATTTCAGGCAGATCTCGAGACCGAATTAAACCACTTGTGGAAAGGGGAGACCCGTTCTTGAAGGCCAAACGGGCTAAGATCTGGAGGCAACATACCACAGGTGGATACCCTTACGAAGGAAGCCACGATGAAAGCTATGTTTTTCAAGAAGGCTTTCACGGCGGTGATAATCGCCATCATGGAGGCTGAATATCTAGATGTTCAGCTGGACCCAGAAAAACTGAGCGCCGTGAAGGCATTCTTCCTTGCGGCCTATGAAAGGATACCAACAGATAGCCCACAAGTGCGCTTTGAGAAGTGTGCAAACAGGTCATGGTATCTCGTCGTGATGTGCGCTGACGGTGAGCGCGGCGTAGCTGAAGGATGTCGTCCCAACCCTGCGCCTTGGGAAGGTGCAAGTCTCGTAGCGCTGGAGGGGGAGACATTGCGAATCTGTGTGCTTGTCTTCGTGCTGGACGAAGCAGGGCAGTGTGTGGAAGTAAGACTCCTACTTGGTTGCTCCAAGGTGAGTAACCATGAGCTGAATACTGAGTACTGGAAAGTGTGGGCCTGTACTCCTATGGAGAACGGCGGAATGTGAGTTCTACTCATGGACAAAGAGACCATGGAAGTACTCAAGAAGGCTGAATATGTCTTTTGAATAGGGAGTTTGAAATTCCGTCCAAAATCAATGGAATATACACCTGAAAAGGCTGGTCCCAGCTACTCAGGCGATACAGTAGGGGGCTTTGCAGACCATGCGAGAGCCGATTTCGATCTGTGGCCTGGAGGATCTTCGGAGACCTCCAGAGGACACGATCACAAGGGGCGCCGGCCAGCTTGGTAGGTAAACACCCACAGAACAAAGGCAGGTGCCCATGGAGGTTGAGGCGACCACAGCGGGGGGATGGACGGATATGGTTAGGGCCTTCAGCGCCGAAACCGAAATAATTAGGGTCCTGCAGGCGAGTCTCCATCATGCAAAAGTTGCTTCAGCCATAATTTGCAGGAGGTTCAAAGAAGACATAGATATTGCCCTTCTGCAGGAACCTCAGCTCAACGCCAATATTGTAGCAGGTCTCAAAGTAAGGCAAGTGAAGTACTCTACGACCAGCCACCTTGAGACCACGTGCGTGTATAGTAGATAGCAACAAAAAAACTGCATAGCATTAGAATGAACTGCTTACAAATGCCAGCGCTATGCACTGGAGATTTTGTTTTGTGGATGATATACACCACTCTAGGAGAAGTTACCATACAGGTAAGAGCAGTGAAGTGATGCCCAAAGGAGAACCCTAGTAGACGATCTCTCCAGGAAGCTATTTAAAAAAGGAATATATTGCCTAGGATATGCTGATGATCTGATGATATTTACAAGAGGAAAATTTTCAGGCGTTACCTAGGAGTGCGTGCAAAGAGCTTTGAATGTCGTCAACAAGGGTGCGAGCATGAGAACCTCTCAGTGAATGCCCCTAAAACCACCGCCGTCGTGTTCACAAAGAAGAGAGTGATGGGAGGACTAAAACCATAAGTTACCAATGAAGTGGAGATCCCGTTCGCCACGGAAGTCGAATACTTAGGTGTGACTTTCGATCATAGGCTCACGTGGAACCTCCACATCCAAAAAACAGCATATGAGGCCAGGATAGCCCTAGGAATCTCCAGAAGTATGTGAAGGAAAAACTGGGGGCTGTAACCAACAATATTCAAGGGTAACAATGATAACAAACGGTGTAGTGACTTTGGCAAGAACAAAACAATCAGGTACGACTAGGCTACTAGGAGGCATACGAAGGCTGGCGTGTCTGAGTGCCGCAAGAGCCATGAGAACGACCCCAACTGCAGCAATTGAGATCCTACTTTTGACCATTGCACATCTACATACAGAGAGAAGCTCGACTAGTGAAACACAGGTATAGTACAACACAAAATCATCATACCAAGTAGAGTGGACTGACGATACAGGTGGATCAAAGACCCAAGAAGTAGTGTGAGCCGATATATACGGAAGCGGAGCGAAGATGAGACTCGCACACAGCCTCGGTGCTCCAGGCAGAAGTAGAGGCCATCAAACACTGTCTAATGGAACTGAACAGGCAGAAGGTCGCAAATAAAACCTTTGCTATTTTCTCCGACAGCCAGACGGCAATTAAGGAGCTCACCTCATTTCGATTCTTCTCAAGGCTGGTGGGAAGCTGCCTGAGCTGAGTACCCCAAATAGGGTCACTCTATCTTGGGTACCCGGACATAAGGATCACAAGGGCAACGACGAGATTGATGCTTTAGCGCGTGAAGGCGCACCCAAGGCTAACCTTATGCGGGGTAGCGAAAGCATGTATAAAGACATCCATAAATCTATGCTGCAAGCCGAATCGATAGATTGTTGGAATGAGCTCTCAGTAATGAGGCAGGCTGAAGAGTTCATGGAAAAATCATCGCACAGATTCATGAAAGACCTGCTAAAACACGACCGTAAGGTTGTTAGAGTAGTGGTGGCATAGCTGGCTCAGGAAAAATATCAGCTACAAAGGTCTGCAGAAGAAACCCAATGCGGGTTCCATCATGAAGAGGAAGAATGCATGTGCTCTGTGGATGCGAAGCGATAGCAAGGCTGAGACACACAAGATCCGGGAATAGAAACCGGAGGCTGCTAGCTATATGAAGTTGTCAGTGTCAAGGCTATGGGGTCTCATCAAAAGGATCAAGCTAGACAATGAGCTCTAATAACCAAGGAGCGTCACAATAGATATTAAAAGATCGCAGTGGATCAGGCCCTGGGCTAGAACCCCAACAATCCAATCCAAGGTGCAATTTTGTTTTGGTTTCTATTCCAGCATGTACGATTTTTTTTGTTATATAGCGATCAGTGACGTCACTGAAAGAATGAAATATCGCCAAATTATTCACAAACATTACTAATAAACACATATTTCATAACTGTCACATGATATACTGAAACAATACAAATATTTTATCCACTTTCTGAGTCCATGAATTGGGTGCTTGTGCTCTATTGAACTGTTTCACGAGATATTGAACAGAAAATGGATGAAAGTAGTTAAAAATACATAAATCAGATATATGGGAGTCGAGTGTAGTAGCTATCGATCCAGACATGAAGAATGAAAAACGACTATTTTCAAAGCATCTCACTCCCCCAAGTCTTTCCTTGCGGCGCTAATTTCCCGTTTCATACTCAGACCCAGTCACTAATGACCTATATCAGTAGATTTATACTCGAAAAACTTTATAATTAACAGATGTATACGTGCATTCGCTGAAAACTAACAGTTTCTGTCTATTGCAGGCCAATTGTTCCAAAACTGATCTATTCGTGACGATCGTCTACGTTTCTTGATGAGGATGATGTTGAGTATACAGAGCAATTCACTCAAACCTCCCACAAAATATATCTGCTGGACTATAGCGTATAACTCAGCCCTGCGAATGACAATGAAATGACAGGGAATTATTAATTTGATTGAAAATAGGAGTTATGAAAAAACTAAGATGGGCGCAGCAACAACTTTCAAATCAGAATATTCAAGATTACAACCATGTAACGTTTGCATGAATAGATAGACCACATTCCTCTAGTGAAATCATTAAAATTTTAATAATATTTGTTGAAATAAGCACCGTATTCGAATATTGTCTTATTGCATGAAAATCACTGTACAGTGGCTTGTAAAAGGGGTATCCGACGCCCACTGAGGCCTCATCATTAAGGGCATGGAGATTTCGTTGAGTTTCAGCAAGGTTATTCTCGAATAAGGTTTTTAACGAGTCAAATTGTCGTTAGCAATTTTATGCAAATTTCAGGCATGCCCCGCTCAACCCCAAGCATTCCACTCACAAATTCCATCCACCTTGGTGAATTTCGTTTTCACCAGTCTGGGCAAGTAGGCTATCTTTCTGTTCATCACGGCGAATGGGGAAGATGACCCAAAGCTTTCAGTAGGTGGCAGCACGACTGCATGTGCCTAACGGGTGATTTTGCAGGTTATGTTTCATTTTTATTTCAATGAATATTAGATACTTAAGAATCATAACGATGTTTTCTCCAACCGATAGATATGGATGTTTGTCTGTACCAGAACTGAAAAGTTTGTTGAGGGAACGTGGTGGATCCCTCAAAGGGAAAAAAAAAGATCTGAAAGGTAGAAAATTCAAACTGATTACAGAGGTGTTTCGTTAAAAATCATCATAATAACCATCTACTAGCCCTGCTACGTTATTTTGTAAGTGACTGGAGCATTATCTAAAATGTTCAGAAGCCTGAAAGCTCTTTCTTTTCAGGACTACTTCCCACTGCTTTCTCAGTTTTGTTTCTTTTGGAAATAAATGCGTACCTACATTTTTACATCCGAATGCACTACATAAGACCATTTTATGTCGATTTCAAATCTTTATATTCTCAATTATTGCAAAGAAGGGACGGTTAATGTTTTGAATTGTTGTCATTTGACTTGAGAGGCTGTCAAAGGTACATGCAGTGGTGGCGCTCCTAGTGGTAGAGTTTTGCAGCCGTCATCCCCATTGGTCGTTTCATTTCATAGAACTATCGAGTATCGCTGATCACTAGCGAAATTTCGGTGTATTTGTTTCGTGTAATTGAATGTTTAGTATATGAGGGTTTGTTCGGTAGTTGTTTTGAAACCAGTATGTTGGAGACACTGTACGGATTTCCAAGTGTCAAAAATGGAATTTGAGAAGTGGGGATTTCCGTTCAGGCTAGTCTTTTCGAGAACATTCGAGTAGACAAGCAAGACGTCTGGTAAAGACTGTTAGCCGTTTGAGCAAGAAAACAAATCGAAAGATATCTATGAGCTGTCGTGCCATCCTGTGTTGGAATCATCTCAGTTTATTGCTGCGTGGTAAAGTGGAGTGAAGCGTTGTGGACTTAGGAGCGTCGTTGTTTTGGAAAACGAGTTCAAAGTTGGTTTTTGTAGAACCGCTCACCCAGACCCGTTGGAGGGGATCATCACCACCTAAAAGGTATGTGCTGTCCGAAGATTGTTTGTAGTTTGTGTGGAACCCTTATTAATAAGGGATTTTACGAGAGGCCAAGTTTCGTCTGGAGTAACTGTTTTTTTTTCGGAAGGCCAAAATCCTGTGGAGAAGTTTTTCATACTCGTGAGGAAGCCGTGATTTCGCGGAAAGTGGATATTCTGTTGGAGGATGCATGTTTATATATAATCGAGTTTTCACATCCGTAGACCGATATGGAAATTCGAATCCATAGTTCCTGTACCAGAGCACCATTAGGTGAAGTCGCATGTCAACATCGTAGGGTGAACACGAAGTCTGTATCCACCTATACCTACAAGTAACTTAGTCATAGTGATATATCAGTATTCTTTTATCGGTGAATCATGTTTCTGTAACAATTCGACGTAAAGTCGTACCTACGACACCAAAGAACATAACATACAGGGTTATTCAGTATTTTATGTAAGATATCTGCGGAAAGCCAACAACGTACTTAGTAGGCGCAGTATTTTTGAAAAAGGTAGCCTCTGCGAATGGACCCATTCGCCGACGTTTTGTTCATAATTTAGTTGTTTTATTCAGACGAACTTTCTGTACGGTATAATTTCCTAAGGTAATTTACCCTTGCATGTAGTGAAAAATCATCTGCCTACCTCAATTATCTACCACACCATAGTCCTCGAGCATTAGTCGAATTACCGGGCCTATTTTTGAATCACAATCAATGTACTGGGTGGTCACATTACCTTTGTTTTGAATATACGCGCTAATATTGGGTATTGGCTTTTCCTTTTGTCCGATTTCCTAGGTTGTAGGAAGAAGCTAACATTGAACCTGCTGTGGTGCAAAACTAGGTGGTGCCCATTTTCTGTACAGGTAAGGTGAAATTGTTCTTGAGTCACCTCAACGCTCACCTGTAGTATACCCACGACCATCTCCACTTCGAGCGTAGCCGAGAGCATGCTGGGATTTTGAGCCTCGGTCCACAAGAAAAACCCTTATAATGATTCAAGTAATTAGTAGTAATTCAATAAATCGTCTAGATCGTTATGAATTTATAACGTATGAATTGTGGTGTTATGAATTGGCGAAGAGATCGTTATGAATTGGCGCAGCAACGTGAGGCCAGTGATACGTGTTTGACACCCAGTACTATAGTTTTGACATCTGTTATTGTGATAGATTTGATCTTTTGAATTGTCTGCTGATACTGTTCTTATAACCAGTGTTTGAGTATACCATATTGTAGTTTTGTTGTGTATATACGAGGTGTGGTTATGTAGTGATATTTTTTGCATAAAATATTTATAGTGCTCATCAGTGGATATTTCTCTGGATTTTGGAGATTAACATCGAAGAACTAGCAAAGCATGGATCCGTTGGTCTTGGAATAAATTGAATAATTTTTCTCAACTGGACTTTGAAGAAATTTTTGTCAATTTTTAAAATTTTGTTGTTGTAACTTTTCCGATACTTCATGTGAGTGACTTGTCAATATTGTGTGGTGAACTTTGTAATGGTGAATTGTACAGGGTGAATAAAAATTCCCTTGATATGAATAAGTACTTGATTAGCCAACAATAAAATACACCTTACCTGAGTTTTACTTCGATATTGGGAATTTATCGTTGCTTGTATTGTACCATTTTTAAACTATTGAATATTCACTTTGATATTTGAAATTCATTTTGCTTTTTTTCTACCATTGCTAAAATTTTGACTTTAACTGTTGTTTCCTCCCTTCATCATGCCTGGTAAGTTGGTCATTAAATATTTTTAAAAAAATAAGAATTGGAGTGTGATTTTGGGATTCCAGGAGTTGGAACAGGAACCGTAGGTGACATGCGCAGTAGTTTAGCAGCGACTCTTCGTAGTGAGGCAAATAGGGTAGCAGTTGAAACTGAATTGTGTGAACTAGAGACATCTTTGAAAAATTCTACAGGGAATCCAGCAGGAGCCGAAGCCATCAGGTGGCAGACGCAGGTTAATCATTTGTCAGGTAGGATTGGTCGTATGACCCCTACTGGTGTTGATGTTGTAGATCAGCAGAAGGTGAAATCAAGTTTATTGGCTATGATTTTAACTCTTTCAGAAAAGCTTCACCAAAAACTGTATCCGGAACCAGTTGATTCGATACCACCAGCTTTGAAGATTCTCTTTGGTCAGAACCAAACCTTTCAATCAGGCTTAGGTCAGGTGCATACGTCGTCTCCGGTTCAAATGGGTCCAGCCAACACTACTGCGGCAGCTGTGTATTCGTCGCAAATGATACCACCATATAAGTGGGGTATTGAAAAATTCACCGGTTCACCTATCTATATCTGTCTCCGCATTCTTTGAGATGAATGAAAGAACTTAGGTTAGCTCGTCATGTCCCAGAAGATGTTTTATTAGAGTCCGTTATCGATTTATTTCATGACAAGGCTTATCAATTCTATAAGAATGTTCGTGTTAGGGTTACTAGTTGGCGTGAGTTAGTAGAAGAATTCAGGAGGGAATACTTGTCGGCTCATCATGGTGAAGCACTGTTTGAGGAACTTCGACATAGAAACCAACACCCCTTCAGAATCGATCGGAGTTCATTTAGCCATCATGAATAGATATTTCAACCGACTGAGATGCCTGACTGCTGAGGGGACGAAGCTGAGGATTATATCAAAGAAATTATATCCTTTCTATCAGGATAGGTTAAGGGACCCCTTACCAACTACTTTGAAGGATCTTAGAATTGTTTGTCGCCGTATGGAATAGAGACGCGATAGTATTCAGACTCATGTAGAACCCAATGCTAGGAGAGCGAATGTTCTGGGAAAGGACTTGGCATATATTGGGACGGATTGCGTTGAAAATAGGAGCGTTGTGGCATCAACTTCATCTTCCGAGAAGCCGGATAATTCCTGGCGGTGTAATTCGACCAATAGGAATTCAGGTCAGTCAAATTTGAGAGAACATCCCTCCGGTATTGCTAACTCAAGGAAAGACTTACTTTGTTATCGATGTAAGCAGCCAGGCCAGTGTCAGATATAATGTTTCCCAATTGATCTGAATGCAGTACCTAAAAACTGAAGTGTTTATATTGTACATTGCACCCAAATACGTCCAAATACGTTTGGGATTGATTAGTAGTTATAGAGATTATAGATTCGGTACAGAAAGCCTTGAAAATTGTCGATAATATTATCTTCTTGTTTTTGCACTACATACAAGCATGTTATTATTTCACTTTGAAACTTTGACTCTTCAAAAATATAATATAACTTGAAAAGGGGAATTCTCTTTTGTTGAATATTCGTTTGATTGGATTGAAGTAACAACTATGAAGACTGAATTACAACTAACTGAATGACGCCACGTAGGGCTATTAATGAAGTCAGACATGCTGATGATGTTGTTGGGAAACAATAGCGTCCATGGTCTCCTTCTTGAAAGTCTGGAACGTGTGCGTGGGCCTTGTCATCACAATGCCCACTTGGGTAACTTGATCTTCTCCAGAGGGTCGTTACTTGGCATATAACAACTCCCTTTCCATAGAAAAAGTTGGTGCTATGCAACAACTTTCAGGGTGGTAATGAAGCGGGTTTTTTCCGGCGACGTCATCCATCTCGACGTTTTCTTCTTGGAACTCGTCTCGAAGGCTTGGTCTTCTTCAGGGAAATATGGCCATGAACTTCTTTATACTTCCATTCGGTCTATGTGGACGCGGTGGAGGACTACTCGAGCTCATTAGGGCTGAGCATCGGCGTCTCCGTCTACATTTGCAGAGGGTATAAAGTAACACTAGAATGATTATAAGTGTTATGGTAAAATACGTAAACCACGAAATATTCTTCGTGACGAAAGGCTGGTGAATCAAGCCATCTAGAGTTTTCGAATAGGAATCTAATTTGTGTTTGACGATTTCTAGATCTTCAACGTTCACCTCGTTCAGTTTCAGCGGCTTCAGGTTTGGAAGGTTTGATTTGTCAGGAATGCCTTCACAACACTCGTACAGGATTACCACGGGATGTGTGTTGTGGGACACATTGGAGGTCTACCTGATTTTGAATTTTTATTATTCCTATGAAAGCACTGCATTCGGTTCTAAGTGAAAGAAGGGGTTTCTGGTGATAAGTTCCGTTCATGTTGAAAACATGGGGCAAATAATCGTTATTTGTAAAGGTTCAGAAAGTAGCACCGACCACAAATCGCGTTTTAATTCTCAAACGTTATAGCTCTGATTGAAGAATAACGAACTTCGACAGTTTCGCGGAATTTTGTTGATACTTTCTAAAATAATTGCGCTTCACAAATCGAGATAGTCAATTGGACACGCGAGCATATCAGAGCACAGTTCAGTTCGCCCGTACACCGGTTTACATGAACTCCGATCGGAAACTAGTGTAAACATCAAAGAATCATCATCTCTCTCGATGTATTGTTGAGAGATTGGAAGAATATGATGCAAACCAGTTTTATTGTCAAATATCGAAATAAGGTACAAATGATATAGGGTGTAAACTTGTGGTTCTGTCAATAGAACTTGAAGAATGAATACCAAGTTAGAGTTGAGTTGAAATGCTTCGAGTTCTATTATTTCAAGATATTGTGCAATTTCGGATAATTTCAGTTGAAGTGGATGGTTGTTCCTTTGTGAATTTTTAGAAATTTCGTGTAATGCGGTAACCAAATCATCGGTTGTTATGATCGAGGAATTAATGATATTAACTTGAACAAATGTTACAGAATCGAGTTAATCATCAAGACTTTCTCCGAGAAATAAAAAGCTTTCCATCAGTTTTTCGCATTTAGCAAAATATTTCAACTCTGCTTCACCTTGTTCAATTCCATCATTCACTTGATAAATCGTTTTTTCTATCAATTTAATATCTTCATTAAATGTTCGCTCATCTATCTGTAGTGTTCTCGGTGTAGTAAGTATTGAAATTTTGATTTACACAGGTTGTAACCGATATTTGATTTTACATTGGGTTCTCTAGTTGCTTTTTGTCTGAATTCAGCCTACTGATACAATTTGTATAGTATTCGCCATCCGAGGCGTCGAGGTTACCTGTTATTGATTTAAATATACTGCCTATACCGTCAATGAGTCCTCGTTGTAGCGTTTAGTGTCTAGAGTTGCTTATTCGAGATTGAATCGAATTGACTTGAAATTTGAGTGAGGAGACTAATATGTGCTTCCACTTCAGATCGGAATGATCACATGCTTTGATTATCAAACTGAGTCATGTCTGTTGAAACTTCGAGAATGTGTAAATTATTTTCATATGCTGTTCGGTACAAAGAAATCTTTGTTGGCGAGTATCGACCATTTGTCGTTAGTGATGATCATATTATCGACTTCGTGATAGTACACACCAACGGTGTTGTTGATAGTTAGAATTTGATAACCTGAAAATAAATTAATGATCGACCTATGGTTTCATACGATCAAAATTTCCTTCCGTTCATTGATTTGTTTCAACATTGAGAAGAATTGCAGAGTTTTGCAATATTTTTTCAATGATAATTGATCCGTTGAATCCATTTGGGAGTTTAACTTTTATTCGAGATTCCTTGACATAAACTTTGTCTTCGGAGGTTCGCCTGATATATTCAGGTCGAAACAGACTATAACTTTTTTTTTTTTTCATTTGAATTTTTTCTCGAGCAATTTTATAATAGTGAGAAATCCTATTATTCAGGTCTCTAACGTATTTCGTAACAAATTGTTCTTGATTGTATAAAGTTTCCGGCGTCGACTAGCCGTGTGTCTGAAAAATAGCTCATATGGGATAAATCCATGTGATTTGTTTATCGAGTTATATTTACAAATAACCGCATATGGAAAAGCATCCATAGTGTGATCGTCGGGGTGTTCAGTCATGTGAATTCTTTCATTTCTTTCATTCATTTTCATTTTAAAAGGGTGGCATGAAATTTTTCCACAGACCCATTCGACTGAGGATGATTCTCACTAAAGTATGTCAGTTTTATATTGAAGAGTGAACAAGGTTTCTTTTCACTGCGTCATCAAATTCCATGCCGTAATCGCAGTGAATTCAAAAGGGGACTCCGTAGTGTTGAAAATACAAAAGCAGAGTAGTTGCTACTGTTTTCGCAGTTTTGTCGGGAATTGGGTGAACTTGTGTAAATTTGATTAGGTCGTCATGGATGCTCTGAGCATAGTTTTTTGTGGGGATTTCTACAATGTCCACGTTTCGGTTGAAACTAAAGGGCTGTTTGGATTTTTTCTACAAATTTCGCTCTTTTGACATGTTTCACATTTCTTAATGGAATTTTCGACGTCTTTAGTGAGTCCCTGCCAATTATATTTTTCTCGTATTTTTCGGATTGTTACTTGGAACAATAATAATTTTGAAGCTTCGAAAGTCATAATCTTCTAGAATATCCTCAAATATTTTATAATGAAAATCCTTGATATCTTTTTGTCGTGGATAAAAATGTGTTTATTTTCCCTATCGAGAATTTGACCATTCGAGTATTGAAGTTCGGAATAAAGCGTCTGTGATACCCTGCAAATCCGAGAAAAAAATGTATTTCTCTTAGATTTCTAGATTCGGGAAAGATAATAATACACTTTACTTTGTTTTGATTCGATTTCACTCCGTCTTTGGTTATAGGATGACATAGATAGGCTACTTCTTTCCTTAAAAATTCACATTGGCCCGGTTGTATTTTTAGTTTCGCTAATCGAAGTCTTTTGAATACTTCCGTGTTTCATTACGAGAAATCTACTTACGGTCGGAAAAATCGGCAAAATAAATAACGTCAAATTGATTCGTGTGTAAAGTGCCATATCTTGGAATACCAAAAAATCTTTGGAATGAAATGGAAACAGCCATGCAAGATAGACAGAGGACCAACTGGTATGTCAATTTTTGATGTGTGTTAACGTAAATAACCATTGTACTCACATTTGGGAACAGAATCCATCATTAATTTTACGTCTGTTGTTTGAATCACAAGTTGCGAAATCTTCCTCACTCTCTCTGACATCGAAAAGTTATTGAGATGGGCGGCCTATAACATACATTTCGCCTGTAGGGCAAATTTAAAGGCATTTATAGATATACCTAAGTACATCAGATTTTTGTACCACACTAGTAACAGCGCGGTGGGATTGTAAATTGTAAAGTTGTCCATTCTGTAAACATAAACTGATACGGATAGGTTGAAATGAAGGTACAGTGTTAGAAAGAAAATATAGAGGGAGTATTGTGGGTACCTAAAAGAGCTAGAAAAGTAAACCAACAATTGCAAGTACTACCGTTCGTTACATTCTGGTGCAACGCGGTGGGATTTTTGTGAAAACTTAGGGTTGAAATTTAATTGTATTGAGTGGAATTTTTGTGATAATTCAGGAGAAAAAATATCACTAAATTTGATGGAAAAATTGGTAATATAAAGAACGAAGATACGTTCAATTTGTTCACAGAATTCTTCAGGCAGTTTGAAGTAGGATTTTTGTTGAAAAGAGATCAATATCGAATAGAGAATTTAAGTCGATAAGAAGACACGTTTCGAGAGCAAGTAGCGTTCCGTCGGAACATATTCGAGCGAATTCAGTTTGTTGAATTTTTTGAGATACATATGAAAATGGGATTTGATAATCTTTCGAATAATTCAGGGTGAAGAAAGAACTATTGGGTTATTTGAAAATTGAGTTGATTCAGTAAATAGGTATTTACTATTACGAGAAATTGGACAGGTATTTCTATTTTGAAAATCATTGTAGAGAAAAATATTGTTTACCGGAGAGTTGAGTGACACTAATAGGATGTCAGAAATAGGGCTATTGCAAAAAATAGCGTATACAGAGGAATATTGCTTTCCGGAAAGTTGTGTGACACTTGGGAGTTGTGTCAGAAATAGGGCTATTGCGGAGAATAGCGTAAACCGGGATATTGTTTTCCCCGAAGAGTATGTGACACATACAGGTTGTGTCAATAATTTGCACTGGCGTCTGTTGAATGTAGTTTGATACCCGTCGAGGTACTTGCCAGGGAAGTAGTTGTTTTTCACCAGATGATCAGTTAATCATCCCATTGTAAAGGTTGCTGAGACTTGCTTAGCACTATATAGTTCGAATGTATTAATTAGAAAAATGATTCTTGAGAACCGATTTTTATACATTCGAGATGAGGAATACCAGCGAATAAATTTACCTGTGGCATTCTAAACATTTGTTTTCGTAGAGAAGTAAAAGTAATATTGAATATTCTAGAGATTCTGAGATTATTGATTGGGAATTTCATTATTTTTCTGTTTTTAATGAATGCTGGAAAAGATAATCAGAGGAATAAAACATTTTTGTTGATAGATAGAAACTAGAATTTATATTGTTTTGAGCTTTCATTCAGTTGTAGTAAATACAATTACAGAGTGAAGTAATGATAATTTTTTTTGTGCTTATGAAGTTCATTCGAACTTTTTCATTCAGTTGGAAGTGAATATAATAGGGAGCGGAGTAACGATTATTTTTTGTAGTTTTTATGAAGTTGATTTGAAGTTGAATCTAGTTGAAAGAATATTAAGCGATAAAAATGATTTGAAACAAGGATAGAGAAAAATCTATATAGTTGAAGGATTAAATCACTGTCCGAAGCCGAAAATTTTGAAATAAGTCGTGGTCATGGAATTTCGCGATGTAATTTAATGAAAAGACTGCAATTCAGGTATTGAAAAAGAAGCCAATATAGGTATGTTATTTTTTTGTAAGGTTTCATTTTTGAAGATGGCAAACTCTTTCCAAAAATACTAACACAATTTCGACATGAAGATCCAGCGAGAAAGAAGACAGCATATTTTCGTATATGCCTACAAATGAAGTGACAAAGCATCCGCTTTGTATATGGAAAGCGAATTCTGGGCCTGAAGTAAAAGGCCTTCCAAGGAGAAATTCGGGTAGATTTATTGATGAAATAATAGAACAGAGGTAGAGAGAAAAAAAATAAAAAATTCGTATTCGCGAGGGTACCTAGTTGGAATGAAAGGCAATTTTAGATTCAATTGCATCGGCGGCAGGTATTTTTTTTTGAGGCGTTACTTATGGACAATTCGAGTTTTTCCGTAACATATACAGGGTGATTGGACACATTTTGCGAAAGAAAAAAGTAACTGATAATTTTTGTTGAGATGAAAGAGGATTGAATAACATCGGTGGAGAGTATTTTATGTTGAGGAAGTAACGTATTGACAACTTGAATTTCTCAATATACAGGGTGATTGGAATTATTTTGCGCGGGAGGAAATAGCTGGTAATTTTTTGTGTCGAGAGTTTTCACAAATACGGAAAACCATAAAAGCATTTTGTGAAAGGGGGAAAATGATTTTTCTAAAAAGTAACAAGAAGAGAGAAGGGAATCTTGTTGTGAATAAGAAACAAGTTTCAGTAAATTGAGATGCATTGTAAAAAAAAATTTTTGGGAAAGACCGTAATGAAACGTGACCATAAAAGTTGGCAAGAAAATGGGTAGGGGATTTTCTTTCAGGTATTCGCAGCAGAGGGCGCTGTTGAGAGCACGCTAGAGCGATGAGACGTGCCTCGAAATTTTTGTTTCTCAGGAAAGTGGCCAGAGTAGGATGCCGGTAGCTGATATAGAGGGAGCTGTTAAGAGCACGCTAGAGCGATGGGGCGTCGCTCAGAATTATTGTTTTTCAGGAAAGAGGCCAGAGGAGAACGTCGGTGGCTGAGGTAGGCCGATATACAGCGCGATTAGAGGAGTCGGACTCTAATTCTGCGAAGCGAACCATGTCAAGGGGTAACATGGATAATCGCCGGTCCTCCGAGTGTCACGCTAGAAAACTGCAAGACAGCCTAGGTGGCAACAGTCAGGTTTTGCCCTCAACACAGAGTGTTGGTAAGGAGCAGTTCAGTAAGCGGTTGAAAGTATTCAGTGTTATGTGCTGTACTCACCGCCGAAGCCAAACCAACTAGTGAGGACCAATAGTACCAGTTTTAACTGATGAGGCCAATGCGAGAGTGATATAGGTATTATTTATAGGCTCCAGGAAAGCGAGAGGACGACCGCTGGGAGAAAGCGATGTGTTTTAATACCCTTGTCGAGGACAAAATGAATGGGGATATTCAGCCGAGAGCAGTTGGATTTTTTTTTTCAGAGAGCGGAGGACAATCACTGGAAGAAAGCGAGATGTGTGATAGCCTTGTCGGGGACAAGATAAAAGAGCTGCAGGAAGATTTGGCCCGAGGGGAGGCGTATTTTGGAGCTGCTGAGGAGGTTCACTTTTGTGACGCTATAGAGGTTTTGTTACTTAACTTCAGATGCCCTATCCAAGATAGGTTGAGTAATAATTTATATAATCAATTTTTAATGTTTTTTTCTGGTGTGAATTAGAAATAAGGAAAGAGACACTCAGAAAAAAAAATGTTTACGTGAATGGCACTACGAACTACAGACTTTTTATAAGAAGACGGCCGGTCAACATGGGAGACCTTGTTTGGGGTCATCGTCATCATCACGTGAGGTAACCTTGATCGTGATGGTCGGGTTTCCAATCCAGGTGAAGTTTTTTCCAGTTCAATACCGACGAGTGAAGTATCAAAACGTCGACGAAAGTGATTTGCGCAGTTTGCGAAGTGCTCGGAAACTCAGACTATGTAAAATCGAGTCGGGCAAGTGAAAGTATTTCAGTTTTGATAAGTCGCGTCTGTAGTACAAACAAATATGCGAGTGATCCAGTTAAGCGTTTTGGGGAAACTTTCAATTACATACTACTTGAGATCGCAAAGTGTCATTCTGCTAACCAGTTACCAGGGAAAGGAGAGATATAGGCATTAGTGGCCAACCAGTTTCAGCACTATGGAAGGAGTAACCCAGTCGCAGATAACAGATGTAAAGGGACAAGGATGTCCTAGGCATGTACCAGTAACGTCGCCTGACAGGCAGTCAGTTTTGATCTAACCCTTAGTTGTGGGGTAGCAGTATCAGCCGTGTATTGGCATGCGGATATCTATCGTGAGCGGATGTCAACCCAACCGAGATGGAGGACGTTCGAGTAGCTGAGGAACCAGTACCAGGAGAGCAGGCTAGCTTTTTACAAATCCATGTTTATGTGTCCACCCTATACCCGAGGAGTGAACAATACAATTTTTCCCCACGCGACATATAGACAATATAGTGCGAGTCATAATCCCGCAATAAACAATTCTGGCACCGTGCGCCGGACGTTGCAGAAAATTTTGAACGTTTTCACTCTGCGAATTCGTATAGACTTTGGATTCCCCTAATAGACTTTTTTTTGGTTAACGCGAATTAGTGAGTGTGAAGCCCGATTAAAAGGTTCGGACAACTACAGAGCTCATTGTCATAGGCTCTAAAGTCGACTGTAGTAACGACGGCAGCAGAGCAGCGGCGTCGGTAGCGTCGAAGCCTGGGTTTCCCGGTATCATGAAATAGGTTTCTCTCATTGCCATCATTGCCATTGACCACCTGTGATCGTGCGTGGTTTAATGCGACGCGTGTGTAGTGCGGGGAACGGGCGCGCAAAAATTGTTTCGCTGCGGAAAATTTGTACAGGGGTTGCCATTAGTGAGAGCAGATAGGAATCTGCATTTAACAAAAAAAAAAAATCGGGAGGTGGTGTTCTAATTGCAATTAAAAATGAAATGAAAATTTTAAGAATTGTAACACAAAGTACTACATTTGAAGCAGCTCTGGTGGAACTGAGAATTAACAATGTTTTTTGCGCCATATATATACCGTCAGGAAGCATTTGCAGTGTGTATGAATCTGCTTTCGAGTTTTTGCAAAATAATTCGATATCCTGTGATATGGACAAGGTATATATTATTATGGGAGACTTCAATATTAGGGATATCACTGGAGTAAACTATAATCGGCATCATAGCAATAATAATATTTTGAGGTGCTTAGAAGATTTTGTAGATTTCAATGGGTTTCAACTTTACAATGATATACTAAACTATCAGGAAAGAACGCTGGATTTGGTCATCAGTTCGAAGAATAATTCCAGTTTTTGTAACGTATTGAGGGACAATATCCCTTTTGTTATAGAGGATGTTTATCATCCTGCAATGAATATTATAATCAACATAAATACTAATAAACATGAACCAAAGCAAAACTTGAAGGAATGCAAATACAACTATAAAAAAGCTGATTTTTATAGACTAATCGAAATGGTGAGGAAAACTGACTGGTCGAATGTAACATCAGAAAAAAATGTAAATATGGCAGTAGAAAATTTCTATGGTAAATGGAATAAGATGATAGATGAATGTGTACCAAAATATAATATTTACAAAAACTCTCAAGAAATATAAGGCTTGGTTTACAAATGAAATTAAAGAATTGCTGAAAGAGAAGGAGAGGTTTGGGAAATTGAGATCTGTATCTGATTATTATGCAGTACAGTTCAATAATTTGAGAAAAAGGGATAAAGCACTAATAAGATCAGAGGAGAGACAAAATATTAAAAAAATTGAATATGGGTTGGGTCCAGACATAAATAACTTTTGGAATTTTGTGAATAACAAAAAAAATAATAATGATAGTATTGGGAACTATACATATGAAGGGAAAAAAATTGAGGATAATGAAACAGCAGAAGCATTTGCAACATTTTTTGCCTCTGTTTACTCAAAGACCAAGTCATCATATCATTCGTACTCTGATTGTGTGAGTGGAATTAATGTAACTAATGATACGTTGAGCATGCAACCGGTTGCACAGTCCGAGTACGAAGAAGCAGTGAAGAAACTGAAACCGAAGAAGGCAGCTGGAATAGACGATATTCCGCCCTATATACTGAAAGGTGTAAGTGAGTGGTTGGCAACACCTCTGCTGCATATATTAAACTCAATATTGACAACGAATGAATTTCCAATTGTATGGAGAACAGCTGTAGTTACTCCTATTTATAAATCAGGTGGTAAGGTGGATATTGAAAACTTCAGGCCCATATCCATAATGCCGGCACCCTCTAAATTAATTGAACAAATTATATATTCAAGATTGTATGGATATGTTGGGAATAGTATAGTGTCTCAGCAACATGGCTTTATTGCCAAAAAATCTGTTAATACAAATTTATTCAGCTTTATTGTACAGGGTATGAAATACTGGAAAGTAAATCACAACTTGATGTAATATTTACTGATTTCAAAAAGGCTTTCGATAAAGTTAACGAAATTGAATGAGTTTGGACTCTCTGATAACCCCCTCAAAATGTTCGGAAGCTATCTTGAAGATAGATTTATCTGATGGCATGTCATAATGACAACGTTATGTCACTCAATTTTGATGACATAAGGAAGCTCATTATGGTACTAAGTACCATAATGAAATTCTATAAGGAAAACATGTAATGGTTTGATCAAAAAAGTTAATTCAAATGTATTGATATAAATCAGATGAAATTTTGTATGTAATACGAATCATAAACAATCATTATGGCACACGCCGTGTTATTGGACTCGGCTACGCCTCGCCCGACAACATTCACGACTTGTACCATAATGATCGTCTTCATGATCCTTATTACATAAATAACTATTTTAGTCGTCAAGCACAATGGAAATACCTCAGGTAAATATGAAGTTAATTCTGGAGTACCGCAGGGTTCTAATTTAGGGCCCTCACTCTTCGTTATGTTTATTAATGACTGGCCCTCGGTTCTTAAGTACTCGAGCTGTCAATTATTTGCAGATGATCTCAAACTATTTAAAAAAATTCAAACTGTCAGAGACAATGTCATGTTACAGAAAGACATACAGAATGTTTGCGAGTGGAGTTATAGAAATGAACTATTTTTCAATTTGGAAAAATGCAGTGTTATGAGAATAACAAAGCTGAGAGATCCAATGATATTTGATTACATGATGCAAGGAGAGAGGTTACAGAACGTTACGGAAATGAAAGACTTGGGCATTATATATGATGAAAGACTATCCTTCTCAAAACATGTGAAAAATATAATCAAATCAGCAAATCGTATGCCTGGATTTATAATAAGACAAACATCGAATTTTTTCAATATAAAAGCTATAAAAATTTTGTACTACACTCTAGTCAGATCGAAGCTTGAATTCGGATCTGAAATTTGGATGGGAGAATATCAAACTACACTATTCAAAGTCGAAAAAATTGAAAACAAATTCTTGAGATATTTGTATTACAAAAAATATCGCGTTTACCCTGATTATAGAATAGTTAGAACCACACAATTGCGGCATGAGTTTAGATTATTGCCTCTGGACAACAGAAGAAACCAAAATATATTAATATTTCTATACAAACTACTGAATCATAAAGTTAACTGTCCTGAGCTTCTCTCCCAGATCAGATTTAATGTACCTGCAAGAAGAACGAGAAATCATCTGCTGTTCAATTTACCCCTAGTTTGTACTGCTGTAAGATCCCCGCTTATAATCATGTTGCGATTAGCCAATACTTTCAACCTATTGATGGATATAGATTGGACAGATTCTTTGAGTGCTTTTAAAAAAGTTGTTGCACAGTTTATCAGAAACTACAATTAATCTTATGTACTAGACTCTGAGCCATACAATTAGTATATAAATTAGCTGTATTTAAAAACTTTTTATTCATGTAATAAGGCCTTGTAGGCCTGTTTGAATAATAAATGAATAAATAAATAAATAAGTTGGGGTACAGTGTTCGTGTGGGTGCGCGAAATTGTACGCCCCGGGAATTATTATACAGGGGATAGTCATAAGGCATATAATGGAAATTTATGAAAATAGTTGATAGTAATGAATAATTTTGAATTTAAAATACGGGGGAGAGTCGGAAAATATTCAGATGGAGATCACCGAGGTAAGTGGTGATCAGTTGATTTTTTTTCTGGTTTGAGGTCGACTGTCTATTTTGTTGGAAAAGTTATGGCATTGGGTATGCACAGAAGTTTTTCGTAGGGGAGAGAGATGTAATGCTGAGCATTTTTGAGTGAACTCAATACAAGTATTCGCACCCTGTATACGAGTTTCATTCAAACGTATGGGAATTTCATTTGAGAATTCCTCTCACGAAACACCCAATGAAAGAAATCTTTGCTTCAGTCTAGACGAGATATGAGATTTCAACGTGTAAACTTTTTGATAGACAAAACATCGTCTTCACTTGGGATCAGCCAAGTTGGTGGCAGGCTCGAAAATGCATTATTGCAAAAATTGAGTTGGCTGGAATTTGGGGAATGAAAACGGTCTCAAAGAGTAGTTGATCTGGAGACACGGTTAAGAAACAAACTCGCGAACGCGAGGGCACGGCCTTTTCAGGTTCTTCTCCTACCAAATTTATGGGTCGTGTTTCATTACGAGAAATCTAATTACGGTCGGAAAAATCGGCAGAATAAATAACGTCGAATTGATTCGTGTGTGAAGTGCCATATCTTGGAATACCAAAAAATTTATGAAATGAAATGGAAACAGCCATGCAAGATAGACAGAGGACCAACTGGTATGTCAATTTTTGATGTGTGTTAACGTAAATAACCATTTCACTGACTTTTGGGAAGAGAATCCATCATTAATTTTACGTCTGTTGTATGAATCACAAGTTGCGAAATCTTTCTCACTCTCTCTGACATCGAGAAGTTATTGAGATGGGCGGCCTATAATATACATTTAGCCTGTAGGGCAAATTTAGAGGCATTAATAGATATAAGTACATCATATTTTTGTATTCTGAATACACATTTTTCTGTTCGTGGAATTTTCATTATTCTCATGCATAGAGACGACCATTGCCAGTCTCAGTTCATTTTTCAATTTTTTGATGAAACTAAATAGTACGGTACATTTAATTTTTTTTAAAAATTGTTCTAACTGCATATTTCTTTTGTTATATATTTTTTCTAATCTATTTTGTAAGTTCCTATTTTCATTTCGTTGCTAATATATTGTTTAGAGTTATCAGAGGATATCATTTCCAACAAGCCGCCCTATTTTCAGATTTCAGAGTGTACGAGGATGCAGAAATTAAACCCTAGGTTTCTCACTAAAGACCCTTTCTTCGTGCGAAGGGCCGAATTCATGTTCCCTTCGGAAATTGCCTTAACATCCAAAATTTGACGTGGGGAAATCTACGTCTGGTGACAGCCGCTGCCATTAACAAAAATGATACCCTTCCAGCAATTACCACACTAGTAACAGTGCGGTGGGATTGTAAATTTTAAAGTTGTCTATTCTGTAAACATAAACTGATACAGATAGGTTGAAATAGAGGTACAGTGTTAGAAAGAAAATATTGAGGGAGTATTGTGGGTACCTAGAAGAGCTAGAAAAGTAAACCAACAATTGCAACTACTACCGTTCATTACAACATGATGTCGTCCATATAGACGAGACATCTCTCATTTTGAATTCCGAGTAGAATGATGTCTATTTCAGTTCGGTGAAAACCGGAAGAAAGAGCGAGAGTGGAGAAATATTGGCATTCTCCTAATTGATTGAGTAAATTCGAATATCATTGGGAGAGGATATTTGTCGTTAACTGTAAGTTCGATGAGTTTTCGGCATCACCCAAACAGGAGATTACCAGGGGGAGATAGAGGAGCACATTTGATGGTCATCTAACATTTTATTCATTTGTCTCATCACTGCCTCTTTGTGAATTTGGGAATAGCCAGTATGACTTCGTGAAAACTGGTTTCGCGTCTTTTGTATTTATAGAATGTTTTATTTCGGAAGTTGATGTTAATCTGTCTCCTTCAAGATAAAATATGTCAGCAAGGGATGAGCACAAGTCTGTTATCGATTCGGATTCTCCTTGAAGAAGTCTGAGTTAATTTTATTTTCGAAAGTTCTATTATTGTTTTATGTCGGTGTCACTCAAGTTAGTCATGGATAAATTTTGAATAGGTTCGATTTCAGTCAGAAAAGTTGGAAAATTTTCTCAACTCGAGGTTCGATAAAAATAAAGTTCGTTTTCTCATTCGTAGTTGACTGAGAAAAATTTCCAGAGTCTGTTACCTTCGTAAGAGTTATTGTTTATTTTTCGAATCTACTATACAGTTGAAATGTTCTAGAAAATCTAATCCTAAAAGTCCATCAAAATCTATATCTATATATAGATTGTAGATATATACTTTGTGTGGATCGTTTTGGGTGGAAGGGATCATTACAGATTCGTTAATCATTATTTTCTGATTAGTAATGCCTTGAGTTATTACATTTTCGGGGGATCTGTTTCTATAATTTTCGACAGTTTCAGGTTTGAAAATTGAAAGACGAGCACCAGTATTGATGAGAATTCTGTGAGTATTGGTTGCGTCCATAATATAATACAACTTTTTCGAATTTATAGTGAGGGATTGATTTACAGAAAATTCTGTTCCGGGAATTTCAAGTTTGGGTTGAAATCGTCTATGTTCAGGGTTTGTATTTGGGTAACCTGATCTTTTCCAGAGTGTCGTTACTTGGCATATAACAGGCATGAGAGTGATATAAATATTGATTTTAATTGATATGGATTGATATCAAGGGCAAGGGCAACGAAATGAAGTCGGTTTTATGATGTATGACTCTAATGATAAAACTTGGGTATCAGAATTTTTTTGAGGTGTTTTATTGATTTTGAGTTCTACTGGCAATGAGTTGAAAACTTTTTAGGCAAAAAGATGATGAATCTTTGGGTATGTCTTTTCCTGAAAATGGAGTGTTTGTAGATATAATATGTGTTGCTCTTGTTTTTCAGGTTCATTTTAAATTTTACGTTTGAAAAACCAGATCTGACTGCTGTATGTGTGGAGGATTCTAATGTTCATTAGATTTCCCTCACAATATGTCTGTTTGATAGAGAAATTGGTTTTTTCTACATCATTTTGATAATAGAGTTTTGTATAGTTTGTAGATTGTTGTTGAGATTATTGTGAAACAATCCACCCCACGCTGTGGTGCAATAAGTCCATAGTGATTCAACTAGTGAATGTTATACCTGTGAAGATGAGTGCAGTGTCATCAGCTCATTATATTATGTGACCGTTCAATTTGTGTATTTTACTGAGACTATTGATGTAATCTGAGAAAAGTGTTGGTGCAACCAGCGTTCCTTAAGGAAATTTTCACCCTTTGCGTTCTCTGAGACGAATAATTCTGAAAAACAATATGCTGGGCCACGAATTCCATACCTGTGAAAGTTATCAAGAAATAATTCATGGGATACCGTGTCGAATGCCTTGGCCAGGTCGAGAAATATGACTAAGCATTTATCTGACCTGTACATGGCTTCCACACTTGTTTTTACGAGATCTAATATTGCATATTCTATGTTTGAGTTATTTATTATGAAGCCATACTGGCTTTGAAAATTTGTGGGTCTGTTCTCAATTGTGCGTTCAACAATATTTGCGAGATTATCTCTGACAGAGATCGGCCTACACTCTTCTTGCTTGTCTTTTTCATCAGATTTATGAACGTAAGTCACTATTGATTTTCTCCATTGCTCAGGAATGGCCCTTTTTTATAGCATAGATAGATGATATGAAAGAGTGGTTTGATGATGTAGGAATAAGTAAACTCGATTGTTTTTGATGAGATCTAATCGGGTCCTGACGAGCAGTTATTTATTAGTTTAAAGAATACGTCTGTCATTTCATTAGGAATTACTGGATTCAAAAATTTGGTTGATTCTATCGATTGTTCTCTAAATATATGGGGTGGTAGATTTGTGTGGTTTTCTATGCTTTCACTAATTTCTTTCAATTGTTGAGGAATGTTCGTTGAAGGTGTTCGCGTTTTCTTTATTTTTATTCGATATTCTTCCGTCTTGGTTTCTGAGCGGTAAGTTTGTCAAAATGCTTTTTTTATTCGATTCATTGGTTATATTACTGACTATTTGCCATGTTGTTTTGGGGTTATTATTCACTTCGCTCAGTCTATTTCTATAATGTTCATTTTGAGTTTTTTATCAATTTATTCCACTTATTTCTCTATTCATTATATTCTTTTTTGGATTGCTCAGTAGGATTTTTTTCAGTTTTATTTTCATTCTTTATTCTCTATGGGTTTAATGTATCAACTAAGCAGTTAACCACGATTCAACCTTTTTATATTTCTTAACATAACTGTGGTTAAATCAGATCATCTTTCGTGCCTGTCTCGAATCTACTCACACAGTAGGTTTTGGCTGGCAACTGTCAGAAAACAACTACATCCCTGGCTAATACCATGAAGGGCATTGAATTATATACGACTGGTGCCAGTAAAGGTTTCCTCACAGAAGTAAATCCTGCATTTGCTTTTGGCGATGTAAATGGAGGAATTGATTTTTAATAATAGGGACGGACACACTTGCAGACCGGTTTCGGGCTATTTGACCACTCGTCAGTACAAGGCAGTGCTATCATCAACATTAAGTCGATGACTTCCCATAACCAAAAATCAAAATTTTTCATAGTATCAAGCCCTGACCTAAGCTGATGCGAACAACACGAAATCATTGCGCTATCTACCCATGGACCAGATATCCCAAAAACAAACCCAATTCGCCTATTCCTCCTGCGAGGAAAATGTAAAAATATTCGACATAGTCGAAAGGCATTCATGAAGACTTGCGTTTAATCAAATCTTTTTTCGAACAATTCGTCCAGGCCAGTCTCAAATCCACCCACATAGTAGGTTTCGGCTGGAACCTGTCAGAAAACGAGTCCTCCTCTGGCTAATACCACGAAGGGCATTGAATTATATCCGACCGGTGCCAGTGCAGGTTTATTCACAGAAGAAAGTCCTGCATTTACTTTAGGCGATGCAAATGGGGAAATTGATTTTCAATTATAGGGACGGACAATACTTGAAGACCGGTCTCGGGCTATTTGGCCACTCGTCAGTACAAGGCATGCCATCATCAACATGAAATCAATGACTACCCATAATGAAAAATAAAAAACCTTCATAATATCAAGCCCCGACCAAAGCTGATGAGAACAACAGGGAGTCATTGCGCCATCTACCCATGGACGAGATATTCCAAAAACAAACCGAATTAGCTCATTTCTCCGGCGAGAAAAATGTAAATATACTATGCCGAATGTTTTTACATTCTCCTCACGAAAAATCAATGATCGAAAATACACAGATTTCGCCATCAGAGATCCACCCGTGACTTATTGGCATATGGTTCTCATATTTAGAAGGATTCCATCGAAAAATTTGGAGAAGGTTAGGTGAGGTCGACATTTCAACAGCTTTTGATCGAGTTTGGGAAAACCATTTGAGATCGTTCGATTGAGGTGCTTCTCAGAAGCTTGGATATCCATTTCGTGCGAAGAAATATTTCATTTCTCGTCAGCTTCTAATGATGTACAAGGCTCAGATGCAACCTCTTTTGGTAAAAAGTTCTCATGTATGGAGCTCGTTACCAAAACATTCATTGAAACTTTTTGATTCTATTAATGTTATTAATAAATGTTAATTCCTGTTCCTTGATTCAACATTAGAGGGTCCCTTTCATGTGAATCTGCATAAAAAAAACAATTTGAATCTCATGTAAGAATTCTCCTTCAGATACTCCAACACGAGTTGCGGGTTTGACAGATACCAGGAACACGTATCATATCCAGGTTCGATGATAACAGATGTAAGTGTACCACTCAAGCTTCTGATGTTTATTATTGTTGGAGTTATATTCCACTGAAATCCCATGTACTATAAATCGAGTCGCTTTCGTCATTGAGAACGGCTCAGCATACGGAAAATGGAACTGTCAATCATTTTCACCCAGTTTTCAATTTATCTACATAATATTCCTACGCGTACTGAAAGGAAATGAAAAACCATAGGCAACTGGCGATAAGCTTGAATCCCGACAAGAATACACATTCGATTGATGATCATTGAAAATTCCCTATTGTATCGGTGTAACGCTTGGAATCTTAAACGAACGACAAGCCTCACTTAGTAGTCGTTTCAAATCTTTTGTGGTCCCAATAACTGATCGCAATGAATTCTGAGACTTTCTTACAGCGGCGGCTCGTCAGAAGAGGCAAGGGAGGCTTAGCCTCCCCATAAAATTCGAGGCTATTCATTATTCATCGCAATAAATTGAAAGATATTGACAAATAATTATGAATATTTTTTTTTAAATGCTTGGGTATCATTACTCCACCATTGATTTTTGATATGAATACATAATATGCCGGAAAAAACACTATCTTCACTACGTAGTACGTACCACACTGTATTCTGCATCAAAACACTTCAAACGCACCGCACCGCCCTCGAACGAATAACAGAGAAACCATCAACCCGAAATAATAAATGTCATACGTTGCAAGGGAGCCAAGCCTCTGACCGCTTTAAAAAGCACAAGCTCCGTGAGACGGATTTGTAATATTAGTTGCAGAAATTTTAGCGTAAGAAGAGGCTAGCCTCCAGTCTTCAGTTGGTCTTCGTTGGTGTACGACTGCGTTTGTTTTTGATTTAATTATTCGGACCAGATGCAGTGACGGACCGGGACTGAAAAATATTTCGGTGAATCGTTTTAGTGTTTCTTGATGATAATATTTGTTATTTGTGTATAAAACAGGCAGTATTGTATTATAGCAGTGCTTTTTGGTAATATTTTTAATGTGTTTTTGAAGTGTTGTCTTTCAATTTCAAGGTGTTTTCAGGTTTTCAAGTTTTTTTTCCATTCAAATATGGATAACTTGGACGAAATTGAAAAATCTGACGATATAGTCGATTGGTTGCTGACAAATACTTTTGAGTCTCTATCTTATGATAATAAATTTTACATTAATAAAACTCTGGGAAGGCCTCAACCAAATTTGATTTCAATTAAAGCGTCAGATAATCGACAAAATCGAGGATTCAATATTAGTTGGTACAATATATGCGATTGGTTAACCGGTTCCTTCAAACGAGATAAACTTTTTTTCCTGGCCCTGTGTTTTATTTTCCGTACAAACCGAATACCAACCGTGGTCTGAAATGGGATACTCCGATTCTGAAAGTTCACCTCGTTCTACAGAAAGACATTTTGAATCTAAGGAGCATATATTTTCGTCTTGTAAATTAAAATTGTTTAGCAAACAAAATATGGCAACAGCTTCAGATACAGCTCGAAAAGAGGCCATAATTTCTTTTATCTACCCCCGTACTCATAACTCGTTTTATAATGAAATCCATTACGATACAGATTTTCATTACGATACAGATTTCCAACCAATAGAATCCCATTATTTTTCAATCAAGCATGATGTGCAAGCTTCGCATTTTGACGTTTGTCCAGTCAAAATCAGTAGGTATTGATTTTTGAAGAATTCAGTCAATTTTCGATAATCGTATGAAAATGTCTAATAGCAGTGATATGAAAGAATTACCAGTGACTCCTCCACAGATGTCTTAGACAAAAAAAAAATACAATCGAAAGGATAAAATTTTTCATTTGACAAATAAAACATATATGTTTTTATTTTCGACCTAATCTAATGAGCTCTCATGACGAGTGGTGAATGGCGCCGGCAGCGATCAGAAACGTCCGGGTTCAAATCCTGACCTCTGAGATTTTTTTTCATTTGTTTTATTTCTCATTGTTGTATTTTCCGTGGTTATACCATCAATTATAATTTCAGAGAATTTTTCAAAGAAATACAATCGATTTCTCACTATTATTGTGTTCAATGTGAATACCTGATAATATAATATTTTTAGTTCTTCATTATCTATTGGGTGTAGATAAAATAGCGTATGCAACTCTTATGTTATGGTTATTAATACACTCGCATAAACCATACGAAACTCACCTTCGGCTCGTTTCGTATCCCGGTTTATGATCGTGTATTAATAACCATCATTACACGATCGTTGCATAATATACTATTAATGATCAGGTTAGGAAAAATCGATCGAATTCAAAAAGACATATCAATATTACGATTCATTTGAGTTCCCAAGAATAAGCTTTTCGCGGACACGATGAAACCGAAGATTCGATTAATCGCGGCAATTACAAGGAACTTTAAATGTTATGGGGCGAATATGATTCACAATTTGTCACTTTTTTAAACGTTGGCGTTTTTCCGGGCCCCTCAAAAACCATCCAAAATGAGCTTATAGACAGTGTGGCATATATTATTCAGGAAAATATAAGCGAGGAGATTGAAAGTGTTTTTTTTGCATGGGAAATTGATGAAACTTCCGATATTACCTGTACATCACAACTTTCCATAATGTTTCATCTGGGCGCACAGCTGACGACTTGTTTGATTTTTTAATTCGTACGTGTAACACCTATAATTTTAGGCAAAACTTAATTGCGCAAATCTATGATGAGGCTGCGGTCATGGCCGACCATTTACAAACTGAAATGAAGTCCATAGCTCCTCATGCACTTTTGACGCATTGTCATGCCCATGCCCTAAATTCAGTATTAAGCAAAGCGTGCCACAACATGAAAGATTGCCGCGTATTTTTCTCAAGTTTGTCTGGATTTTCGGCATGATTTTCATAATCCACCAAAAGAAGCCATGTTATAAATGAAATATGTGGTAGCCGAATGCCAACTTATGCTGCTACGCGTTGGAATTTATATATTTAGTTGTGTTCCCTGTTAGAAATATTTGAATTATTATTATTCGGACATACCAATGTTCTTTTTTCTATTCTTCAAAATAAATCAACAAATGATTACTCAAAACAACGGTCAAACAATTTAAAAAAAAAATTATGAATTTTAGAAATAACGATACATTTCTTAATCATATTTTCGACTCAATTGATTTAAGTCTCGAACCGCCGGCGCCGAAAAAAAGATACAATTTAGACTTACCCGATTTGGGACAAAATTATAAACAGAATTATAATAAAATATTGGACACCTTTTTAATGCAAATCAAAGTTAGATTTGAAGATTCACTCAAATTAAACTAATTTGATTTGTTGTTGTTCAAAAAATTTTCGTCCTACACCAAAGATTTTACCCAAAAACTTTATAGCTCAGTATTCATTTTTCGATGTTATTCAACTGAACAATGAATTAATGGTAATGTACAGCGACCGTCAAATGTTTCGAAATTGCAAGTCTCCTTCAGATTTATTGAATTTTATGTTCAAAAGTGATTTGAGAAATTGCATGCCTGAGTTATATAAACTTATATATATATATATAATTGTGACAATTCCCATAACATCAGCGTCAGTTGAGAGAAATTTTTCAGCATTGGTAAAAATTGAATCCTTCAGTAGAAATCCGATGGCTCAAAATAGATAAGGTAATATATTTCTCCTTTCAATTGAAAAAGAGTATATCAAAGAATTGACAGTCAACCCCGATTCTTGAACGAAGTAATTGACAACTTTGCCAATTTTAAAAATAGAAGGATTCCTCTTATTTAAGCACTCAACCAAAGATATTACCAAATATCAGAGGTATATTTCGTTCATAACTCAAGCAAAGATTTTTTTTTAATTTGTTTTTTTTGAGTTTTTGTTCGTCTTGGTTAAGAACGAATGCGGGACCCTCGCAGACTATACTCAACCTGAATGACCGCCAATTAAAAGTAGTTTGCGGGTGCCTTGTGAATTCACTTAAACAAACCAGATTCAACCTTTCTTTCTACCCCATCTTTCCTTTCCTGGCAAGACATGACTCTCACCTGCCCGTTGGTTATTACAGGACAATAAAATTTACTTTTCGACCTATTTTTATAAGCATAATCAAGTTCTTGTGCTCATGAAATATTTGAGGCAATTTTTAACATAACTGTTATATTAGAAGAGAAAAGTATTATTTATTGACTGAGAAGAGTTCATTCATATCAAATAACTCGAAGACAACCCCTTTTCCTTGATTTTTTTAATGGTTAGTTTAATACGTATAGTTTTCGAGAATACACAATTTTTGTTGGCATTTATGCAAATATTACGTATTTTGCTTTAATCAGGTGCGGTATCCCAAGAAATATTCGCGCCTACGGCGGGCTTTTCTGTGTGTATATAGTCCTTATGACTTTAGCCTCCCCTGTTCTTCAATGCACGAGCCGTCACTGCTTTCTTGATATAATGACATTATGTTTGACGCGAGATAGTATCATCTCATTGTCTTCAGTTGAAATTCACGTCACGATTTGATGAGCCTGAGGAATAATCATGAGAAAAAAGTTTTCTCCGACCGTTCAGTTATCGTTATTCAGGATATTTTCAGCTTTCGAAGCATTTCGATTCCATGTTTTCATGAAGAGTATCATATATGAAAATGAAGTCGTCATTTTTGAAACTGTGTAGTTTAAAGCTTGAATGATTTTTCAGCGGGGGCGGGACATTCAACAAACAGACTATACGAAACAGAACTTGAACTATATAATACCAATTCTATTCCTGTCTTAGATATCCATATCACAAAATCCAACAATTACTTCACTCACCGAAAACCCACGCACACCAACAGATATCTCAATGCCAACTCCCACCATCATCCAACCTAGGTGAGCTCCGTACTGAACTCTCTTATCAACAGATCTATCAAACTCATAGATATATTGTGACGGTGAACTACCTTTTCTCCGATCTCTAATGAGATTTTAGAAATCCTCAAAAAAGCAGTCAGCTGACACTTGCACCGGCGGCTTACTAGTCTGGTGAGCGATGGCCTAGGTAAGGATTTTTGTTGAGTAGCCAGAGGGCGCCACTCTATTTAACCAGTGATAACAGAGAAAAAGTACGTGGTTCAAAAAAAATCACCTTGTAGACTCATGTGGAGTTTAATGATATATTAATAAGGAATGACATATATGACTTGCTAAATGTTTCTCTGGTAGTATTGACGAAACTTCCTTATATTCAGGTGCAGAACAATGATTTCCGAAAGCAGTTACTGATATGTAGACATGAGAACCTTACACAGAATGTAGTATATCATATGATACCATCGGAATAATTGATATTCAGCAAATTAAAGGTATTAATACTCAAGAGGTAATTCATTAAACATCCCGTTGTAGGCCTACAACAAAATTTACATCCGTATTACCTTCACAGTGAAATTAAAAATTGGTGCCTAAAATCTAATATAAAAGTAACTGATCATTTTCACTGGTTGTTTCCCAAACCGTATAGTTCAGGCGTGGACTCTATAGATATACCATTTTGGTGTGAGTGACAAAACTTACAGATTTCCTTACTCAGGAGTTCAAAACCGGCAATACGATACTGCAAGGGTGGTTTGGCTGCAGAACGTGCAACCTGAAGTTCTACTAAACCTGCACCATGTGGTAGAGTAACTGGTTGGCTGGGCTCGTAGTTGTCTCGTTGACTTATTGGACAATGGTAGCAACCTGATAAGCAACATTCTGTTAGACTGAAATGGATTAAGGGTGTAACTCCAGAATTCCCAGGCCGGGCTCGTCTCCCAAATAACAATCGATCTAGGTGGCCTGATACTATTGGAGTGAGCTCGATGAGATCCAGAAGTAGGTTCCAGAATATATGAAACCGGAGACTAGAGACTATGGATATTAAGTAGAATAGGTGGCAGAACCTCCGAAGGAAAAAGGCCCTCGAATCTAAAAGAAATGAATTTGGATTCAGAAAATTGTTTTTCTGGATTCCTATAAAGACCCTGAGTAAACTCGACTCAGCTCCAAGCTGGATGGCCTTCGCTGGTATCAACAAATTGCAAATGATCTCCATGTTGGAAAAATGTGCTCGAGAGCTTCACTCAAATTCCATGGAAAAAACGACTCGGCTTCAGTTTCGAAAAAAACCGTAAAAAACATCTGTAAACCTGTGTTTCCTTGAGAATCACGACCACTATAAAACTAAGATGTCTAGAAGGATGGTGCTGGGACCGATGCGATATTGTTTAGAATTTTATGACGACACTTTTCTGTCATTAGTGTCATTTTTACGTATCGTGGTGTGTTTCTCAATTTCATCGCTGGTTGACGCTAATTGGAAGTGCCTATTCAACCGATCGATCGACAAACTATATTCTTTGATTCGAGCAGCCAACAAAATGAGCAAAATCTAATGTCATACTCATAAAAAACAAAATCGAATGAAAGGAACATAATTATAGGGAATTTGGCCAAAATTCCGAACAAATAGTATAGGTTGTTGATCAGTCAGCGTCCATAAGTAAAAGTATAGCCAGCCGTCAGGTCGGCCGTTTTTACATTTCCTAGGAAAGTTGTAACTCTTTTCGTTGCAAACGCCATCTGAACTGATTTGATGTCAAACAGCCATGATGCTTATTATCATAGTAGGGATGTGTCGCCAAATATACCCCAAACATGCCCAGGTATAAGTCAGTAGGTACACCATCCTTCTAGACATCTTATATAAAACTGTCGAACAACGAGTGTAAATTTCTGATTGGTGATATTCACTGATATATGACAGGCATTTCCGGACAAATCAAAATATTCGCGTCCATTGCTTGAGAGAGGAAAGGTAAGTACAAAAATACACCTACCTATGGCGAAATCTACGGAACAACGGAACACGCCGAAAACGGAACTGTCAAGTTCATGCCAACACTAGATAAAATTAAGAAGAAGACTGTCGGTGGACGAAATCATAACTCTGAAGACATTTAAATACAATAAATACAATAAATATCTTGATGACAAGAGAAAAAGAAAACAATGCTATTAAAAATGTTTTCTACGTGATTTATTCTGTAAGTATGGAGTACTTTCAGCTGAGTTCAACTATAGTAGCATATATATACAGGGTGACCCAGGGGTGCGTGCATGGTCCATAACTTTTTTTCTATCCAAGCTATCGACTTGATTTTTTGTTTGAAACGATGGGTCCGACAATAAGCACATTCTGAAAATATTTTCATTCATATACAGGATGTCCCAAAATGGCAAACCCCCACTTTCGATACATTTTTGAAATCGCCACTATATTATCTATACAACGCACCCTGGTTTCATAGACTTATCTGCAATAGTTTTTGACTTATGTCAATTTATGTGTTGAAATAGCGTCATGCATGGACCTACAGATAAATCCATAACTTCAGAGCCATTGAAGATAACTCAACCAACTTTCATCCAGTCGTTTCCTTAAGCTTCGGCGCATCTTTTGAAATGCGAGCGAATTCGAAATCAATGTTCCAACGCCTACTACGATTTTTTTTAAATGACAAATTACATATGGCAATAACTCGACTCATTCAAATGCAACACCCTGTATTTTATTGTACCAATGAATGACATTTTTCAAGGGCTTCTCGCCGATATAGGGTTTGTGGGGTCTACTATTTGAAGTTTGTGAAGTATGTTGCAAAATAATAAATGTGGATGGTTCAGATGGAATCTAGTAGTCCGTTTTCGTAAAATTTGAAACATCTGTGTACTGTCAATAATTGTATACGTCGAATTGTTGACAATGAATTTTACTCGTGAAGAATTAGTGAATATGGTCTACTGTATTGGCGAGGCTGACAGGAATCCTTTATTAGCAAGCAGAATCTATCACGAAAAATATCTAGAAGCAAGAACTCCACGGGTGTCTTCATTCCGAAAGTTAAGAGATAGGTTTGAACTCACTGGTAGCGTGTCTTATACTGAAAAGGAAATTGTTGGTGGTCGTATCAATGAGGAAAATGAGTTGCAAGTTTTATTGATGCTACAGGAAAACCCTCACGTAAGCACTAGGGAGATAGCAGCGGAAACGGATATTTCACAAAGTAGTGTGAACAGAATTATATTGAAACATAAATTCCACCCTTTTCATCTGAACCTACATCAAGAATTGTATGGTGATGATTTTGCAAATAGAGTTGCGTTTTGTATTCAAATGAATGGCATGATTGACGAGGATTGTAATACTTTGACCAACATTCTGTTTTCTGATGAAGCAACATTTAAGAACAACGGATCAGTCAACAGACATAATATGCATTATTATGCAGTGGAAAATCCTCACTGGTTGAGGACAGTTGATCACCAACATCAATGGTCGTTTAATGTATGGGGGGGAGTTATTGGAAATCACATCATTGGACCCTATTTCTTCGACAATGTGCTGAATGGTGAAAGGTATTTACATTTTCTCCGCGAACATATTCCCAGATTGTTAGAAGAAGTGGATTTGAATACCCGAAGAACCATGTGGTTGCAGCACGACGGTGCTCCAGTGCATAACCATAGAATGGTTCGAGAATTCTTAGATCAATCCTATCCGAATCGTTGGATAGGCCGGGGCGGTACTATTCCTTGGCCCGCGCGCTCTCCGGACCTTACTTCCCTAGATTTCTTCCTCTGGGGATACGTGAAGGAAAGGGTTTTCAGAAATCGTCCGACAACTGCAGATGATATGAAAAATAGGATCAGGGAAGCCTTCCATTCAATTGATGGAGCAATGCTGATTAGAATTCGGGACTCATTCAGAAGAAGACTGGAAGCTTGTGTGGGACATGATGGTCACCTTTTTGAGCATTTACTTAAGTAGCCTTTCGAAATTTTTTCATGGTTTTCTGTTAATTTCTTCTTGTGAGGATACTAAAGTTTTCTTTGTGATTTACTCTTTTTTCTATTACAATTTCAAAAACGTATTCGTTTATTATTTTATGTATAATGTCGAACTTTACGAAAGCGGCCTACTCGATTCCACCTAAACCATCCACATTTATCATTTTGCAACATACTTCACAAACTTCAAATAGTAGACCCCACAAACCCTATATCAACGAAAAGCTCTTGAAAAATGCCATTCATTGGTACAATAAAATACAGGGTGTTGCATTTGAATGAGTCGAGTTATTGCCATTTGTAATTTGTCATTTGAAAAAAATCGTAGTAGGCGTTGGAACATTGATTTCGAATTCGCTCGCATTTCAAAAGATGCGCCGAAGCTTAAGGAAACGACTGGATAAAAGTTGGTTGAGTTATCTTCAACGGCTTTGAAGTTATGGATTTATCTGTAGGTCCATGCATGACGCTATTTCAACACATAAATTGACATAAGTCAAAAACTATTGCAGATAAGTCTATGAAACCAGGGTGCGTTGTATAGATAATTTAGTGGCGATTTCAAAAATGTATCGAAAGTGGGGGGTTGCCATTTAAAAAAACAGAACTTGGATGTGTATTTCATTTTGGGACATCCTGTATATGAATGAAAATATTTTCAGAATGTGCTTATTATCGGACCCATCGTTTCAAACAAAAAATCAAGTCGATAGCTTGGCTAGAAAAAAAGTTATGGACCATGCACGCACCCCTGGGTCACCCTGTATATACGAATTATGCATTTATATCTTCAAAAGAATATTAAGATTCGGAATAGACCGACAAGACCATAACTGCTTCTCTAGATTACCTAATCAATGAAGAAAGTTTTGATGTTCTCTTGATTCGGTAGGATGGAAAAAACAAATTTGGTTATGTCGAGTGCATATTATATGATTTCAGTTTGTGAGATATAACCGTTAGTGCACAGACCAACTTTGCCGATACTATCAACCTTTGGCCTTCGGAACGTCCTAGCATATAAAAATGGATATAATTCTATACATGACTCCAGAAGCTACGAGATGATACCGATTTCAGTATGCTCTATTTCTTGTAATAGCGAGGTTAAAGGCTTGGAACGAGTGGTTCGCGTACTATGTATAATAACTTATAACAGTTATTATATATTTCTCATTCTTCATCCTACAAAATTAACCTATACTTTATGATAAAAATAACTACTAATGGGAACCGTCTGCTGTATGCATAGTTTATTGTTGACAAAACACTTATGTATGTATGTAATATAATGGCGTCTATATAAGAGATTGTGAAATTGGTGTAACTAGTTCATTAAACTTGCGACAGTTATCAGTGCAGGTATCTTCCTGGAATAAATTCCTATATGGGCAATTGCCGATGCGTGTCATGAACTATGGAAGTAATTGCTTTCTGAAAGGTACTGATTCATAACAAAATAGTATTTCTTAGTTATATCTGAACAGATAGACAGAAGAAAGCACAATGGGCGTAGAGAAGCATGAGTACGGTGGAGCTAAACAAGTTCAGCATCCCTTCACTTACCTATGCAGAAACCTCCATTTTTATATTCAATCATTTTCCACGTATCTTGCTTGGATATAGAATCATTGAAAAAAATTAAACATTTAAAAAATTGTTTCATTTTCATCATATTTGGAAAGAAGCTTTCTTACCCGGTCAAACATGTATGGTATTGAAATAAATTAGGTCGTTCCTATTTCACCATTTCAAGTTTTCCGATGTACTGAAAAAGTTTCGAGTTTTCTACCTGAAACCGCCTAAAAACACTTACTTAGAATACCAAAATGATAATTGAAGTTTTCAATGGCGAATATATCGATTAATATCTTGATTGTGGTAAAATTTTATGATAATATTATGTCACCGTTTTCACTTGAAATTTTCCCCTCTATTCATGTCCGTGGTTGTGTTGAGTGATACATTTTCAGGACCGGCATTCACCCTGTATAATAATAATAAGCCTCTAGCCTCTAGCAATATAATTAGATTTTGAAAACAGAAAAATATCTTACAACTAATTGATCTGAATAACAAGAGTATAAAAACGAGGAAGACATACCATCCCAAGTGAGTTGAACTCCCCAGGAAAATGATTCTTCGATAGTCCTTCGTAGTTCTTTTAGTGAACAGCAAATTCAGATCACAGATCCTATTGAAAATATTACAGATATTAAAAATTTTATTTTGGAACAACGCGGTCTTTTGTTCTGGAGATTTTAACATAAATTTACTTGAGATAAACGATAAAAATGTATTTTTGTCTCAGAATCATTCAATCGAAAGCAACATGTTGATAATCAACAAGGGCAACAAGAATGACGAACAATACCGCGACATCGACCTGAGATGGAAATGTAATGGAGTAAATTAATTCAATGCAGATTGAATAATGTTGCTGGGGTCCAGAATAGGTACTTGTCGCACATTAAATTATTTTGCCAAAAATATCTTCAAGGCGGATCTATTCAGTCTCCCCTTCTTCAGAATCTTCGACCAGGGGAATGATGAAAAAGTATCAATGCTGGTAAACTGTCTTGATAATCCGTTTGACAGATACGCTCCCACAAAAACTTCAACATTAAGTGAGTCTGGAAACCCCTGGTTAACTGATACAATAAAAGTAATGCGGGATACCAGAGAAAAAGCTTTGAAAAGATACAAAAGATACACATGACATCAAAAAAAAATTACAGGAATCAAATTGAAAAGAAAAAATTTCATCCTTCTTGCTCTCACTTGGGCGGTATGATCTGCATTCAGACTCTACTTTCATCGACTCTCTTTTATTTGCTTCTGATAGAATGTTATGCCTTTCTTTCCAATGCCCATGTACTAACAGAAAAACTTTTTTTAGGTTAAGTGGAAGAGCAGACACCTCCTCGTTGAATGGAAACTTAACTTCGCCTTCTATTCCTGTGAGGAAATTGAAATAGCTATGTGCTGTTTGAAAATTACTCATCTCAAATAACGGAGACGAATTATTATTATCATCATTGAATCAATTTTTGCTCTAATGAACTGCTGTATTCTGCTAACAAGTTCCGCATCGGAGTACAAATACAACATTTTTTATCCATAGGTGGTTACGTTTACTCCGAGGGCTAGATATCCAAATACTCTGTCGAGAAATTTGTTTTTGGTTAAAACTCATTTGACTTCCATTCTGCCGGTGCGTTCCTTTGATAACGTAGCTGTAAGGGTTTGGTGAGTTTCCAGAGGACTCCAGGATCTTTTATACGGATTATCTCATTGGTATGTTGAAAGCTCCTGTATGTCGCAAATCCGTACCCAAGGCCCGCACGATCTCAACTCAATTCAATTCACGGTGTTCAGCGGTGGAGAATCTGAATCCTTTGTGACAGCCTATTCATGTGCGCCCCTACAAAATTTGGGAGAGGGGCTGGAGGTGAAACCATCAAGATATATATAGGGGTTTACATTGTTTTTTCGAGACTTTTCTTCAATGTACTCTTCATAAAGCAAAAAGAAAGATAATGGAGCAGTTCTCTACCCAAGGGTTTCGTGAAACAATCAGCACATTTTTTTCCTTGGATCGAATTTATGCAATGTTCACATCATCTTTCGAAATCGTCAAAGACTATATATATATATAAATATATATATATATATATATATATATAGCCTTCAGCTCTCAATTAACTCAACTTAATTATTTACTTTATAGCCTTAATTGTTTGTGCTTATAGCCTTCAGCTTATTGTTTGTGATTATAGACTTCAGCGTATTGTTTGTAACAATCCAATATTGAAGTTGTTAATCTTTACTTGCATATCTATTTTGCCTTCTCATGTTTCGGTATGAAATTTCTTTCGGTAGTAAATTCATATATCTTTTGAGTTTCGATTTTATATAGAACTTCTGCTACCTGGCGCCCATTTTCTGAGCCAGTCAAGTGAACTCATGTCATATTGGTAATAATCAGTAGTAATCTGTCCTCGACTGTTACCAATAATTTGTTGAAACTTACTCACATCCGCACCATAACAATATGAGCAGCCTATCAGCACATCAGTGCTAACTTTTATTATTGTTATTTTGATGCATGTGCAATATTACAGATTTCCTGAGAATGCCATGATGCCGCTTTCTGCCTTGTTTAGTTTTCAGTTTTCTGTTCATGCATTACTATATTCAATAAGAAAAATATTTTTTCGACAAATTCTGATATCTCAACTAACACAACAAAATCTCACCTTAAATGGTGACTAATTAGCTATCCTAGAAGCCAGAAGTCTTCTTTACTGAACATCACCTACATTCCGCTAATTTCTTCATCTTAAGGAGCTTGAAGTATCTACACTTAGTATTTCAACCTCCTCCGATGCTAACACTACTACTAAAATCCAGTTGAAGTAGAGTAAAAAAGTTTTGGTTAATTATTGGGCTAATATTTGAGGCATTTTGTAATAGCGGGCTTATGAAACAATACCTAATAACAGCCTAATCCCGAAACTAATAAACCAAAAGTTCAGAACTAGCAAATCAGTTAACATATTCATGCGGTCGTAACTCATACAAACCTCATTATGGCAAGAACTTGTTCATTGATTTTCTTGTGTTGAACTCTTGGTTATTAGTTTTGGGCTTAGGCTCAGTTATTAGGTATTGTTGCATGAACCAAATATAAATGAATTATGTTTATTGAAAATATATATTATCGACATCTCTATAATCTCAATTTGAAGTCATGATCATATTACACATGTATCAAAATAATGTACCGTCAAGTGCAATAGCAATTTTTCTCCTATGAGTTGGGTACATTCTTCGAATGTTTGTAGAAGCTATACAAAACATCTATTTTGTAACGTTTCCCAGATGAGAAGGAGATATGGCATTAACAATTGATCAACATTCTAGAAATGATTTTCTGATGAAATTTTTGAAATGTTTCAAGAAAACGTTTTCTCGGGGGTACAATGGCAGTATCTATGACATTGATACAATATCAAAAACCCTGGTTGGACGACATTACATTGTAAAAAGTTAACATTTATGAAACGTTATTGTAATGAAGAATTTCTTAGTGGGACGCACGTCGAGAGCAGAAATATCAGCTCCTAGGAACAGTTCTACACCAAAGGTTCCAATCTCATCGTATACTGGTCAGTTTCAACAGTTTGCGGGTTGCAATTCCAGCTGAGTGTTTTCATGCTTCCATCGATACTATTACAACACTTTGAATGAACATGAATAACCACAGACAGTTCTTACCACTTATAATCGAGGGATGGTGAAAATATAAGAGATAGAATTTTTTTTTCGTGAGTTGTACACCGCTCGCGCTGGTCAGAATTGATAACACAGAGTGATCACATTGACTGGAGAATCATTTATGGGTATTTCAAATTTGAAGAAAACTGAAATTAATGAATATGAAAAATCTTTCTGTTGAATTTATAGTACTTTCCTCATACCAAATGAAATAAATATCATAGCTGCTATATATTATATATATGCCAACTAGCAAACTCACTCATTCACTCGATTTTTGTATGAATAATTGGACTTAACCACCAATTCCAGCAAAGAAAATTCAAAGATATTGAGGTGTAACAAAACCTCTGCTTCGAGGACCGTGAACTTTGAGATAGGAGTAACAATATACGATATCTTCACACATCAACAACACCCCTACCAAACGCGGGAAGATCTCTTAACTAGCATGCAAACTCTAATCTCAACACTGGCGATAAAACACTCGAATATCGAGCTATTCATCACTCCACGACGTATTGTGAACGCGGTCCCGGCAAATCCGCTTCGTAATAAACTATACCGTTGTCATTTCAATCTGCATGAACCACAATGAGTTCTTAATTTCGATGACTGATAAATGCTATTATGAGATAGCGTGAGGTACGTCTGAGGTACGTGTATGATTTAATGCCGATGAATCAGGGAAAGTCGTATTTCGTGTAAATAAATTTATTTAAAATCGCAGCGCGCTTTCGGCTATTAAGCCATCTTCAGTGCTATACCTGCAAGTAAGTAATAGTCGAAAATTGAATTGAAGGTTAGAATTGAATTACTTACTCGTCTAGGTATTTACAGGAAGATCTTCACAATCACAAATAATCGTGAGACATTACACTGAATAAACATCAAAGGTAAAAACAGTGCCCTTTGGTTTAACATATTATTATTTTCAACCAACATCATTTCAGCCCTAACCGTAATTCACAAATTCTAAAAGGAGTAAACTCGAAAAATTTCAACAGGTTGGATTTCCTAGAAGATTCACAAATAGACAAAGAATTACATGACAATCCCCTTTGTTTGAATACACAAGTACAATTGAACAGATCATATATTCCCCTACATAGACGACTAAATTGATAAGTTGAATTCTCTGTGATGATAATTTGTTGTAGCTCGGCTCAAACTTTGAGCCCCTGTCCAAGCTTCACGTTTGAATTAACACTCGATATCTCTACAATTTCAAGTATGATGCAACTAGACGATTTTTGTGCTATCCTTTGTTTTCGTTCTTGGGCTCATCTTTCTCTCCAGCTGACTACCCCTTGTGAACAACGAATGTGGTCCCCATTAGACCCAAACTTTGTGTTCACCTACGGTTTGCCGCTGGTTGAGTCTGACGTTGTCCTGAAGATGTACTGAGGACACGAACAATAGTTCTCTAATGTTTCTGAGTGCACCTCACAGACCTTCTCGAGGAACTTACTTTCTACCTGGATCCGGTTTTTGGATTGGAAAGTTGGGTTCTCATTAGACCTTAATTCCACTTCCACTCCCCGCCTGCTGGTGGAATTGTTCTTCCTTGAAAATTGGTTTTCGGAACGCACTTTTGAAATTTTCAGTTCTACTTCAAGTATAATTCACAACCACAATAGATAACTTCAGAACGTACCTCGGACCATTCCAAATGAGTCACTCTTCTGTCAGATCTCTGTCAGTGACCGTAAGTTGGGTTCCCATTAGACTCAAACGGCTGGTACACTTTCAGCATTCTTATAGTGGAGTTTCTGTTGGGAGATGGACCGAGAACGTACCTTACCTATTTCAAATAATCTCAATTGAATAATTCTGTGCTCACCTTGGAAAGTTTTGATGTACTGTAGTCACTAATACGTCATTTGTCACAGAGTTTATGTTCCAGAATCATTTAGGACCTTAAGTCAATGTCAAATTTCACTTCCTGTCACCCCTCCTGCTCAGCATGCAGCACGTTCGGAATCCAAATTTTAATCTTTTCACAATGTTTTATTAGTAAAATTTCAACTGTCAACCCAGAAGGGCACTGTTTTTAACTTTGATGTTTATTCAGTGTAATGTCTCACGATTATTTGTGATTGTGAAGATCTTCCTGTAAATACCTAGACGAGAAAGTAATTCAATTCTAACCTTCAATCCAATTTTCGACTATTACTTACTTGCAGGTATAGCACTGGAGATGGCTTAATAGCCGAAAGCGCTCTGCGATTTTAAATAAATTTATTTACACGAAATACGACTTTCCCTGATTCATCAGACACGTGTATGCAGCACCAACAAATCTCACTTTTATGCCGATGACACGATGATGATAGTATTATTGGGACACAGAAGTTCTGAATTCTGATGCACATTGTCATAATATATCCATATATGCACTGTGAGGAAGTGCAGTCTTTCTGAAGCATAATTGATGCAGCCTATCATATGATTTTATTTTAATAAACAATTGGCATGTTCATTGCACTTATTATATGAGTTCAATCCTAATAACGACACATTAACTAGAACAATGGTTCACATTCTTTGTGTATCCTTAGTTCAATTGTTATCTGCCCTTCTTTGAGTCACATGATGTACTGTTTTTATAAACCAGAAACGCTCAAAGATATAACGCAACACTATTGCAATTCTGTGTACCACTGAAACTTCTGTGTTCAAAACCTATGAAAAAGTATTTTCAAAGAGATCTCGACTCTCTTATGTCATCGTCTAACAGCTTTACAGCGCTTAAAGCCGTTGCACAAAATTTGACAGTTTTCTACGGTGAAATGTCATATTTCGTGAAGCGGCTTTAATCGATTTATATATATATATATATATATATATATATATATATATATATATATATATATATATATATATATTGATTCAACCAACTTTGTCAGACCCAGTACGTTCATCAGGCAACCACAGACCCACCAGAAATAAACAATTTCACGGAATATATTGAATGGCTTATTGACTATTTTAGTGCCCCGAATATAAGCATACTTTGAGGGGAAACGATTTCTTGGAAAAAAAATTTCGCTACATCCATAAGTCTCTCTCAATCCCACAATATTCAAACGCCTTTTCAGACCAATATATCAACTCATGGATATCAGACCGACGTTCCCGCTCCCAGCGGTGTTGCCATGATTATGGGCTTGATAACGTCAGGTGTATGTCATATCTGTATTAAATCATTCCTCTTATTGTTTGTCAGATTCATTTATCGGTATGGAGTTGAATAGTGAATGTTTGAGAATGATTGCTTATTAGGTAGGCTTACCGGGCTGATTCGTATCTATTCCTCCAGACTTGGATCCTTTCAGATTTTAAAATACACTGAGTAAATGTGTCGGTTCACGTATTCAATTGTATGAACCGCCCTTCATTTACCTATTCAACACTTGTTCATTTATGCGAATCGCCATGGCAATGATCACATGTATTTTATTTCAAGGAACTGTAAAAAACAGCGAAGGCAATAGTTTTAGTGAAGAAACAGTATTTTTATCATTCTTGCGAATTGCCGTTCAATTGGTTTTCCAGTAGTAGTTCAATTGGGCAAACTTTTGATTTAAGGGACTATTTTTGAGAAAAGCACTTTTTCGAAATACTTGTATTTTACTATTTCATTGTTCACAATGGAATGTTTGATTCAGTTCAATATTGTTCACATTTTTCTTTGATTGAGTTCGAGTAAAATCCATTTTCTGAACCACCATGTAGATATAAAAGTAAATTAAACAGAGGAATGGGCACTTTTGATAAAGCAGACTTTTTCGTCAGGTATAACGTTTTTTATATATTCAAAAATAAACTCCTTTTCCTCATGCGACCTCAATCAGGGCATATTTTTCCGAGTTCTATGGTTTATTAACAATCATTCGAAAATATCATCACTTCTAACCACAATCAGCTTGGAGAGTGACCAATTGTTCACACAGAAGAAAGCAAGGTGGTAGAAAAAAACTCCAACCTCGTCTTCTTCTATTTGAAACGTCATTCTGCTCATCGGAAGTCATGTGTTCAGGTCCCCCTTAACGTGTACACACCAATGCAGTTATACAAAACGAGCTATTTGACACGAAATCACAGTTATTACTCACTATCGCAGTACCAGAAGGACAGGAAATATATAGATACGCAATTTCTTCTTTGAAAACACTAAACCTCTTCAATAACTACGGCATTAGTTTCCAGAAATAGTACGCTACCGTTTTATTAGCCATCTTCTCGAGTACAAGATCCAGCGCACTCCATCGCTCAAGGCCAGTCTTTTTTTATTGCCGTTGATATGTCAGTTCGTAATCCAAACGCTGTCTATTTGCAGTAATCCTCATAAATCATAATTGAGATATGATAATGATTGGCCTGCCACACATTCATTGAAACGAAGCAAAAATGTGAAACATATTTCAACCTTCACGTAGGCAATTGACATTTACGAAGAATGACAATCACGACATGTGTTGAAAGCTTCATCAAATATGTCGATATGGAATGCCTACTTGATACACAAAATTCATTTCAATTATCCTTGCAAATATTTATTTCTTGTTCATTGCATAACATTTTTTCGAATGATTCTAAAAAAAATAGTATAGAAACCTCGGCGAAGGAAATGATTAACTTTCCGCCTCGGTATGTGATTACTATTCCGCCACTGAACCTGATTATTCTCATCTGATAGATCTTTTTCAGTAACAATACATGATGAATCGGTTTTCACAATAATCCTTTTCCAAAAATTGTTCATGGTGTTGAAATTCAAATAAAAAACACAGAAACATTCATTAGGAAAATATTCAAATATGTCAATCAAATTTTCATCACTTTTGAACGGCTTGTTCGATCCTCAACAGGTTGGAAATTAAAACATATAAACTCTACTTGTAATTGATATATATTTCTGCACCTACTTATGAAGTATATATGTATTGATAAAAGTGAATATTTTTCCATACAGAACAAAATTTATTAACTTTAATTGGTCAATTGACTGATTCAAGACAGACGCATTAAATTAATATAAGAACGATAATAAAGGCAAACCAGTGTTGAATTAAAAACTCGAGTTCCTTCCAAACGATGACACAATTTGGAAAAAGATGACGTCATTGGTGTGTATTCTCTCTTCGCATATACTTCATTTGAAGTCGATATCTTGCCCCGGAAAGTGTGAAGGGGAAGGTAGAACTATGTTTATAATGAAAGTGCTTCAACATTCTTTTGATTTTTTTTTTAATTTGACTTAATATACATCTCTTTCAGTATTGAATGTTATCATTTTGAGGGGTTCATTTCAAAATTGTTCGAATAACGGATTCAAATCAAATTATAGATGCTTGACTCCAGATACGTTGATTAAATCCAATTATGAAATACTGTACAGAAACTGGTAATTTTGACAGATTTGAAAAGACTATGTCTGTGAAATAATGGCCATGTACATTAATATTGAGATAGGTGATTTATGGAGGCCATTCGCAAATTTCCATATGAACTCCAAGTTGCCGATGTTTAGAAAAAAAATCATCATAATCTCAGTATCATCCTAGATAATTTGGATAAACGTAGTACGCATTCTCTATTATTAATTTTTACCAGGGGCGTACTTTTATATTTAGCCTGGTTCATATTTTTTTTCCTCATTTGACGTGCAGTTTCTGCATAAAGTAATAAAATGCATTCATTTACAGAATATAAAATTTCATTTGGATGAAACTACAAAAAGAAAATTAAAAATTCTGATAGGTTTGAACCGAACCATAGTTTTAATTGATTCAATATGTTGCGAAAGAAGATAGAGTCGCGCAACACCTTCATGAAATGAACTTCTCATTGAATTATAGTGGAGTAAAAACGCGCTTGAAAGACGCTTCTATCACGAAATAAAAAAAATTGAGGTAGAACAAAACAAGTGATGTATAGCCTTTTTAGGAATGTTACTGGCTTTAACAAATCGATATTTACGACATCGCCAGCTGGGGCTGACTCTTTTTATAGCGGAAAATGTGTGAAAATATGAAAAATACAAAAAACGTATTTTTTCAGATATAACTCGTGATAAGTCGCAAACTTTTAGACATATCAAAGTGAACTTTTTTTAATTCGAAAGTAGAAATATTAGCGCTGGTGTCAGTGCAGCCGAATTTTCGAAAACTTACTTATTCTTCTCAAAAAACATTGGAAATACTCATATTAATTTTTTGTGCATTGATGTCTTGAGCAATCGAAAAACTTTTTCATTTTTAGGAATTTTCACATACTTCCTGTGAATAAATTGAAGCAAAAACATAACAGAAGTTTTTTAAAAATATTGTCATAGGTTGAGATCAATAGGACACGTAATAACCGCACCGAAATTAAAATGACGTGTTTCCCGCTTGCATTTCACCCGGAATATAAGCGCGCGCAACACGAAATGTGAAAACTCGTTCATGTTGGGGATCTTAATATGATGTGATGTTTATTGTTAGTGAGCAGAATCAACAAGTGTGAAAAAAGGTTTTATCTACAGTGTCACCATTAAAGTGCACACCATATGGGAATTTTTTTTTTTCGAAAAGTTTCAATGAAGTTTAACTTTGGCACTGGTTTGTGCTTTAAATTTAACGTAAAATGATGCGGCCAACTGTGACCCACTGACGTTCAGTGTTTGTCAAATTCAACTTTTTTTTTGAAAAAAATTGAAAAAGTGCATTTCTAGATCGAATTTAACAAAAAGTTACTTGATAAAGTTGTGTCTACGGCAATTTTATATCCATATGCCTTTAGTTGCCTCTGCTTTTTCGCAATCAAAGGTTTGTTTAAGAAAATAGCCAAGTGATTGAAACTTTGCACCAGTCATGTTGAAATTTTTATAGCAAATTTTTAATTTCTCTCTAAAAATGTCCGTATGAGTAAAAATGTATCAAAAAAGTTAAACTCCATGATGAGTTTGTTATGTATACATGAATTGATGACAATTAACCGAACTTGTTTTTTAAAATAAAGGGGATATCTGTCAAAAATAAGCCAAACGTTAACTTTATCCTAGTTGCATAAAATTTGGCATGTATTTATTTGTGATCATCAGTCCCCGTTATGCACTTCAGAAACTACATATCCAGTTGAAATATGGAATGGTACTATTTTCCAGGTGAACTGAGCGAATTATGGATAGTGTCATTCATTCTGCCTATCACGATGAGTTTACCATTTTATAATTTCGTCATGAATTACAAACTATTTTTCCATTCGAATTGGGAATCTCTCATTTCCAGAAATGAAAATGATGTTCACCTCTTGTACTTTATGATGAAATGAAAATAATAGGTGATGTTGATATATTCCACTATCCGCTATTTGGTAATAGACCTTCTGTCACCAATGCAGTGGAGTGATCAGTTCTTGTATTTTTTTTTATAATAAGATTCGTGTTATATAGGAAGTTGCTGACTAATTGGACGTGTCCTGTTCAAAAGGAATTGTTTTTTAATTATTGCAGCATTTTTTTTTCGGGGTAGATCTGAAGTCTACCCATGTACACTCAAATAGATTCCAATATCAGATCTTCTATCACCGATGCAGTGGAGCTACTCACTTTCTACAGTGTTGCCAAATCTTGGGATCAACAACGTCGATTACATGTTGTGGGTACGAGAGCGTTCTTATATAATTATATACCATATACATATATATTTTACACGCCCTCTGAATTGAAATCCTCGAACTAAATCTGTATATAAAATCATGTTCTACCGACTTTTCGGACCCATTTTTCATTTTTTCCCTCCATGCTGAAAGTACTCAAAAATGGTCGGGGATATCGAAAATGCCCATGAACCTTCTCAGACCCGGAGCCGGGTCTGAGAGCGTCGATTTTGGTCTGACTTCGTCGGTAGTGTATGACGTTTTGGGTCTGTGTAAGCGGTTAAATAAATCTATATATATATATATATATATATATATATATATATATATATATATATATAAATAGGTTATCAAATTCTCTGGTCAATCACAATTTGCATTCAATTCGAAATGCCCACCACAAGAAACTATTGAATGCAAATTGTGATAGACCAGAGAATTTGATAACCTATTTATCGGTTTTCTGATTAATCTTGCTTCGTAGCACTTTCTCTCTCTCTCTGCCTCTCTCTCTCTCTCTCTCTCTCTCTCTCTCTATATATATATATATATATATATATATATATATATATATATAGTGGGGAATGCAGCAATGTCACAAAAGAAAGACTCTTTTAAGTTGATCCAAGCTTTCGAAACTTTGTTTATTTCATCATCAGGAAAACTTGGGTGAGGTTATATGACACGATGTTCAAAGGTAATCATTGATGGAGTTTGATTGATTCGATTGAAGTTGCATTATAAGTAACAGGTTATTCGATGATGTACACAGATACACAAGTACAAAATACACGTTAAAATTGATTTTAAAACTCGTCACTCTGTGTCGACCATGTGGTCAGTCTTAGATTGTCAGGTTAATGTCTTCATGACAAGAATGAAATATGAAATGTGAATTGTGAAGTTGACAGCGACAGGGATAGTCATCTGTCCTGTCAATTGTTGAACAGTGGTGCCATTTGTTGTGTGTAACCAACTGATGGTTTCATGAGTATTTGTTTTGTGACTATGAAATTTGTGTATGATCAATGGATATGAGTGAACTGTGAAGAAATTTGCTGATTCCTATTTATGCTAATAACAAAGAAATTTTTTTTAAAATTATATGGGTGAAACAAAATGTTTTCAATTTGATAAGTTATGAACAGAATTGTTTGTACCGTTGATGGTACTGACTGGGTTTACATCTAGTGACAACAAAAAGGAATAAATCTCGCTCAAATGATTTAAGTCTGTTTTTTTATTTAGGCAGTTATTGTCTTGTGCAATAAATGCCATTTCCAAAAAAACCCTCTTTGTCATGTGTGGCTCAACCGCCAACACCCTCGCCGATTCATAATTGACTCGGTGGTCTAATGTGTTTACATGGTTTGCTAGAGCACATCTCTCCGGATGTAATCTGCAATCACTTTTGTGTGATATAATTCTACTCATTAATGTTCTTGACGTTTGTCCAATGTTTGTTCAGACTGCAATAAAAATTACATTGGACAAACGTCAAGAACATTAATGAGTAGAATTATATCACACAAAAGTGATTGCAGATTACATCCGGAGAGATGTGCTCTAGCAAACCATGTAAACACATTAGACCACCGAGTCAATTATGAATCGGCGAGGGTGTTGGCGGTTGAGCCACACATGACAAAGAGGGTTTTTTTGGAAATGGCATTTATTGCACAAGACAATAACTGCATAAATAAAAAAACAGACTTAAATCATTTGAGCGAGATTTATTCCTTTTTGTTGTCACTAGATGAAAACCCAGTCAGTACCATCAACGGTACAAACAATTCTGTTCATAACTTATCAAATTGAAAACATTTTGTTTCACCCATATCATTTTTAAAAAAATTTTTTTGTTATTAGCATAAATAGGAATCAGCAAATTTCTTCACAGTTCACTCATATCCATTGATCATACACAAATTTCATAGTCACAAAACAAATACTCATGAAACCATCAGTTGGTTACACACAACAAGTGGCACCACTGTTCAACAATTGACAGGACAGATGACTATCCCTGTCGCTGTCAACTTCACATTTCATATTTCATTCTTGTCATGAAGACATTAACCTGACAATCTAAGACTGACCACATGGTCGACACAGAGTGACGAGTTTTAATATTAATTTTAACGTGTAATTTGTAAATGTGCATCTGTGTACATCATTTACTAACCCAGTTTTATAATATAACTTCATTCCATGAGCACTCCATTAATGATTACTTTTGAACATCGTGTCATATAACCTCACCTAAGTGTAAGTATGATAAGACAACTTATTGTAAAATCTTTCACATAAATGTAATCTATTTGTAGTTCCCTGATGATGGAATAAAAAAAGTTCCGAAAGCTTGGATCAACTTAAAAGAGTCTTTCTTTTGTGACATTGCTGCATTCCCCACTATTCACTAGTTTAATCCCTAACTAGTCAGCAACGACTACCCTCTTCTATATATATATATATATATATATATATATATATATATATATATATATATATATATATATATAAAGAGAAAGTGTTATTTGCTATGAAGCAAGATGAATCAGGAAACTGATAAATAGGTTATCAAATTCATGCAACTCGAAAAACTGCCGTGAATCCGAAAAAAAAAACATTGCTGGTTTTTCCATACCTATGCGCATGCGCGAAAAAAACACATTTCTTCGATGATACACAAACTTCTAATTACCTGTTTTTTCCTAACATGCGTGAGTTTCGACCATGACCGATACTGAGAATAAGTTCCCCTATTTCATGTGATTGAAACCGGAACATAACCAAAGATTTCAGCGTATGCGTCTGACAGTTGTTGAAAATGTTCATAAAGCCAATTCTTTTTCATCAATTATCTTCATCGTCTTCCCAATCAATGGTATTTTATTCGATTAATATGTAAGAGTTCTCAAAGTTTCCTGTCCCTGTTCAGTTATACTTCTTTCGTTCAGTTCTTTTTATTGTTAGGATTTATATATTTCATAATATTCAGCTCATAGTTTTTCGTGTTTTCCCAGTCCTTGCAATTCAGTTATACTTGTGGTATTTTTCATTCTTCTCATAGTTAGGTTTTTTGGTAGTTGAGAGTTTTGTTACTGTTCGTATGTATTTCTTCAACTATGTCTCTGACACCCTGCTTCGTGTGCTCGCAAGAATTCAAGCTCCTACCATCAGTAAATATGGAATTTAGATGATTATTAGACTAGTTTTTGAAAGATCCATTTTGTCACCTACCAACTGCAGCAGGGACATATGTTGGATAACGTGGAGGAAGAGGGCAAGTTATATGTTTGGGAGGAACCACACCAATCTTCAAAAGTGTTTCAACTGTGTTCTCAACCCCATTTTTGTTTGCTTAGTATGAAAAACCTTCCTCGGAGAAATCATTTGCACATATTCTTATGCTGAAAACATCATCGGTACTTTCCGAATTGCAAATACCTATTCGTCCACAACAATTTCATGACGGGTTTCTTTGGAAACTTGAAATATTAATCGTGTGATATGAAGACAATAATTATCATCTTAATTCCATATTTACCGATGGTAGGAGCTTGAATTCTTGCGAGCACACGAAGCAAGGTGTCAGAGACATAGTTGAAGAAATACATACGAACAGTAACAAAACTCTCAACTACTGAAGAAGTAAACTATGAGAAGAATGAAAAATACTATAACTGAATTGCAAGGACTGGAAAAACACAAATAACTATGAACTAAATATTATGAAATATATAAATCCTAACAATGAAAAAAAACTGACCGAAAGAAATATAACTGAACAGAGACAGAAAACTTCGAGAACTCTTACATATCAATCGAATAAAACGATGAAGATAATTGATGAAAAAGAATTGGCTCTATGAACATTTTCAACAACTGTCCGAAGAAGCAAACGCTAAAATCTTCGGTTATGTTCCGGTTTCGATTATATGAAATAGGGAACTCATTCTCACTATCGGTCTTGGTCGGAACTCACGCATTATTGTTGTTCTGCAGTTGGTGAGTGACAAAATGGATCTTTCAAAAACTAGTCTATTTTGAAATAAGGCATGTCTGACTAATGGAGGGTGGAGTTTCGTTAATTATTCGGCACCTCATACCTACTATCAACACATCCGCGTATTCATGTGTTTTTCACACAGGCATACTGCACTGCGGCCTTATACTGCAGCGAAGTTCAGCACATTCCCTAGCACTCTTGGACAATTCTTTTGCTTCCCTTGAAGGATCTGAAAAGTGACCTTTGCCATCTGTCATTAGAATTTGGTGAACAGTTTACTGTCTAATTGAAGTTGAGCTGAAATAATATTCTGGCTTATAAATCGTTCACCACTGAAAAGTAGGCAAGGAAACCATTGATTCACATCACAATTGCAAAACAGCGTTTTGGCAGCTGATTGCATTTCTATTCTTCCGGGATAATTTCTTCAACTTGAATGGAATCTTTCATTGAAAATAGGACCGAATGAAATAACTGTTCTATAGTGTTCCTAGGTCCAATCTGAAAAAATGTATACTTTTCAATTTTTATCAGCTTCTGAGTCACACAACACTACAAAACATGTGATAAAAAGTAATAGTGGTAGTTCATGTATTTTGTGGCACATTCCAATGCCAAACGCCATCAACAATGTGCTTAATCAATCAGACCTTTTTTACTAAATCTTGTACCCATCATCAGAGAAGCAGAATAGTTATTCGTTGTATCTTGACTGTTTGAGCTCCAGAGAATAATTTGACAATGATCATAGGCTCAGCTGATACTTGAAACAAATGTTGAAAGAATGGTTCACTGGCCACCAGAATAGTGGTATTATATTCAACAGATCAAGGTTTATAATTATTCTCCTAATGGCCCCGTGGAAAAAGTCGAAATCTTTTCAATATGAGTTCTTTTTACAAGAAATTTTCTGAGCATCAAAAATATTATCTTTTGTGTGAACCAGGTGACATGATTGGAAAGATAGCGATTTTTTTGTGGCTTCAGTAAATATTTGTAGAAAAAAGTATGTATACCTCGTAGAAAAACAACATTTTTCTGCGTGTTATCTATTTTGGCTTGTGCCAGGCCACCTTGCTGGGTGATCGCACGTTAAAAAGTAAGGCCTCGTTAATCCTTTGCTCGCAGGAGTTTTGACTTCTGAGGGTTGAAGTTCGTCAGCTGGTTAACAGAACGAACAATTTTACAAAACAAATAGAACAAAGTAATTGTCATGGTCGCTCAGGAATGTTTCGTTGTCCTTCCTAGGTATGGTTTCTACTATTGGGCCAGAGATACTTTTAATCAGTGTCTAGAATTAGATCATATCAGAAAACAAGGACAAATTTTCCATAAGAATGGTTGTTTCATGCCAAACTTTGTTGTAATTTTGAGCGTGTGGATGGAACTAGGTGAGGAAAGCATCTTCAAATAGTTTGTATAGAAACTAGTCATATGCAGAAAATATAGTAAAATGAAGAAAACTGCCATATACTCATAGGTGTTACGTCAAGTTCCCATTTCATCAAACCGAGAGTAGGAAATTTCTTTTTTTTTATTTTGATTATTTTTTGCGAATTACGGCAAGAGCTCTGAACGCCACTGCGCGAGTACCACCTGTAAATGTACCAGCCACCACTCATTTCCGACAGGCGAAAACATATATACAAGGTGTTGGAAAAATTCGAACTCATGCTTCTCAGGGAGTTTCTTGTACACTCAAGTCTAAGTATCAGGCTTCTCCTCTTTATACGCTGGATTTCATAGTCCTTCCTCAAATATGCTCTGATCTTTCCGCAGTTACAATAGAATCCGATGAATTCTCCGAATTTTCTCAACTGCAGCTTGCAGATCCATTGTTTAATATTTCTCAACCCATAGATAGATATGCTTCTAGGTGCAGATATATTCGCGTGTATAATCAAGGGTTCATCCAGTTCCATACATAATGATCCCGAAAGACTCATAGCTCTGGATACAGTCTTTGGGTGGATTATCATGGGTAGAGTCAACTCACCTCTCCTGAAAATTGTACTACTCTGACAGAATTTTTCCTAAATGACTCCATAAAAAAATTCTGGGAAATTGAGCTTGTTCCTTATCTGAGTCATAACTCGATTGCTAATTTAGAAGCAGAAGATATCTATCAGAAGAATGTATCAAGAGATGAGAATGGACAATACATAGTTGCTCTCCCTTTCAAAGCTGAAAATCCCATCTTTCCAGGTGCTCGTGAGGTAGCATTGGAGATATTCTTTTCTTTAGAGAATAGATTGGAAAAAAATCCCGAAATCTACTCACAGTATAGTCAGTTTTTACAAGAGTACCTAGACCAAGATCAAATGGAGCTTATATCCTACAATGATCCACCACCTACTTCTTACTATATTCCGCACCTCTGTATTTTCAAGCCTGATAGCTCGACCACTGAACTTCGAGTAGTGTTCGATGCTTCTTCACGATGTTCCAACGGTTTATCGTTAATTGATACCCTATTTACTGGTCCCAAACTACAACCTAATATTTGTTCTATACTTCTTTAATTTCGTGTTCATGTAGTTTGTTTCACAGTGGATGTACCGGGCATGTTCAGACGAATCCTAGTAGCACCTGAACATAGAGATTATCAACGGATCCTCTGAGACCCTCTCGAAATGAAAGTGTGAAGGATTATCGTTTGAAGGTACTCAGTTTCGGTATGGCTAGTAGTCCTTTTCTAGCTATTCGAACAATTCATCAGTTGGCTCGACAATATTCACAGGAGTTCAAGACGGCATCTGATGTTCTACAACATGATGTGTTCGTTGATGACATAGTCAGTGGTGCCTCATCTTTGGAGGCAGCATTGAAACTTCAATCAGATCTTATCTCTTTACTACAAAAGGGTGGATTTCAGCTTCGTGAATGGGCAAGTAACGAGCCAAAACTCATTGCACACTTTTCACCCGATGTTCTGCGGTATAATCCATTCGATTTCGATACCTCAGGATTTGATTGGGATAGTCCACCAGCTCCTAATATTTTTTCAAAATAGAACAATTTCAAATCTCAATTGGAATGTCTTTCCAAAATTCAGATTCCTTGTTTTTTAGGAACGACAGATTGTAACTGTTATCAAATTCATGCATTTTGCGACGCCTCTGAAATAGGGTATGCAGCTGTCATTTATCTTCGAGTTCAGAGTTGCAAGGTTAATTCGACTCACTTACTTATGGCCAAGTCTCGAGTAGCACCATTGAAGAAATTATCCATACCAAGACTTGAACTGTGCGCCGCACTCCTATCAGAATTATAAACTTTTGTTTTGTCCACTCTCGAAAACAAAATTCACATACAGCAAGTTTTTTCCTACTCTGACTCAATGGTGGTTTTAGCGTGGATACGCAGTTCTCCCCATCGAAGGAATACTTTCGTCGCCAATCGCTTAACTCAGATTCAAGATAAAGTTCCCCCAACCTTATGGCACCATATCACTTCGGAAAATAATCCAGCTGACCCAGCATCGCGGGGATCATTACCTGTAGAGCTTGTCAACAACTCTCTTTGGTGGTCGGGACCTTCCTGGCTTTCACTTTCTCAGGAATTTTGGCCAACAGCCTCTGGTTCTTTTCTGGAGTTGTCTAATATTCACGAAGAAGAAAAGAAAATAACTTTCCATCACAACAAATGAGTACAATTCCATAGACCTTTTGATGAATCGTATTTCTTCACTCACAAAAATTATCAAAGTTGTATCTTATATAGGTCGCTTCCTTCGTAAGCGGTTTCTCCAGCTGCAATCGCGTATTCCTTGCTCTTTCATCAAGCAGCCCTCTTTATTAGAAAGGGAGCATGCTCTTCGTATTCTCATACGACTTGCGCAAAAAAAAAATGTTTCAATAATGAAATAAAGCTCTTGAAACACAATAAACGTCTTCCCAAGGCCTTTCGTAATTCTACCCCTTTCATCGATGAGGAAGGAATCTTGCGAGTGGGTGGTCGTCTCACACATTCCAATCTTTCTTACGATCAAAAACATCTCGCACTATTGCCCAGTAATCACAGATTCACTCAACTGGTTATAGAAGATACTCACAATGAATTTCTACACCCAGACTTTCAAACATTACACTATCTACTATCACAAAGATATTGAATTCTATCCCCCAAACGGACCATAGGAAATGTGATTTACAAGTGTTTAAAATGCTTTCGGCTCAATCCAAAATCTGTGCAGCAACCAATGGGGGATCTCCCTTCATCTCGGTTATGCCAAGTCAAACCATTTTCACACGTCGGAATTGATTTCTGTGGTCCGATAAAAACTACTCCCACTAGGATGTGAGGCTCAAAGATTTTGAAATCTTACATTTGTGTATTTTGTTGTATGGCTACAAAGGCGATACATCTATAACTCGCCTCGGATCTATCGACAGATGCATTTCTTGGGGCTTTGAGACGTTTTGTTTCTCGACGTGGTCGTTGTTCTGATATCTATTGTGACTGTGGTGCCAATTTCAAGGGTGCTGCACGAGAATTGGCAGATATTATGAGAAATGCTACAGATCAAAATTCTATAAATTTTTATTTCAACCCCCCTTCCGCTCCCAACTTCGGTGGTCTCTGGGAGGCAGGGGTGAAGTCTGTAAAAACTCATTTATTCAGAGTAATTGGGGAACAATTTCTCTCGTACGAGGAAATGAATACCGTTCTGGTTCAAATAGAGGCCTTATTGAACTCTCGACCGCTTTGCAGTATAAGCTCTGACCCTAACGATGACTCAGTGTTGACGCCAGGATATTTTTTAACGCTTGCTCCTTCAGACTCGGTTCCAGAACCCAACTTGGGTGATTTGCGCTTGGGGCGTTTGGCCAGATGGCAACTTGTTCAACGTTTGCAACAATACTTCTGGGGTAGGTGGCACAAAGAATATTTGCATACCTTGATACAGCGAGCGAAATGGCTGAAACCTCCACTCCAATGAACATAGGATCACTTGTTCTTCTAAACGAGGATACATCAACTCCATCGAAGTGGCCTTTGAGATGCATTGTCGAGCGGCCCTAGTTCTCAATCATTGATGATAATTTTTGCTTATTATATTCATAACTGCATTTAAAATGTTCCATTTTGGTGGTCGGTATGTTACGTCAAGTACCTATTTCATCAAACTGAGAGTAGGAAATTTCTTTTTCTTATTTTGATTATTTTTCGCGAATTACGGCAAGAGCTCTGAACGCCACTACGCGAGTACCACCTGTAAATGTACCAGTCACCACGCATACCCGGCAGGCGAAAACGAGCAGTTCGAAAACTCTTGGCAGAGATTCACGTGCAAAATTTGTGTTAGTTCTGCTCATTTAAAATCTCTCCAATTATAATTTGAAAACCAAGTGACACTATGGTCAAGGAGTGAAGAGGTACCGGCCAACTGCGATTTGGTAAGTGGCTCTATTCTTACGCTCTTGCATCGCCGATATCATTCCATTCAATTCGAACTCGAATATAATTCATATACAGTCCACCCTCTCTCGTACAATAGGTATTTATAAGTATTCATACTTCTTGTATAATATGTGAATAATCAAATATGAAATTGTGTAGTAACCATTCCAATTTTGATGGATAACACACACGCACATATTAATCAATAGTTAAGTGTTGAAAAAAAATGTCGTTACCATGTTCAAAAGTCATTATTACAATAGAACTAACTATATAGTTGTTTCAATTTCTACCTTCACTTGATTTTTCATTTTTCCAATTTTCTCATTCACTCATCATTGGAAAAATATTGAATAGTTTGTGATGATATCAAACTATAGTGCCAATCATTGTTTATCTATAGTTTTATGAAATTTTCGATTTGTTGTGATCTATTGGTCGAGCTCTTGGTCTTTTTTCTTATCGTAATTGAATGAATAAATAAATGAGTTTGTTCTGCTTATAGTTATTGAAATCAAAATTTACCCTTATACATATTTTTGTTCAGGTGCTTCATCAGGAATCTCAACTGAAAACACTTTAAAGAGAAAAAAAGGGATTTTACTGGTAAGTATACGTAAGGTTATTACTCACCATTCAATTCAAATGAACTAGTCTCATTCTCGTGTTAGCTAATTTCGTCGTTCATAATGGTACATATAAAATCAATTCAGTACAATTTAAAAAAAAAATATTTTTTTGTTATATCTCACCATCACCAATATGTTTCCTTGAAAAAAATATCAATTTGAATGTTCGCATAAACGATGAGATTGGAACCTTCGGTATTGAAACTCTTTTCAGAAATCAATTAATCTAACACCAAACTGATATATTTTGCACTCGATGCGCGTCTCGCTAGCAAGGTTAGCATCTTCAGAAGAAAATTTATACTAGTATCAATTTTTTCTTCTACTTGATACTAGTTTCAATTTTCTTATTTCATCTTGTTTTCCTCAATGTGTATTAACGATGGAAAATTTGAATGCTAGACTGCTTTCAGAGTTTCACAAAGCGATCATAAATGCACTATAAACCTTTCAACCGATTGAAATTATCGAAATATTTCGGGCGTTTGGCTCCCTTTTCAGGTACTATCTCGGGTACTCTATTGTTCCAGTGTTCGATTTTGATGTTCTCTGAGTTAACAGTTTGTCTGGAAATAATCCAACGTATATCCCTATTTTACCAAACTCAATCAATCAATCAATCAATTTATTAGTTAGATAAGTGTTCAATTACAATACAGTAACCTACATTGCAACATACTAACTTAGGTATCACGTCAGATGAGCTTAAAACAAACTAGACGATAATGAAAATAACATTAAAGCTAGAGAAGTTGAAGAGTGTCAGAATAAAAAAAACAGTATTTGTGACTGAAAATATGCAATATTTATAATAAATAAACAACACAGTAACAGACAGAACATGTTAAAATCAAATGCTATCTGAAACAATCGGTAGGCAATTCATTTTTGGAAAAATTCATCAATGGATGGTATGCTTTCGACACAAGATCGTTTTTCAGACTAGCCTTAAAGCAATGCAAGCTAGGGGTGGATTTGATACTGTCATCAAGAGCGTTATGAAGCTTTATACCAATAGACCCCGGATGATTCTGCGACACTGACAGTCTAGTGAAAGGTTGTTGGAGTTTGTACTTATTTCTAGTTTGATAATCATGAGTCTGTCCACAAGTAGGAATGTTAGTTATATTTCTTCTCACATAAAGAATACAGTGATATAAATATAGACAGGGTAGAGTCATGATTCCTATTTTCATAAAAAGTGGTTTGCAATGTTCTCTCAGAGGTACTGCCATCATTAACCTTACTGCTTCTTTCTGAATTGCAAATATTTCCTGTGCCTTGGATGTTGCACCCCAGTGAATGATTTCATAGCATATGGATGACTGGATCAGACTAAAATATACAAGTTTCAAGACTTCGAGAGAAACAGTGTTTCTCAGTTGACGGAGTAGAAATATGTGTTTACTAAGCTTGCATTTCATGTTTTCAATATGATTGCCCCAGGTAAGTTTTGAATGAATATTAATTCCTAGAAATTTTGTGTCAAAGACTTGTCGAATAGACATATTTTTCATCTTAACTAAGTAGCTGGTATCTATTGATGAATTTTTTGTAACGAAATTGATCATTTGAGTTTTGGTCGTATTGAGAACTAGCCCATTCAAATCACACCATTCAGAGAGTTGTTCTGTGGCATTCTGCGCCTTGTGAAGCATATTTGGTATACTACTGTCAGCGGATATAACAAGATTGGTATCATCTGCATATACAATCGATAGAGAAGCAGCAGAGCAATAAATTGGGAGGTCATTAATGAATATAATAAACAGCGGGGGATCGAGCACTGATCCTTGGGGAACGCCTGTCGTGATATATTGAATATCAAAGCAGGTATTGTTCAGACATACTCTATGGCTACGACCTCGGAGGTAAGTCACAATTCAATTCAATGCCTCGCACACCGTACAATTCCAATTTATATATTAATAGATCACGGTCCACTAGATCAGAAGCCTAACTCATATCAAAAAATAATGCCAACGTGTTGTGTTTGCTGTCAAGAGCCTCAGTTACATGCCTCAATAGCACATCAATGGCAGTGCCGGTGGACTTATTTTCGTCTGAATCCGTTCTGACTTGGGCTGAATAAATTGAAATTTTCAAAATATTCATATAGTCGAATATAGTAGCAGTATTCACCTACCTTTGCAAACTGGCACAATCTTGACGAGAACCCTTGCCTTTGTAAATGGGAAGAATTTTCGAGATTTTTAAGACATCAGGAAACACACCTACCTGTAAGCTGTGGTTGATTATGTGACTGAGTGGTTCTGAAATGAGATCAGCAATATTCACCAGTACATGCCCTGGTATTTCATCCACACCTTCAGATCTTTTCCGACATACTTTTTTGATGGTTTCTTCAATTTCATAGTTTGTTGTTGGAGAGAGATATATGCTGTTCGCCTTTGATTTCATATGCTCAATTTTATTCATTGAGGGTTTGGTGAGACCAGAACTAATAGTGGAGAAATGATTGCTGAATAAGTTACAAATTTCTTGACAGCGGTCAATGCAGATTCCATCACTATTGGTTAGACTAAGGTGGCTATATACTGGTGTTTTCACTCCATATAAAAGATTGTCAGCAAATCAGACGACCGATATGGCCAACTTGATGAAAAATTTGATGATGTAGGCGTAATAGTACTGCAAAAAATCCGCCAGGTACCGGCACTCTTGCAGTGGAGATGACAGTCCTGTGTTGCCAAGTGGCCATGTCGTTGCGAATTCTGGTCCAGATCAGTAGAAACACAATGCAAATTTATTCCAACTGGGAAATTATTTTCAAACTACATGGAATAAAAAACGCATAACGTTAAACACAAATTTGCCGCGTTTTGGTGTTTTCAATAACCTCACATATCCAGTCCCGATAAATTCCCTATCCTTTTACAAAAACATCGGAATTGGCAACAGCGTGTTCCATGGATCGAGTGAGCACGATAATCAATAGAAATTTTTGATAACCAGCGCTCCCTCATGGCCACTGATGAACTAGCACGCCTTGTCCACAGGTTTGTCTGAAACAATATCGCAACATTAGAAACACCAGTATATAGACATCTTAGGTTAGACTTATAGCATCGTCAACATATTCATTTTGATATTCCTTACTTATATTCCAATATTCCTTCACGTTATTGTCTGCAACAGCTATTCAATGGTCATTTGAGGTGCCTTTAGCAAGGTTTAATTTCATTTGATAAATTTGTTTAAGCTCTAGATATTTTTGATGGTGAAATTTACTCGAATTCGATTTGTCTATAATTGCCATTTCATTTAGCTCTCTACTCAATTCTTTTACTTCCTCAGGCACACATTTAGACTTATTTTTCCTATAACTAGATGACACCTTTCGTTTGGGAATCACCACATTAAAATGTGAAGTATTCCTTATCTGAGTGTTCAATGAAGGTACAGTAAAAAGAATATTATCAACACAGCATCTTCAGAAGAAAATTTATACTAGTATCAATTTTTTCTTCTACTTGATACTAGTTTCAATTTTCTTATTTCATCTTGTTTTCCTCAATGTGTATTAACGATGGAAAATTTGAATGCTAGACTGCTTTCAGAGTTTCACAAAGCGATCATAAATGCACTATAAACCTTTCAACCGATTGAAATTATCGAAATATTTCGGGCGTTTGGCTCCCTTTTCAGGTACTATCTCGGGTACTCTATTGTTCCAGTGTTCGATTTTGATGTTCTCTGAGTTAACAGTTTGTCTGGAAATAATCCAACGTATATCCCTATTTTACCAAACTCAATCAATCAATCAATCAATTTATTAGTTAGATAAGTGTTCAATTACAATACAGTAACCTACATTGCAACATACTAACTTAGGTATCACGTCAGATGAGCTTAAAACAAACTAGACGATAATGAAAATAACATTAAAGCTAGAGAAGTTGAAGAGTGTCAGAATAAAAAAAACAGTATTTGTGACTGAAAATATGCAATATTTATAATAAATAAACAACACAGTAACAGACAGAACATGTTAAAATCAAATGCTATCTGAAACAATCGGTAGGCAATTCATTTTTGGAAAAATTCATCAATGGATGGTATGCTTTCGACACAAGATCGTTTTTCAGACTAGCCTTAAAGCAATGCAAGCTAGGGGTGGATTTGATACTGTCATCAAGAGCGTTATGAAGCTTTATACCAATAGACCCCGGATGATTCTGCGACACTGACAGTCTAGTGAAAGGTTGTTGGAGTTTGTACTTATTTCTAGTTTGATAATCATGAGTCTGTCCACAAGTAGGAATGTTAGTTATATTTCTTCTCACATAAAGAATACAGTGATATAAATATAGACAGGGTAGAGTCATGATTCCTATTTTCATAAAAAGTGGTTTGCAATGTTCTCTCAGAGGTACTGCCATCATTAACCTTACTGCTTCTTTCTGAATTGCAAATATTTCCTGTGCCTTGGATGTTGCACCCCAGTGAATGATTTCATAGCATATGGATGACTGGATCAGACTAAAATATACAAGTTTCAAGACTTCGAGAGAAACAGTGTTTCTCAGTTGACGGAGTAGAAATATGTGTTTACTAAGCTTGCATTTCATGTTTTCAATATGATTGCCCCAGGTAAGTTTTGAATGAATATTAATTCCTAGAAATTTTGTGTCAAAGACTTGTCGAATAGACATATTTTTCATCTTAACTAAGTAGCTGGTATCTATTGATGAATTTTTTGTAACGAAATTGATCATTTGAGTTTTGGTCGTATTGAGAACTAGCCCATTCAAATCACACCATTCAGAGAGTTGTTCTGTGGCATTCTGCGCCTTGTGAAGCATATTTGGTATACTACTGTCAGCGGATATAACAAGATTGGTATCATCTGCATATACAATCGATAGAGAAGCAGCAGAGCAATAAATTGGGAGGTCATTAATGAATATAATAAACAGCGGGGGATCGAGCACTGATCCTTGGGGAACGCCTGTCGTGATATATTGAATATCAAAGCAGGTATTGTTCAGACATACTCTATGGCTACGACCTCGGAGGTAAGTCACAATTCAATTCAATGCCTCGCACACCGTACAATTCCAATTTATATATTAATAGATCACGGTCCACTAGATCAGAAGCCTAACTCATATCAAAAAATAATGCCAACGTGTTGTGTTTGCTGTCAAGAGCCTCAGTTACATGCCTCAATAGCACATCAATGGCAGTGCCGGTGGACTTATTTTCGTCTGAATCCGTTCTGACTTGGGCTGAATAAATTGAAATTTTCAAAATATTCATATAGTCGAATATAGTAGCAGTATTCACCTACCTTTGCAAACTGGCACAATCTTGACGAGAACCCTTGCCTTTGTAAATGGGAAGAATTTTCGAGATTTTTAAGACATCAGGAAACACACCTACCTGTAAGCTGTGGTTGATTATGTGACTGAGTGGTTCTGAAATGAGATCAGCAATATTCACCAGTACATGCCCTGGTATTTCATCCACACCTTCAGATCTTTTCCGACATACTTTTTTGATGGTTTCTTCAATTTCATAGTTTGTTGTTGGAGAGAGATATATGCTGTTCGCCTTTGATTTCATATGCTCAATTTTATTCATTGAGGGTTTGGTGAGACCAGAACTAATAGTGGAGAAATGATTGCTGAATAAGTTACAAATTTCTTGACAGCGGTCAATGCAGATTCCATCACTATTGGTTAGACTAAGGTGGCTATATACTGGTGTTTTCACTCCATATAAAAGATTGTCAGCAAATCAGACGACCGATATGGCCAACTTGATGAAAAATTTGATGATGTAGGCGTAATAGTACTGCAAAAAATCCGCCAGGTACCGGCACTCTTGCAGTGGAGATGACAGTCCTGTGTTGCCAAGTGGCCATGTCGTTGCGAATTCTGGTCCAGATCAGTAGAAACACAATGCAAATTTATTCCAACTGGGAAATTATTTTCAAACTACATGGAATAAAAAACGCATAACGTTAAACACAAATTTGCCGCGTTTTGGTGTTTTCAATAACCTCACATATCCAGTCCCGATAAATTCCCTATCCTTTTACAAAAACATCGGAATTGGCAACAGCGTGTTCCATGGATCGAGTGAGCACGATAATCAATAGAAATTTTTGATAACCAGCGCTCCCTCATGGCCACTGATGAACTAGCACGCCTTGTCCACAGGTTTGTCTGAAACAATATCGCAACATTAGAAACACCAGTATATAGACATCTTAGGTTAGACTTATAGCATCGTCAACATATTCATTTTGATATTCCTTACTTATATTCCAATATTCCTTCACGTTATTGTCTGCAACAGCTATTCAATGGTCATTTGAGGTGCCTTTAGCAAGGTTTAATTTCATTTGATAAATTTGTTTAAGCTCTAGATATTTTTGATGGTGAAATTTACTCGAATTCGATTTGTCTATAATTGCCATTTCATTTAGCTCTCTACTCAATTCTTTTACTTCCTCAGGCACACATTTAGACTTATTTTTCCTATAACTAGATGACACCTTTCGTTTGGGAATCACCACATTAAAATGTGAAGTATTCCTTATCTGAGTGTTCAATGAAGGTACAGTAAAAAGAATATTATCAACACAGGTCGCAGAATCTCCAGAAACGCGAGTTGGTTCATTTATTTGAGTTTTCAAGTTGAATTGCTCAAGCAAGTTCAAGAAGTTCGTTCGAAGGTTACTGCGCTTTAATAGGTCAATGTTGAAGTCTCCACATCGAAATTGGTGAAACTGCTATACAGAGAATCAATACTTTTTTCAAATGCCTCTAGGAAATTATTGAAGTCACTATTAGGTGCCCTGTAAACTGATAGAATAACAAGTAATTCCTTTGATGTTTTGAGGCATGCAGCACATATTTCGAAATCTTTTTCAATACTAGTTTTGACAGATACTATTTCAATATCAAGATAAATCTCGGCAAAAATACATACCCCACCTCTGATGAATTTAGATCTACAAAAGGAAGATACTAGCTTATAATTGAAGAATCTGAAACTATCAAAGTCTGATAGTCTCAACCAACTTTCAGTAACACAAAGTATATTTGGGAAAAAGTCATTTAAGATCATTTCTAGTTCTGATTTCTTACTACTTAGTCCCTGAACATTAAAGTGCATAACATCAAAGGTGAGTTCCTCACTTGCCTGCACACGTTCCTCGATAAATTCATCGGGTAGATCCACTCGAGATTTACTTGATTCAATCTCTAATTTTCTACGCGAGGGAGGCTCTTCAGGTGAAAAAAAAGTTGAATGTGAGCCCCTTTGGGCCACTTCATTGGATCCATGGCATCATTAAAATGGTGGCTGTATACGCTAACTTTGAATGATGCATAGACTTCAGGATATTTGGACTTCAATGGCACACACTTAACTTCAGGAAAATGGGATTTCATGTAGTCAGACAAGTTTTCGGGGGTCATTGTTTGGTCAACTCTATAGACGTGAATAACCTTGAGTTTTGGAATTCCCCTGAATTGAATTTCATTAACATTGATGTCATCGTTGCTACCAATGATAATTTGCCTCTTGGACCTCCTCCTGGAGACACTCTTTCATTCTTCTTTCTCTCTACTTTCCACTGATTCCTTGCGTTCATTTTTGTTTTCAATGTTTGCTGGGTTAATATATTTTGTGCATTTCTCAGCCGTTTCAACTTCCAGTATTGCTCTAGACATCTGTTGAGTGGAGATTCCAGGATTGCTAGAGGATCCGGCAACACTGTTACTGATTGGTTTGTTTACTGACCCATCAATTCGGACCTTTTCAGCATTCGTTTTTGTTACCGTTTTTTCCTTGGCATCAGTAATGGATTCATTTGTGGCCATTCCATGATACAATTTTGTAGAGTCTTGTTGCTTCTCTGACCCCTTTTTTATATTATGGAATGATAATTTTTCATAAATCTTACTAAGGTCTTCTCTCAGACCCTCTTGGGATTCCATAAGTTGAAGGATGATCTTGTTCAGAGTCTCGTTAGTTTTCATTAACAGATTCACATCGTTTTTTGCTTCATCACCATTGAGGTTAGAATCACATGAAGGGCAGCAAAGTTCATTAAAACCAACAACTTTAATGCCTTTCACACGCACTGCACATGACGCATGGTAGACTGATTCACAGTGGATGCACTTTATAACACCTTTGGTCGATCTAAGGCAGTTTTTGCATCAATTTGCTTGATCAACATTCACGTCGACTACTTCCGACGCCATCTTTATCTTCCAATCGAGCGTGCATTTCAATAATTTTCAAATTTTTTTTCCAAGCAAACTTTTTCGTTTTTGATAATTAGGATAATTTTTTTTAACTCTTTTTATTATTTCATCAAATTATCATTCACTCAAGTCATTTGCTAGTCAAAATTTCGAAAATCATGGAAGCGCAGCACACATTTCGAACGATTGAACTTGGATGCCCTCAGAATATAACCCCCGACAAAAAATTTATTGGAAAAAACTTTTAGATACTTATTGCGACTTTTGTAAGATTATAAAATGGGTTTGACATCTTTAATTGAATGATAAGTGTTTCGGATTCAATGACCTCAAACCAATTTCATCTCGCGATAAAAATTTTATTTTATTTTTCTTCTCCTATAATAATGCAAGAGGCGCTACGCCACTGTTGTTCAGTCCATCGCAGCAGACAAAAATAAGAGTCAAAAGACGAATTGAATAATACCGTACTCAGTGCCACTCCAGGAGAGGCTCGCTCGAATGTGAAACTGCCAAAAATGAAAATTCACTGTTTTGGGGGTGATTCAAGGAATGGCAGAATTTTCTAGATATGTTCAATTCAATTGTACATGAAAATCCAAACGTATCGAATATTGAGAAGTTCAATTATTTGATCAACTCCGTGACGGGTGAACCTTCAGATCTAGTTAAATGCACTCCTCTGGCGGGTCGAAATTATATGGTTGCATACAATGCTTTGAAGGAAAGGTACCAAAACATTAGAAAAATTGCTACTTCTCATTGGCACACGATAATCAATACAAAAGAGGTGAAAGATACTGGGAATCCTCATCTGTTACGCCAGTTGATAGATATACTTAGCAAAAATATCTCAGCTTTGGAAATCTTGGGCTTTCCGATCCAACATTGGGATTTTGTTCTTTTTAATTTATTATTAGACCGTTTGGATCCCACAATCGCTACTCAATTCGAACTTAAATATGAACCATTGACTGAAGGAAAATATTACGAAACTTTGGTAAAATATTTGAATTCTGTTTATTCAGCGATGGATAATGTAAATTTTTCACAAAATGAAACGAAACCATCTCAACCTCACAAATGGAAGGGCAGTGTGAATAAGCTCAATTTGCCTGAAACAAAATCAACGTCAAGTTTTGACGTGAATTCAAATCAAATTCTCACTCGTGAAGTATTCAACAAGGATCATTTAATTTATAATTGTCAGAACTTTCTTTCGAAAACGCCAGAGGAGCGCTATGCCATTGTAAAAAGAAATAAATGGTGCGCTAATTGTCTGGGTTCGAGGCATTCTACGAACCACTGTTCCTCGAAGGGATCTTGTCGTTTATGCCCTTCTCCGGAACGACACCATACTCTTCTTCATTTCACTCATAATTCTCTCCAGCCTTTTTCACAAAATCATAATGTTAACATACAAAATAATTCCGCCCCGCAAGCATCTGCTTCATATTCTCACACTCAAAAGTCTCATACTCTAGTACCCTTTGCTCGCAGCTTTCCTGCTGAAATATCCCATTCTCAAAATACAAACTTCCCCTTCTACAGTTTTGAATGTTGTTGAGGATAATTCGACTGTACTCTTAGCTACAGCACTTGTCAAAGTATTAGACCACAAAGGATGGTATCAACTTGAGTTTTATTGGACAGTGCCAGCCAAAGCAATTTCATTTCTAATAAATGTTGTAATAGAATAGGTCTAATTCGTAAAAAAATGTCTGTTGAGATATACGGCGTTAGTCAAACAAATGCTCATGTTTCTGAAGGAGTATCGTGTTCCATTAGACCATTTGAAAATTCTCAACCTATCTTCATGATAGACGCTCTTGTTTTGTTGAAAATATGCTCTAATATTCCTGCCAGTACTATAAGTGAGCATAGAGTTGTAGAGTTCCGGAATCTATTCACCTCTCTCCTGAAGACGTCAAAGCGGAAGCGCTGTACCAAGCCTCTCTGTCTAGAGATGAAAGCGGTCGTTTTATTGTATCTTTGCCATTCAAAGATGAATTACCTGTTTTCCCTAATTCACGTGATATCGCTTTGAGACGGTTTCTTTCATTGGAAAGGAGACTTTTGAAGGATTCATATCTTTATCAACAATATGGTGATTTCATGCGTGATTATTCAGACTCTCAACATATGGAATCAATTTCCGATGGAAATTTTACCCCACACACATACTATATACCGCATCACTCCGTTCTCAAACCTGATAGTACTACCACCAAACTCCGCGTTGTTTTCGATGCATCGTCACGATGTAGTAACAACTTATCACTCAACGACAATTTATTGATTGGACCCAAGCTTCAACCTGACAAAGCTTCCCTTATCTTACGTTTTCGTATTCACTCGATCTGTTTCACGGCCGATATCGAACAAATATACAGACAAATACTAGTTACGCAACCTCACCAAGACTTCCAAAGAATAGTCTGGAGATTTACTCCAAATGACCCAATTCAAGACTATCGATTAAAAACTGTTTCTTTCGGCATGTGCAGCTCTCCTTTTCTAGCTATCCGTACGATGCACCAACTAGCTGAGTTGTATAAGAATGAGTACCCAACAGCTTGCCATATTCACAAAAATGACATGTTTGTTGACGATATAGTCACTGGATGTTCAACTCTTGATGAAGCTCTCCAACTTCAACAGGATCTTATTCATGTTCTGAAAAGAGGAGGCTTCGAATTGCGTGAATGGGCTAGCAACCATCCACAATTGTTATCAAATCTTTCTGCTAATCTTCTGAAATCGTCCAATCACTCGTTGGATCTTGATTGTAACTTCAGTCTCAAAATATTAGGCTTACAGTGGAATACAAATCAAGATTTCTTCTCATATCAAGTCACGCCTGTTGACAAACCATGTACCAAACGTAATATTCTGGCTGAATTAGCTAGAATATTCGACCCCCTAGGTTTTCTCACTCCCTCAACTCTCTATGTAAAGGTTCTTCTTCAAAAGTTGTGGGCATCTGGTGTGGAATGGATAATCTCCCCTCCAGTAATATCGTAAAGCGGTGGCATACATGTAAGGAACAGTTACATTATTTTTCTCATATCCGTACGATGCACCAACTAGCTGAGTTGTATAAGAATAAGTACCCAACAGCTTGCCATATTCTCAAAAATGACATGTTTGTTGACGATATAGTCACTGGATGTTCATCTCTTGATGAAGCTCTCCAACTTCAACAGGATCTTATTCATGTTCTGAAAAGAGGAGGCTTCGAATTGCGTGAATGGGCTAGCAACCATCCACACTTGCTATCAAATCTTCCTGCTAATCTTCTGAAATCGTCCAATCACTCGCTGGATCTTGATTGTAACTTCAGTCTCAAAATATTAGGCTCACAGTGGAATACAAATCAAGATTTCTTCTCATATCAAGTCACGCCTGTTGACAAACCATGTACCAAACGTAATATTCTGGCTGAATTAGCTAGAATATTCGACCCCCTAGGTTTTCTCACTCCCTCAACTCTCTATGTGAAGGTTCTTCTTCAAAAGTTGTGGGCATCTGGTGTGGAATGGATAATCTCCCCTCCAGTAATATCGTAAAGCGGTGGCATACATGTAAGGAACAGTTACATTATTTTTCTCATATCCGTACGATGCACCAACTAGCTGAGTTGTATAAGAATAAGTACCCAACAGCTTGCCATATTCTCAAAAATGACATGTTTGTTGACGATATAGTCACTGGATGTTCAACTCTTGATGAAGCTCTCCAACTTCAACAGGATCTTATTCATGTTCTGAAAAGAGGAGGCTTCGAATTGCGTGAATGGGCTAGCAACCATCCACAATTGCTATCAAATTTTCCTGCTAATCTCCTGAAATCGTCCAATCACTCGCCGGATCTTGATTGTAACTTCAGTCTCAAAATATTAGGCTTACAGTGGAATACAAATCAAGATTTCTTCTCATATCAAGTCACGCCTGTTGACAAACCATGTACCAAACGTAATATTCTGGCTGAATTAGCTAGAATATACGAACCCCTAGGTTTTCTCACTCCCTCAACTCTCTATGTAAAGGTTCTTCTTCAAAAGTTGTGGGCATCTGGTGTGGAATATCCAGTAATATCGTAAAGCGGTGGCATAAATTTAAGGAACAGTTACATTATTTTTCTCATATTCAAATTATTCGACAAGTTTTTCGAGAAGGATCTACCTCTCCCGAGTTGATTGGATTCTGTGATGCGTCTGAGGTAGGATATGCGGCAGTGGTGTACCTTAGAACATACGAAAATGGCAAAATTTCAAGCCATTTGCTGTGTGCGAAATCAAGAGTGGCTCCTCTCAAAAAAATCTCAATTCCACGTCTAGAGTTATGTGCAGCGCTTCTGATGGCTGATTTATTACATTCTGTCAACATTACCTATGGATCTGTAATCAAATTTTCAAAAACAATTGCCTTCACAGACTCCACGGTAGTCTTATCCTGGTTACAAGGTTCTGCTCATCAGTGGACTACTTTTGTAGCCAACCGAGTGACACAGATTCAGAAAAAATTATCTCCTTTCCTTTGGTACCATGTTTCGTCAAAAGACAATCCAGCAGATCCAGGTTCCAGAGGAATACTTCCCTCGGAACTCGTCAACAACTTCCTATGGTGGGCGGGTCCTCTTTGGTTACGTGATTCCTATGAAAAATGGCCACAAAATGCTCTAAATAACTCCAATATCCCTAGTACCACTAATGAGCAACGCAAAATGGTCTTTTCTACCGTAGTTGAGAGCCACCCCATATCTCCTCTGTTAGAACGCTATTCATCACTTCCCAAAATTCAGAGAATTATCTGTTATATATCACGTTTCATCAAAATATGTACTTCTAAATCGAACCAAAACTTATGTTCGAACAAATCGAAATGGACTGTATTTTTTGTTGTTATGCAAGAGACTTACCACTAAGTTCCTGCTGCATCGTTCGAATCTGCCTTTCCTTTCGCCTGCGGTGAGTAGATTGAGTTCCTCGAGGAAATTATGCGAGCACTAAAGTATATTCGTAAAAGATCAGAATGCACCAACACACACTCTTTTTCGGCGGACATTCATTGGAATAGTTACATTATTTCTCTCATATTCAAATTCCTCGACAAGTTTTTCGAAAAGGATCTACCTCTCTCGAGTTGATTGGATTCTGTGATGCGTCTGAGGTGGGATATGCGGCGGTGGTGTACCTTAGAACATATGAAAATGGCAAAATTTCAAGCCATTTGCTGTGTGCGAAATCAAGGGTGGCTCGTCTCAAAAAAATCTCAATTCCACGTCTAGAGTATTGCCTTCACAGACTCCACGGTAGTCTTAGCCTGGTTACAAGGTTCTGCTCATCAGTGGACCACTTTTGTAGCCAACCGAGTAACACAGATTCAGAAAAAATTATCTCCTTCCCTTTGGTACCATGTTTCGTCAAAAGACAATCCAGCGGATCCAGGTTCCAGAGGATTACTTCCCTCGGAACTCGTCAACAACTCCCTATGGTGGGCGGGTCCTCTTTGGTTACGTGATTCCTATGAAAAATGGCCAAAAAATGCTCTAAATAACTCCAATATCCCTAGTACCACTAATGAGCAACGCAAAATGGTCTTTTCTACCGTAGTTGAAAGCCACCCCATACTTCCACTATTAGAACGCCATTCATCACTTCCCAAAATTCAGAGAATTATCTGTTATATATCACGTTTCATCAAAATATGTACTTCTGAATCGAAGGCCACTGTTTTCAATTTCGCAGCTCAAACACTGCCAATTTCCATGTTCGAAATGGAGGATGCTCTTCTAGTGCTCATTAAAATTGTTCAAGCAAAAGAGTTTCACAATGAAATCACCTTACTCAAACAAAAGAAATCGCTCCCTAAGGCTCTGAGAAAATTAACTCCATTTATTGACGATTCAGGAATCTTACGAGTGGGGGAAAGGTTGACCCACCCCAATTTTCCGTTCGATCAGAAACATCCCGCTCTTTTACCGAATAATCATCGATTAACCACACTTATAATCCATTTTACCCATTCTCGATATCTACACCCTGGATTTCAAACCTTGCTTTATCTTCTGTCTCAACGTTATTGGATAATGTCACCAAAAAGAACCATCAGGCGAGTCCTTTCAAATTGTTTTCGATGTTTCAGAACTAATCCAAGATCAACTCAGCCCCTGATGGGTGATCTACCGAAGGTTCGAATTTCGCAGGTTAAACCATTTTCTAAGGTGGGCATGGATTTTTGTGGTCCCTTCAAAACAGTTGCTTCTCGTCTTCGAGGTGCAAAACGATTGAAATCATACATTTGTGTATTCTGTTGTATGTCAACAAAGGCAATTCACCTAGAATTGACTTCTGATCTATCTACAGAATCGTTTCTCGCCTCTTTACGTCGCTTTGTGGCTCGAAGAGGTCGCTGTACAGATTTCTATTCTGATTGTGGCAGCAACTTTTAAGGGGCTTCTCGTGAACTTCATAATATTATGCAGAATGCTGCTGAACCTGAAGGTATACGATTCCATTTTATTCCTCCTTTTTCCCCTAACTTTGGTGGTCTCTGGGAAGCGGGCGTCAAATCCGTAAAACCCCATTTATTTCGGTGTGTAGACGATCAGATCCTAACATTCGAAGAATTCTACACTGTTTTAGTGCAGAAAGAGGCTCTGTTGAGCTCGCGACCACTCTGCACTATCAGTTCAGATCCAAATGATGACTCTGTTCTCACTCCCGGTCATTTTCTGACACTCGAACCCTCAACTTCAGTGCCTGATACTGATTATAGTCACATTAAAATGAATAGATTGTCACGATGGCAACTGATTCGATGACTTCAGCAAGAATTTTGGCGTCGCTGGCATGTGTAATATTTGCATACACTAATGCAACGGAGCAAATAGACTGACCCAGCTACTCCCATAGATATTGGCCGAGTTGTTCTACTTAAAGATGACTCAGCACCACCCCTCAATTGGCCTCGCGGTCATGTCACACAATTGCACCCTGGAGTTCACATGAGTAGTTACTGTAAAAACCAATAAGTGCACTTACAAGCGGCCAGTGAGCAAAGTTTGTCCTTTACCGAATTGCTAGGGCATTTCGATAAAATAATTTGCCCATATTTCACTCATTACTAGTTATTTTTTTTGTGGAATTCAATATTATTATTTATATTATTATTTTTTTGTTAGCTTTAATTATTTGTATAAATCAATTATTCACACTCAAGATGTAAAATCGATTCTTTCATTATTTTCACTAATTTTGTTAAAATGTTGCATTTGGTGGGCGGTATGTTTCGGATTCAATGACCTCAAACCAATTTCATCTCGCGATAAAAATTTTATTTTATTTTTCTTCTCCTATAATAATGCAAGAGGCGCTACGCCACTGTCCACTATTCCAATGAATGTCCGCCGAAAAAGAGTGTGTGTTGGTGCATTCTGATCTTTTACGAGTATACTTTAGTGCTCGCATAATTTCCTCGAGGAACTCAATCTACTCACCGCAGGCGAAGGGAAAGGCAGATTCGAACGATGCAGCAGGAACTTAGTGGTAAGTCTCTCGCATAACAACAAAAAATACAGTCCATTTCAATTTGTTCGAACAATAAGGAAATATTGGGAGTATTTGCATGAGAAAAATATGATCAAAAGTTCAGAATTTGCATTCGGCGTGCGGTTCGCTAACAAGGTTAGCATTTTCAAGAGATCAATTTTCTTCTTCTGAAGATGCTAACCTTGTTAGCAAAACGTGCGTCGAATTCAAAAATATCAGTTTTGTGTAAGTTTAATTTATCTCTAGAAAAGTGGAAAAAATGTAAACTTTCACATCAAAGGTTCCAATCTTATTGTTTATTCATACACATGTTTTGATTTCAATCAACAGTATTATATCAACCTGAAAAATAATAGGGTGAATTGCGAAAATTAACTAAGTTGGTTTCGAATACTCATTTATTTTCAACTGTTGAATGAACGAAACGATAATCTCTCAGATACTCTTATTAGAAACTGTGATGAAAGAGGTTTTGGAATTACTCACAAGAGTGATAAAATTACAAAAGAACTAACTGAGTAATAAACATCACTTCCATTTCTAGGTTTCAAGTACTCATTTATTCTCAATTGTAAAATGAACAAAATATCAACGCCCTAGATACTTTCATCAGAAACGGTGATGAAAGAGGTTTTGAAAATACTCATAAAAGTAATGAAATATAAAAGAACTAACTGAATAACAGGGCTATGTAGCTCAACCACCTGACAGATATAACTAATTGTTCTGGATATACACAATTGAAAGCTTGGCTTCATTTTTTTTTCTCGTTTCATTTCTGGTCGTTCAGTAAGTTATTCAACCTCTATTATATTAAATTCTTGCTCATTTCTATTTCATATTTTCATTTCGATCTTCAATCTTACTATTTTCAACCTTCATATTCTGATTGACCAAATAAAATTTTCCATTGAGTACATATAATTCTTCATATCATTTCAATATATTTTCCATCCATTAAATGGCATTTTAGTGAATATTACAGGTAAACAAGGAAAATGAGTACTCAAGTACACCAACCCAATTAATCTGCATTGAAATTAAATCAAAACTATCAACTCACAAAAAAAAAACGTGATAGGGATGATAATTGAGTTGCTAGCCTTCCACACTGACCGTATTTCGAATTGAAGTGAACTCATCCAGAGAATATCAAACGAGGCAGTTAATCATAAGAAATATCATATCATTAGTACGTTATTTATAACGTCATTGTTCAATACCACTTGATCTATGAAGTAATGCTGTGGGGAATGTGCTCAGCAAGTGAATAGTGTTTGGTGATGCAGCAGAATATTTATACGAGGGGCTATTTATGAGTGCATTAACTGTAGAGGACTGTACTTTCAATTACAATCACACTACAGCTCATGAATTTCTCAAAAACAATTGAAGAGTTACACTATGTTCCAAAGGAAGTGTTTTTGCTGGTGGTTAGAGATGTTACCCAATAAAAATGAAGGTAGTAGAAATATTATAGGACTATAATGAGGAAAAACTCCAAAAAGCATGCTCAGGAAATCTTCAGTGGGATGGGTATTTTCACCCATTTTCTCATCTATATTCTCGGGGTTCTTTATGAGGGCATCTAATGTAAGAAATCATACTTCAAGCTCTAAAATATATGATTACGATAATCGAAATACAGAATTACAGGCTACCACTCGCAAATTTCCCAGATATCATTGAAGAGTCAGACTATGTTCCAAAGAAACTGCATTAGACAGCGGTAACCATTGAAAAAAAAGCTGTCCACAATTTCAAGAACTTTTCAATAATGGTGGCTATATCCAGGTCAATTTCCTCGTTTTCTTTTTCAAATCTCACGTATCATGATAAATGTAAATGTGATGTGCTCAAGCAAACTGTTGTATATTCAAATGCTTTCGAATGTGTAAAAAACTGTATATTGAATTTGAGGAAGTTATTTTTGGCTTCTTTTCCGAGTCAATGCAATTTCTTCAAAATAAATAACATCAATGCAATGCAATGATGCTGTGCTGCGGAGAATATGCTCAGCATGCGAATAGTTATTTTCAGGGCAGTAGAAAATTATAGAACTATGAGGAGGAAAGATTCTGAAAAGCATGGTCGGGAAATCTTCAATAGGAGATTCTCACACATTCCCCCATGTATTAACGAGGAGCTATTTATGGGTGCATTGGAATATGGGAAATCATACTCTAGGCCCTCAATTATACTACGATACCCGTTATAAAGAACTACAGACTACCTCTCGTAAATTTTCTGCTGGGATCATTAAACAGTCAGACTATGTTCTAAAGAAACTGGATTTGCCAGCGGTCAGAAATGTTACACGGTCGAAATGGGCATCCAATAAAAAATCTTTCCATAATATTCAGGAAATTTTCAATCAAGATTGGCATGAAAACTCAGTTCATTTCCATTCCCTTCCTTTTGTTCCAGTGAATTATCACAAATTATAAATAATGTGAATATGCCGTGCTCAAGCAGATTGTTGTACATTTAACAGTGCTTTAATTTTTTTGGCTCTTCCATCTCCAAGTCAATGCAATTTCTTTAAAAACATCAAATATTCAGCAATCATTCTCTGAAAGAGCTGAAACAGCTACTTCATGAAATAATCATATTTCCTACTGCATATTGTACTTGTGTGAGGCAAATACATTCCGCATCTCATTCTGTATATTCAGATGGAATATTTTTTCGAAAACGCTTTATTTTACTGATCCAACCAACCTGGCTGATATAAGAGGCATAAATTCGAATTTAAAATTTTTTAGGGACGGTTCAAGTCAATTTCACAAAATAACTGTCTATATACAGTTTCACAGTGAAGAAGTATGGGGAAAATTCAGCAGAGCAAAAGAATAATTTATCGAAAACAGTGTTGCCTAGAAAGCATCGAATAGAATATTACTCAAGTAACTAACATTTCAATTTCAACGTGAGTTTGAACCCGAACAACTCCTAAATTATTTCACTCACAAAAGAACAACTCCTAAATTATTCCACTCACGAAAGAAATGGATTCATTGTTAACTCATACAGTAAAGGCTCAGCAAAAATCTATTATACTCTTCGGACTGAATAGCATTACAAAGTAGGTACTTCGTAGAATTGAGTTTGAGGTTATGTGCCATGCAAATATGATTGTTTTTATTGACGGAATCTGATTTCTTATTTGATTTTCAATGCTTTGAATGGTTTCACTAATTTTTTTTAATAAGTTTTCAAATAAGTTCAACAATATAGACAATAAAAGTATGTATCAACATAATTTCAATAAGAAAATTTGTCATCTCTGCAAAAATAAAGCACACCTATTTTTTTCCATCGGAAACCAAATTGTTTTCATGTGGTTGGAATTCTTATGGGAGTAACACTATTCAATACGGAACTTGAGTATCTATGAGAATATAGAAATCAAAAAAATCATAGAACTTCATTCTCTCTGGTTTGGATGAATGTCATTAAAATGATAATTTGAACTGATAACAGACTTGTCACGAGTCGAATATATAGAAATCGTCTGAAGATTCTAGTGAAAGTGTTTCGTAATTTACCCATTTTCCCACTGAAGAGCTCAAGAGGTGATTTTCTCTGAGCGAAACAAGATCTTGTATGGCTTCGAATAAAATATTATCCTGTTGAGTTAGATTTTTCCTACCAATAGCTCTCTATTCTGCTCTGTGTAGATATCTCCCATGTATGCTATCTATTTGAATCAATTTTCGTATTCTCCGTATACAAATTGAGCAAGAAAATATGAATTCTATGCAGCCCAATGCCTGTCGTGCCATATATGCAACGGAGTAGCTGTTTCAGATGGTCACTTTCTTCCTTTTTTTTTAACGAATCAATCGTCTTCGAATGATATACACTTACCTATATGCAGAGAGGGTTTGTGATTTTACTTTGATTTCTTTTCTTCCATAGTAGTAGTTTCGTTGAAACATAGTCAAGTCACGTGTGAATGGTATACAAATGACGGGGTGGATAAATGTGAATATTACCTGATTTTGTTTTTGTTTTGCCTTTTATTGGAGAAAATGTGTGAGTTCTTCAAAATGAATCATTCTGCAGTCCCAATTTCAACTTTTTCTTCATTTTGAGTATTGTAGTAATAGTCATGATTCTGGTTATACCAATTCTCCACAAGATCCTGATAACAAAATTAACCTCTCTTGAGGTATTTGACGGCATAAACTTTTCCAAAATTAACGAGCTATCAGTTCCCTGACATTTGAATTCAATTCAAGTTCACATTCCTAAAAAAATCTCTTTTTTATTGCGAGTCTTGAAGAATTTTTTGATGTTTCATATAGATAGATATTTAATTTCCAAACTAATAAATATGGAATTAGTTGGTCGTCAAGGTAGTACAATGCATACAATGCATGTTCATATACAAGAATAAAACTATGATTAGAATATAACAAAAGTATGAGGTGTAAATAAATGAGTTCTAGTCCAGTCATACTCAGATCCAGATACTCCCTGACCGTATAAAAACATTTAACTAATAGAGAAGCTCTGATTCTATTTTTGAATTGGTAAAAGTTGAGGCACCGTATTTTGAATGGAAATTTGTTGTACAGGTGCAGATTCAGAGAATTATTTTGTGGCATCTGTAGCTTAAACCTAGGTATTACAATGGAGTCACCATTACGAGTGGAGTAAGGGTGAATTTCTGATTGCACGATGTGTTTGGCTTCATTTTTATGTATCTCAAGTGAAGATGGAAACGAAAATAAGGTAGGTAGTGGCATAATTTGGAGTGTAGTAAAAAGAGGGCCATCACCATATTGTGCTTCCGCCATTATTCTAATGACTCTCTTTTGTAATATAAATATTTTATGTGCATGACAGGAGCCACCCCATAATAAAATACCATAAGCCATATGACTTTGGAAAAGACCAAAATAGCAAGATTTGAGTACGTGTAAACTAACTCTATTCCTTAGACGTCTAATCATAAAAGTTATAGAAGATAATTTTTTTGCTAACGACTCAATATGGGGAGCCCAGCAGAGTCTGTCATCAAGTAGCAGGCCAAGTAATTTGGCGCTATCTCTCCGAGTATCAGATTAAGAGGAAACAAGTAAAGATTGATTTTTTCCCAAATTAACTTCAAGTTTGTTTGATGTGAAACAGGATTGAGCAAGATTTGGAATCTCATTAGATAAGGTACTTACATCATCGAGGTTTTCACTTTGGCAGATAAATGTTGTGTCATCCGCAGAAAGGACCCTCTTTATCGGTAAGGTACAATAGTATAGGTCATTGATATATATTAAAAAGAGGAGGGGGCCCAGAACCGAGTCTTGCGGAACTCCACAAAAAATTTGTTTGCTATTTGTAAGATCACCACTCAACCTGACACATGCGATCCACCACTTAGGTAAGATTCGAAAAAGTCCAGTGCCAAGCCCCTCATACCATAATAGTAAAGCTTTTTTGATAGAATATTGTACACACACGTACACATAGTCGAAGGCCTTAGACAGATCGCACAACGTATGTTGTGAGTGTCTGCCATTTTCCAAGCCCTCAAGTATGTCCGACACAACCTTCATAAGAGCCTGCGATGTTGATCCATTTTTCCTGAACCCAAATTGTCCGGGACATAAGTGAGAGTTGCTTTCAAGAAAATTATAGAGTTGTTTCTTCAGAATGCTTCAGAGCACTAGGGAATATTCCTGCTGAGAAACAATTATTTATCAAGGAAGCCAACGGCTCAGCAGGAATGTCCGCTACTGATTTGATAATTTTACTGTTCAGCTCATAGGCATCAAAAGCACTGGAATTCTTTGGGCCCAGTATGATATCGTGTACATCAGCAGGAGTAACAGGATTCAGAACAAACGATTTTATAGGACTTTTTATTGATTTAAGGTAAGAAGTAGGGTCATGGGAAATGTGAGATAGTGAGCTTATGATTTCCTCAGCAATAGAAGTGAAGTATTCATTGAATTGCAACTTTTCAGTGTTTTTCAATAATTCCTGCTCGATTTCTTGTATGCATTCAGAGAACAAGTATCTTCCTCAACATCATGTATAGTTTTTATAGCATTCAAAGTGTTTGGCAATTGAATGATTTCATCATTCATCCAGTCGACTGGTAAAGTATTTGAAACGTCAATTTTTTTCAATGGAAAAATGGAAATCACAGAATCATTCAATAAATGATGTAAATTCTACATATGAAGCTCAAGAGTCACATTATCATTTTGAAAGCAGCTCCAATCATAGTCCATAGGGCGGGATCTCAACCTAGTCAAACCGTGTTTGTGTATTGGACGGGTCCAACATGTCCCGTTTGTTTGCGAGATTCTGTCATTTATAATAACATATTGCCCCGATGATCAGAATTGCTAGGCTCTGAGACCCCTGTACTGAAGATTCCTTTGTCCAGATTAGTCACAACGTTATCCACCCGAGTAGCAGAAGTAAAAGAAACACATGTAAAATCGGAGATTGTAGTACATAAGTTGAATAACTCATTATGGTTTTCGAAAGTAGATAGGTTAGGACTTTCAGCAATTGCAAAATTCAAATTGAAATCAACGGCTATTACAACCTTCGATTTATCAGCCCTAAGATAATGCAAAGCGTCCTCGAATAAGTTAAAGAATGTTTGGAAATTTTCATTGCAAGAACGGTATACACAAACGATCTTGAGGTGAAGGAGTTCAATGCCATACAATTCTATATCAATTTCAGAACAAAAGCGATAAAAAATGATTGGTTTACAGGAAATAGAGTTTTTCACATAGATAGCCACTCCACCATGAAATCTTTGGGTTCTACAGAAATTTGCAGCTAGGTAGTAGTCATCAATGTTTACCAACATGAGATTTTCTTCGGATAACCAATGTTCGGATATACATAATATATCATATTGATTCGTTTTTAAGAAAATAAGCATTTCATCAAGTTTATGCGAAAAACACTGAAATATAATGTGATAGACACTCACCCTACTAATTTCTTTATACATTGAGCACATACTTATTAAGTTTTTTTTTGTGGATGAAGCGTAGGAGACCCTGATTTTCTTTTTTCTTCTGGGGATTTCGGTTGAAAACCTGCTTATATAAGCTCCCTCGGGCCATATGCCTGGATTCATGGCGGCATTGTAGTTTTCTTCCGAAATTGTCACTTTGAACAAAACATATTTGTTTGGGAATTTGACATCGAGTTTCTCGCACGAGACTTCTGGAAAATGTGGTATTGGGATTTGCTTCATTTCTTCTGCTGATGTTTCTTTGTCGACTCTACGAACATGTAAAGTGGCCAGTCTTTGAACTCCTTTCAAAATGTCGACATTTTTCCCAACAATTTGATGTCTATTCCGTCGTTTTTTTTTGGGTAGGTAACTCTTTTCCTTTCGTTCTTTGTAACTTGCGAGACTGGTTCTAGAATCTTATCGTCAGGTTCGCCAAGATTTGCTATATCTCTGAATTTTTTCTCAGTCTCTATCTGTGAGAGTTCAGCTGGAATATGTTATGTAGTGAACGTGGTGCTATTGAAAACTCCAAGGGAATTTCCTGGTGACTGTTTACTCGTGCTGGCTTCCACTTTTTCTACTTCCACAATGTTTTTTTCGCCTGCCCTGTTTTTGTCAATGTTTACTACTTGTGTTTTGGGTATACTTTTTGTAAGATTCATCATTGGTGAAATGAAATTTTACTGATTCAAGAGATCGATTTGCTCATTCAATATGCATATTTTGTCCTGAAGCTCATTGATTATGAGATCCTTTTGTTTAATCACGTATACAAAAAATTTTGGGTCGACTTCATCTGCTCCTTCGATAGCATCAAAAAAAGCGGCATCAGGATTGTCGCACTGTTCACATTCAATTCACATCCCAATTCACCTTTTTTTTGCCATCTGCAATTATAATTTTACATGGCACCGACATAAGTCTAGTAAAAGGATATAAGTATCAGCAAGGTTTGCTTTTAATTCTTTGACATTTACCATAAGTGAATGATCTAATTTTAATTTATATGAATAGTATCCAACACACTCATCGAATCACGATGATTGCTACACTCGATGAATGTATCTAGCTGATTGTAATATAATCTTTAAAAATTGTTACTCGAATTGTGTTCAAAATTATTCATTGATATTTTTTTTTAAATGGCACGAATCGCAGATTTGGTTGAATATATCGCCAATATTCTAAGGGCGATGCCCACCAATTATGATGAGAATGCTTTTCGAAAAGGACTGCATGAATGTTCGAAAGGTATACGTAGAATTAATAAGGCGCACCAGAAAGCTACTTCCATTGGTGGAAAACAGCAGCTCATGGCCAAAATGAGGAATATTAAAACCTTCAGCGGACAATTCAAAGGACTACAGAAGCAAAGTCATGGAGTCAATACTCGAAAGCAGAGTTCTTCAAAGCGAGTATACTGGGATCATTCAGTTTCAGCGTTTGACTCACGTATTAGGTCGGGAGCCATCTCCAACATCAAACATAAGGATGTGAAAGCATTCTTGATTGATTGTAAGGCCCTGTTCAAACGGAGAATCCAGAACGCTCTGAAGAAAAGTGAAGCTGTGAAAATAAATGCTGCCTTTGGGGGAGGGTTTGTTTGTCACAAAGGAGATAGGATCATCGGTGAATATAAATATTTCACGACTTCGGATTCTCAGATATACAGAAACACTGATATCGACGACTGGTTCGACAGAAAAGTAATTCACACAATTTCAACTGACCTTGAAGAGTTTCAAGAAAGGGATAGTGGATGGTCGCTGAAGGCTATTACAAATTTAGGTGTGGATATCAATGAGTTTTCTCCGCAATTAGGATCATCCTACGTGGAACTACGAATCCAAATGAAATCTAAAAGAGCATGTATAAATGTCCAGAACAATGATTCGGCTTGTTTTGCTCGGGCGGTAGTATCGGCTTTTCACCCAGTTCAAAAAGATGCTCAACGTGCTTCGTAGTATCCCCACTACTCCAAAGTATTGAAGCTCAAAGGAATTCAGTTTCCAATGACTATGAGACAGACACCAAATTTCGAGAAACTAAATTATATTTCAATTAATATTTATATTATTCAAAAAAGAAGAAGCAGTATATTACTCTACCTAGCTAACTAACTGAGGATGAAAAAATCGCATGTTAATTTCCTTCTCGTTCAAGACGTATATGCTGGTGAGGGAACTGTATTGAATGAGCCAATTCGTTACCATTATGTATGGATCAAGGACTTATGACTTGTGATCGATGCTTACACTATCATTGCTCCCAAGACAAACACATTAGTGTTTGACAAACATATTAGTTCACACTAATAATTGTGTAAGAATGGATGAGACTGCTATCAGGATGCCTGAATAAGGAAAACATATACTGGCATTGAAGAATTTCAAAATAAATATTCACATGCTCAATTAATTTTGGAATCGATTCGATATGGAAGCTCTGGGTGAATACAATGATCTTTACATGAAAACCGATATCCTACTTTTAGCTGATGTTTTTGAACAATTCCGTACTAGTTGTCTGGAAACCTATGGTCTAGATGGTGCACATTATTTCACTTTGCCTGGATTCGCGTGGGATGCTATGTTGAAATATACCAAACAAGAACTGGAGTCGATCACCGACCAAGATATGTTTTTATTCGTTGAAAAGGGAGTTCGGGAAGGATTGAGCCAGGTATGCTCTAAACGATATACGAAGGCCAACAATAAATGCCTAAGCGATACATATGATAACTCAAAATCAGATTCTTACTTTATATATTATGATGTCAATGATCAGTATGGATGGGCAATGAGTCAAGCTTCACCATATGGTGAAGTCGAGTGGGTCGATACGTAACAACTATGCTTGATGACTATTATACCGGATACAATCTAGAAGTTAGCTTGCAATATCCCCACAGTCATAATGATCATCATAAAGATTTGCCGTTTTGCCCAGAACACATAAATCCAAAGACGGAAAAATCCTCTATTCATTCATCAGACAATGTTAAGCTGATGGCTACTTTGAATGACAAGAAAAAATATATCATTCATTACCGAGCTTTGAAACAAGCTTCAGCAAATGGTCTACGCCTTACTTCTATCCACTGGGCCTTGAAGTTCAAACAATCACTGATAAATATGGAGATTTTAAAGGAAGATGAGATCTTTTAACATATGAAAATGATTCTTTTTTGACGTTTTTCAACAATTGTCAAATTATATATTTTTCAAAGAAAACAAATTCTTTTTTCTTGTAACTAATACAATAATACAGCGTGTTCAATATAAATCAGGAACTCCGCTGCAACTCTGCTAAACTCCACAACTTCCAACATTTCCCCACCTTTTGCAACGTTGGATTGCAAAAATAAATAATTAAAATCTATATCGATCGGGAGCTCTGACCAAACGTCCGGATCTGGTTGACACTGCTCTCTCATCCTTTTCTCTCTTCTTTTCTTCTGTGACGATATGTCTTCTTCCTCCTCTTCATTCGGAAGTCCTTTGTTGAGCTGCATCCTTCCAGAAGTTTCGCTGTTTTTTGAAATGTATTCGTTTTGTGTGAGTTTGCCCTGTAAAATATCTGAATTTTCGCTTGATGTCGAAATTTCAAGTGGATATACTCTTTGAAATGGACGTATAATTTCACCTGAATGTATTTTAATACGTGCCACTCTTGCAATGTTGTCTTTACCGGGATAAATTTCGAGAATTCTTCCAACTGGCCAAGCTACTCTTATCGGATCTGACCAGGACTATATCGCCAATAGCTGACTTGTCGTTTCTCCTTTGGCCATAATGGACTAGCTTTGCTAGATATTCATTCCTGAACCTTCTTCGAAGGTTTTCTCTTATCTTCTGTAGGTATCTCAATCTCTTGTTCATGTTTGTTTTACTTATTTCGTCTAAATCTGGCACTTCAGAGCTCTGGATACTTTGTAAGAAAGATGAAGGTGTTATAGGTACTAACTCTTCACAATCATCCGATGCATAAGTGAGTGGTCGTGAATTTATGAGCGCCTCACAGTCACAAAGTAGTGTCATTAGCTCCTCGTGATCAACTGTCTTTTTTCTCAGATTTCTTCTTGGAAGTTCCTTTACCATTCTCACGATATGCTCCCACCATCCTCCCCACCAAGGTGCTGTTGGGACGTTAAATTTCCAGGTGGTGCGTTGAACTGATGAAAACTTCAAAATTTCGTTCCAATCCAGAGATTTCAGTTGATTATTTGCCCCAACATAATTTGTTCCGTTATCAGAATATATGACTGACACCCTACCTCTCCTAGCAATGAATCTCCTAAGAGCTTGGGTAAAAGCATCAGTAGAGAGAGATTTCACCAACTCGAAATGACACGCTCTATAAACAGCGCAGGTAAAAATGACAATCCATGCCTTCTCTCCACCTTTCAAATGCAGAGGACCGGCATAATCTGTACCAGTTATTTCGAATGTGGCAGACATTTTCAATCTATCGGTGGGAAGTGGTGCAAAAGGACTTTCCAATGGTTTTGTTCTGAACCTTTTACATGCTACACATTTGAAAATGACTTCTTTCACCATTTTTCTAGCTTTAATTATCCAGAATCTCTCGCGAAGTATGTTCAAAATGACTTGCACTCTACCATGGCATGACAGAATATGTTGTTCTCCTATCAATTTTTTCACGATAATGTGTTTATAGGGCAATATTATTGGGAATTTGGAAGAATGTGCATCGTCTGCGAGAACAAGCTTGGTTCTGACTCTTATCAAATCACTCGCATCCTTGAAGACATACAAGTTAGAAATATTTCCCGGAGATGTACCACTGAAACTTTCATTCTGTATAATTTTCATCAGACGTACTCCTGCTTCAGCAACTTCTTCATAAGTCAACTCATTTTCATATATTCTCATTCCACGACTCTTTTTATAAAAACGTATCATCCATGCAATAATTCTGATAATGCGTGAGTATTTGGATAAATAATTAAATCTGACAGAGGTAATATTTTCTTGATCAACTAGATTCGAAAGTGTACTTTTTCTACATTCCTCGAATGCATTTTTCTCTGAATATTCCTGATCTGACGAAGGCCAAAACGGCTTACTTTTAGTGAGCCAATCGGGACCCTCCCACCATTTTGCTTCTAATAGACGTTCACAATTACATCCACGTGAAGGATGGTCAGCCGCATTTATATCTCCCGGTACATGATGCCAATCGTTAACATTAGAACTAGTACTTATTTCAGTCACTCGATTCATAACGAAAATGGTCCAACTTGATTTTGTTTTGATCCACGTTAACACAACTTTAGAATCACTCCAAAAATATGTATCCAAATTTCGAAAATAATCAACCTGTATAATTAATTGATACAGTCTACATCCGATTACTGCCGCTTATAACTCCAATCTTGGCAATGTAACAATTTTTATTGGGCTTATTCTCGATTTGGCTTGTAACAAGTGACTATAGACGACTTCATTTTCCTCGATTCGAATGGAAATACAAGCGGCATAAGCTAACTTGGAAGCGTCGCAAAAAATGTGCAATGTAACATTCTTTTGGGATGAACTAATTCTGAACATTGCACGAGGTATACTACATAACTGTAATAAATGAATTTGTTTCAACCACTTTTCGAAACTTTGAATGATCTCATCTGGCAGTTTCGAATCCCAATTGATTTTTAACTTCCAAGTGTCTTGTAAAAGTAATTTCGGTACCAAAGTTACAGGACAAGTGAAACCAATTGGATCGAAGATACGTTGTGCTGCTGATAATAAACCCCTCTTTGTAGTGGGGACTTTCACTAGTTCATTCAAAACATGGACGTCACAACACAATGTATCATTTTCGATATCCCATTGCAATCCCAATACTGAAGTTCTACTTCCTTCAGTGGGTAATTCTTCATCTTTTTCGGTGAAGAATCTTGGACTATTATATACCCATTCCCTCAAATCAAAACCTGCAGATGACATCAACTTCCTAGATTCCCTAATAAATGTCGAAAGTTCTTCCGTGTTATTCACACTAGTGACACAGTTATCCACATAGGAGGAGTTCAATAATTTTTGGGATATTTCTTTCAAGGATTCGGGGGCCCTTTCCAGGTGATATGAAAGTGTAGCAGAAAAAATCGTAGCAGCTGTGTATAGATTGGGCTCACCTCCTTCCTGCTTATATATTTCCATAGATGGCTTACTCTTTGTGACAATTTTCGTTTCCTCATTGACAAAACTCGTTCTAGCTAGATTCATGCGTTATTCGATTTCTACTTCAGATCGGAGGAAATCTAGTAAAATATTTGAATAATTGATCGATCTGTCCTTATCAGCTGTTTTTTGAAGTCTTTGATATTGATGTTACTACGATATCTCTCCCAAGCCCTCAAAGTTTCTTCAGGAAGAGCGGATTCAGCCAACGGGTACAACATGGCAGCATATTTATCACTAGTTACCCCTAATGATTCTAATGCTCGCAACTGGGTTTCTAATTTGTCAAATAAAGAAGCTAATGACATACCTGTTTTATTGCTAGAGGCCTGTTTTGATACCAGATTCAGTAATTTGAGAATATATGAAAATGAGTTGACTTATGAAGAAGTTGCTGAAGCAGAAGTACGTCTGATGAAAATTATACAGAATGAAAGTTTCTATTGCAACTAGATCCTCAATTTTTTCTACTTTCCCTGTCAACAATTTACCGTAAATATCGGCTCCAAGAAGTAAGCTGATTTCATTGATATCTGTTTTTGAATCAAATACTATTAAATTTTTCTGTTCCAACAAATTTATGATATGAACATTTTCTAGACAAGGAACGAAACTGCATATTTTGTTCTGTTCTAAAGCCAATAATTTTATCTGGAAAGTACTATTCAGATCTTCGATAGTGACATCAAATATTGCATGAATTCCAGGAGTTGATTGTTTTCCGCCACAAACACTCTGTACAATTATTTCATCTCTGACCTTTTTCAGTTTCATATTCTTAGCGCAATCAGAAAGAATATATGATCGTTGAGATGCGGAATCGAGCAATGCCCTTAAAATTTTTGTACCAGACTCACTAATAAGTTTCACTGTCACAGTTTGTAATAATGTACCTGTTGTATTGTGACTTATCAATACATTTTCTAGATTATCAGGCTCTGTAGATTTGGGCGAATCTGGAATTTTGATTTCTTTAGCTTGTGATATTGATAAGTCACCACACAAAATTGGAAAATGCCTTTTACCACAAATTATACATTTTATGAATGCTTTGCATCTCTTTATGGTATGATTGGATTTCAAACATCCAAAACGAGCATTCTTTTTCTTGACAATTTCCTTCCTTTCTGTATAGAAAGCGATCGTGCTTTGATGCAATATTAGCTTGAATGTGATCTACTATCAAAAAATATACAAATATAAGCTTTCTTACCACGCTTCTCTGCAGAAAAAATCGTAGCAGCTGTGTATAGATTGGGCTCACCTCCTTCCTGCTTATATTTTCCCATAGATGGCTTACTCTTTGTGACAATTTTCGTTTCCTCATTAACAAAACTCGTTCTAGCTAGATTCATGCGTTCTTCGCTTTCCACTTCAGATCGGAGGAAATCTAGTGAAATATTCAAATAATTAATCGATCTGTCCCTATCGGCTGTTTTGAAATCTTTGATATTGATATTACTACGATATCTCTCCCAAGCCCTCAAAGTTTCTTCAGGAAGAGCGGATTCAGCCAACGGGTACAACATGGCAGCATATTTATCACTAGTTACCCCTAATGATTCTAATGCTTGCTTCTAATTTGTCGAATAAAGAAGCTAATGACATACCTGTTTTATTGCTAGAGGCCTGTTTTAATACCAGATTCAGTAATTCCCTAACTTAGACTTCTATTAAGATTCATCTTCAGCGAACCTGGTCTTGAGTTGTTCGATAGCCTTTTCATAATTCAATGCAGATGGTGGTAAACTGTCCACTAATGTTTTCGCTACACTACCTGGTTCCATGGATTGTAGCAAATATTGGAGTTTATCCTCCTCGTCAAGTTCATTATCTTCGTGGATCTTTCGGAATTGACCCCAGAATCCTATCCAATTCCGAACATCACCATTAAATTTTTTCAACTCGATTTTTGGCAATTTGAAATGTCTCCTGACATTTGATGCTCCTGTCTCAGAACTTGCTCCATATTGTTGTCTTTCATTAACTAAGGCAAACTCACATTTCGACCCATACATTATCAAATACTCACGAAACTTCTCAACCGCTTCATACTCCGTTGCCAATTCTTCATCATCATCATTGTCTAGTGTCATCATACGAATCTGTTCATCAAAAGCGAATAATTTGGATCCTTTATCTTCGATTTGTGCTAAACGGGCTACAATCATGTCTTTTTTCATTGGCTGGGTTCTCAATTCCATTTCTAGTTCGTTGCATGACTTGGTGAACATTTTCCCCAACATATCTCGTTCTTTCTTCACCTTAGATAGATTCTCCACAGTTTGTCCTGTCACAGTCGCCATTAATGATAAATATGGGGATTTTAAAGAATGATGAGATCTTTCAACTTATGAAAATTAACTTTTTTTGACGTTTTTCAACAATTGTCATATTAAATATTTTTCAAAGTAAACAAATTCTTTTTCCTTGTAACTAATACAATAATACAGCGTGTTCAATATGAATCAGGAACTCCGCTGCAACTCTGCTAAACTCCACAACTTCCAACAATCACCAAGGCTGAGAGACTATAACGTATGATTATGATTTGAACCTTATTTTTTCAAAACATCCATCAATCATTCCCATAGATATGAGGATTTCGATCTATTGTGATGTATCAGTATCACATAAATAAATGAAAAAATTTAAGAATTCAACCTTCTGTTGTTTCAGTTCGAAGTGAATAATTTCCGATTCATTCATATATGAATGATATTGATATTAACATTTTTCCACAGGTAAAACAATGGAGAATATCATGAAAAGGGTGAATAGCAAGCTACCTATGAAATGGGTTGGTCGTTACAGGGCAGAATCATGGATTCCCAAACTAGAATTTGAGAACTGCACAATTTTCCATGAGAATCTTGTTGCTGTTGAACTACAGAGACTGCAGGTTTTCTTGAATGAACACTTCTTGCTGGTATGGCTATTCTCTTTTTAGGAAAAAACACCATCTATGACTCCACCATACATATATAATGAACGCTTTCGAAAACAATTGAAACATGATCCATATGAAATTATGAAGAAAGATTGTCAAAAATATTTTGATACTTCCGATTATTCGAAAGAAAACGTTTATCGAATACCTCGAATGAACAAAAAGGTTCTGGATATAATGAAAGATGAATATAATGGAATAACGATGAGTCATTTTATTGTATTGAGATCGAAACTATATACAACCAAATTCCGTACAGAGGAAAATGTGTTGATACAACTACGTCATCGGATGGAAGCGGAAAATGATTCATCTGATGAAATCGATGTTTCCATAAGCAACATCGGGATAAAGAAAAAGCTAAAGGAGTGAAAAAGTCTGTGGTGCAGAATGAGATTACGTTTCAAGACTATGTGGAATGTTTAGAGGAGTTTACTGAGAAGCGAGTTGAGCAGAACTCGATTCGATCTATGAAACATCAAGTTTCATCTATAGTTCAGCGGAAAATTGCTCCCAGTTCATACAATCATGAACGTCACCTGATAAATGGGACTCGCTTAACGCTACCCAAGGGGCATTACTACATCGAAGCGATGGATGTGGATATTGACGACTAGCCTGAATGAATTAAGGCAGTGGCCACCAGAACTTCTTGAGAGTAATATATAAACATCATAAACTGGTTGATATTTTCTCCTTGATAACCCAACAGACTATTGCTGAAATGTGTAACATATATCCCATCATAATTACGATGTGAAGGCAAATACTTTGTTGAGCATGAATCAAATTCTATCGTTTTGTATTGAAGTGAATATTACATGAATAAATAATGAATGGTCACCGACTTCCGAATATTCTTTCGAATACCTTCATCTCGATCAACAGCAATCAAATGATTATAAGCAAGATTTGAAATGTCCTGCAACCTGATTGAACAATGGTAATTGAACGCTCACACCCTTCAGATACTATGGAGTTTGAGAAAAAATTAACGATCTGTTGAGTTTACGTTTCCTGGATTTTTTTCATATAAAATATGTACACATGTTTTAGCTATATGTTTTACTCCAGTACAGTACTATTAATGAAATCACTTTCAAATTCAATCACATGGAAGTGTTCCGAATGAGTTCCGATAAGACAGCTACAGCATTGAGGACATCCACCGTCCACATAAGGTTTTGTTGTATGAGCGCAAATTCACGAATGTAAGAATAGTCGAAAATATAAAAAATTGGAGTATGAGGTATCCAACTAGAAGTCATTTGTGAAATATATATCCTATTAGGACACATGGTTTTATTGATATAGTATAATGCACATCCAATTGAAAGTTATTTGCGAATTGTATATCACATAACAATAAAAGCGTATATTGGTGATTCTTGGAATGAACGCAAATGCGTATATGATCCATGATTTAGTGCATTCCGTTTAAATATATTTTCGGAGGTAAGTATGAGTAGATGTCATAGAAATCAATCAGTTTTGGCGTATTGATCGTATTATTTGTCTTACTCGGATTTATTCAAATCAATTACTTAGCATCTAATTGATACCTTTTTATAGTATGAAACTTTTCTGATAACGCAAAAGCTCTGTTACCATCATTCACCCAAATTTTTGCAAATATAGAGTACTTCTGGAGTTGATTCGTTGCAGGGTCTATCCTTTATTGAATTGAATCCGTACACGAAACAGACAATCTGTTGCAGTTTACCATAATACCATACAGCCACATATTACTTTTCTGTCTTGAAAAATGTTTTCGCATTATTATTACTTCCCCCTTCAACCAAAGAAGATGGATCACAAGCCACCACTGCCCAACAAAAAACCAATTAATTTGCGAATATGTATGCTCGAAATTCTACTCTGGACTTATCGGGAAAAGATCTCCCGAATATCACGCCTGTCGACAGTCATATGCCTGAAATAATTTTTCATCAACAAACTATAAGAAATATTTTAATGGACCTGAAGACGAATGAGGCTTGCGGATCTGATGGAATCCCAGCAATTGTTCTGAAAGTATGTGCCCCCGAATTGACACCAGTACTTTGCGAATTATTCAACCTTTCATAACCTGGGGATTTCTCCTAAGACCTGGAGGACAGCAAGAGTTCAGCCAGTTCTCAAAAAGGGGAAGAAAACTTCACCTTGTAATTATAGACCAATTGCATTGCTTTCCATCATTCCCAAAGTCATGGAAAAAGCAATCAAAAGCAATATGAAGCTCGTCAAATATCTAGAGAAATCAGGAATTATTAATGATCGACAATACGGATTCCGCTATCAAAGATCAACCAGTGACTCATTGGCTTGTTTCTCATATTTGGCAGCATTCGATCGAGAAATTAGGAGAAACGGTAGCTGTTGCACTCGATATTTCGAAAGCGTTTGATCGAGTTTGGCATCGGGGTCCCCTTTCTAAGCTGCCGTTTTATGGTTTGTCACCTCAATTTTGTTGAAGAGTTTCTTGTCTGATAGATCTTTTTATGTGGTTGTTAATGGAGTATCATCTGATATTCTCTCAATAAATGCAGGTGTTCCACAGGGTTCAGTTCTGGCGCCCACTTTGTTTCTGCTTCATATCAATGATTTGCTCGAGAAAACATTTTGTTCAATACATAGTTTTGCGGACGACAGTACTCTTCATACCGGGTTTCTCTTCCAGAGTCCCCATACCAGATCGAGGAACAAAAACTCAAAGAAACATTCACGTCAATCAAATTAACGACGACTTGGCAAAAATGATAGAATGGGGTAACATTAACTCAGTGAAATTTAATGCTACGAAATCCCAGGCATGTCTCTTCTCAAGAAAAGCCGATCTATCATCATCAAATATTCAGATGTCAGAAGTAACTATTTTTACAAAATCAAGTATCTCGATGCTAGGAATTACGATCAGTGTTTATCTCTTATGGGAAAACCATGTGAGATCGATCGCTGAAAGTGTTTCCCAGAAACTTGGATTTTTATTTCGTGCAAAGAAATACTTCACTTCTCGTCAGCTTCTAATGATCTATAAGGCTCAGATACGACCTGTCATGGAATACAGTTCTTATGTGTGGAGTTCGGCACCAAAATATTCATTGAGGCTTCTCGATTCTATTCAGGGAAAGGCAATTCGTCTTGTTGGTGATTCTTCGCTCACAGACTCGCTAACTTTATTGGAACATCGTAGAAGGGTCGGAGACTTGCCTCTCTTCTATAGATACTTTTACGGTCGATGCTCTTCCGAATTGTTATCAATCGTTCTAGTGCAAGCGCTGCGAAACATTCGGTATGCAAAAACCGATGACCCCATTCTGATTGAAGATCCGAGTTGAGAAAGACTTGATACATGATAATGTGGAGGTTGCCGGACGGAATTATGGTGCAGTTTTTTTTTTGGCCCTATAATAGTTTTCGATTCCATCGCTGTCGCTGCGAAAAAAAAAATTGTTCTTGACTATTGAAGGTGGTTTGTGTGAGGTTTGGATAAAAAAAACGGCATGATCTAATTCTAATTCGATACAAATCTAATAAAAAAAGTGGTTTACCTATAAATAAGTAGTGGAAAATTCATTCAGGTAAGTTTCGACAATTATTGCCGATGCATTTGCGAAGGGGAACACAATTGATTTTGCTTTTTCTGCAAGTGCAACACATTGTCAGGCATTCAGCATTATATCCGCAAACCCTGATCAAAGAATATGGCATAGGTGGTTTTGCCATTTGCACCGGGTACAACTTTCTTCTTTCATAACCGAATTGAAGATGGTTCGGAGGTCCATGTATTGCAGCCCTTAAGCATCAAAAGTTCTAATAATTTCAGATACATTTGAATTGAATCACAGCTCAAAAGAGTTTTTTCGTTCGATTCCTCAAACCAAATTCCTCAACAGCAGCATTGATTTTTGAAAAGTTGGAGAATACTTGCAGAGGAATTGAACGAGCTGCAGTATGTTCTGCAAAAAAAAAATTGTAGCCAGCTGGGATTTTGGTTGTAGGACTTGATTCAAATATTTGTAGTCCGTTTCAGTTAGTTCCGGTTCAGCAGTGTGTGAGGTATTCTTTTTTTAAATTATTTATTCAACGTCGGCCTATTTCCCTACCAAGGCCGATCATCGACGACGGTGAACACATTCCTCCCAACCGGAAAATTTGCCAAACACTCTGGTATTCCAACCAGAGAAAGGGGTTCTCTCACGAATCCAACAACCATGGACTCAGGACCGCCGGATTTACGTCTCCTCCGAAGGACAGCATATCCTCAATATATCTTGTGTTCATTGATATATTGCCTACGAGCTATGATGTGATACTTTGCTGCAGTTGCTAGCATGACTGTAACGTGCGTAGAATCTTCGCCACTTGATGTCTCCTTGAAAGTCATTGTCACAGTGTCTAAGATTGTTCAACAGTGTAGAATATGTTTCGATTCAGTTAGGTAGGTGGTGAATGATTTCGGCTAGAGCTGTATGTTGCGGTGCCATTCTGTTCGTTACACTGATAAGCGGTCGTCGAAATACCGTCTTGTATATCCGCCATAAATTTGTCAAAAGAAGCCAGTAACTGTTTTTGTGATGTCTGTTGTTGGTCGACCTGTTTCGTTACTAGAAGGTTTTGGTAATGAAACGTAATTTCTGTAACACGATGTATGATATTGAAAGTTTTTGCCAAGCAGATTCTCTGGTGTTTCGTATATATAAATTTTTGTGAAAATTAAATAGTATTTTTGACGCGGAGTATTGAAAAACAGCAAAGCTGCTGAAATTTCAGTTAAAAGATGACTTTTTTCATTTTGGTTTTCGTCGTATTACCACAAATAGAACAGCATGAGTCACTCGACAAATCGCTGTTGCTTCTTTTTTATTTGCGGGTCAGTTGATGGACCAGCCACGCCTTGTGTTGATGATGGAGCTCTCTCTTCCAGCGCTCTATGCAGTAACGACGACGAATTTTTTCTTCGCCTATATAGCTGGCCATGCAACTTTTATACCACGAGAAGTGTTCTTCATCAGCATTCGGATCGAACAACTTCTCAAATTTGTCTGAAATTTCGTCTTTGCGTCGATTTGTTGCATTTGAATAGTTTTTTTTGGTTCATTCACCAGTTCACCATTATTTTTTGTTCGCCTTTTTTTTATTCGATAATTGTAGCGACATTTCTTCACTTTAGAAAAAGTTATCACAAAATTCGAAGCACTGCTATTTCAATTTTGGGGGAATTTATTTGTTATAATAATGGTAACGTTCAGCTAAAAATGAAGTCACAAAAACTGTTGAGAAGAGCGCGGCCCGCTCCAAAACTCGAGAGAAAGTATGTGCCGCTGGGAATGGGGTTTATAACAAAACTGACAACAGGCTTTTCTGGCAACTTTCAGCTCCAGGTTTGAAAGAATCTTGCAAAAACATTCCAGTCGAGAAATAGCGGTCAATGGTTTTTGCATTCTATACAACATTTTTTTTCACAACTACTGCTGTGGAACCAAAAACTACTATTATAGGGCCGAAAAAAAAAGTGCACCATAATTCCGTTCGGCAACCTCCAAAATATCATTCATTAAGTCTTCCTCAACTCAAATCATCAATCAGAATAAGGTCATCGGTTTTCGCAAACGGAATGTTTCGCAGCGCCCGCTCTATTTCCCTCTTGGCAATATCTACACGGATGACTCGACGAGTAGAGAATTCCCACCCCTTTGCTGTGAATTTGGAAACCTATCGAACCTCTCTTGCTCAGGGATCTTTTTTCAATAGAACAGCTGAGCTTTGGAACCCCTTGTCAAAAGAAGTTTTTCCTGAGGCAAACTTCAAAAATTCAAAGTAAATGTTGATTCGTATTATTACATTACAGGGCTACCCTTTCGTGTGAATCTGCATATGAAAAAAATGATAATAAATTGCTCATTCTAGAAATCCGGTCTCAAAATTTTTTCATGTACACCTCAATCACTGATAGAGGTGATCTTTCTTCACCTATTCACACCTCTATTGAATTTGTAAGTGAGAATTCGTTATCCTCGTATGCCTTTCAATTTCTGTATGTTGTGTCTCAGAAGTAGAAAAACGACAACCGATTATCATCGGCGAAAATCAAGAACACCACAACTTTCTCCTTTTCAATCTTTCCATTTTGATATCTGGTTCTCTCTCTCTTTATTCAGCTGCATATTATCCTCGTTCCTGTTAGTGCAATCATATTCGATCACTTTTTCGTATAGTTTGCAAAAACTAGGGTAAACATTTTCTTCTTCACCATATATGGTTACGTAATGACCACTCGAATGTAGGATTTCCCGAAGAAAAATTTCTTCTTCTATCCAACACGTCATTTTATTTTTGTTTTCACTCTCGAAAAATCCCGAAACACCAATATTTTCTATACATTGCCACCGTTGGTGATGTACAACCTATGTGAAATCAGCGAATAAGTAACTTCTCATGTTATCGCCCAATCTATCATCTTTTCAGAGAGATAAGTTTACCATCATTATTAATATTCATCATTTCATCAATAACGAAATGTTTTTTTTTGTCATGAGTCTTAAAATCAGTGGTTGTCTATCAATTTTGATTCACAGTATAATTCGCAGTTATACTACCAGATTTGTCATTATCATCCGATCCGATTCTCAATCTGAACAGAATCTTTTTTCCCGAAATACTTGGATATCAAACGTGGCTATAATAATGGGTACAAAATGATTCCATCGAATTATTTGCAGTTCATCAGAGATCCGCTCCCATTCATAAAACATTTCAATCAATTACTCATAAATAAAATTCTATTGGATAAATTATGTAATTCAAACCTACCCTATAAATGAGCTCTGGCGAACATAATAACGAGATTTCTTCATTAAATCTCATAATAACCAAATATAGACTCAATTCAGTATGGATTCGAAAACAACTACTACGCACCTATTCAAATAATAATATTCTCATTTGTGAAATGATTACGAATTATTCAGTCCAGAACTTCTGTTCAATATTTCTCCATATACACCTATATCATTCAAATATTCTTTCCGAAAACTAGTATTTCACTACTAAACTTCACAACTCCATCAAATAACTATTACGTTTATCGTATCATGTTTTCAGCTAAATGTTCCAGTTCTCTGTATTCCACCCTGATCTTTTTCATCTTGTATGAACTATCAGATTCCAGAAAAAATACTCGTATCCATCCATAGTTGACCAAAGCTATGGTTAAATACTTCATGCACATATATGTGCGATAACGTATTGATGGCATTAATGTGTGAATTTCTTGGAAGAAATCGTAAGGTTTTCTGCTTACCTGTTGAGTCGGTTAAGGGGAGACCGCCCAACAAAGGACGGGAGAAGGTGAGAGAGGTTAGAGGGAGAACGAAACGGATTTTTCGTGTATTTTTTACTCAGCACCACCGGCCCGTACGTTTTCTTCAGTTCATTCATTTGCAATAACCCTCAAATACCGGGGTTGCTACGGTTGCTTGGACGAGGGAGGGGGGAGGGGGTATGGCCTAGTTATAAAAAAAATAAATATAAAGGAGAATGCAACTTAGTATATCCCCCCACCAAAACTTGAACGTCAAATTGTTTTTCTACTGGGGGCACCGGATATAAAATCAGCAACGGTGGTCTCTGTCAGACCCTGCGCGGTGAAGCACTCTGGCCACGCCGTAGGCCCTGAGTTACTCACCCATTCTCCAGTTCAATGTCGAAGGCATATATTCGTTTTTTTTGTATTACGGGGTGCCCGGGTGTTGTCCCACTTTTGGCGTTGCTGCAGGGTGTCAACTGGTGGTTCCATGTCGTTGGCATATAGTCGTTTTGTTTTTGTAATATTGCCAGCGTCTGGGGGGGGGAGGAGGAAAAGGGTGAGAAGGGGAGTAAAAGAAGGACGATATCGAAAAAGGGGCGTGAAAAGTCCACCTGAGTCAAAAAGGAAACCTCGAAGGTGAGAAGGGAAGAGAGGAAGGTGTGATTGATTTGTGCCCGCTTACTCAACCCATAAGAGGTGAGTGGAATTGAAGGAGATTTTTTCCGCTTACAAGTCCTTTGAAAAAACTTTCAGCGAGACATCGACACACTCCTTCGTCATTATTTCCTTTTGGAGAGAACCCCCTTCGCTACGCGTAGCGAGTAGGAGTGAGTGACGAAACCATCTAGATGAAGGTTTGGGGAGGGAGTCGCGACTACCCCTGCCCTTGGGGTGAAAGACACCACACTCCAACCCAAGAACTAGTTTCAACTGTTTCGAAATTGTATGACTTGGCCGCAACGATTCAAATTGGGTCTAAGGATTTCTCGAAACAGGAGCCTTCGATAGTGCCGTGGCAAGACATGGCTCTTTTTGGATAGTAAAAAGGTCTGGACAGGTTTGGAGCCCAGGAGGAGGTATTCCCTATGGGCATCCTCAATTTCAATTCGGTTAATCTATGAGAACGGGGTTCAAGACACATGAGAGGGTGCCTTTTTGGTCATTCGATTGAGTTGCGACCCCCCACCCTGAGAGCCGTCTTCACCAAGAAGGGTTCAATTTACGTAATCTTGGTAAGGAAGATTATTCCAGTTGATTTCTAGCTAGTGACGGAACGTACGCGTGTTGACTCTTTCCACCAGGATCCGATGCGAGGGTTATGAAAAAAGTGCAGAATCGACCTTAGGGCCCAAGGGATTTTCCGAGAGAGGAGATTTTCAGAGAGGCAAGGACAAGAGAGAGAAAGGGAGAAAACCTTCCTTTCCAAACGGGGGGTAAGGGTGAGAAAAGAAGGCCATTCATCAAACGAACTTTTCAACCAGGAGGGCCGGAAAACAAAAGGGGCCTCAAAATAGAGGGAGAAACGAGCGAGTCGAGGATATTTTTGGTGTCAATAGGTACCAATTTTCCGGGGCAACATTTTCTTGGATGGACTACCCGATGCATACAAAAGTTTTCCACCTATAGAGGACGACAATCCAGATAACGCCACCATAGAATCAGTCCAAGCAAACACCAGGATAAGATTTTATTCACATAGTTATCAGAAACACATTTCATCAAATCGGATAACAAAACGCACCACAAAGTTCTAAACGGGCTATACTCAGGTATTTCATAGGAGCTACTCTAACTCAGCACAAAGAAACCCCTATGGACATTTACATCTGAAAATGAGCCCGGTTCTCCTGTCCCCCTTTTCTGGGCTGTCAGAATCCGCGTTGGCAGGGGAGTTCTGGTTGCCGGTTTTTTTTCGAAGCGTTCTTGCTTGTTTGTGCCTTTTTCTCCCCGGGGGGGGGGAGTGGCCCCTCGGCCTCCATTATGAGAGTAGCAAAAGACATGGCGCAACCTAACATTCCGCATCTCAAGTTTCGTTCGCCACCCCACTCCAAACACACACACAACAAACCACGGTCCTTTCACCCCAGCACACACAGCGAGAAGAATCACACCGAAAAAATAAAGAGAAATACCCTCCCCTCACCAACCGACCCACCTCCAACAAGCAACAACACGAGAGACCGGCACCCAGAGAACGAGCCCGAAACGCACAAAGCGCACGAGACAGACGAGCGAGGATCCTTCCTTCGTCCTCACACAGTGTGATGTTCTTAAGCAAGAAGGAGAGAGCAACACCGGGTTACCGTTTTCATTTGAAATCTTGAATCGGATCTTAGGAAAACCTCGATTCGTGCCAGATCTGTTGTTGCTTACTTACTTCTGTTCCGGAATATTGGGGGGGGAGGAAAGAACAAACGGAGGCCAACGAACAGGACAGAGAGAGGGCCGCGGAGACACCGAAGCACGAAAACCACACGAAAGGGTGAAAAGAGTGAAAACAATGAGGGAATAAGAATATTTTTTCGAAAGAGTTGCAAGTCACCCCTCCATATACACCTATATCACTCAAATATTCTTTCCGAAAACTAGTATTTCAATACAAAACTTCACAACTCTTTTTCCGCCATCAAATAACTATAACGTTTATCGTTGGTTTTTGCCGGAGTGGTCCCAGACCGGGTTGTTTTTCTGGACCCAGAGTAGGCCAGGCTGCAGTCCCACTGGGGGATGTTTGGTTCTGTAGTCGTTTCATAGAAGGGATAGGAGTTTGGGGAAAAGTGTGATTTGTTTTGGGAATTTTTTTATATTTCTCTTTTTTCTCCTCTTGGGCAGAAGTTGTTGGAGAAGAGGTATTCATAATAGATGGTATATTATTGACGTAATTCTCCATTTTCCCGCATTGCCGTGATAATATATCACCTGTTTTCAGCAAAATTTTCCAGTTCTTTGTATTCCACTCTGATGCCTTTCATCTTGTATGAACTATTAGCCATTCCAAGAAAGAATACTCGTATCCATCCGAAATGAGTGGATAGTTGACCAAAGGTTTTCCCCCTGCTCTGTTTCTGAGCTTTGGTAAAGGGGTGCACCGCCCACAAAGGAGGGGGGGGGTGAGTGTGTGGGGAGCACCGCAGGCCTTTTTGTGTTTTTTTACTCAGCACCACCGGCCCGTCGTTTTCTTCTGTCAACCATGACAGCAATGTCATGCAACCGGAGAGCATGTCGGTAGTCCCTGACGAATGCGCGAGAAAAAACAGGGGTACAGGCTTGCAGATTGCGGGTTTTGCTATGGTTGAATACTTCATCCACATATATGTGCGATAACAGTATTGATGGCGTGAATGTGTAAATTTCTTGGTATAAATTTTTCTGGTTATTCTTTCAGTTCATTATTTCAATAACCCTCAGATTCCTTGCTACTGTTCTTGAAGAATATATGAGAATGCAACTTAGTACACCATCTACTATCACTCAAACTTAAATTTTTTTTTTTTACTGCCGAATATAAAATCAGCAACGGTGGTTCAATGTCGAAGGCATACAGTCGTTTTTTTATATTATTGCTGAAAAACTTTTAGATACATCGACAAATCTATTTTTATTATTTCCCCTCCATCTAGATGAAAACCTAAGAACTATTTCAATTTGAAAGTATGACTTGGCCGCAAAGATTCAAATTGAATCTAATGATTTTCCATGCCTTCGATAGCGCCGTGGCAAGACATTTGTCTTACTGTAAAAAGATCCGGGGTTCGAGCCCACATGGGAGCATGCCTTTTTCATTCGATGGAGATTATTCCAATTGATTTCTAGCTAGTGACGTTACGTATGGTGTTCCACAAGTATCCGATGCGAGGTATAAAAAAGTACAGAATCGTCCGTAGAATCCCCTATGGACATTTACATCTAAAAATGGCCCGATTTGCGCAAGATCTGTTGTTGTTTATTCACTTATGGCTGATTCATATGTTTCTTGAATTCTCTGTTAGTTCACCAGCCATTGTTCTTTCACCCTTCCATATTATAGCCCCAACCCATTAAGGATGCAACGATGAAAATATCTGAGTCGTATTAATCTCTATTGATCGTTGTGAAATTTTCAATACTGCCCAGCCACCAGTTCCGGGTAGGTCTTGGGACCTACTTGCATGTAGGAACTGTAATCGGGTGTAACCCAGAGAACCAAATATTCTTCTCTTTTTGATGCCTTCGTGTGAAATCAGTCGTACTTGATAGCTGTTAAACTGATACGAGTGTACCGTTAATCTGTGCAAATTTCCGGATTCAACAGTGAAGTTTAACGTTCAGTTCGATGATGATTTTTACATGCACTTCTCTTGTCCTTTCAGTTACTGTGGTACGCATTCATTCACTAACAAATATGAATCCGAAAAATTTACAGGTTCTGCTCAGTTCGGGAACACTATTTTCTTTATTTGCGATGGTGCCCAATGATATGAATAATTCAATTGTAGGTGAAATCTACTAATCACAATGCTGTTCACTTTTTTTCAGGATTAAAAAGTCATCCGAATTGTTTACAAAGGAAACTCCTCTTTTTCATAGCTCTTTTGATAATGGTTTGAGTACTTAAGTGGAAGTATTATTATAGTTACGAAGTGAATTTGACATTGGTGTGTGTTTGCTTTATTTATGTCGGAAAATTATTGGCAATGTCAATGTTGCTATCCACAGAACCAAACAGATATCAACGTATCTGAAACAGGGTACAATTTCTGAATTGTTGCTGGTAACAATATATGTTTTGTGAATTATTGTTTAGGAGAATGTGTGCTAGAAAAAGAGATAAACAACTACCTATTCATGAAGGGTCTGACTGATTGTTGACAAATAGTATGGTTGAATATAAAGGAATATTATGGAGGGGAAAAATTCAAGAGAGTCACTATGGAGGTTATAGAATTGGCATTGACTCGAGCAAGACATAATGCCCCACTAACAAGTGATGGAAATTTCAATTTTGAAACTGAAGTGAAAAGGTTCCCAACATCGAAAGAGATCACCAGTTTGTCTTGTGATTAATTCAAAACACTCAATTCATCAGTTAAATCTATTGAGATACTAACTGAATATTCAGGAGTGAATTCAGTGTTATCTTCAATACTTTCTCACCTAAATATAGCTGAAATTGAAATGGGACTGTTAGTGAAGGAAACTACTTGCCCTATTGGTATATCGATCTTGATGATCTTTAGGACACCATACAAACAGAAGATAACTGAATAACTGGATTACTATTAATAAGACACAAGGGGGATGAAGGTTCTATAAAGAAATTATTGTGGATTTTCAATTATGTTTGGTGATTCTCTAATTAAATGATTGGATTTCCTTTCGAAAATGATAACGTTTTTAATGAAATATCTGGGTGTGTCAAACGTAACCTAAACAATATCACACTCTCCTCAAATCTAAGTACATTATGGAAAAAACTCAACCAACAAAAACTTCACACTTGGTTGCCTCCGAAATATGAATGGTCTAAATTTTCTTGAAGATTTTTATATGTAATAAAATGCTGAACAATGGCTGAACACTAAAGTTCATTTATAAAAATTATGTATTCTTCACCGTAGACGTTTAAAATGATAGTATTAAACATTTTCCCAACTTCCAACAGTCCTATTCCATAATTTTCTTCACTCAAATATATGCATATACCAACCCTTCTTCATAAAGACATTGCTTGAACTCATTTTGCAGTTTAGGTAACCTTTTAACTCTCGTCACCTATTCTGAAAAGTGTTTTACAATTTTCATTTCGAATAATCTGACTCAAACCTCAAGATGGATAGATCCATTAACAAACTATTCAACATTCTTGAGATTTCTATCGGTTCCTGCATGTTGTTTTGCTTCTCCTCCTGTTTTGGGTGTCCAGTTGTATTGAAGGGACTAGAAAGGTTCACATCAAACCTATCCAACGACCTTAATCCTGATTTCCGACTTCCTTCACAGGATAAAATAAAACGAGATATATCATCCATACATTTCATATAATTAACATTTGATTGACATGATCTGGATCTTGTCTTTGATCAGATTCTTGACTGATTTCCTCGAAAACTCTTGTCTTGATTTCGCCTTCCATACTTTTCAATCATAGCACTGAACTTTGCCTCTATCTTATATTGCATGTCACTATCATCATTTATCATTGTCATTCTGTCGCACATTGAATTTTCATGTCATTATAACTTCGAAAGACTCTTCCTGCGGATTTTATTACATTTCATCCAGGATAACTCTGATCAGGATTCCTCTCGAATATTTTTTACAGGTTTTCAAATGCGTATGTCCTTCAGAGACATGTATTTTTATGGTTTCGATTCTTGTATATCCAATGACCAGTAACCTCTCATTTTCCAAGTTCTAACTGATTTTCAGTATGCCTTCGAGAGAGAAAATAATCGAAGCTCATACAAGTCGTATTTCAAAAAAAATGTATGCGCTGCCTTATAGTTAGTTCATTATATAAACCAGAATTCTGGTTTGTTGAGTTTGAGACTAATTCTGGACAACTTTTTACAGAGCACCTTGCATTCGCTACACATAAAAACATTTTGAAAATTACAAAAATGATGAAGGCCTACTGTTTCAAATGTTACAAGGTGAGTCAAAACTCGGCTAAAAGTGTTACGAAAAAAATCAATTGAAACCAACGTTTTACGGTATGTTTAATGAATCTCAACTGATTTTATTGTGAGAGTGATGAAGATTTTTGAGGCATACTGTTTGACGGTATACAGTAGGGTTATTTTTTTCGATAATATTGACCAATTCTTTACAGGCTAGGTTTACATTCGATATTTGATTCACAGCCCAAAATGCCCTTTAATGAACGAGGTATACTATTCCATGGTATACCCGGCTGCGGCAGTCAAACTAGATGACATGGGGGACCGGCAGTGCAAGGACGGTCAAGATATTGAGGGCCAGTTGCACTGCTTTTCTTGAGTTGTGCTTTATCTGAGCCAGGCTTTGTTGCTACGGATTTGCCAATCAGCTTCCTTGTTCCTTAACGATTGAGCCAAGCTTAGTTGAATCTCTGCTGAGTTGAAGTGGTGCAACTGGCCCCCAAGCTCAGCCGCAAAGATCTCCTACTCTAGTGGGAGTTCTAACCAGACCCTGCGGCCTCAGGAGACATCTGACTCTCATGAGAATTGAGGCGGACCTACTTTGCACGGAATGTGGAGAGGTGGAAGACTTCTTCCACTTCCTTTGCGAATGTATAATATATAGCAGGCTCAGACAAAACGTCTTCGGAGCCTCCACCATCAAGGAGGAGGAATTGCATTTTTTGCAATGGAAGGATATTTCGACCCTTATGAGAATATCGAAGGGGTCCGAACAGGTATGGGGTGAGTGAGGAGGAATTGCATTTTTTGCAATGGAAGGATATTTCGACCCTTATGAGAATATCGAAGGGGTCCGAACAGGTATGGGGTGAGTGAGTGAAGATGCAGGGGTTTGCGATAAGGGCTCACTGGGGCCTGGTAGCTGACGCTTGCGTCCCTCACCCTTTTACATGGGTGAGGGACCATGGTACACCACTTTCACCGAATTACTCATGAGAATTTTCAAAAAAATATCAATATTCACCAGTTTTTTACGATATGCCATTTTGTTTACAAAAACTTAGTTCAACTTCTTACATGAATATTAGAAGGCAGATGATATATATAAACATGAATATTCACCTTTTTTTATTCCAGTTCATTCAATTAAACTGAACAATATCCTCACAATATGACATTTGTTTTTTGTTGAGTTTGAATGAAATATGTTCGAATATAAAGACATTCGATTTCCAGAAAATATTTTATATTGTAACAATTTGAGTTTCAAGAAAATTCATTTTTCTACAACGACTCAGCAGAAGGGACAATCTGTATATCTCAAAATGTAAATCAAGTTTTTCCTCCCTAGAAATAAACTTTTCATAGCGAATTCGATGGTGTCTGCTACTTGATTTATGAAAATATCAAAATGTTTTGATAGTTTACAATATTACCATTTTTCGAAATAGCAAATATCAGAAATGAATATCAATTGTACTGAACAATTTGACTCATCTCGTAACAAAGTAATCAGTCCCAGCAGAAACTGGCATTTATACTTCGCCAATAAATTAATGAATCATATTCACTTTGAGAAACATTTTTAACTCGATTTATTGAGTTTCGCTGGTATATAACTTTTTATAATTCATACTAGTGGCGTTTCTGTTAATTGTTTTCTCTGAAAGAATACAAGAATGTATGAAGGGATTCGATTTTGAGATCCGAAAGGCGAAAGATCATACGACTATTGAGTGCATACAAAAAAAATTCAGTTGTTGAATTTGACACATGATTCATGGATTTGATGAAATTTCAACCAAGAAGTCTTGTTATATGCGAAATATCTCATCAGAGTTCTAAGATACCTATTCGAACAAGAGATTTCACTTTGAGGCCACACACAATCCAAGGTAAGCTTTTTCCGAATCATCTCAATGATTTGGCTATAAATTCTCGTATCACATTCAGACCTCTTCTATTTTTACTATCATATTGGTTGTCAAGGATATTTGGATCTACTTGGAAACTCTTTCTCGTACCTGAAAAATCATTTTTGAAAAACTTCATCCATGCAAGAAAAAAAATTTCCGATCTTTCAACTCATTCGTGTCTCGAGTTGCTGTAATAAAGTGGAAGTACCTATATCACTACCTCAGCCGTAATTGACGAATGGAATTCCCAATTCAGTTACCAGGTTTGCAGATGATTTGTCAATTTGTAACATTTTATTATAATAGTTTCCGAGTTCTTCGATTAGATTAAGTTAAACAAATTTTGAACAAAATGAACCTCATTTGTAGAACAATGTGTGGAGCTTGAACATACGTATGCGAACGCAATCATTTACCTACACTTTATCAGCAATTTGGTTTATAACCCATTGATCAATACGAATGTAGTAATTAGGTACACTTTACGAATCATCAATGGTACTGGTATTTCCTACTATATGTACATACTCTATAATTGATACTCGTATTATGAGTCTCAACAATATTCTCTTTTTTTTATCATTCCACCTGTTCAATAATTGATCTATTAGTTAACTGATTATATAATTCACAGTTTCATGCATGTGCTCAAACTTATTGGCGCTCCTATTTCCAATCAGATATGTTCATAACTTCTTGATATCAAAACTCACAACTCATTTGCTCTGAAAAAAAAAACTGAGGTACCATAGGCACACTTTGTAGCATCAACACAAAGTAACTAATTTTGCAGGTTTTGATTTGTTTCAGCTTCAAGTATTTCCTGATTCAAAGGCAGGCATTGAAAAATTGGTGCAAAAAAGCTGTCAATGCCGGTTTATGATGTGGGACCACAAAATCAAAGAGAGTTTCACACAAAAAATGTGCTTGTATCACTTCCTTCTACAGAAATCAGAAGAAGCACTATACCATCAATGGAATGATATATGTTGCTTGCTCTCCTGAAATTATTCCATTTGAATAGCCAGGAGGCAGATCTTCGTGTCGATCAGCCAATACTGTTGTTTGCACAATCCATTCAGAGGCAAAAGAATTGTCTAGTTAGACAAAAAATGACATCTTTGTTGACTTTGTTTAGTTATTCAGAAATCACTATCATTTTCTGATTGAGTTCCACCCCAATTAACAAATTACATAAATTATTGAGATTATTTTTATGGGACGATGAAATAGGACTGGGTTGCTCACCTGGTGCCCAAAGGTGATCGCATTGTAAGAGTTACGTACATACCTGAAACAAGAAACTTCAATTATTTTCTTTGACACGGTAATGATAAACAATTATTACTGTACACTCGAATTTTTCATTTTGTTCACAATATTTCGTTTCTCGAACGAACAACCTTCGAATCTATGCGAACTGGGGATCAACGAGTGCAATTTTTAATGCGACAAGAAATAAGGAGTGATAGTCCGTCTGATGCTGTCCAAACTTCCCACACTATGAACTTTCCTCGACCTCAGATAGAAGATGGAACTCTACTGAACTCACTATCGATCGACAGCCTTTCGAATAATTTTTATGAAGGATATTCTGAAAGATAGGTTTTCACATATATAATGTTTTTTTTTATTGTGTATTCAAATGGACTACAATATCTGTAACATTCTTGATAGAGAAAATACTCAATACTTAATGTTAAATATAACATAACAATTCAGTTCAGTGAGAATTCATTGAATCTCCATTCTTGGAGATTCTCTTCGTTAAAGAAGTTGAGTAACAACTTAGAATATTTCACCAATTCAGGTTTGGTCAATACCTCTCAATCTGAGAAATCGAAGTGAAAGCTTATATTTTTTGACGATAAGTGATGACGCAAATGCAATTTTCAAAAGCTGCAATTCCAATCAAGCGACAGCTCACGAGTGAATTTCGATGCTAACGGTCTCATTGACTGAACTCTGACGTGATCTTTCGTTCACCAATAGAATCATTATTACACAAAATTCCACCTTATAGAAAAGTATGTCCTTACAGACAAGTTCGACAGTTTGAAACCCTGATTTGAAGTATTTGAGATTTTGATACGTCTGAAAGCTCTGATAAACTCGATATTTAATTCCATTCCTTTCAATTATGTACGTTTAATTTTTAGTTGGATTTCCCACGTTTCTATCATAACTATTGCTTTTGTTGAATGCATTTTTTACCTCTAGCTACTTTTGTAAAGAAGCCTTTTGCAACAGCATACTTGTAAAAGCCAGTATTTCGCCACATTCCCGTGGCGGTTGTTAACCCCAACTATTCAACATAATTGAATGGATTAGGGGAAACTGTAAAAACTGCAAATGCAAAAAACTGTATCATCGATGAGCTGATAGACGGCTTTTCCATAGTTTATTCGTTCAATACAAACCAATATGGTCATATACCTTAAGACGACTCACATCGAATGACGAAATTCGAAAAAATACATTATTTTCTTTGTTTACACGGAATGAATGAAATGAGAATATCATGTAATAGGCCTTTGAGATGTTACATTTTTGAGACCTAAGAGTGCGTTTCTCAGAGGACGCAATTTTTTTTTACCGGCGGGAAAGGTGGGGTCAACGGCTTCTCGAGAGGGAGGCAGTAGCCGAAGTTGAGGATAGAAACTCGGAAGACTTTTCTACACACTATTTATTGATATGGTTGATCGGTGATGTGAATTTTGGAGGTAAAATAGGCCGAAAATATTTATACAAAAATGTTACTGATTCGATGAAGTCGAGTTGATCTCTGTGCGTTGGAAAGTTAGCGGAGCAATTCAAGTGATTGTATTGTGTTGTGATAAAGGGTTTAGTAGTGTTTGGAGTATTGATAAACGAACTCCCCAAGGAAATATCGTAACTATAACTATATAAATACGCTGTGAACTGGGATTATGTGAATAATACATAGGTATACAGGGTTATATGTGCAGGTGAGGATAAAGGGTTATAGGCAGATCACAAAAGAGTTGCAACCCTTTTTTCGCGGCCACCATCTTGGAAGAAAGGGTGAAAATGGTTTTCACGCTTTATCTGCCAAACTATCCATCTTACAGAAAGTTATCGAGGCAACTTGGAAATTTAATTATTTTTAATTTCATCTTCAGTATTTTTCATCGTAAAATGAAAAATAACAAAGTTATGAACGAAAATATCTGCATGTTTTTGAACAAATTCTATTTTTGGCGCAATAATTGTTTCTCTAGCCATTTTACAATGGAAAGACATCACATTTTCATGAAGGAGGTTCCAACCAATAATTTCCATTATGAAATTCTTTGATTTCGTTCATTCATTAGACTTTCACAGCGCTCCGAACTTGAGCGTATTCTCACATACTCCTAGGATACATATGTGTGCAAATGGTTTACGCGCATCATCTATTTATATTAAAGTTGATTCATAGGAATATTTTTTCTACAAAAACTCAATTCCCCTTACTCTCTATCGTAAGACCGATAATAACAAAGTTGTGAACGAAAATATTCAAACATTTTGTAACGAATATTTTTTCGGCAGAATAATTTTTTCTCTAGTGATTTTTCAATAAAATGCTATCACAACGTTTTCATGAAGGAGGTTCCAGCGAATAATTTGCACTGAAAAAATTTTTAATTTCATTTCTTTCATTCATTCTTTTACAGCGCTCCGAAGTTGGTCGTATTCTCATCCATAGGATTCATATTGAACTGAATTATTACGCTTAGTTTTTATATATATAAATTATAATTTTTTTAACTTTGCATCATTTATATCAATCAATCATCTAACCTTCTTCCCACCATAAATCTTTGGCTTTATTTCATTAGTTTTTGCAATAATATCTAATCCGAGTGTACATTTACGAGATTTCTATGCTGGTAAGAAAGGACCAGGTAACCGTTTGGGGACAAAGAAACATCTGCCTGCCATTACTATTATGATCATTATCATTATTGGTCCTAGGGGGCGCAGCTGTTGTTTTCCCTGTACTTATTCTTCCATTTGTGCTACGTATTCCGCCACGTGTAGGGGTATTTGATAGTGAGAAGTATTTTGAGTTTCGCAGGTAATGTTTTGAGTTCTGTGGGCAAGATTATTAATTTCACGACGAGCATTTTGACTTTTTCAAGCGTACTCATTGTACTATCCAATCACGAGTGATTAATTTATTTATTATTTATAAATAAATATTATAATATTTATAAATGAGAGTAAAACCTTGCTTGATCGAGCAATCGCAAAAAAGTACAAAACAACTTGATTCGGGTATATAAAGAACACTACTGATTATTAGAAAATACCATAATCGAAATTGATAATAAAACGCGAGATTATTCTGACGATGAAAAAAACAAACTTTACCATGTATGAACTTGCTCAACTGACCCGAATATTTGAATGATTTACTGATTGTTTTCCAGAATTTCACAGTTCGACATATTTTTTCCAGCATGGTGACAATGCTTGTTACATGCCTAGTACAAAAGGTGCAAAAACGATACAATACATCAGAATAACTTGTTTCATACGACTGTTTGCAAATTTATATATACTTAAAAAGTGCCGCCAGGCGTGCAGGAAATGTAACGTTACGACACCATTTTCATGAAGTGCGCCTCTGTTGGAAATCTCTCGAAGGGATTTCGTCAGTTGAAGTTGTTCAAAGTCAAGAATGCGAGATAAAAAATTTGGGTTTACAATTTTTGAGGTATAAGTCAACACACCAGAGTTTATATGTATGTGAGGGTGGGAAACTAGTTTCATGCAGGTAGCTCGTCTACAATTGGATACCTGGAACATTTATTTAAAATACTCATTTCAACGGAAAGGACGGTCGAAATGATTCAAACTGTGATAGGCAGTATATCTTGAGTTTGTTCTATTGGCGGCAAATGTCCAATATTCAACCCACATATATACGTAATATAATTTCACGAAACCATACTCGATTAAAACAGTCCTTATTGATACGAATAGATTTTATTCCACTCCATAATATACCCAAGCAAACATCCCCATTAGTGCTTGCTGCAGGTAGATACTTGGGCGAAAAAGGGAAGAAGAAAGAAAGAAGCTCTCAAGAAAGACTCACTGATTTCGTAGATCGCCCATCAGTTATTCGAACTGTGGGGAAACTTGCAGAAATTTTCAGATTGCACTTCCACATGACATGAAATCAATTTCTGATTTTGAAATGATTGTCATTATTCATTTTATTCTGAGAATGACGATCTGGCACAACAATATACCAAAAAATTTCACAGTTTTCTGTACGATTCTCTCCATCTTTAAGGGGGAATAGTACAGGATACTGATATTTTTGGTTGAAAAAGGAACTTCATCGGGTATCGGCCGATTCATTTCAACAATATACGTTTCCAATAATGAATGTCGAGCTCAATCTGTTATATATAAAATATTAAAAAAATGAACAATTTGTTCAGGTCAGCCTCAACTCACCTACACTGTAGGTTGACGGACTAACACCTATTAGAAAACAACTACTCCCCTGGCTAATACCACGAAGGGCATTGAATTACATCCAACAGGTGTTAGTGCGGAATTCTTCACAGAAGAAATTCCACATATGCTCGTGGCGATACAACTACCAGAATTGATTTTCAATTACTGGGACGGGACACACTTGCAGACCGGTTTCGGGCTAGTTGGCCACTCGTCAGTGCAAGGCAGTGCCATCATCAACATGAGTCGATGACTTCCCATAATTGAAAATCACACTCGAGCAGAGTATCTTCCCTAGACCTAGGCTGATACAAACAACTAGCAAAATAGCCGTTGCTGCGCCATCTGCCCGTGGACTAGGTACTAACCAAGAGCATATCCGCATGGCCCCAATTCCTTGTACAAGGAAAATACGAATTTCACAAAAATTCATGGGGATGCTTGAAGACTGGCTTTAAATCAAATATTCAAAAAATGAACAATTTGTTCAGGCCAGCCTCAACTCACCTACACTGTAGGTTGACGGACTAACACCTATTAGAAAACAACTACTCCCCTGGCTAATACCACGAAGGGCATTGAATTACATCCAACAGGTGTTAGTGCGGAATTCTTCACAGAAGAAATTCCACATATGCTCGTGGCGATACAACTACCAGAATTGATTTTCAATTACTGGGACGGGACACACTTGCAGACCGGTTTCGGGCTAGTTGGCCACTCGTCAGTGCAAGGCAGTGCCATCATCAACATGAGTCGATGACTTCCCATAATTGAAAATCACACTCGAGCAGAGTATCTTCCCTAGACCTAGGCTGATTCATGGGGATGCTTGAAGACTGGCTTTAAATCAAATATTCAAAAAATGAACAATTATGGGAAATTATGGGAAGTCATCGACTCATGTTGATGATGGCACTGCCTTGCACTGACGAGTGGCCAACTAGCCCGAAACCGGTCTGCAAGTGTGTCCCGTCCCAGTAATTGAAAATCAATTCTGGTAGTTGTATCGCCACGAGCATATGTGGAATTTCTTCTGTGAAGAATTCCGCACTAACACCTGTTGGATGTAATTCAATGCCCTTCGTGGTATTAGCCAGGGGAGTAGTTGTTTTCTAATAGGTGTTAGTCCGTCAACCTACAGTGTAGGTGAGTTGAGGCTGGCCTGAACAAATTGTTCATTTTTTGAATATTTGATTTAAAGCCAGTCTTCAAGCATCCCCATGAATTTTTGTGAAATTCGTATTTTCCTTGTACAAGGAATTGGGGCCATGCGGATATGCTCTTGGTTAGTACCTAGTCCACGGGCAGATGGCGCAGCAACGGCTATTTTGCTAGTTGTTTGTATCAGCCTAGGTCTAGGGAAGATACTCTGCTCGAGTGTGATTTTCAATTATGGGAAGTCATCGACTCATGTTGATGATGGCACTGCCTTGCACTGACGAGTGGCCAACTAGCCCGAAACCGGTCTGCAAGTGTGTCCCGTCCCAGTAATTGAAAATCAATTCTGGTAGTTGTATCGCCACGAGCATATGTGGAATTTCTTCTGTGAAGAATTCCGCACTAACACCTGTTGGATGTAATTCAATGCCCTTCGTGGTATTAGCCAGGGGAGTAGTTGTTTTCTAATAGGTGTTAGTCCGTCAACCTACAGTGTAGGTGAGTTGAGGCTGGCCTGAACAAATTGTTCATTTTTTGAATATTTGATTTAAAGCCAGTCTTCAAGCATCCCCATGAATTTTTGTGAAAAACTGTTATATATAGTTGAAATCTCTTCTACATGAAACATAATACTTAACTTTGCCCGATATTATTCATAATTCGAATTAGTATACCGTTTGCATAAATTACAAGCGAATTTGAGATTTCAGATTGAGGAAATACTTATAGTCTTGAGGGGAACAAGCTTGAATAACAGAGCAGAATTTGTTGGAGATATCGATTTCCACACAGCTATCCAACGAATCATTTAATTTTCCGTACAATTACAGTGCTCGAAGGTAAATAGCGAACTCTTTTTGAAGAAATTGATTGACGTTCTCTGTCCTTCCATCCTTGAACTAATCTGCTAGCCACCTGGTATTGAGACAGTCGTTTCATGGAAAGTATTGAACCACAAAAAATCGAACTTTTATTGAAGGAGTTGTTTCCATGAAGGATATGGACATTTCAAATATCAGTCCCGAATGAATTATCTCTAAGTGAAATTCAAAAGGGGCGGCTGATACATTCATTGGAAGTGCTCTCAAGGATGACTCAGTGATTTTTTAGTAGCCCTCCAGTTTTTTCTAGTGTGGGGAAACTTGAAAAAGATAAAATACTAACGAGTCAGTCTATCCTATCTTCATATTGCACTTACACATGACATGAAAAAAGTTTTTTTTTTATTTTGAAATAGTTTCTATTATTAATACTGAGGTCGATTTGTCACAACAAAATCCCAAAAAAATATTATAGTTTTCTGCAGGATCTTCACTAACTTTTAGCATTGTTTATAGAGATATAGTTAGTCAATGCCCATGTAAAAAGGATTTGAAGTGTTTTTGTTACGCCATCTACAGTATAATGTCGATGTTTCCGTTCAATTGACTATGCACGACAAAGTTTCCTGCTCTGAAGGGAATGAATGTACAGAGTTCTGTCTGTCAGTTCGACTGAAATGTTGAGAGAAAGATAATGAAGCTTAAAATAGACTTGACGATAAAATTTTATGGAGGAAATGAAAGTTTAAGCATTGTTATAATAATATATAATTTAAATGAACATGACTATTTTATCAGTTGAACTTCATTACTTTCAATCATGTTACAAACTGACATACAGGGAAAAAATATGTTTGTTTGAATATAGTTGACAATGTTCCTTGCTGAATGGTAATGGTTCGGACTTCCATTGTCTATATTATTAACTCTATTGAAACCTGTCGCTAAGAACGAAAGGATAGAAATACAAATCAAACGAGGTAATCAAATCTAAATGAGAGTTTGAAATGGATTTTGTCACATCTTCATAACCGACCACACCTAAAAATATTGTCAGTCATCACCCGAAGACCAGTTCGGATATCAGCAATCGAAACATCGTGAGTACACTCAACTCGAAACTTAGTTTCAACATTCATTCGCAATATTTCATTTATTCCTTCATTTGTGGCTAATATTCCTCAGTCGAGATCTCAATTTTCTTGTCACAATGTTATTGCATAATTTTTTTATTAAATTTTTCTTTGACTGATACTACTAATATCCGTTATCTGAATTTTTTGTCACAAAATAAAATTCTTGGATCGGTCAAACTTTCAATTTTGCTTTTCACCACGAAATCCATTTCAACTTTTTGTTTGGATTTGATCATCTCATTTCTTTTGTATTTCTATCCTCCCGTACTCAGCAATAGGTTTCAATAGAGTATATAATATAGACAATGGAAGTCCGAACCATTACCATTCAGAGTAACTTCATCTTAAATAATACCAATACACAACGTCTTCTCTTTGCATTATACCTGATACAAAGCTCTATATGCTAGTTCATTAAAAAGTTTTTGAATTTGATAGGAAGACAGATATTACGTTTACTTTCATGAACTTCTTGTTTTTTATCAGTACTAATTATCGATGACTCTTTATTTGATGTTGTATCTATATTTTTCAATGAGTCACTAAACTCTTTCCTTTCCGATCCACAGAATCATCATCAGATGTATGTTTATCAGTTGAAACATCACCTTCTGAAACCCTCAGATGTATACTGTTTCTTCTATACTCATCAATTATATTTTTTCCAACACTGAATCCTTCTTTTTCTCCAGAAATTTTGTCATGTTGATTCTTTGTAGCAATCTATTTTTCAACCAGTCGTCTATGAACAGTATCTGAAGATAAACCATTTTGTTGTAGTAAATTGTCATGAACAGGTATTTTCGTTTCTAAATTTCTGTCAATACTCAATTGTGCAGGTGAGAAACCAATACGTTCGATGGAAGTCACTCCATGCAATGCAATAATGCTGGACTCAAATCACATTTTTTTTTTCAATATATTATTAACCATTTTTACTCCACTTTCTGCATATCCATTACTTCTGGGATATCGAAGACTACTAGAAACAATTTGAAAATTTTATTCTTTTGCGAAATTTCTTATTTGGAAAGCAGAAAATGGTACATTATCAGAAATCAATAAATCAGGTATACCATGAGTAGCAAAACAAATTTTGAATTCACAAATTACTCACTCAACTGTTTCATTCTTTATTGGGACAATTTCAAGCCACTTTGAATAATAATCGAAAATAATCAAAAAATAGGGTGGTTGACAGTTTTCATAAATCTGGTTTTTAATTTGTCTTATGGTCTAATTTGATCGAAATTTGACTATCTCACTGAAAAACAATCATTATCATATTTTATTTTACATTTTTGTAGTCATTTTGACATACAATCATGAAAACGCTTCAAAATGTCATGGCGTCTCGAGTGATGTCAAAGTCTACAGAAAACAGCATTGTTCGATCGAGTGAGTGCGCTTTGTGTGTTTCGGAATTTAAAAAGGATTCTAAATATTATAAGCACTGTATAGTACCTCAACCTTGATCTTCGTCATAAGTCCATACTCACCCCACCTCCGCATTCCACTGCCCAGTTTCAATCATGTTACAGTTACTCTATAACCCAGCTTTACAATAGGATTCCCGTTGAACTTGAAAGTCTGTCTATATCTAGCTTTAAGCTGAATTGAAATGAAGACTCTTTTCGGACAGTATATCATTCTAATTATCGCAATTCATTATATATCTTTAATATCATGTCAATTGAAATATACGAACCTAATTAACTTGGCATTTCTGGATATGTTTATTGGAGTCGGCGTTTATTGATTGATATCTATTTTTCTCTAATATGTAAAATTGTTTTCAATTTTTATGTTGTTTAGGCGATATATACTGCTAAAAATATGTTGATTTACTTTGGTTGAGTGGAAGAAAGCACTTGTTTGACTCTTCGTGAGCTCGAACAAGAGCTAACTCTGCCTCTTGGTAGATAGTTGCTATCATACTTCTGGGTATTTGTAATGTGTATTCATCTATCAATAAAAACGTTTATTATTATCATTTTCATTATTATTATCAAGAGAGAGTGAACATGTGGAGGTTTTGAACGCCCTTATATTATATTGAAAAGCAGAGGGTGAAGATAATAGAACAATGTTCAAATGAACCATTCGAGAGTATTTCCTGTAGTACTAGTTTAGTTCCTGAAGATACATACTTCTGGCACCAAAGGTTGGTTCTTACAGTCCATTATATCTTTCTTCAATAGTTAGTTTGATTCTGTGAAAATACTGATTCTCCTAAAACAAACTAATAATGGACTATACTTTTCAGTTTTGGACCTGGAAAGAGAGGATATACAAGAAGCTCGAAGAACAGAAGATAAATCTATTCAAGTTTCGATGGAACATGAATTCAGGAGCAAAGCTACTCAGGCCACTATCAAGTTGATGGATCGAGCAACATCACCACTGAAATTAATCCATAAACCAGTATCTTCATCTCCTTTTGAAGTAGAATATTCCATGAAGGCACAGCTATCGGACTCCGGTAAAACAAAAATCTCCAAAAAAGGATTCATGGATGAAGAGCACTCACATAGTGATATTTTCCATATACACCAGGTGTAAACTATTCAGAATCCACAACTTCAACACGTTCAGATGAAATCTTCCTCAGATTGTAGTTAAGTAGTTGAAGAGAAACGAAAACAAAAATCAGCAGATAACATTCAAAATACGATCAACAAAATCATAAACAAACCGCGATTTTACATTGGAGTCTCCAAAAATTGTTACTATTCAATTGATATGATAGTGAATGAAAACAGAACTCCATGACCTTAGCTATTATTATGATTGAAAAAAAAACGCTCAAATAGTGGATCTCAAGAACTAGCTGATGAATTTTCTATGACCTCACATGTGAGCAAAATATTTTTGAAAATTGTCCCTTCAATAGCCAATGTTCTCCGTCCATTTATTGATGAATATGATTCTGAATTGAATGAGCAAACCCTGTCAATGTCTTGCAGACACAAATACTACAATGTTAGTTGAAAACGTACAGTTTGTATAGTATTCAATACGGATTCAGAGTAAACTAAACCGCAAAAATTCAGGCAATGAGTTCTCAAGATTTCTTTGATTAACATGGGTTCTTTCCACAAATACTAATTATTGTATTCCAATAACAAAGTTAAGATGAAACGCAGTTGAAAATAAATAGGTACAGAGAATAAAAATGAAATAAAATGCTCAGATAAAACATCAGATAGATGAAATATGATATATCGATAGAGTGTCTATAGTTAAAATGTATAAAAACAAAGGTGCATTGATAAAGGTATACAGAGCGATTCAAAAGTACTTTGACAAACTTCAGGGGTGATTCCTCACAATATTCTTATATGAATCGTCCAAATAAATAAATGTCCGGAAACGCTTCGTTTCCAAGATACAGGATGTTGAAGTTTTATTTTTATTTTCGTTTTTTTCAAATAACTTTTGAAATACTGAACTCAATCAATTGAACGAAACTTGGTAATGGGATCAATTCGTCAAATGAAGAAGCCAGTCATAGTTTTTTAAATTATGAAATGAATGACATAATCGTGTTTCAAAATGGAAAAAGTTTTTCAGATATCTTCAAAAATCTGCTAGAGACATCATTATTTAACCTGAGCAATGAAATCGAATACACAGAAACTTTTTTTTTCAATATTTCATTGAAATCCTAATTTTATTTTCAGATACTACTGATTGGAACTCCAAGAAAATACCATACAGATTGATCGAAAACCTAATTCAAATATTTCACCTATTACTCCAGTCTTTGATGGTAAAAAAATGTGTGAACCGTGTATTTATCCCATACAGTACCAATTTGTATGGAAATTTGGATTTAGGTTCTACTTACCCTCTATTTCAAAATCTGCCCTGTGGTGAATGCTTGGGGGTGAAACATTTTTCTTCGAAAATAAGTGCGGAAATCGATATATTGACTAATTCAAAGCAACTTTTTTTTCATAAAGTTTTTTTCAGATTCTTTCTTGCGAATAACTTGAGAAATATGTATTCAATCGAAAAACCTGAGGTGAGCAATAATCTAGGTTTTACAAAGGTAATCGTGTATTCATGATGTATGCAGACCCAATACAAACGAAATTATTGCTTGTTGAAAATTGATTGGTATTGCCAAAATGAAAAGTTTCTACGTACAATGACCGAACACTAATACATTCTTCGGGAAAATCTCATTGAACCCATTTTGAAGACCTTTGAAAGGCCTCAATTTTTATTTCTCATGGAAGTTCGTAATATCAAAACTAAGCGAGGTATGAAGAGAATAATGTCGATTCCTATTTTTTCGTTGAAGAAAATTGTGAAAATCTTACCCTGTCTTCCATCCCATTTGAAAAAATTTTGTGCCACTTCACAATTAACTTCATTTATGTTCTTTCCATACGTTCTGAGTGTTTGACCAGTTGATAGTACTTATGTTTGAAAAAAATTGAGCTTGAATAGAGAAAATCATCTTCGTAATTTAGCGTAAAATGGCCTTTCATACAAAATAAATAATAAAAATATAAATGACACACAATATTTTGTGCAAAATTGTAGGTATTTCTTTTCTGAAAGTTTGGGCGTTTTTTTTGTAGAATAAAAATGGAGTAAGATATGGCCAGTTGAAGCTTACGTGTGTTCGCGCAAAGTACTTTTCTGGCCTACAGAGAAAGATAGCACGCCAAAATTTTCAGAAGAAAAAACTACAATTTTGAACTCTACAAAATTCTTCGTGTCATTAATAGTTTTTGAGTTATTTTGAAGAAAAGGAGATTTTTTGTTAAACAACGAAAATTATTTTCCCTCATTACTTTCAACTGTTCAAACACTTAGAACGTATCATAAGAACATAAATAAAGTGAAATGTGAAGTGGCAACGTTTTTTTTCAAAAGGGGTGAAAGAGAGGGTGAGAGTTTGACTATTTTTTTCCAACGAAAAAATAGGAATCGACATTATTCTCTGCATATCTCGCTCAATTTTGATGGTAGGGACTTACATGAAAAATAAAATTGAAGGTTTTGAAAAACGATTCATTTCTCTAGTTAATCGCAAAAAAATCTGAAAACGTGTTTTTTTGTCTGAAAACCGACAATTCCACTCTCGAATAAGTCGAAAAGTATTGCCTTTCTGAAAAAACTTCATGGAAAAAAACTTGCTTAGATTCAGTCAATTAATCGATTTCCGCACTTATTTTCAGAGAAAATTTTTCCACTCCCTCCCCAGGAGAGGTGGCATCCACCCCCAGGGAAAAAGCAAACCTTGGCACAAGGTAGATTTTGAAATAGAGGGTAAGTAGAACCTAAATCCAAATTTTCATGCAAATCGGAGCTGTATGGAATAAATACACACGAAAATGGCCATAGACTGGATTATATGTGAGTTCGCTCAAAATGTTATATTGTATAATCTAGAGACCTACTCTACGTTGTGTCCTCCGAAACGTGGCAACGATGTAGGAGGTGACAACGGAGAAGATATCTCAAGTATATGCCTATATATGATGAGGAAACAACGCCTTCTCCGTTCCTACCAGAATTCAAAATAATAAATCGTAACCCCTCTTTTGATTAACGGATTCTGGACTTTCCCCTCATCATATATTCACAAATTTTATATCAGTCAGACAGCCCCTTGACCCGGAGGTCAGGTCGCCTACCCAACTTAACGGAGGTGATAACTCAACAGGCATCTATATACAGTGTCACACATGAAGTTCGCGACATATGGAAGTTTTTTTTATTAATAGATATAATGAAAATTTGGCTTGGCAGTTAGTTTGTGCTTGAAAAATTAGTAAGAAACAGCCTCTTTCCTTTTGTCATGTGATACTCTAAACCTGTCAAATTTGACATTTTTTTCGAAAATCCTCAAAAAATCAGTTTTTTTTTTGAAATTTCGAAAAATGTCAAAGAGAAAAAGTGCTCAGTTTCCAATTTCATACCTTTGCTCGAAATTTGGACTCTTTACTGTCACTTCGACTTTTTTCCAATTTTTTTAATTTTTCGAATCTTTCGCTCTATCGATTCGAACGAAACATGATTCAAATTTCATAATTTTGATGAATACGAGACTTCAATGTCATATCTTGCCCAGAAAATACCCGCATTGGCCTGTTACCAGAAAAAGAAATGAATACACCTCCAGAAATTCGTCTTTGTTGTTGCAAAGTTCATCTAGTTTTTTCATTTCATTGTTAAACTGATTCGGTTTTTCCATGTATGGACGTTAATATGTCAGTAATCGAATGAACGAATTCCTCTTCATTCTTATTACACTCGAAGTCGAGTTCGGAGGTCGAAACTCAATCATCACCTAGAAGATGGCAAATGAGACTTTGCCGACAACTTTGTGACAATTATCCTTCAGAGGATTAAAACCACAGAACACGGAATGAAACCCGAAAACACAATTCATCATATATTGTATATATATTTATATATATATATATATATATATATATATATATATATATATATATATATAATTTAGTGGATTTTATATATATATATATATATATATGTTACAGTGAAGGTTTTCACGGATACTTGAGTATGCGAAATTGGTATTCTGGGAGTTTATCCGTTGATTTGTCGGTATTGACTTTCGACGTTTCGCCAACATCTCAGTTTTTAAAAACTGGCAGAAGTTTTTCAAACAACAGTTGCTATATATAGATATATATAGGTATATATATAGATATATGTATACATATATATATATATATATATATATATATATATATATATATATATATATATATATATATTCGATCGGCTAGGCTTCCGCGGTTAGAAATGTGCTGGCTGGAACTTCCGGTTGATCCGCGTCTGGAAAGATTTACTTGTCTACGTTTCGACTCCCATTTCGGAGCCATTTTCAAGACTGCGTGACCTTGCGTCTAGGTCTGAGTTGTCAGAATTACCCATGAAGCCATTGAAATCGAAAAACGTCCCAACTGTCTCAATTAACGCGATGATTCTCAAAGACTTCCGAATACCTGGAAACCACTCTTGGTCCGACGTACTTCTATTTACTCCGACTTGGGAACTAATCCTTTCGAACCTCCCATTGACCGTCCGATACCTGATCCTGCCATAATTATTACTAATGAACCCTCAAATCCCACCAACCTTCAATCCCCGATCTCCAGTGATGATAGCCAGCTAGTAAGACAACTCAGACCTAGACGCAAGGTCACGCAGTCTTGAAAATGGCTCCGAAATGGGAGTCGAAACGTAGACAAGTAAATCTTTCCAGACGCGGATCAACCGGAAGTTTCAGCCAGCATATATATATATATATATATATATATATATATATATATATATATATATATATATATATATGTGTGTGTGTGTGTGCTCGGATAGGCTTCCACGGTCGGATATGTGCTCTCTGGAACTTCCGGTTGAACCGCGTCTGGATTTTTTTCTTTCGACGTTTCGGCTCCCACTTTGGAGCCATTCTCAAGACTGCTTGACTTGGTGGCGAGGCCTGAGTCTCCTTAACCCCCAGCACTCATCTTGACAGAGTGAAGATTGTGGTTTGGTAGATGGAGGGATGGTATTTATAGCTGTATGAGAATCCGACGTTGTTGAAACTGTTGGACTGTATACAGGTCTGGTTTGGGAAGGATTAATTAATGGATTTGTGCGAAGGAATAATAATGGTTTCCAGAAATTGGGGAGTCTTTGTGAGTCGTCTACTACATCTAACGATTTGAGCAGTTATGCCACATGTGTTACTTCGACCAGAAATTCAGCAAGTATTCAGCTTATCCAGCAGACCTTGGAGAAATAAATCCGAGAATCCAGAACAAAGGAAACTAACTGAGGAAAACAAGAAGTTTCCAGACGTCCAAAGTTCATTTGTCTTCAAATGATAATATTATTCACATATTGTTATTTCCTCGGGGTCCTGAAAGTATTGTTTTCGAACTGTCGATATATGAACTGTTTCAAATGATCATTCTGTGACCATAGTTCAATGTCGAGAATCGCTGTAGATCCAGATGGGTGGACTATGTATTTTTTACTTATCATATTGTTTATTTCGTAAAATATGTTGGGAATGGAGGCATGTCAACATTTTCCTCAATTTTTAATATTGATGTCATATTCAAGATTTGATCACAAGGAAAACAAATCTTGTTAAATTTCCTCTAACTGAATTCTTGTCCACTGATGAAAATTGCACACCACAAACATACTGTGACTAGATAAAATGATAGTTATCCTACCGACTTTTTGTTCTCGTCTCTCTGAGTTCGAATTCAAAATTAAACTTACAGTGGAATTCATTTCACCGAAATCATGTAGCCTCGTTTTGAACAGCAGAGATTGGAAATTACCTTCTTTATGGAAAATAGGCAAAAACTGACAAGGTTTATTTTCAAAGTAAAACAACTACATCAACAACTTATAAACATCAACGTATCCATATAAATGAAACAATCAGTGAGAGTGAGCTGCATCATATCAGGAACTACAACTTCAACACTCCCACTTGATATGGTGCTTCTCTTTCATTTTGAGTCTGAATTCCCATGTTCTTTCTGCACCATTCAAATTTGTGACTGCTCAAAGCTTTGGTCAAGGAATCTGCTATCATCTCATTTGTTGAAACTTTTATGACATTGATTTGTCCATCTTTGACAGCATCACGAATAAAATGATGTTGAACATCAATATGCTTTGTTCGGGAATGGTAAATGGAGTTTTTCGATAAATCTATAGCTCCTTTGTCATCACAATGGATGGGGACTTTATAATTTCTCAAAATTCCCAATTCGGCTACTATCATCCTGAGCCATAGAGCTTCTCGAACTGCATGAGCTAAATAAAGCCATGTACTCTGCTTCGGTTGTAGATCGGGCAACGGTCTGCTGCTTTTTACTAGACCAACTGATGGCGGCATTTGTCATGAGAAAAACGTAGCCTCTAACAGATTTTCGATCGTCGGGGTCGTCGGCGAAGTCAGCATCAGCATAACCAACAAAATATTCACCATTTTCTGTTCGTTGATATTCAATTTTATAGTAAATCGTTCCTCTGAGGTATCTCATGACTCGTTTAACACAAACCCAGTGTTCTTCTGATGGATTTGTGTTGAATTTACTCAATACTCCCACTGCATGAGATATATCAGGTCTTGTGAGCTGTGCTGCATACAATAGACTTCCAACAGCCATTTGATACGGAGTGTCTTCCGACAAGATTCTTGTGTCCTGGGATGATGTTTTCCGAAGTTTGTTTCCACATTCCAAGGGGGTCTTAACGGAATTGGAATCTGACATCTTGAATCTTTTGAGTACTTTTTCAATGTACCCACTTTGATCTAAAGATATTCTTCCATTGGAGCGATTTCTTTCTATCTTCAGACCGAGACAATATTTGGCTTCTCCCATGTATTTCATGTCCAATTTCATTTTTAAACCTTCAACGAGTTCATCATTCATTCCATTGTTGTTCGAAGAGAGTAAAAGGTCATCAACATGAACTGTCACAATGATAATGTTGTTTACTTTTTGACAAAAATAAACACAATTGTCGAATTTAGCTTGCTTCAAACCAAGTTCTTTAGCATTTGTCCAATTTGATATTCCATAGACGACTAGCCAGTTTCAATCCGTAAAGAGCTTTACGTAGTTTACATACTTTGTCTGGATAATTCTTGTCTTCAAACATCTCGGGCTGTTTCATATAGATGTCTTCATTCACCAACTCTGGTTGGAGAAATGCAGTTACTGCATCCATTTGATTGATATTCCAATCATATAAAGTTGCTGCAGCTTTCAAAAAACGTAATGTTGTAGTCCGCACCACAGGTGAGAAAGTCTCATCATAATCAACGCCATATATTTGAAAAAAGCCTCTGACGACTAGCCTTGCCTTGTATCGAAGTAACTTTCCACTTTCATTCCGTTTTCGGGAAAAAATCCATTTGCTCGAAATTAAGTTATGTCCTTCCGGCTAATCAACTAGTTCCCAAGTTTGATTTTTGATGAGTGACAAAAATTCTTCCTGCATTGCATTTTTCCAGCTTTCCGAATCATTTCTGGAAAACGCTCCACGAACTGTTTTTGGATCTTCCGTTCAATCGATGTTTATTGCAGCACATAATATGTAATCCTTCAGTCTTTCAGGAATTTGGTGTTCACGTTCAGGGTATTTTCTCTGATGCATCTCAGTCTTATGCGGACCTCTTTCTATATCTATATCTTCTTCAACTTCAACAATTTGGTTCAGCACTCCACTTTCGACTTCATTTTCACTTACGACTGGGTTGGTGGGTATCATTCTAGTGAAGCTTCTATCTTCATCTTCCACTGCATCCGGTTGATTCTCAGGCATTTCTCTCAATTCTATTTCATGTTCAGGTATCTGTACATCTTCGAATTCGTAGAAATTTTCCTCGTTTTTGATACTTTTGACGTACATTTTCATTTCGTCAAATATGACATCTCGGGATTTTGTTATTACTTCCGTTGCCATATCTGTCAAACGATATCCTTCAGAATTTTCACAATAGCCCACAAAAATTTGTTCTTTGGATTTTGCATCCCATTTATTCCTCTTCTCTTTTGGTATGTGCATGTACGCGGTGCATCCAAAAACTTTCAAAATACTCAAATCAGGTTTCTTGCTATTCCACGCTTCCTCGGGGGTTACGTATTTCAAAATTGTTTTTGGACTCCTATTTTTGAGGTAACTTGCGGTATCGACAGCTTCCGCCCAAAACTCTTGAGGTAAATTGGCAGCATAAAGCATAGAACGTGCTTTTTCAACTAAAATTCGATTGCATCTTTCTGCTACACCGTTCTGCTGTGGGGTATATTCAATGGTTGTTTGATGCCTTATACCATTTTTCACTAAATATTCCTGCATGGCAATATTTATATATTCCTTTCCATTATCTGTTCGAAGTGATTGAATTTTACAGGATGTTGCTTTCTCAACAAAACTTCGGAATTCTTTAAATTTTTCAAATACTTCCGACTTGTTTTTCAGGAAATAAATGAAAGTTTTTCTGGTGAAATAATCGATAAATGGTAAAAAATATCGTTTTCCTTCAATTGACTGTTCCTTCATCGGTCCACAAATATCTGAATGAATAAGTTCCAGTTTGCAAGTGTTTTTTTTTTCAGATGAACTCTTTGGAAATGGATGTCTGTGCTGCTTCCCTTTCATACAGCCTATGCAAATACCATCATTAGTGAAAGTCTTGAAATCCATTCCATTCACCATACCAGCTTTCAATTGTTTCATATTTTCCAGACTAAGATGACCAAGACGACGATGCCATATATCTACTGAATTTTCTACACTTGCACTCAATACTGTCGAATAATCATGAATGCAATCTAGTTTATATAACTCGCCATCGGTAGATTTGGCAATTGCAATCAAATTTACAGTGTTTTTATCTCTCATTTCACAGCAATTTCCATTCTCAAAAATGGTTTTCACGCTCCTTTTTGCCAACTGTTTACATGATATGAGGTTGAACTTGAGTCCTGGAACAAATCTAACATCTCTTATTGGTGTCTGAACTTTATTCCCATTTATATTTAGCACCACCGATGTTTCTCCCATACATGTTATTGGAAATTGTTCTCCTGAAGCTGTTGTTACAATGCCATTATCATTAACAGGTTTCATATTCCGAAGCCAATCTGACCGACCCGTTGAATGAACTGATGCACCTGAGTCCACGTACCAATCATTTCTATTCAAATTCTCAGTTCCCAAGGCTGTTATAACCAATCCCGATACGGATTTCTTCATTTCTGAACAGGCTTTCGGAAGGCGACATGTTTTCGATTTATGTCCGAATTTGTGACAATTATGGCATTTTCCTTTGAATCGTGGTAATCTATTTTCTCTCTGGTGCGTTTTTCTGGAGACGAGTGCAGATTCTTTGTCTTCATTTTCATATTTTGCAGCTTCAGCTAATAGTCTTTCCTTCACCAAATCTGTCGTCAGTTCCAATCCACAGTTTTCAAGTGCCATGATGAGGGGTTTGAAATGATCAGGAAGGCTCACGAAAATCAATGCTGCTAACACTCCGCTCTTGATTTCATTGTCTATAGCTCTGAGTTGTTGCGCAATTTTGACTTTTTTGTTGAGATATTCATCCATTCCTGAACAATCAGCATAACGAACAAGTACTAATTGTTCTATAAGACTGGCTACTCTCGAAAATCCTTTGGATTCATATATATTTCTCAGACGTTCCCAGACCTCTTTTCCTGTTTTCAGGTCCCGTATTTCCATACTATACTTCCACTCAATGTAGTTCGAACTACCATCCAACTTTTCGAATAAAGGTGGAACTGCGGTATTAGACATGGATGACAATTCAAGTTCTTGAATTCGGGAATATATAACTTGATACTGATTTTCACAATTTTACAAACTCCAGTTCTAACTATTCCACTTAGAAACCTGGGCCCATAACCTTTTGAACAGCAGAGATTGGAAATTACCTTCTTCATGGAAAATAGGCAAAAACTGACAAGGTTTATTTTCAAAGTAAAACAACTACATCAACAACTTATAAACATAAACGTATCCATATAAATAAAACAATCAGTGAGAGTGAGCTGCATCATATCAGGAACTACAACTTCAACACCTCGTTACACCTATTAATGAAAGATAACATGGGAAACAGCCACCTCATGTATAAACGATGTGAGTTTTCCGTAGGATGTTTGTTCGTAATGCAGGGACTAGTAAATTAGGAGTACTGAAGACAACACATTTCACCAGTTTTTCTGCATATGATCAAATGTGAACGTTCACAAACACAACAACCAAGAATATGTGACAAAAGACCTCCCACTGATTCATCTGTCACCCTAGCCCCCTCCCCCCCAAAAAAAAGATAAAATACTTAACATATCATGTGAAAGGCACCATCACCGCCTTGCTTCATATGCAGATGCGACAAAGACGGGCCCGCGAGCTTTCCTTGATCCAGCCGTGCGCTCCGTATAGCCCCAGAAAATGGAAATTCGCGTGGAAGGAATTGCGGAAAGCGGAGAAATCAAGTGAAATATGGGTCGGCGGAGAAATTCACGCCGCGTTAAGTCGAGGTATAGCTGAGGTGATGAAAGCAGCGAGAAATCGAAGCAATGATATTTCGTCGCCACCCATAAAATAATCGCAAAGAGGATTCACACGCCTTTGCGCAAATGTATCACCGTTTTGGGTGGATGCATGTTTTAGTCAAAAAAAACAGTCGAGAGATATTTCAATCTTACCGCACATTCAAAAACTTGTATTCTGGAATAAAAATTTGAGTTTGGTTTCTTAGCAAACTGGATGAGTATGTAACCAAAATAAAATATATGCCTATGTATGCCGTTTAGTCCTAATAATCAACGAGTATTTCTCAACAGTTTCAGTTCAGAATCGATATACAGAAAGTGGTTGGCAACGTGTTGATTTAACCCCTCAAGATCATTATTTGAGAGAAGCAGACCGAAAGTAATAAATTCTTGAAACAGCGATACTATTTTTGATAATTTTGTATTTTCGAAAATTGATCCTATCAAGTGAAATTGTTGGGAAATACCTATTGATGATTTGTAACTGAAGTTACTGCGCTTTCGTCTCATAGGGACATATTATCGACATTATAATTTTACTCACTATTTTTCTTTTTATCGCCCCACGTTTGTGGTGCCAATTTGTTTTATATTTTTATTCCTGTTTTCATTTATATATTTTGAGAATTGAGAATTTGTTTGATCCGACAATTATAAAGAAATTGAGTAAAGTTTTCAAGTTATGAGTTTGTATAGAAATGTAAAATTGGTTTTCAAAATATCTCTATAGTTTTCAGAATTTAAATATGCCCAGTAGATTATTTTCACCTGTATTTATGCCTCTTACTTTGACCTCTTTTCTAGCTCAGACGGACGCCATCGGACATGATGAACTCCTTTTCAGCGGTGTGGTTTCTCTGGACTGGGCTGTCTCTTGATGTCCTGTATTTTGTGTAAGAGGAAGAGAGAAGTAAAAAAAAGGACTTCAAAATCCAATCTAGTACCAATTTTCAATTTCAATTTCAGTCCCTTTTTCTCTCGAGAATCAGAAATTCAAATATATTATATAATCATCATGAAATTTCCTTATATTTAAAATTCCTGATCTAGGAAAAACCCAACCTATCTGATGAAATTTAGCAAAAAACATATGTAATAAAAAATTGGAACAACGATTCTGCTCAGTGCAGTTTCCGAACAAGTTCTGGAAAAATGTTCGTACAACGAACAAACACTTCTAACCAAACATGTTTTTGATTCGCGGTAAAATAGTCTATTGGTTATGTTTTCTGATATGGGATTGAGAATAAAGTTCAGGGGGTCGAAAATAGGAATAATATTCACACAGGAATGGAAAAGTTCAATAGGAATAGTTCACCTGGACATGAGTTCGTTTCGTGAAGCCTGGATATCAGTTATCTTACAGGAACTTGAAAGTTGTATTTGCTGGTACTTACTAACTTTTATAGGTTGGATAGCAGAGTTTTCGATGAAATTATACTCGGAAAAAAAACTTTGACAAGTTCTCTTTATTTATTTTATATAAACATTATCATTTTTTTATTTAGTAACACCAAGACAACTCAAAAACAAAATGCAATAAATCAGCAAACTGGTCTTCACTTCTCCGATATACCACATCGATGACTTGAGCCTCGTAAAGATCTCTGATGAAATGTAATTTAACGTCTACATGTTTTGTACGATGACGAACCTCATGATTTTTGATTAGACGTATTGCGCTCTGGTTGTCTATGTGAAGGGGAATGGTTGAACTACTAAGACCGAGCTCCTCGAAGAACTGTGATAACCATTTGGCTTCTTTAGCTCCTTCGCAAGCAGCTATATATTCAGACTCAGTCGTGGACAAAGCTACCACTGACTGACGATGACTCCTCCAGGTTATAGGACCTCCTCCTAACAGGAAAATGTGGCCAGTGGTTGATTTTCTTGTTTCACTATCTCGAGCAAAATCATCATCAGTGTATCCTTCCAAATTTTGCATATCTGGTCCATACAAAATTCCCAAACTCTTAGTTCCCTGAAGGTACCTGAGTATTCGTTTAACCGCATTCACGTGACTTTTATTGGGATTATTCAAAAAACGGCTAACTTCGCCTGTTCAGTTCTGTGCTGAACGGTCTCAAATAATATCGAAATAATAACAAATCAGTTGCAAAAGTAACAATTCTTGTTTTCGAACTTTTATTCTCCAACTTGTCCGAGTGACACTGGCAATATTCTATCAGAACCGTATACAGGGTAAAAATGATAAAAAACAAACTCTTTAACATAATTGGACATTTCTCCCTCCTGCTAGAGAAATTAGTTTTCTTCTAGCTCTAAAAGGCATAATTTGGTAACAGGTCGACGATATTCTCCTGAGGATGTCTTGATATCTACGACACGAATTTTCTTATCTGGTCCGGGAAAAACTTTGGTAATTTTTCCCAACTTCCATTGATATCGCGGAGCAGTGTCATCAACCAGGATAACAACATCGCCTACTACAACAGATTTTTGGTCTTTGGTCCATCAATTTCTTCGGGTGAGCGTTGGTAAATACTCTTTTACCCAGCGCCTCCAAAATGTATCCAGGAGTTGCCTAGATATTTTCCACCCGCGTATCAAATGATTTCTGTCAGGATTTTCAGAAAATGGAGGGCCTTCGCCGCTTGAGGAACCCAGAAGGAAATGATTGGGTGTCAGAACTTCTAAGTCATCGGGGTCATTCGATACTCTCGTTAAGGGTCTAGAATTTACCAAAAATTCGGCCTCTGCAAACAATGTCTGCAGAATTTCTTCTTTTATGGGTTGTTGATGAAGTGTGTGGCCAATGACTCGTTTAATGGATCCTACGAGTCTCTACCATGCCCCTCACATATGCGCAGAGGATGAAGGAATGAATCTAAACTGAATCCCTTTTGCAGACATAGTGCCCTCGATGGCTGAAGTATCTAAATCTTGGATGTACTTTTTGAGTCCGTTCGATGCCCCTCGGAAATTCGTTCCATTGTCACAGTGAATTGTGTCAGATCTTTCTCGTCTAGCAGACATTCTCATGATGGCCATAATTGCAGAGTCCTTATTCAGTGTTGGCGATATTTCTAAATGAACAGCTCTCACTGCTAGACAGGTGAACAGGACTCCCCATCTCTTTTCATGTCTGCGCCCGATTTTCACAAGGATGGGTCCAAAGAAATCCATGCCGGTATTGACGAATGGACGGACTTCCTGTCTCAATCTTATTTCGGGTAGTTGTCCCATCAAAGGAGGTGCGGGCTTACTTCGTTCTATCTTGAACCTATTACATCGAGCAAACACCGATTTGAAAGCAGCTCGTCCATTCAGTATCCAGAACCTCTGCCTCAACTCATTCAACGTCATTTCTATGCCTCTATGGCAAAATTTTTCATGATAGTGCCTAATAAGTAGTGTAGTATAAGCATGTTTCGGACACATAATTATCGGCTGCTTTGCATTCTCGTTGAGACACGTAGATAAATTTGTTCTACCGCCTAAGACCAGGAAACCGTTCTGCATTTACGTACATAAAGAAATGAGTTTACTCCGTTTTCCAATCGGTTTTCCGTTTTCGAGGTGCTGTATTTCTGTGTAGAAACTTTCGTATTGTGGGTTTTTAATCCGAATGTTTTCAGCTACCTTTAACTCCTCTACCTCCAACTCTCCTTTCATTCTGTTGGTTATGTTCTTTTGTTTCAGATTGTTAATGAATCTCGAACACCAAGCAGTTGTCCTTATCAATCTAAGCCATTTCGAGAACCTCTTTATATCTGGCAGAGCAGTTTCTGATGTTCTCACAACGAATAGGCAGATTTAAAAATCAATGTATTCCTTTTTCATTTCTATATCATTGAAAGGAGGAATCTGAACATCTAAATTTTCCTTTGGATAATTGTCTTCATCGGATTTCAGGAATTCAGTATATTTTTTTAATTTGGTATTTTCGTTCTTGTAGCCTCGTCTGCGGAATTTTGCCCGGAAGGAACCCATCTCCAATCTTCAATCCTTGTTCTTTCTTGGATCTCTCCAATCCTGTGGGCCACAAATTGCTTGTACTTTCTGCCATCACCTCTTAACCATCCCAGAACACAACGTGAGTCAGTCCAGAAGAACATTTTGTCGATAAGTACCTCAAGCTCCTGTCTGATCGATTGAGCAAGGCGACTTGCCATCACAGCGCCTTGGAGCTCTAGCTTGGGAATCGATAAAGGTTTCAATGGAGCTACTCTTGTTCTTGCTGCTAAGAAGGAAACGTCTATACACTTTCCAGATAAAACACGAAGATAGGATACGACTGCAAAGGCTTTCTCGCTGCTGTCCGAGAACGTATGGATTTCAATTTTTGTGGCTTTTGGTATCACTAAACTGTAACACCTTGGAGTTCGAGATTCGGTGATTCTTTGAAGATTTTCTAGCCAGTTTATGAAAGTTCGGTGCAGACTCTCAGGAAGGTATGTATCCCAGTCAACACCTGATCTCCAAATTTCTTGCATGAGTATTTTTCCCTTGATGGTAAAACATGCTATGAAACCCAAGGGGTCGAACAGGGACATTACGGCATCAAGAACTTTTCTTTTAGTTGGCGGTTCAGTATTATCTTCTTGGTAATTCAGCCTGAATGAAAAGTTGTCATCTTGGAAATTCCACCAGAGTCCCAGTACACGATGCAGAGAAGATTCATCTATATTTTTTGATGTTGCTAAAAGCAAGTCTTCTTTCAGCATAGTCTGCATCAATTCAGAATTGCTCATCCAATTCACAAATTCGAAACCAGCGCGATTTTGAATTTCACGTACATCAAGGATGGTTTTCATCGCTTCGTCCTTGGTATCCTTAGAGTCGAGATAGTCATCAACGTAAAAATTTTCAATTATGGCCTTACGAATTTCTGTCTTTTCTGCGAAAATTTCTGCATTATGATTTTTCACAAATTGTGCACAAACTAGAGAGCAGGTAGATCCGAAAGTGATAACATTCATCTCGTATATATCTGGATCTTTTTCATACGCCAAGTCTCTCCAGAGGAACCGTTGTGTGGATCTGTCCGCTTTTCGTATCTGAACCTGATGGAACATATCTCGGACGTCTCCGCAGAAACCAAATCGCCGTTGCCTGAATCTCAATAGTATAGTCACGAGTGATTGTAGCATATCAGGACCTGGCAACAACATATCGTTGCGACTCACGCCGTTGGATTTGGCTGCCGCATCGAAGACTATCCGAATCTTATTTGGTTTATGTGGATTTTCGACCGCAAAGTGTGGTAAGTACCAAGTGCGAGGTCCCACAATTTCGGATTCTGCCTGACTGAGTTTAGTTGCATAACCCTTTTCTATGTATGTCTGGATTTTCGAGCAATACTCCTGTCCAAATCTGGGATTTTTCCGACACTTCTTTTCGATGCATTTCAATCGTTGGAATGCTTGGTACTTACTTTCTGGAAGCTGTAGATCATCTTGCTTCCAAAGGAGTCCTATTTCGTATCTGCTACCGACATTCTTCACGGTTTGCTTCATCAATATCAGTGCTCTGGAATCTTCTTTCGTCGTGTGTATAGGGCTCGTTAGAACTCCAAAAGATTCAGTGCTGAAACTATCTTTTACTAGTTCATGGAGCTTGTCTTCTTCTGAGTTGTCTTTCTCGCATATATTAAACAGGTGAGCCTCTACAGTCACATTTTCATGTTTTCTCGAAGTAGGTCCGTGTATTGACCACCCCAAAAGACATCTGGTTGCCATCGGAGAAGTTTCTGATCCACATCTTATTTGTCGAGGGGTTATCAGATTGATATTATCCTGCCCAATGATCATGCACGCCTTTTGATTATCATAATATCGCACGGGTAATCCTCTCAAGTGTGAAAATGTATCAAAATAGGCCATTTTCAATGTCTGTGATGGCAGTGAGAGGTTGTCCACGGTATGGACCCCCCTCAAGAAGTATGTTTTACTCTCATCTGCTGCAGAAATTTTCAAATCGATTTTGAGAGAATCAACCTGAGAAGACATTTCCTCATTTGTCCACTGTAAACATAACTTCTCTCGTTGACCATCAACACCTAGCTCATCTGCGATCTTCGCGTCCAATAACGTAACAGTAGATGCCTCGTCGCAGAGTGCATAAATTATCATAGAATGTTTCGGTCCATACAGGTTGATCGGGATCATTCTCAAAAGAATTTTTCCTTTGCTGGCTACTGCACAAAGGGTTTCAGTCAGAGGTTCTATAATATCGGTTGTCATAACATTTTCATTTGCAGTTACAGAATTGGAAGTTTCGAACCGGTCTTTGTGAAGAAGTGGATGATGAAAAAATTTACATCCCATGACACCACAAGACTTCCTGCGCCGACATTTGAATTTTTGATGGTTACGCCCAAGACATGAGAAACAAAGTTTTTTCTCAGTCACTTTCTTCCATCTAATATCGATTCTATCAGTTTTCATCTCGGGACACCCATCTCGATTAGAATCTTTCTCGCAGTAGAAGCAGATAGATTTTTCAACCATTCTCGACTTCTTATTTTCAGAGGTACTGAGAACTCTCTCAGATTTCTTCGTCTGTCGATCTGTTTCCAAGGATTGAGGTGTACTAACAAAGCAAGCGGCGCTAGCATAATCTTCTAACCATCTAGCAAAATCGTTCAAGTCGACAATCCCTTGTTTTTTCGCCACAACTTCACCCCAATTCAACTTCAACACATCTGGAAGTTTACTCAACAGTTCTTTCATTAAAGTGGGATTCTTTAAATGGCCTATCGATTCAAGAATCGTCATGGTGGAAACCATATTATTAACTTCATTTGACAAATGAATGAGTTTTTCTAAATTGCAGTCTTTTATGAATGGCAGACTTTTTATCCTACAAATCAACGTTTCAATGATGAATTCGGGCCTACCGAAACTTGTTTGAAGGGTTTTCATAACTAAGTCCACATTGGACGTCAACATCATGCCAGAAACGGCCAACTTTGCAGGTCTTCTCAAACTTTTTTGCAATTTCAGAATTATTTCTTCGTTCGTGTACTCACACAACGTATAAATGTTAGTGAAATGTTTATGAAACAAGGGCCAATCCTGTGGATTTCCATCGAAACAGGGAAAGTCTCTATCTACGATTTGTCTCGCACTCAAAATATTATGGGATTTACTTTGAGATTGTCCAGAAGTTTTGACCGACACAAGAACGTCCTTCAGTGTATCACATAAAGCCTTGATATCATTATTCGTCTCAGGAAGATTCTTGTCACTTTCAATATTATCGTAGTCAAAACATGCATTCGATTCAGGTATATTATTTACCCACTCAGCAACATGATGATCATCATTTTGTGTTCTCGTTTCATGGATTCGAACACTATTTTTATTGTGTTTCGATTCATAACGGCTGCCACTGTGACGAGTTTCAATTTCAGCATTCTGCAGTTCTTCCATTTCAAGGATTCGAAGGGAGTTTTCAATTTCTTTCTGCTTCAACTCGAGCTCAAATTGAACTTGCCTCTTTTTCTTGTTTCGAGACATTGTCGTTTCTTCTCGTTTTCCAGGCTTAGCTTCTTTCGCTGCAAGTCTGTGGAGCTGTGCTTTGATTCGGATCGTCCTTTCGTTGAGGTTGATTTACTGCTTCCTTTACTCTCGTTTTTCTGTTCCGTTCGAAGTTGACTGTCAGCTGGAAGGAATAAATTCAAAGGTCTGGCAAGTAATGTGTTTTCATCTGGCCTGGAAAAGTTAGTTCCATTCCCAAAATTGTCTGGCCACACAAAATCTGCTGATAAAGATCATCAGATTCATTCCGGTGATTTTTCGTACGGGTCTACTATTTTCCATGTCGCAGATCACGTCGGGGTCACCAAATGTTCAGTTCTGTGCTGAACGGTCTCAAATAATATCGAAATAATAACAAATCAGTTGCAAAAGTAACAATTCTTGTTTTCAAACTTTTATTCTCCAACTTGTCCAAGTGACACTGACAATATTCTATCAGAACCATATACAGGGTAAAAATGATAAAAAACAAACTCTTTAACAAAATTCGACATCGCCCACTGCAAATGCAATATCTGGCCTAGATATGATAGCAGCATACATAAGAGAACCAACAGCTTCATGGTAGGGAAATTGCATTTCTGTTTCATTTTCTTGGCCATTACTCACGAGAAAAACATTGGGATCTGCAGGCGTTGAAATCGGTGTGCAATCGAACATATTGAATTTTTGAATGATTTTTGTCACGTATTGATTTTGGTTGATCAAGATCGTTCCTTCTTTTCTATTCCTCTTGATTTCCAATCCAACATAATAATCACCAGCCCCAGTCGTTATTTTTAAATTATCTGCTAGCATTTTCAAAGAGGTTTCTACAGATTTCTTGCTTGCAGACAAAACTGGACCGTCATCAACATAGAGTAAAAGGAAAATGTTCTCGTTTTCTATGATTCCGTAAAATACACACGGATCTGACTGACAACTGTCAAAGTGACAAATTGGCGAGAAAATTCGAAAATTTTGAATTCCAGGCACGTGGGGCTTGTTTTAAACCATGAAGGCTCTTCTTCAGTCTGCATACAATGTTGTTGTTTCAAGCCCTTTAGGCACTTCCACGTGAATTTCCTCAGTCAGTTCACCATTTAGGAAGGCCGTTTTAATATCAAATTGTGCAACCTCTAAATCTTTTTTGGCTGCAATTGATAACATAATTCGAACAGAGTCATAACGCACAACTGGAGAAAAGGTTTCCTTATAGTCGATGCCTTCTTTCTGTGAATAGCCTTTGGCCACCAATCTAGCCTTTCGTCTCACATGCGCATTTGCTGGATTCGATTTCACTTTGAAAACCCATTCACATCCAACAATGTTTCGATTCGAGGGTTTTTCCACTAAGTCCCAGGTATCATTCTCCTTGAGTGATGCCAGTTCATTTTCGATTGCTTGCACCCATTCCTTTCTGAATTCGCAGGTTATGGCTTCTTCATATGATGCTGGCTCAATGACGACTGCCGAATAAACAGTATATCGATTCGGAGGCTGTACATTTTTACGAAGATTGTATTGGTGATCCATTTTTGAACTGCTGGCTTGGGTCTCCTCTTCGTGAATTTCGGCAGAGTTTGGAATGGAATCATCCTCATTGTCTGTTGGTTGTGGATTAGATGTACATTGTTCATGCACATGACTACTACAGAAGTGAATCATTTCGGGCTGACGTTCTTTCATAAACGTTTGACTTTCACAAAACTTGACATCACAGGCAACTATTATTTTCCTTTTTTCTATATCATACATCCTATAGTTTTTGGATGTTGATTCGTATCCCACGAGATACATTTCTGTTGCTTTTGCATCCCATTTCGATCTTCCAAGTTGGTTAGGAATATGAGCGTAGACAGCACAACCAAAAATCATGATTGAGATCGGGTTTATCTCCGAACCATTTTTCATACGGAGTTTTGGTTGGACATTTCGTAGTTGGAGATTTATTCAATACATAAACAGCTGTTTTGACTGCTTCTGGCCACAAGTTTTTGTTCAGTCCGCTAGCAAGCAACACAGTCCTGGCACATTCTTGAACTGTTCGATTTTCTCTCTCTATTCCGCCATTTTGTTCTGGAGTGTAGGGAGAAGATTTCTCATGTATAATTCCTTTTCCTGCCATAAAACTTTCAATTTGACGATTGGTAAACTCTGATCCATTATCCGTTCTTACTGCTTTCACTCGTCTACCACGTATATTTGAAATAATTTCAATGACAGAAGCAAATTTTTCGAAAACTGCTGACCTATTGGAAAGAATGTAAACGTATTTGAAGCTTGTTGCTCCATCTTTGAAAAGCATAAAATATCGAGCACCACCAATACCGGTCACATTCATCGGACCACATAAGTCTACATGGATAAAATCTCCTGGTTGTGAACATCTTTCCACAGCTGTATAATGAGGAACTCTCTGCATTTTTCCAATTTGGCAATCCTCACAGAAAAAGTCATCTCCATCTTTAATGTTCAGGTCTTTAACGATAGATTGGCTGGCCATGTTTCTGATAGTTTTGCTACATACATGCCCCAAACGTTCATGCCAATCTTGTAAAGTAATAACTTCAGCAATGTCAGCTATTTCATTCTGTCGTTGTCGGAAACACATTCGGAACTGATTATTTTTATCTTTCAGGCCACTTGCTACCAAACGATCTTGTGAATCGAACACATTGCAGCAGGTACTATTTATCATCATAAAATATCCTTTCTTCGTAGTAGCACCGGTTGAAAATAGGTTTTGTGTCAACCCTGGAACGTATTGAACGTTTTCCAATATTCTTGGTTCCCATTGATTATTCACCAAGACATCTATCAAAATTTTTCCATAACCATGAATTGGAAGTCTCTCATCGTTGACTACTTTCACAAACTTTCTCGAATCACTCTCGTAGTGAGTAGCAAACCAATCTTTGTGGAATGTCATGTGTTGAAACGCTCCCGAGTCCGCGATCCAAATTTCTTCACATGGAGCAGCTATGACCTCTTCAGTTGTAGAAGTAAAAGCAAATTCATCATTCGTTTTTTTCTGTTGAGTGTTTCTGGACGATTTTTTATTTCTACATTCTCGTTCCCAGTGACCCAATTTCTTGCAGAAATTACATCTTTAATTTTCTTCAGCTCGAATATGGATTTCTTTTCAGGTGGATTTGGTATATTCAGTTTTGGAGATTTCTGATGAATGTATCTGTAACTATTTGCAGTGAAGGCTACAGTGAATGAATCTGTTTCGGCTGATTTGATGAGTTGATCTTCTTCCAGTTGTAGTCGTGCTAGAAGATTATCGAGATCTCGTCCTTCTTTTATATTGTACCAGACTGTCCTGAAGTTCTTGAATTTTGGTGTCAAACTCATGATGCGAACCATTTTTATGTTATCGGAAAGTTTTTCACCTTGATTTTCGATATCTGATGCAAGTTTTGAAACTTTGGCGACATACGAAGCGACAGTTTCATCTTCCGTCATTTTGATGGCAAAATATTCTTCGTATAAATTCATTACGCTTAATTCACTTCTTTTCTCATAAATGCTCAACAATTTTAACCAAATTTCTTGAGCACTGTTACAAGTTAGTATTAGTTGAGCTTGGTCACTCTCAAGAGAACTTATTAATGCTGCCATCGCCTTTCTTTCTGATTTCAGCCAAACTTCTTTGTCTTTTTCTTCAGTGGGTATTATGGATATTCCTGTAACGATATCCAGTAAACCTTGTCCTCGTAGCATTGTTTGGATTTGAAACTTCCATAGCCTATAGTTATGCCCATTCAGTCGATGAATAACTATACTCTGCTGATCATTCATTATCAGGTTTTCTCAAATCTTCCTCAACACAAAGTTATGGCGACGTACTCGTGAAATCAATAATACCAGAGAATATGCGATTCCTGGGCCCATAACCTGTTAACTTTTATATGTTGGATAGCAGAGTTTTCGATGAAATTATACTCGGAAGAAAAACTTTGACAAGTTCTCTTTATTTATTTTATATAAACATTATCATTTTTTTATTTAGTAACACCAAGATAACTCAAAAACAAAATGCAACATAAGTATAAAATCAGTGATTAATGAATTTCAACACTTACTAGTTTTTCTTTCTTCTTTCACGGCTCTTATTACTGGCTAGGATATCATCAGCTTTCTTTCAGGTTTTTCTGTTTCCCAATCTTCTCAAAATATTTTCGGCTTCTCGTAAAATTTCTCGCGTACCTTCTTGTTGATTCCACCCCGTTGCTATGGTCCCGTTTTTCACTTATGAAATTTTTCACAAACCACTACTATACTTTGTTCAACCTTCATTTGCCGTTACGTCATAATCGGTGACGTTTTCTGCTGTTTTACGTTTGTCTTATATTAGTTGAATATTATTTTACACTCAACCTCAAAATTATTATTAGTATGTACCTTTCTGCAGAATACATCGCATACACTGGTGTTCCTATTGCATATCGATGTATGATATAAATCGATGATCCTCGAGCAGAAACATGTCCGGCATGAATTTTGATTTTGTAGTCTTTATCTGTTTCCATTTCACTGGTAGCTAGTTTTTGATTAGTTCTGAGAGATATTTCTGGAGCCTCAGCAACACGCTATAGAATTAAATAAAATCAAATCAATAAAGACTTACATTTTGCATAACATAGGTAGATACATACGTTGTAGACTACATTTAACGGTGAAAGCGGTACTCCAGCATCTCTTTCTCTTCAGTAGTCAATTAACTTCAAATTTAAGCTTTGCTCTTTCTCATTATACCGGAAAGGCATTTTGACAATGAAACATTAACTGAAAAAGGCGAAAATGACCAGAAATACTGAAAAAATCAAACTATGACAACTGAACTGTCAAAATGACAAATAAAATTCACATCGACATTAGACATACGTTAATGACGTCATAATTCCGTCTCATCCATTTCATGAATGAGAGATAAAGTTGGACAACGTATGACGTAACGGCAAAGGATGGTTGAACAAAGTATAACATCATTTTATTTTTACACGAGATGGGGATTGATGAATTACTGTTGGAAATACATTTTTGGAGTTCCAAAGATCGCTGACCTCAGCGCAACCAGTCCGTTTGAAGAATTTTTCAAATGGCGAATGATTGTGGAAGGTAATTCCTCCGTTCACGAGAGGTCACTGATAGCTGATCATTAAAACGAATAATACAGACGAGCCAAATAAACTCGGTTTCAGAAACAGTAAACAAACTACAAAGAATCAAAGGAATACATTGGGTGAAACGTGAAACCCTTGCGTGAACGGTAGAAGGCATGATAAACAGTGGCTACAATGTGAGCTGCTGTGCTGTTTGTCGTGGGTCAAAAATATTATCAGAGTTCTGAAAAATGTATTTTGTATAGCTGATAAAAAAAACATTTATCATTTCGTTTCTTTTTTGTTTTCAGATATAACGTGAAGAGTAGGTCGACGGTTAGTATATGAACCGAATAGAAGGAAACGATAACTCCCGGATTCCCGGTCAGCGTCTTCGACGTAACAGGTACAAATTATATTTTTTGCTGGCGTGTAGCGGGCAGCGGCAGGAGGGTGTCGGCTCTCGCGGAGAGCGAATTCGTGTTCACGTTCTCCTCATGGTGGAATAGCTAATATTAGTGCAGGCTGATGATGGATGATACTACAATACATTGTACATTTTTCTTTATAGGTATAATGAAATGTTTATTATTCAACTCGCTTATATTAGCTTGACTTGAACTAACAAATGATGTAATGATATCGTTGACATCAATTTTCACCCACTTCTAGACGTTCGAATGAGTTGAAATTTGGCAGGTGTTCTTAATTCCGGTTCTAATCCAAATTGGTATTTGGGGATTTTCTGGGTCGAAGATTTTTATTCTACAGTTGAAATTGAAAAATTCGAATGACGGTTTTGAGAATGTTGTGAAATTTCCAAAATACATTTAAAATCGATTACGAGATATGTCAAAACTAAAGAATAAAAAATGAATATCATAAAAAACTTTTTAAAAAACGCTTATATTCAAATATAGTTAAAAAAATAAACGATAAGATTGTAATCTTTGGTGTAAAAGTTATAAACTTTTTTAGAGATCAATTACCCCAACATCAAACTGATTTTGTTTGCACTCGACGCACGTTTCGATAACAAGGTTAGCATCTTCAGGAGAAGTAAATTGATAATCGAACATTAGTGATATTATTGACGAAATGGAAATAAGAGTTTGTCTGGAAAAATACAATAATGGCATCAGATTGAAAAAGAATCACTCATACTACTATCAGGTAAAATTATGAATATATTTTAAAAAATGGATTCTTTGTTTCATTTGTTTTTTAGGTGGGTACAAGGACAAATTAACATCACAATGAAAGCCAAGTGCTGCTTCGTTGTTTATATGGATGAGAATATCGATTTATTCATAGAAGAAATTGATAGAGATCTCACATTTTGGAATGAGAAAATGCTTCCTAAATTATCAAGATTTTACAAAGAATGTATCGCATCCGAACTAGTGACAAATAATTTAGGCAAAGGAAAGAGATGTGTTGATTCTTCTTGTATAAAACACAATTCAAGAATATGAATTGAGAAGAGATAGAGGAAGGTAAATCATATATAATATAGGTCTTATAGGTTTACAAATAAACGAAAATACATATGTTGATGTTATAATACTCATGAATGAATACTTGTACACCTTTGTAATTTTCGTTGGTCCCTTAGCGAGATAATTTGTTGATTGACTAATTCTGCTATTATATTCAATAGAAATAGAACCCAAGATGGATAGATAGAAAAATATTGATTATACCATCTTTGTATTGGATAAGGTATGTCAGACAGTTATATACACATGTGTTGATTTACAATCACAAATCTATAATTGAGATAGTTGTGCAAATGAAAATTGTATAATAACATTGACACTATAGAAACATTGAGAGCCTCATAACAGAGGGGCGTATAAGCCAATATTCACAAATTGTGTTTTTGAGTGTATCACGTACTTTCAGCTAGGCTTCATAACATATCATAGGAGCACATCGACCACGTGAAAAATGCACATACTACATGAATGATGAATTCACAAATTGAATTTATACATACAATTTTATGGTAGTGTTAACATTATTTTATGGATCCTGTAAAAATCACGTTCTGGCTCTTACTCCCCGTCTGTTATGAATCCCTCGCTATATATTGCAGACAAAAATAGTTCCACCAATTTGTCAACTCGATGATACAAAATAAAATATGATACTCAACCCGCTCAATTTTTCAAGCATATTATTTTTCAAAATACCCAAAATATAGAGGCCTATCCTCATTTGAGTAAAAATTAGTTTTTTTTTAAATTAGACTTCTTAATTTTTTTGTATTTATTATTGCTTATCATTATGAATCCAGCAATACCTAGGATTATGTCAAGCGACAGTAGTCTCTGTAGCACTTATTGAACATGAGACACTTTTGCTCATTTTTGCAGCTGCTTCATGTAATTCTGTCGAAGCTAGTATTGCTAGATTCGTAATTATGCGTACTAATCACCTATGGAGAACTATTCCAGGTGTCCCATCTAAAAAACTTCCGCTCCAATACGCAAAACCTTGCATATTTTGTGTATGGTTCCAAACATATACCAATACGAGTATTTTCAAAATCTCATATAATCGAATTGACTGAAAAGATGGAAATATTTATGTCCAAACTGTATATTTCCTATTATTCGTAGGTTTCGTAAAAGTTCCCTTTCAGAACAATGCATTTATCAATCAGTAACTCCATGAAATTGAGATTTCTTTGGTATGTTATAATTCAAACAATGTTTCCATTCATAAAATGAATTATTTTTTACTTGTAGGTAACATATTTCAAGGATTTGGATGAATCATCACTGATATTATTTTATGAATTATTGACATTTAATATAAATCTTGTAATTACAACATTATTGTTCTCAATTTCATTATGTTTATCTGTAAAGTTTTTTTTTATTGTCATCATTGTTGAGATAATGAGATTTTGAGAAATCTGCAAACACCAAGCTTGATTGAATTTTTTGAGACAGTTGTTTCGTTTATCTCTCAATAAAAATTATTATTGTTATTTATTATTACATACCATTTTTCATTATGAATGAAAAGTTGTCATTTTTTATGACCCTTGTTCTATTTTTGTCCATTTCTATTAGTGTATATTGTTTATTTTTATTTTGCCTGCCTCTAATCAAATGTTGCTCATTTTCATTCTTGTATAAGTTTTTATTAGAAAAACTACCTAAGATGAAAATTTTCCTACACTTGCTACTTGAAAATTATTATTACCAATTTTTCAATCTTAATTATTATTATAATGATTTACTTTTATTATTACTGATAAGGCAGTTTTTCCTTATTGTAGCAGAATATTTTGCATACCGCTATTATAATAAAAGGAATGAAAAAATGAGAAAAGATTATTAATTATACCCCCTAAGGTCTATCATTTATCTCTATGTTATGTTATATTTTTTTTAGTAGATATATGTATCAAAAATTGTTGGTTGAATTAGATCACCTTCATTCATGACAAGACAGCCTCTGTGTAATTACTTACCCACTATTGGTGTTGAATTTCAGTTTTCATATCCCTTTTTATTTTGAATGATGTATTTTTGTTATTATTAATACAATTATTTGTGTAATTGAGATGTCACTTTTTATGATTATACTAATGATATTGTTATCATTAGTAGTATGATATGTTTTATGGGAGATATTTATTATATTGGGGGTTGAGAACAAAATTGAAAGACCTCAATGCAAGTATAGAGGAAGAATCGTTTGATGTAATCATTGGAACAGAGACATGGTTGCACGAAGGAACATTTGACTTGGAAGTTATCAATTTGGAAAGGTATAGTATATATAGATCTGACACAAATCTTGATTCAACACAAAAAGTTAAGGAAGGGGGAGTTTTTGTAGCGATAGAAAAAGATCATAGAATTATTGGAATTGACCATATCAACAAAACATACGAGATGGTAAGCGTAAAAATTGAATTCAAAAAAGTAATTTCACATGTTTTGGCAGTCTATTTTCCACCGGAAAAAAGTCTACTACTACTAACCTCCTTCTATCTAGCTGAAAATGCCCTAGTTGATGTTATCTACACTGACTTTCAAAAAGCATTCGATGAAGTAAACCATGATATCTCATTAAAAAAATTCTGAGTTATGGTGCCGCACGACAGGGTATTTCAATTTCTCATTTCCTATCTCAACAAAAAAACCTATAAAGTCACTGTTCAGGCAAATATTATGAAAGGGTTATGAAAACCTGGAAAAAATTGAAGAAAATTCCGTGTTTCCAAATTGCATGCCGATGTGAAGAATTGAAGTTTTTGTAATAAAAACACTATGGAAAAATTGGCATGCACCCCTCGTAGGACCAACGGTGAAAAATTTCCGGAAAATTCTGTAAAATTTTGACACCGATTTTCCGTGATTCCAAATCACTCCTTATAAGGATGAATATCAATTTCATAACGAAATAATTATCTAATTCAAATGGCATGCATGTTGATTAGGCCCATCGTATTTTTAATAATAATAAAAGTTGCAAAAAAACAGTGCAAATTTAGGTGACTTGTTTTTGCATGCCGTTTTGTATTTGATGAATTTACCTTATTTCAAGTCATGAATGTAAATGGCATGCATGTAGCTACAGCCCATTAAACAAAAATTGTGAAAAAATTAAATAAACATCAATTTTTTTAATGAAAAAAAAAAATCTAAAAAATGCCGTGACTTCTTCTTGCATGCCGCTTTGTATTTTGTTGGTAGATACTATTTTGAGTTGAAATACAAAATGGCATGCATTTAGCTCCATGAAAATTGTTCATCATGATCATCTTGGGCCGCTGCGGGGTGCATGCCATCAATTATTAGAGCTTCCATTAGTTTGAACTTCCGTATATTACAATGGCATGCAGTAAAATATCACGGAAAAACACGAAAATTCGCTACAGAAAGGAAGGCGTTTTTCCTTATGAAGAGGACGCGCGGGGGGGGCTAAAACCCCGACTATCTTTGATATTTTAGGTTTAGTTAGCAAGCCTCAAAATGGCATGCACGAAAAAATGGTGGAACGTCACCTGTCATGACCTCCCGGTCTATTAGGTACCCTATTTGTAATACTGCTTCGAATTTTTATCCGTTTCATAGGAATCATTATTCACTCATGTAATAGAGTTTCGTAACTTGTTTGAGAAATGAATAAATGAATATTTTGATTAATATGGGTTTTTTCATTAATTATTGTATGAAATTATTTCAAAATAATCCTCCGATAGTTATATGAATATACATACCTTATTTTTTATTACTTTCAGAGCACTTTGTATCAATATTGTGAATTTCTGATAAATAAACAACTATTATTATTATCATAGTATATTTTTAATATATACTATGTCGACAACGACATCAAATTCCCATTATATTCTTTTATATTTGGTTGAATATCATCATTACAAACGCCTTGAGGATATATCTTTGCAAAAATTTGATATAATCCCATTAAACCAGGAATCGCTGGTAAATCTAGAACCAAAAATTGCCAAATATCCTCTTTTTCATTTGAAACTTACCTCAATAAATAACTACCTGAACCTTCATAACATCTTGGCAAAGTCACAATTTGGATTCAAATCTGACTCGAATACGTCCGACGCAACATTTGCCTTGGTCGAACGCATCTATCAAACAATAGAAAATAAACAACATTGTCTAGGAATTTTCTGCGACCTGACCAAGGCATTTGATTGTGTCGATCATGAGCTCCTGCTGGAAAAACTCTATTACTACGGTTTTCGCGGACAAGTACACAACTGGTTTCGTTCTTACTTACTTCTTCGCAGAATGTCAGTCAGAATATCACATTTCAATCAAAACACCAATCAATTACATAACTATCATTCAGAAACAGCCCACATTAAAAATGGTGTACCACAGGGCTCGGTCTTAGGACCAACTCTGTTTTTATTATATATTAATGACCTGACATTCAATTTTCCTGCAGCACACTTTTCACTGTTCGCAGACGACACTAGCATAATCGTTCAAGAATTAGACCAAGCCACTCTTCAAATCACTTCAAAAAATCTCATGTTTCACATACACGACTGGTTCTCTGCTAACAAATTACGTCTCAATTTCTCTAAAACTAATTCCATATTCTTCCAATTCTATAGCCATATCCCAGAATTTGACATTGAAATCAATAAAGAGGTCATTACTCCGACAAATTATACAAAGTTTTTAGGCATTCATTTGGACTGCAACCTGAAATGGACAGAACATGTCAGCCAACTGAGCAAAAAACTCCACAAGTTTCTATATGCCATTCGAACAGTCAAGCAGAACCTGGGCGTATCAGTTGCCAAAACGGTCTATTTTGCCAACTTCCATTCTTCAATGCAATACGGCATCGAATTTTGGGGAAACTCAAAAGATGCAAAAAATATTTTCATTGCTCAAAAAAAAGCAATACGAATTCTATGTAACCTTACACAAAGAGACTCCTGTAGAAACCATTTCCAAAAATTGAATATCCCAACATTCTATAACACCTATATTTTCAAAATAGTTCTCACCATTCATAAGAGGAGAAACGAATTGACGAGACCTGCAAACGTACATTTTTACCCAACAAGGAATCAAGATTTTATACTACCCACATACAGGTACGACCGATCAAGAAAAGGACCTCTTTACACAGGCATCAAGGTGTACAACAAAATTCCCGACAACCTCAAATCACTTTCTCAAAAAAAATTCAAACGCGAAATTAAAAAATTCCTGAAGCAGTACACCTTTTACAGCCTAGATGAATTTCTCAACCAAGAAAACCAATGAAAATTTGTGTGTTCGTGAAATCTGTTGAATTTTTGTAGCGCTCATTATCTGATATTACCCACATTCATTCCATTCTACAAATATCATCGGGACCAACCTTACACCACAAATACATTTTAGTCATTTTTTGCCACTTCTACAAATAATTTACCCTCTAGGTTAGATAATTATATACGTATGTATATGTATGTATATAAGTAGGTATATGTCAACTGGTAATAGTTTCCTCAAGCCTCACTAGGCCGAAATACTTCAACGAAAGAAAGCAGTGTATGTATTCCTGATGTGTATGTATGCATGTAAGTAGTATTTCTAGGAAATAAATGTTCTATCTATATATCAATGTTTCAAGGAGGTATCCGATTGAAATTAAAATCAACTTGTTCAAGAATTTTTGAAAACATTTTTGCTTTGGGAAATATTTTTTTCATTAATTCAGTCACTGGTTTTTTATACCTATACAACATTTGTAACCTTCTGAGAAGTGTGTGTATATTTCACATACATATATATATATATATATATATATATATATATATATATATATATATATATATATATATATATATATATATATATATATATATATATATATATATATATATATATATATATATATATATGTTAGCATGAAGATTCTCACGGACGAAGTATGATGAGTTGTTTTTTCGGGTTTCATTCCGTGTTCTGTGGTTTTGATCCCCTGAAGGATAATTGTCACAACGTTTCGGCAAAGTCTCATTTGCCATCTTCTAGGTGATGATTGAGTTTCGTCCTCCGAACTCGTACGCAATGCCGACCATTTCATAGATGTACTGAAAACACAAATGGTTAGTCCAAACGATATCCTTGTCAGCTTCGATGTAACGTCCTTGTTCACCCAGGTACCCATCAGAGAGGCACTAGAAGTGATCAAAAAGAAATATAAACCAGAAGAACATATCAATGACTTGGCTGAACATTGCATAAGAAACACGTATTTCATCTATAACGATCAACGATACAGACAAATTGAGGGGGCACCAATGGGCTCACCACTGTCACCCATTATTGCTAATCTCTTCATGGAAGAGATCGAAACCAAAGCAATAGCAATGTCAGACTTGAAACCAAAATTCTGGCTAAGATATGTTGATGACATTTTCGTGATTTGGTCACACGGACATCAAGAACTCGAAAGGTTTTTCAATCACCTGAATGAACTCCACCCACGGATCAAATTCACCAAAGAAATCGAAGAAAATAACAAGCTCGCGTTTCTCGATGTTTTAATCATAAAAAAGCCCGACGGTACACTAGGCCACACGGTATATCGCAAAGCAACACATACCAACAGATACCTGAACACAAATTCACATCACCATCCAAAACAGATGCTGTGGCAAAAACACTAATTACACTTCAATCAGGTTGGCAGACAACGAACATCAAAAACAAGAGCGGAACACGATCGAGGAAACTCTACGAATAAATAACTACTCGGAGAGAATCATAAAAACGGCTTCCAAGAACAAACCGAAACAGCAGAAAACCCCAGAAACACCGGTCAAGTCGAGTTCGGAGGACGAAACTCAATCATCACCTAGAAGATGGCAAATGAGACTTTGCCGAAACGTTGTGACAATTATCCTTCAGGGGATCAAAACCACAGAACACGGAATGAAACCCGAAAAAACAACTAATCATATATATATATATATATATATATATAAATTTCACTAAGTCCCTTAACTATAATTGATTTCATGAATATCCCAAAATCATGTTTTATGACTTAGTGCCTTCTGTTTGTGAGTCAACGAAATTTTATGGATAATGAAAAAAAAGTATTGAATTTTGACAAAAAATTCATTATCTCCGATCCCAAAAACCTCGCGGTACCAATTAGATTAGAATCCGACTGAATCGCAAAATTCATCCGCCATCTTGAATTTTAAAATAACTGAAAACTCCACCTTCGAATTATACATACCAAGAGTAGAATCGGACAACACTATGAATTACAAGTCATTCGCATCTATTTTCAGATATTTTTAATGTTAGACTATAAAAAACAAATAAGTTTTCAGATGACATGGATATGGATAATTACTCTTCATCACATTCTCCAGTGAATAATGAATTTTTTTCACATTGAATGCCACTATATATTATAGTTTCCATTGCAAAAAAGGCCAAAGACAAAACTGAATACACACAATTTCGTTTTATATATTATTTGGCTCACCCAATACAATACGAACTACGACTGCCAGTGTTCGAAGTGGTCCTTTCTTGCGCCACCTATGAGAAAATAGCCACATCACGTATGGAGCGATTCTCGGCTAAATTTGCACGTGTTTATGACTGACATGTTGAATGTTTCTAATAATGCATGAACGAAATAAAGTTTAGTTCGAAATACTAATTCATTATGGACTTTTTGAAGCTTACATTTGTCAGGGTGATTCTTCATAAGGTGATAACGGAGATTAGAACTCTTGGTTCCATTCTGAAACAAAAACTTGAAAAAATTACAAATATTTGAAAATCAATATTTTCTTTTGTAGAAATAATTTGAGCCTCAAATTTTTTCATTACCTATTCCAATCCTTTATCTTTCGGTATACCAAATCCCGTTTCAGCCAGTTGTCATTTAAACGAGTCTTTTTTGCTTGAAGTTGATGCTGCTCTGAGCATTGTTGTCAATCCCCCTCTTAATCCTACCAACAATTGATCATGATATATATTAAATTCTGATTATTAGAAAAGGTTTCTAATGGTATATTAACTTTTTATTATTTTCCATTCATACCTCTCATACATTTTTTTGTAATTTTACAAGTTGTGTTTGTCATTCGTAATCTATCAAAATTTGTGGTTTGTTTTCATTAATCAGTGAAATTCAATGTAGGTACAGTGTGTTTTCATGTCAATCTTGAGTTCTATTTTGTGTAAAGTGTCCAGTAAAGTATTTTCCAGTTGAAATGATGATGAATAAGTACCGTATTGTAGGTTGCCTAATGTGGAGCTGAATGTCTTGTCGTTAACTCAGTCAGAAATCATTCCGCTGCTGAGAAGTTCCACAAATGAGAATGTTGGATATTTGTTTTCATGGTTGATGTTTTTGGTTAGCCGAAATGAGCTAGACATATTGTTGGTAACGTAAAACTACTCCACATATTTATTCATTCGATATCTACAATTTTACATTTCTCCTTTGTTTCACAATGTGTCATATCATTAACAACATATATATATATATATATATTTATATATATATTTATATATGTATATATATATATATATATATAAATTATGAAAGTTTCATTATTAACCTTCATTAAACTTTTCCTTTTGTAGTTTTTTAATTCGCCAGTTGACAAATTCAAATATCTTGAACCTAAAGCTCTGAATTCATGGATATACACCATAACATGAAAAAAAATATTAGTAATATTCATAATGTTTTTTCATTTAATCTTATTTGCTTTGATATTGCACGATTTAGGGGTAAAATTCTGATCCAATGAAGAAAAATCCATGTAGAAAAATGTGATAGGTACATACATTTATTTCGTAAAAAAATATTTCTTCAGACACCTTCTAATGTACAAAATTGGAACAAGATATCTTTTGTAAGTTCTCATCAGTCGTCAAATGGATTTCGCTTTGAAAAAAGTCTTCCATCGAATGTATGGTAGAAATAGGGAGAATTGCCATTTTCCGAAAAAAAATGCGTATTCAAGAAAAACTATTGAACCTAGCCGAACGAAATACCCGATGAAATATGTAGAGGTTTCGTTGGCGCTTCTTGTGGATCAATAGTATACAGGGTGTTCCATTTTAAATAAGGAAGATTCTGCAAATTTTTATTTACCATATGTGGCAAGAAAACAAAAAATCACTATTCAATTAGGTAATATGTGGATGAAGATTCTCAATCTTCATTTTCTCTTGCTGTGGAGTATAATCATCTCGATATGTTGTGTATGATCCGTATACTAGATTTGTAAATGAAGAACGGTGAACGATTACATGAACGGTACCGATCACCGATGACGAGGGAGTCAGTAGATGCGAGACCTTTGTGAGATCGAGACCAAAGTGAATTTGTGAATGAGGTGTTTTATCTACACTCGTACTCTAATAATACACTTATATGCCCACAACCCGTTTCATAATGAAATCCATTACGATACAGATTTTCATGATGAGGGAGGGGGTTGGGGGGGGGGGGGGGGGGGGGGGGGGGGGGGTGGGGGGGGGGCGTTGGTTGGGGGGGGGGTGGGGGGGGGGGGGGCGGGCGGGGGCCCCGGGTTGCATGATGATCATCCTCTCTCACAAGATCTTCTGAATTTTTCTCGAACAATACAATTGAATTTTGCTAAAACAAGATCCAACGTTCGGTTGTTAATGTTTCTGATCTCGTTGTATTGTTTCAACTCAAACATTTCCATGAAGCTTTTCAAAACCTTGCTTTTATTATCGTTTGTGTCATCATTGAACTGAGGAAGATTGGAATCTCCAACATTTTCATCATGGATGGAATCTAATACACTAAGATTGTTGAAAAATTCTTCAAATTCGTTTGAATATATTGTTGGTGGAATGTTAATAACTCAAATTAGAAGGCTGAAACTTCCAATCAATTTTCCACCAACCATATCTATACATGGTGTTTTAGAAGTAATAGATGATAAATCCATGGATTTGCACTTCAAATTATTATGGAAAGCTATAGCTACCCCTCCTCCTCTTGTGGTGTTCGTTTCATTGAATTTTCTGTCACATCTGAGAACGTTATAATGGCTGGGAGAGAGTTCATCATCAAAAACAGATGGAGAAAGCCACGTTTCACTCAAACAAATAATATCAAGCTCCCGAGAAGAGACGGCATTGAAGAATACATTCGTTTTTGAATTGAGCCCACGAACATTATGGTAAAAACATTCGAGAGAGCAATTGGGTGTAGTATTCAAAAATTCACAATTCTCGGAGTACCGTTGATATGTTCAATTTTTATATTATTCACACCATTTCGCTTTCTTTCTTCTAGTTCTTGTTTGACTTTTTTTTAAACTCAAGTTGTTATGGTGTTTTGTCTGAAGAGAGGGAAATTCGGTTGAAGGGCGAGTTCTTCAGATTAGAGGATTTCTTCAACAGGTCGAAAACATCGTGAAAACTGTTCAGAGATATATGGCAGTCCGAGGGTCGCCTGGAAGGCGACTCTCCTGAAACAGCTGACACATCAACGCTTGGATTATGGAGCCGACGTGCATGAGCACACAAACAGATTCTTCGATTGTGTTAACAAGCTGTGTCAAATGGAGGTTGAAATCAATTCCAATCTTTTCGCGATCATGTTACTGTACATTTTACCATCAAGTTTCGAAAATTTCAGATGTGCCATTGAGTCTCTTTTTCGTCAGAGAAGATTTGTTGAATGAATGTACACCTATTAATTGGATCAAGTCTCCATCTACACAATTACTTTTTGAATGCTGTTCGATATCATTTAAAAGAGAATACTGTTTAATAATTATATACAGACCATCTTCGAATTCCTCTAGCGACATTGATTCTTTTTTCAAACATTTTACTAAATTACTAACACGCGCGCTGAAACAATTCACATATGTAATGGTTGGTGGTGATTTCAGTAAATTTGCAAATGATGTACACTCAAAAAAATTATTTGATATATTCAACTCTTTCGGTATGTCCTCTTTAATAACTGAATACACCCGAATTTTCACTACAGCTAATTTTACTAGCTATTCCTCAATAGATTATGTGATAACTAATGCACCACATAAGTTTACAGCATCCAACTTTGATCCTGGCTTATCAGATCATCACTGTCAAATAATACAGATAACACCATCTAGCTCCGACACAGTTCCAACCATCCAAAGAACATATATGTTCAGAAATATAAATGAAAACACAATCAATTATTTCAGAAACCAGCTTGAAAAAGTAACTTCTGATACTGATACCGTATTGGATGTGAATGTGATTTTCGATGATTTTATGGAAGACTTTCGTTGGTGTTTCAATCAGAGCTTTGAAAAAATTTCTAGAAGAACAATTCCTAGGAAGCAACACAAAATTAATTTCTCTGTTGAGTTGAGGTGTTTGCGAGAGCGTTCACGCGATTTGGACTGGTAACGAAAAAGAGTTTATAACAATGATATCAATGTGAATTATAGAAGATTGAAAAATGAAGTCGATAAACAAATTAAAAGAGAAAAAAAGAACATTACGATGCATTATTTGACAAATCCGACAACGAAAATAAAGCTGCCCGGTCACTGGTGAATAAAGTAAAAGGGAAACAAAAAAATTATATCATCAAAGAAATCAGACATAATAACAAACATTTAACAGATCCTCTGGATCAGGCTAATGCTTTCGGTGAAAACCTGACTACAAATGTTGGTGGAAAAATATCCAACCACTTTGGCAACAATTGTACCACAAGCGAATCCTCAAGGCATACAATGTTTTTCGCACCAGTCATTTCATCTGAAGTTATTGAGGTAATTAACAAATTACCACATGAAAAATCTACAGGTATAGATGAAATCCCCATTACTGTAATAAAAGAATGTAAAGAAATAATTGCTCCCAGTCTAGCACATATTATAAATATTTCTATCGCTCAAGGTATATTTCCAACTAGCCTCAAGATAAGTACTGTCATTTTATTACACAAAAAAATGATCCCACTAACATTGAAAATTACCGGCCAATATCTTTATTGAGTGTTTTTTCGAAGATTATTGAAAAGGTGGTTTCAAATAGGGTTTTGCATTTTTTGAACAACTTCTCGAAAATTACAAACTGCCAGCATGGCTTTCGCAGCGGGTTCTCAACAGAAACCAGTATTGTTGATTATACACCACATATTCACGACACATTGGATGTTGGAAGCTGTGTCGTATCTATACTTTTCGATCTGACTAGAGCTTTCGATACCGTTGAGAAAGCTTCTGTATCTTCAAAGCTGGACCGTCTGGGTATACGTGGTTGCATTAATAAGTGGTTCACCTCTTTTCTGGAAAAAAGGAAAATGTTTGTTAAAATTGACAATGTCATATCGAATGAGTTTGAGGTTGACTTGGGAACACCTCAAGGAAGTGTCCTTGGGCCTTTATTTTTTTTTAATATTTATAAATGATGTTCCTGCCCACATCTCCCAAGCAAAGGTGCTAATGTACGCAGATGACACTTGTATGCTTATCTCTGATCGTTCAAGAAACATTCTTTCACAAAAAATACATACCACATTCATGGAATTTGATAATTGGTGCTCTAGAAACAGGGTTATAATAAATCTTAAGAAAACGCTTTGTATTGACTACCACACTAATTACAGAGCACCATCTTATGGTCATTTTTCTTTCAATAATCATGATATTGTATCTTCGGAGCATGTTGAATTTTTAGGTACCATTTTTGATAATAACCTGTCTTGGACAGTTCAGACTGATATTATTTGTAAAAAACTCAATAAGTGTTATTATTTATTAACCATATTGAAATCTATGCTTGATACTGACACTCTCATAAATGTTTATTTTTCTTATGCCTATGCTGCTATTGCATATTACGTAATCGTGTGGGGACAAGCACGAGACGAAGAAAGGATTTTTATCTTACAAAAGCGCATTCTGAGGCTTATTTTCAGCTTACCATATCAATCGTCGTGTCGTGATATATTTAAACATAAAAAAATCCTTACTGTTACCTCAATTTATCTCTTGAAATTATTAACATATATATTTAATAATCGAAAGTGTATTGTGAAGAATAAATATATACACACCTACGACACAAGGCATAAGAATGATTTTATATTGAATAAAGTGAATCACACCTTCTGTCAAAAGTCTCCATTTATGGTTGGCATTCCTTTTCTCAACAAATTACCTTTGTACATCAAAGAGAGTACATCTGGTGACATGTTCAAAATGAGGTTGAAGGCAATACTCTTAGACCAATGTTTTTACAATCTTGAAGAGTTTGAAACACATATTTCAAATGATTTTCTATAACATTTTTTTTCTTGACTTTGATGTCAGGATAAATACGACATTGTTAATAACAATGGTATTTTGTAATTGTGAATGTTATGTTCTTTCTGTACTTTGTGTATACTGATATGTATGTACTTTTATGACACGTCTTATCTATTGTAAGCAATGGCAACAAGACAATAAAGAATTGAATTGAATTGAATTGAATTTAAGTGTCCTGTCACACTTGTCAGTTGGCAGCGGTCCGCTTCTCTTTTATTTATCATCTGTTTCTTGATGAATCCATGCTGTACCATTGTCACAGCGGCTCCAGTGTCCACCAGATATCCACACGATTTTCCGTTGACCATTAATTTTACAAAATGATGAATATATCCAGTTTTTTCCCATGATACGTATAACATTACTAGTCGCCCGAATTTCGTTGCCTGGTCTATAATGCTTCCTAATATTATTCTGTGTCTCGTTCTGCCATCTTCTTCGAGTTCGGCATTTGTCCTGCCAGATAACATTCGTTTGAATTATTCCTGTTATTAATATCTGGTGGTGAGCGATCGTATCACTTTGATGGCTGTCTGTTCTTGAAAATTGCTCTCGTAGATGGCTTCCATTCTCGTCTATTTTCCGGTCTCTATCCTTGAGAATTTATTCCGTTTCCTCTAAAATTCCCTTCAATTCTCTGTTCCTGTCTATCTTCAAAATTTCTTTCATTGTTCCGCACCCGCCTTTCTTGAAAATTTCTCCCATTTTTCATTTCGTCTTCTATTTCCATGAAACAATGTAATTCGCGTTGTTTACCTACCAATATTCAGAAATCTCGAGTTCAATGTCATTTTCTGTGGCATATGTGGCACGCCCCTCCATGACTCGGTTTCCATTTCCCTGTTGAATAACACTCTCTGGCGAAGTGTCCTACTTTTCCACACTTATAACAATTCTGTCCTATTTTCTTCGTTGTTGCGCGTCGAGAGTCCATATTGTCCTTTCCTCCAAAATGGTTCAACATCATTGTTAGGTCGTGACTTGATGAAAACTTTCAATTTCAAGATCACCATTGATGAGGCTTTCAATATAAATAACATAAATGGTGATACGATATTAGATTCGTTATAACAAAAATATAATGATTTGTTTAAAGATGAATTAGGACTATATAAATATGAAAAAGTTGATCTAAATATAGATTAAAATGTGAAACCAATATTTTTCAAACTACGTCCGATTTCGTTTTCATTCAAAGAAGCCATCAATAGAGAATTGGATGATTTGGAAGCTAGAGGAGTTATAACACTAGTAGATAATGCTTAGTGGGGTACACCATTGGTTCCGGTGGTAAAAGAATCAGGTAAAATTAGACTTTGTGCTGATTATAAAGTTACGATAAATAAATTCGTTCAAGACTTCAAACATCCACTTCCAAGAATAGGAGAATTATTCGCAACTTTTCAAGGAGGAGAAATGTATCCAAAGTTAGATTTGCTCAACGCGTATAATCAATTGGAATTAACGGATGAAACAAAAAAGTTGTTATGTTGGAGTACTCATAGGGGTATTTTCAGCTAAACAGACTTCCTTATGGTACCAAGCAAGCTTCAATTTTTCAAAAAACAATTGAAAAGGTCTGACAAGGGTTACATGGGGTGATTAATTTCATGTACGATATAGTTGTCACATGTAGAGATCGTCAGGAACATCTCAAGAATTTGGAATGTGTTTTTGAGCGATTTTTGAAGGCAGGATTTCGCCTGAACTTAAAAAAATGTAAATTTTTTGTGCCACAAATAAAATATTTGGGACATATTATAGATAAAAAAGGTTCACACAAAGATCCTGAGAAAATCAGAGCAATAGTTGAATGTCCACGACCTACTGATGTTTCTCAAGTGAAAGCAAATATTGGTATGGTTAATTATTATGGAAAATTTATCCAAAATTCATCTACAGTGTTAGAACCTCTATATAAACTGTTGAGAAACGAAACTAAATTCTTTTGGTCAAATGAATGTGAGAGTGCATTTTCAATTTCTAAACAAGCTATAGCTTCAGACAAGAGTTTAGCACATTTCGATCCAAATATTCCGATAAAATTAGTTTGTGACGCTTCTAAAAATGTGCCATAGGATCAGTGTTACTGCATGTTTATGATGATGGTACCGAAAAACCTATGAGTTTCGCTCCACGAATTATAACAAAATGTGAAGAAAAGTATTCAGTTATACACAAAGAAGCATTGGCTATTTATTGGAGTGTACAAAAATTCTACCAATATTTAATGGGCAATACGTTTATTTTGTGCACTGATCACAAGCCATTGTTGGCATTGTTTGGTGAATCGAAAGGAATTCCGCAAATGGCTGCAGGTCGATTGCAGAGATGGGCCATATTCTTGAGTGGTTTCGATCGCGATTAGCGATAAATTCATTGGATATATCAGAAGTTGGTTTCGATTACTTTAATTTTTTGGTTGAGGATCAGATTCCAATAAAATCTGAAAATATTATTAAAGAATTAAGAACAGATACAGTGCTGAGTAAGGTATATTTATATGTTAGAGATGGTTGGCCAGAGGTTGTACCTGATGAACTCAAAACATTTTCTAATAGGATGACTCAGCTGAGTATTGATAATGGTTTATTGATGTGGGGTTATCGTGTAAATATTCCAAGCAAAATCAGGAAACGAATGCTTGGGGAAATTCATGGTGCTCACAATGGTATTGTTCGAATGAAAGCACTAGCCAGGCAATATTTCTGGTGGCCAAATTTAGATTCGGAAATTGAAGATTATGTGAAATATTGTGAACCATGCATGATAAATTCTAAGACCCCCAATAAAGCTGTTTTGATCAAATTCAATGAAGGAAAACATGTTTTCGATCGAATCCATATTATTTATTTAGGCCCATTCTGTGGAAAGATGTTTTTGATTATTACAGATTCATATTCTAAATGGCCTGAAGTATATGAAATGCCAAAAATTAATTCGTTATCCACTATTGATAAATTGAGGGATTGCTTTTCAAGATTTGGTATTCCAAATACAATTGTATCAGATAACGGTTCCTCTTTAGTTTCTATAGAATTTGAAAAATTTTGTAGAATTAACGGCATAATTCATGTAACTTCCCCACCATATCACCCGGCAATCAATGGTGCAGCTGAAAACAGCGTAAAATCATTTAAGAGTGCAATTAAGAAATTACTGACTGACAATGAAAATGCGTCTTCTGTTAGTATGTCTACTTTGATCAGTAAGTAACTCTCTTCATACAGAAATACTCCACACACTGTTACTGGGGAAACTCCTTCAAAATTAATGTTCAATAGGAAAATAAAAACACGTTTAGATTTTTTAACACGTTCAGCAGCTGATAAGGCAAGAGAAAATCAAATTGAATATCATCATGGTGACAGAATGACCATTTTCGAGGAGGACGAGATAGTAGATGCAAAAGATTTTTGAAATCCTCATAAATCATTTCGGATGAAAGCAGTCATTGTATGACGATTGAGAAAAAAAAATTATTTATGCAAACCTTTGGATGAAAGAGGATTGGAATGGCGCATGCATCTGAACCAAATTGTCAAAGTTGGTAGGTTTTATAATTCCAGTTTGGAAGTTGACAAAAATGTACTGGGCGATTCAAATTCTTCTACAATCATGAACAGGCCTTCTAGACAAATAAGGGCACCCGATCGTTTGAATTTATGAGAATCGCGATCTTGTAGAGGAAGGAATGTAATATAGTTAATTTAGTCTGTAGTCAATTTGTATTTAGACGTACCGTACAAGTATGGTAGAGGTATGAATGTTATGTCAGATGATTGTCAATTAGATAATAAAAGTTCTAGTCTGCAAGTATTATTTCCTTGATTGAACTGATATATTACAAATATCTTAAAACAGATTCAGCTAGAGAACTATATATGACAATCAGGTTTTCATTGTCCAGAATACCCCGTAAGGCGTAGAACTGCCGTATTAACATTCTGAGTCGTTTTACGATATAATTGGCGTGGACTTCCCGTCTCAAATGCTGATCGACCATCACACCTGAATATTTTATGTTCTGAGTTCTTTCTATTCCTGGACATGAACAATGTTTTGTTGTACAGTCCTCGTAATGTATATTAAGGGTATTTTTTTCGGTTTGGTCATTTTGTAATAAGGTAAATGTTATAAATTTTGTTTTGTAAATGTTCAAAGTTAGTAAATTGAAGTTGAGCCATGTTTGTACGTCTTTCAATACCTTTTCCGATTTATCATACACATTTTTCCAAGATTCCCCTGTGATAACGATGGCTGTGTCGTCTGCATATGAGATAAGATGACCATTGAAGTTATTGATTGAACTGATACTGTTAATATATACCAGAAACAGTAATGGGCCTGAAACCGTTCCTTGAGGAACCCCTATTGAGATGTCTCTAGAGCTGCTTAATTGATTATCAATTTTTACTTTTTTAGTTCTATGTGTGAGATAATCTTGTATGAGGAGCGCAGTTGGACCGCGTATTCCATAGCTATTTAACTTATCCATGAGCTTTGCATTACACACAGTGTCGAAGGCTTTGACAAAATCAAGAAAAATTGTTAAACATTTTCCAGATTTATCCAAGGCCCCCACCACCTTATTAATTAGGTCAAGTACTGCATATTCAGTGTTGGATTTTTCTATGAAACTGAACTGTCTAGCAGTAATAACACTGTGTTCATTGAGGAAATTTATTAGACATGTTTTGAGTGTAGTTTCAAAAATTTTCGCAAAGTTATTTATTATGGAGATAGGCCTGTAGTTTCCGAGATTATCGCGCGAGCCGGCTTTGAATATAGGTGTTACACAAGATTCTTTCCACTGAAACGGTATTTTACCAGTTTTGTAGGTTAGATTGATTTTGTATACTAGTGGCGTCAATAGATGTTTATGTATGTTTTTTATAGTAATAGAGCAGATGTCATCAGGTACCGGTGTACAATTATTTTTGAGTTTAACTCTGTTACCGGTCTAAGAAACATTGTGGATTGAATATGTTTGTCCTTCAAAAATGCAGAGGGCAGGAATTTTAGTTTTTCAATTTGTTGTGCCGTTTCTAATCCAACATCAACAAAGTATTCATTGAAACCGTTCAGTTCGATTTCGAATTCAGTTATCAGTTCGCCGTCTTTATTTTCATTATTTATATTCGTGAGAGAATGTTTATTTTTGTTTCTGTTTGTCATGTCATCTACGAGCTCCCAAGTTTTTTGCAGTTTCCTTTATGGGAATTGAGCTTTTCTCTATAACAGTCATTTTTTGTTCGTTTAATTAGGTTGTTCAATTTATTTCTATGACATTTATATTCATCAGTCAGTTCTATTGTTGGTCTCTGTGTTATTTTTTTTTCAAGCAAGTCCCTTTTTTGGATAGGAGCAATGATGTCAGTGGTTATCCATGGTTTTATTTTATGGTCACGTTTCTTGGGTGGTTCAAGGTTGTATGATGCTTCAAGTTTATGAATGAAAATGTCATAATCCGCCTGAGAATCGGTATAAGTAAAAATGTTACCCCAATTTTCTTCGCTCAGTTGACTATTCAAGACGGTGTAATTGATTTTATTTCTGACCGGGATATTATAAGCTTATATCGTCATAGTTACGGTATCAATAAAGAGGGTCATTACTCCCTTGGGACATTATAGATTTTATAATTCCCTCTACCTTTCACAAGTAAAAATAAAATTATATATATATATATATATATATATATATATATATATATATGGGGGGGGGGGGGGGGGGGGTTTTTTTTTTTTTTTTTTTTTTTTTTTTTTATATATATATATATATAGTGAGTAGTAACATTTTTCCGTGTCAGCCAGTCCAGATATATCTTGTTTTCTTTTTGGTATACGGCTTCACTTTTCGATGGAATTAATGATTCTCTTGCTTGTTCAGCTTTTTTCAAAATATCCTCCATTTTATTTGGGGTAGAGAACACGTTTTTACAGCAAGCACAGCTTGATAACAAAGTTCTGTTTATAAACAAGTAACATAGCAACAACCTAGCAACAAGAAAACTCTACTATAATCAACGGTACCTGATTCAAATATACCAGGAAGGTAATGAATTGGTACATTTTTCCGTTTCAAAAATGAACAAAATTTTATTGAAATCGGTCAGAAATAAAATTATCTATGTACCACGGGAATTAATGAGCCTTAATAACCTCAGGCAATTGCTGTCCCTTGGGCCAGAGGCCCTCGGGACGCAAACTTTGCCATCGGTAATTAAGGCCCTCCTAATTCCCTTGATACATAAATAACTATTTCTCAGTGTTTTATTTGTTTTCTTTTCATTATTTGTGTGTTCACGTTCTGTTTCGGAAATTTAAAAATAAACTGGGTAATGGTCTGTAAGGTCGGTTTGAAAAATAATGGGACGAGTGAGAATGTGTTGGATTCATTTTTTTTTTCTTGAGAATACATGGTCTAGAATACTTTTCGATCAATATGTTTACATAGTTGTAAGTGTGGTTTGATTGAACATCCATTAAGTTTATATTTATATCGCCTATAAAAATGTCCAAATCGTTTTTTCCAACGGTTGAGAAGTAATTTTGTAGATCTTCAAGGTAAGTGATTATGTTGATTGATGGTAGCCTGTAAGACGCAGTTATTCTCATGTTGAGGTTGTATATGGTTAATTTCATCAATATTGAATTTGTTTCTGTTAAGTTGATTACTGTTACATCTGGGTTCATACATTCCGTTATATAGACGATAACGCCATCGCTTTGATTTACATTGGAGTTACTGTAGTGTATCGTGTATCCTGATATTGAAAAATCACTCACTGTCTCAACACCCCAAGTCTCAGATAAAACTAAAACATCTATATTATTATGGGTTTTTGTAGATATACTAGTAGTTCATCAAAATTTTTATTAATACTTCTGATGTTGAAATGAATGATAGATAACATACCTTTTTTTTTGCTGTTCTCCCCATTTCCGAAATACTCGTGAGAGTGCTCGTACTTACTCGTCTCTATCTCTTCTCTCTTATCTAGTAGATTGGGAAACTCTAACATTGTATCAATGAAATGTATTCGTAGTCGAAAGACAGTAATGAAGGTTCACCTCCAGATAAAACCATATTTTGAAATTATCCTATTTTTGTGAAAGAATTGTTAAAAGAAAAAGAAAATATTATTGAGAGAGCAATATTCATAGAAGGTACATATTGGTATTCGCACTATAAGAGATAAACTCAGCAAATTCAACGGGGCTACTGAAGCAAAACAGATCCTGTCCAGGTTCATTATTTGAAAAGATTATGGAAGTCTTCATCTGATTTGATGATTGAAATTTTTCCTTTGTAGTTTACAAAAACTTCCCTTGATTGGTCCATACATTTTTCAGGGATACTTTCTCGATTACTTGATTGAGAATCCTAACTCTTGGGCTAGTTAAGTCCTCGCGGAGCACCAGCTTCGTTCCTTTTAGCAGTTTCTTTTTGGAGTAGATCATTTGTTTGGTGGGGTAGTCCTTGAATTTAAGAAAAACCCACGCGGGTTCGTACTCTTTTTTTTGCCTAGTCTGTAGCAGAGTACTATGTCGGTATCTCCTAAACTTACAGACATTTTAAGATTTAGTAGTGGACGAATTTCTTCTCTTAGGTTTTCATTTGGCTGCTCACGATAGTTGAATAGGCGAAGGTTCATCCTTTTTCCATCTTGTTCCATGTTATCGATTTTCCGTTCCAATACCCTCTTATCCTCTGTTAGTGAGTTCATGTCACCATGTATCTTGTTTATTTTGTCAGCTGATATTTTTTTAAATTTATTGATTTCCTTATTCAGGTCAGTGACTTTTTCCTCTATCTCGGCTAGCTTTTTGTTCATAGTTTTTGTGACTGCCTCGGCTACACTCTCTGCTATTCTCGCCATGAAGGTCTCGTCCTAGAGAATATTCAGCATTATGGTGTTTACCGATGATTTTATTTCATCCGCTAATTCTCTGGTTATCACCATTTTCGTTTTTTATCTTGTTATGCGAGTAGATCTTCACTAATGAAATCGGGTAGTTTCAAAATATCTAAGTTTTAACACTCATTCACCACTGTTGTGAATTGATTTATCGGGAGCGACACAAAACACGACTACTCTCGGCTTGCCATATTCATTCAATCTCTGTTCATGATTCTATATTGGCTATCTCAAGTTTCAGAGGGATAAGTCCTAGGTTATTCTCTTGATCGTGATGAGATTTTTTTTTCCCGAATTCCGAAGTTTCTAGACAATTTGAAAAATGATTATCGATTCATTTTTGTCAGGGGTCGGAAGTTGACACTGTCTACATGTCACGGTTGACTTTTGTTATTTGCGTTAGTTTTTTAAAATTTATCAGCATATTTTTTTCTGATACAATTTTTCAAATACGTTCTCTTGTTTTGAATGGAACTGGGTCATTGCTATTTTTCTTTTTTCTATGACTTTTTCTTTATCATTGATTGAATCAGTGTTGATCATTGCATATCGAATCCAAGATGTTTCTTTATGTTCATTAATGTAGTTATTCAAAAGAACTCAATCGATTTCTATATCGAAAAGTCGTTGGCTGAAATATGTCCACCTATGATGTCAATTGTTTTGAATCTTGTCACGGAGTGTATAATGTAATTATATGCCAGATCTGCGTATAACATCTTCATTTTTGGAGAGGTTATCAAAAACCATCTCGTGGAATCTTTCTATCTTTCCATTCAACTGAAGATGATCGGCTGACACAAGATGTATTTCCATTTTATGAAACGCTAGCAGTTCTGATATGGGAGAATTGTTTAATTCTTTTCCATTATCAACGATAATGTGATTAGGTTTACCGTGATGAGGTACGCTTCTGCGTATTTGGAAAAACTATCTATTATGGTAAGAAATTTTATATTTTGAAGGTGAATGTATCCATGTGAATATTTTCAAAGAACTTTGTGGCTGTGGAAGTGATATTAAGTTTTATATTGATGGGTTTCTGCTCATATTATATCATTTATCAACTATTGTTCGTGTACAATGCTGACTTCCCTCGTAGTCTAGTAGTCCTGCAGAGTAGACGTGTTTTGTGTGAGTTCCATTTCATTCTGAAGAAGAAAAATGCATACACATATGTACAAAATTGTGCATAGAAGTGTTTTGTTTCCTAAATCTAATACTGCGATTTACACAAAAAGGCAAAAACCGGGTTAAGTTGAGATATTTGTGATATTCTGTATTCGATCTTTTCCACAGCCAGTGGTGTATCGGGGTATGTCAACCCAAGTTTGTGAATGCTGTTCAGAAGGCACTAAACCTCATCTACTCTTTACTTTACCGATTTAAAGTGCTCGAGGTGCTCTGGCAGGGATGTCGAGAAGATAATTATATCAACGAGGTGAACCAGGCATATCTTATTCCGTATACCACGTAATATATTATCAATTCTTAAGCCCGAATGGCATTCTCAGGTATGCTCATCATGACTTTGTTTCGTGTTACAAGCTGTTTTCCCGATATCGCGTTCCTCTATTCAAATCTGGTGGAAACCGCTGTCCAAGTCTGAAGTCGTACTGGCATTTTCCCCTCCACTTTTGCTTTCCAGAGGCATCTGCCTTTTTTGGGGTGTCCAAAATAGGTGATGACCAAGGAAAGCAGCTTGGCCTGATAATCTTCTGCTCGAGCAGTTTTTTGATCTGATTCTCCACTTTCTGTTTATAAATGGATACCGACCGGTGGGATTCGATATATATTAGCACATCAGAGGATGATTTTATTATTAGTATTATTACTATTACAGTAAAAATATCTGATTATTTTTTGCTTAGTGAAAGTTATAGTATACATAGTATTTTAAAGAAATCTAGTGTTTGTTTAGGGGTCTCATCAGAATTTTGAGGTTCAAATTCTCGAAGTTTGTCTCTTTCGAAATCTTCAACTGCCAAATGTTCTGAGGAGTTTGACGTCACAGGTTCAGTTGTGTGGTTCTACACAGTAGTAACAGCCTGCCTTCCTAAGCAGGTGTCAAGCAGCAAACGTTGGTGAGGTATTACGACTCCTATAATTTGAATGAAAGTTCTGATTTGAACAACCTCTTCTGATCAAGCAGCTATAGTTATTAGATTCAACTCGTCTTGTGAAATCGAAGTATGATTATTGAAAGAAAGCTAATGAGATATCCTTCACGAAAATCTAAATTGGCTTATAGAAGCTTGATATTTTCGAGACCAATTAAATTTAAAAAAAATGTTGGGAAATCTGAAGGGGAAAGATTTCAAATATTTTTTTTCTGGCGAATTGAATAATTTTGCACGAGCACTGAATTTGTGTGCAGATTTTTGGAATAAAGTCGACCCAATGAATGGATCATATTTTATCAAGTTTGGAAACAGTACCTGAGCGATTTCACGATCAATAAAAGATTTTGTAGAACCCCAATTGAATGAAAATTTTGCATTATACTCTGGGGAAGATATGTATGACAGTTCGCTGGAGTTAGAGTTTCAGGACCTGAGTCAGATTGTTCGTATCTGAACGTCCTGCTATTTTTCTTCAGTATCGTTCAAATATAATTCCTGATTTTCATCAGCATTATAGTGTTCTGAATTTCCATCCAAATTATCATCAGAATTATATTCTTGCTCTGGATTATTATTATTTTCAGTGAATGAATCGCTTACAACTGTAAAAATTCTTCTGAAATGGAATCTGTTGTTGAAATGAATTCGAAGGTCCCTGCCTATCAGTTGAGAAATTTCTGTTCAAAATGCTCATAGGGGTTTGTTTATGAAATTTATTGCGAGTGGATACAATCATAGACGTAGGTTTGGAAAATTCTGATTCTGCTTCTGGAAACATTCCTGTTTTGCATTGTTTGTTTGAAAACTCGTCAATTCGTAAAAAACCTTTTGTGGTTGATTGGTTAGTCTAGGTTATATGGGTATGTAATGGTTGACAAGTGACAAGGAGATGCATTTTTCGATCTGAAGAAATCATAAGGTGTATTAAAATTGTTTGAAAAAGATTGAGTTTGTCTGCTTTGTATTCGCGCCCTCGAAGGCGGTAAATTTGGTGTAAATGAAGCTCTATTCTGAAAGTATTTTGAGAGTAAAGATACTGTATAACTCTTCCTCCAATACTTTGGAAGCTTTCGTCGTTTCATGTACTTTAATATAACTACATAAAAAATTCAATATATTCGAACATCTATCATAAATTGTTGGGGCTTTTTCGTTCTGTGCCTGTCTTGGCACCACTAGATCCTTATTCAAGCAAGAGGCATCTCTTCGATGGGCAAATTCAATAGTCAATGCAATTTTCAATTCTTGACAATTTGAAACATAATGTATATTCGCCATTACTACTTTAACGTTGCTTGATAATTTCGAAACAAGACAGTTCAACAAGCAAATGTTTTGGATTTTTTTTACGTGAGCTGCGTCATAAAAAATTGTTATAATGGAATCACATACAGATAGGTATCTATTAAGATCATTAGGACGCTGCCAAACTCTGGCACACACTTCTGGCTTGAATTGATTTCACATATTCATCGTTAAATTCTGCAAGTCATTTACTGAAGCACTCACTGGGTCGGAGGGTTTTTTGCGTTCGAATTCGAACTTTGGACAATATCTATTGATATTTCCAATGGCATCGGATATCGAAATAACTAATAGGAAAAATCGCAAAGGCTTTGAGCATCGTTTCATAGAGTATGCCACTAGTTCCTCGAATTCGAATTCCCCAGGAAGACTGCCTTGCAAGTTCGGACGATTCTTTTTCAATGCACGATGATATGACTTTCGAGGGTAGCTTCAGGTCCACGGCGGACTGGGTTTCTTGAGTTTGGAAGAGTCGCTTCTTCGAAAACACTTCCACAGCATCAAACAACAATTTCAATACAGAAATTGCGCGTTCGATATTTTCGATTTTAAGTATCCCATTGACTGCGTCAAATATAACCTTTTCATAAATCGAAATTCATTTCGAAAATACGTTTGAAGAGTTTAACAGTTACGAATATAGACCAAGAGCCCGTGTCACTATTTTTGGTAGTGATAAGTTTACGCCCATCGACCACTGAAACTTGTATTATCGATGTCGACGATGCTACAGAGATTCTCGCCATACATGATTTCCGGGGCGAAGTTGGGGTAGGGGGCTGACCGATCTGTATAAAAAAAGTGAGCAAAATTTGTCGTAAGTTTACGACTGAGAACATTGGGAAAGCAAAGATTTCAGGAAAATAATCCGACGCTCGCTTATTGTCAGTCGCCTACATCGTGGCGTTCACCCGCTACAACACTCGATATATGTATAAAAAAAAAACAACAACAAAGAAGAACCTGTTTACAACTGACAGTGGAGCAGATCTTATCATTAGCATTTTAATGACACAAATTTCGCAGGCCAGCCTTATTCAATGGGGCGGAAGGGCGCTGGGCCCACCTGTTTCGGAAGAATTTTCAAGTATTTTTTTATGATAAGCTTACATTTCAAAATTTGGGAGCAAGTTATCTATTATACATAAATCGAGAATCTATTACCGTAAGTCACGTACTACGTGGCAAAAAGAAACTGGGCCCTTGAAAATGTGCAAAAATATTCAGGTATAGGTAGTTCAATATTGAAAGTTTTTGCTCACGGTGTGCCACCTTTGCCTGTCACCCATTCTGTGTGGGAGTCCGACAAAAATTGAAAACAAGCATTGTATATATGTATAAAAGGTGTCTCGAAATTGCATAGATAAATTTCAACTACAGGAAGAGTTGAAGAAGTTCACACACAAACATGTGTCCGGGAATGGTCCCTTAGGGAGTTATGGCCATTTTAAGGCGTGCCCAAGATGAAGGCCCCATATGTTGAACTTCTACCTAAATGAGCTACAGCCATTTGAATTCGCAACTTTCGGGATGGTTTTGATCTGAAATCTCCGAAACGGTACTTTACAATAAAATTAAATTCCTAGAGTTGATAATCCTTTTTATCACGGATGAAAAGTATTAACATTCCTTTCAATATTCCATTCAGGGGTGGGTCAAACTCCAACTTTTTTTCGCATGTTTTTTTTTTTTGAGGTTTCAATCGCAGATTATTGAATTCTACAGTTTTTTACACAAAAATGTATTCTTGTTCAATTTGGAAATAATGCTTGATCAAATCATCAGAAGTAACGATATCGAATGAAAAAAAAAATTATAACAACTGAATAGCGCTAACAACAAAAAACTGAAGCGTACATTTATACCACAAATTTCCCAGATTATAATTTCATTAATATCCAAAACCGTTGGAAGTTAAAAAAACAACTCAAAATTTGAACTTTATCTCCCACATTAGCAACATTTTATAGGAGCAAGTTGGGTCAAATTGTTATATTTTGAAGTGAGGATTCTGCCATTTCTATATGTTATGACACTATATGGTAAAACACGATTAAATTTCTGTGGAAATTCAATGTGGAGAATCAAGTACAGTGATACAGATAGTTATTATTTTGTGACGGTAAACTCAGATGTCGGCAACAGGATCGTACTGGGGTTCCAATTTGGTTTGGAAAAAAAAACGAATCATGAACTGAAATACCTATATTCATTCTTGAAATGCATAGTCAAGAAATATAAATAAAAATCACAGCATAGAGGGTACGGACATTCGGAAATTGCAAGTAATCTCTGAATATACAGATCAGGGTGCTTCGCGCGACGCTGCATTTGTTGACTGACAACATTCCACCGATACATGAGATGACTGACACGTGAATTGATCGATCCAGCAGAGTCCACTTCAGGTATGTTTCGAACTGTCAGTCGTCAAATTGCTGTATTGAAAAATTTAGAGCCGATGTTTCAATAATTGTCATATACCTGCACATCGCAAATGCAAGAAACTTGTCAGTTTAGCTACCAAGTGAGCTTTATCCATGCAATAAACAGCTGAGAAAGGTGTTTTCATATTCACGTACTTACGTTGTACCTAAATGTTTGATTGTCAGTCACAAACATATGAATTTTTTGATAAAAATGTAGCCAAGCTTTATAGAGCGCTATTCCAGGAACTTGTTTTTACGAACGGCAATATTTGCACCCCTTGTTTCATGACTGTTGATTGCATTCATCAATTGGACAGTTGAAATTGAACATTATTGTGAAGGAATCAGTCGTGAGCATATCATAAAAAATAACTTAGAAATTCTTCCGAAACAGGTGGGCCCAGCGCCCTTCCGCCCCATTGAATAAGGCTGGCCTGCGAAATTTGTGTCATTAAAATGCTAATGGTAAGATCTGCCCCATTGTCAGTTGTAAACTGGTTTTTCTTTGTTGTTGTTTTTTTTTATACATATTTCGAGGGTTGTAGCGGGTGAACGCCACGATGTAGGCGACTGACAATAAGCGAGCGTCGGATTATTTTCCTGAAATCTTTGCTTTCCCAATGTTCTCAGTCGTAAACTTACGACAAATTTTGCTCACTTTTTTTATACAGATCGGTCAGCCTCCTTCCCTAACTTCCCCCCGGAAATAATGAATGGCGAGAATTTCTGTCGCATCGTCGACATCGATAATACAAGTTTCAGTGGTCGATGGGCGTAAACTTATCACTACCAAAAATAGTGACACGGGCTCTTGGTCTAATAGAATGAATTTCCGAACAAAAAAAACTGGAACATCAGTTTCCAGGAATCGGCGAAAATTGCATCAGCATTGTTGGCGATTCACATGGGAACGAGCGAAATAATTCACGATATTTATCTGTCTAAATCGTATCAGCGAAATGACTAGAAATTATCTTTTTGCTATTCAGACGACAATGGCAATTTCCATAATCGATATCGCATCTATAAATATGAAATCGGACTCCTAAAGGACCGCTCCGTTTCAAGCTATTCCATCAAATTTTATAACTCTTTCATTGGAAGCCTATCGCATTGAAACACTGTTCGTTCGTTAACTCAACAGAAATAATGAATGATAATTCTTCGAGTGTTGCTGAATAAAGAGTTATGATTCCATTCTCCATAATGTGATAACATCCACTTGATATAACCATATCAGCACATCACCCATAGAAAGTTTTTCATTCACATTATCTTATGTCTCCTGGGTGTATTATATTTCGAAGTCGTGCGTCGTTGATCGTGAGATAAAATGAAATATTTGCGGTTGAGCCTATAATGGAATATATGCGTTAAACTCAGATCCAGTGAGTTTGTTTCGGTGTTTGCTGGATATACGTTGTTCTTGAAAGGGTATATTGTAATTTGATATAATGAAATATGGGAAGGATGAGTAAATGGGTTGGAATTGAGGACGACCTCAATGCCTCAACAAACGAGACGATTCATAGAGGCTTCCCAATATCTAGAAACCATTACTATTCTATCGAACAAATCCTTCGATTAATCCTTTTCAAACCAGACCTACATCGGGTTCGACCACATGTTTAACATCGTCGAACTCTCGTATAGCTATAAATACCACTTCGCTATCCACAAAACCTTTGGCAAGATGAGAGTCACGAAGAAGAACGTCAGAGGATATATATATATATATATATATATATATATATATATATATATATATATATATATATATATATATATATATATATATATATAAATTAGGGAGAATTGGGGGAGAATATTACAATTATCATAACTAGAAAAGGCTGAATATTTAACCTGAACTCTAATCATCCATAGAAACCAAGAAAATACTACCAATATGGAGGTGGCCATGCGTTCATCCATGTATTTGGTGGTGGACGAGGGGCGCGCGTCCCATTCCGTCAAAGGTCGTTTCAATAGCATATATTAACATGGCTAGCCATGGTAGACAAGATGCTGGAAACGAACTGATGTGATTGATACCGATTCAAATGATGATGAGAATACTTTATTTTTCATGAAATTGTAAACCCAACTGACGATAATATAAACAGAATAATAATTCCTAGAGGAAATTCATAACTGGAAATATTTTCTGATGAAATCATCGTATTTGGCATGCTTGTTAACACCACTAATGTCGTCGATTCTGTCTCGCAATAATACAAACCAGTCTTCCATTAATTGAATTTTCGTTGAAAAAATCATTAGTCCCAGCACAAACACATTGCTGGGAAATATTTTGGATGAAATCATTGTATTTGGCATGCTTGTTAACCCCAATAGTGTCGCTGATTTTGTCACGCTTAAATATACCCCCGTCTTCCTCAGTTTGATTTTCATTAAAAAAAACGTTAGTCCTTGCAGGAAAACATTGCTGGGAATACTCATTCATGGGATTATCGTATTTGGCATGCTTGTCAGCCTTAATAGGGTCGCTAATTTTGTCTCGCAAAAATACACCCCCGTCCACTCTTTTATCAGTTTGCAGAGACACATTGCTGGGAACATGTTTCCATGAAATCATCTTATTTGGCATACCATAGGGTAGCTGATTCTGTGTCGCAAAAATACACCCCCCTTTACCCTGAGTTGCATTTTCATCAAAAAATCATGAGTCCTCGCAGAAACACATTGCTGTTGGAAAAAATATACTCCCTTCTACCCTTAGTTGAATTTTCATCATAAAAATCATAGGTCCTTGTAGAAACACATTGCTGGTTATATTTTATCATGAAATCATCGTAATTCGAATCATCGTTAGCCCCGAAGGAGCACTGATTTTGTCTCGCAAAAATACATCCTCCTCTTCCCCTTATCAAATTTTCATGAAAAAATGATGAGTCTTCGCAGAAAGACATTACTGGAAATATTTTTTCACGAATTCATCGTATTGGCATGCTCGGTAGCCCCAATAGGGACGCTGAAAAATATACCCCCTGTTACGTTCAAATTTGCTGCTAAGTCATACTCCTAAATAATGAAGGACCCTATGAAGGTAATAGCTGGCATTCATTCACACAATGAACATTGTATGTAGTAGAGGGGTTACATTTCTTGACATAGCTGCTCCACGTAAAGAGGTCACTTTGGGACAATGTATTGAAAAACCCTGTACAATCGTGATCGTTAGTTTGTGCTGGCGGTAAACCGCTTATTGATAATTATTCGTCACTTCACCAGCAAATCTACTTTCTTCGGTCTACAGGTATTTCGTAGTATAACGTTCAGTATTACCTTTCCCGGACACTGAAACCTTTTTATAAACCAGTTGACTCCTTCCTTTCTGCCTCTCAAATTTCCCAATCGTTTCACTTCGGATCAATACGGTGACTTATCTGAAGAATTTAGTATTAAAGTTATTTCAATCAAGGTTGGGTCTGTGTTAGGACGAAGTCAAATGTAGCTGTGAGTCGTGATGGTGAGCTAACTTGTGAAAATTATGATATCTAGAATTATCCTTCAATGGGATACATTTTTCGAGTCAACATTGTTGAAGTTGGGTATAACTGGTAGTATCGGAGTGCATAATCTGATATTCACCCGATTTTTGAACTCTGCGGAGGATTTGTTGTATACCTCGCCTCGCCATACGTGCAGAGAGCAGAGTCCTGTATTCTTGTATCATTGTATCCATCAGATTTCATAAGGCCGAAAATCGCTCAACGTAAAAAAAGCTCATGTAACTGGCGAAATTCGAATAGGAAAAATAAAAAGAAACCTCTCACGGCCAGGGAACTCTGGGACTTCCTGGGACTTTTCGAAGTTTGGAATTTTGGGATTCGTGGATTTTGGTTGGAACCTACCGCTGGACAATTATTGGTACCCGGCTGTATATAACGTGATCTACTGTCAAAATATACAGAGGGTGATCTTCCGAATAGTTCAAGTATATACATGGTGATTCAATATTCGATATATATAGGGTGAACCTGGCATATCTTGCTGGACTGTCTGGAATTCCACTACAAACAGGGTTGAGTTGCTGGATCATATACACCTTCGAGTTTGGGATGAGGAAGATTCCTCATATACAAGATGCACGCAAGTGTTGAAAAACTGCTTAACTATCGCTTATTTGCTACATATACATATTCTTCTACAATCTGATTGATACCTATTGTGTGAATTTTTAGACTGTCGAGGGTAAGCAACTTCATATTTTTCATTATTGCTATTCGCGGTGCAATAGTTTTGGTTATATTTTGCTCATTCTTGTTTATTACTTATTCTTTACGATATCATTCTGGTGTATTTGATATATATCGTGAGACGGAAATTGAAGATAAGATCTGTGGTATATTTTGAAATGATATTAAGCGCATGCGCCTGAGCTCAAGCGACGCTTCGTTAATTGCTCATCCGATACCCCCGTCAGTTTCCGTGTTGGTGATCTGGTAGTCGTTTCAATTTATACAAAGACAATTATTTCATTCTGTTGTGCTTATTGCTTATCGGTACTTGTTAGTATTACTTGCTAGCGCTCATAAGTTGTCAATACTGCTCATTATTACTTCACTGCTTGTATTGCTTATTATAGCTTATTTTTATTTATTTATTTATTTATTTATACACGGGTAAGTAACCCCCATTACACTGTATGATACATGGTAAAATTATGAATAATGAATATTCTACCTTAATACTTATTAACTAGATACATATTTACATAACATAACAATATAAGACTTACACAATACATACAAGAAATTGAAATCAATATGTCGCATTGAATTTTTGAATCTTCTGATAGTACAACCTAAAACCTCTATATCAAAATCATTCATAATTTGCAATGTCCTTTCAATTGGAGTATGTCGGCCATAATTTGTGGCATGAAATGAGATTTTGAATGATTTTGGAAATCTTAGCGACCTATTCGGAACATTGAAATGAATAATTTCGAGTAGTTCTGGACAGTTCACGGTTCCATTCAACAATCTGAATACAAAAGTTAAATCTAGCTGAAGTCTTTTATTTCGTAATGACATTAAGTTGAGTTCGTTCATGATATGCGAGTATTGATGGTTCTCTGTGCGAATATTCAATTTAAATGCACAAAACCGCAAAAATTTATTTTGAACTCTTTCAATTATTGTGTTATGAGTCTGGTAGAACGGAGCTCAAACTATAGACGCGTAATTCAATTTAGAGACGACTAATGACAAATACACTTTTCTAATTGAATTTATCGAAAATTCAGAACAATTGCGGAGCACCATTCCCAAAATTGCTCCAAGCATTCGGTTATAGTTGACTGTTGTATATGAAATTTATCTGCATTGCACGAACTTGCTCAGGAATCATCAATTTGTTGAAGCTTACGATTATCACTAATGAGTTTGTTCAAGTACTTTTTTTTAAGGCAACAATACCTAGTGAGGTGTTCATTGGTAATTAATGAATATATAATGTACTTTTTTTCCCCACTCAATAAACGGATTCATCTAGTACAATTGTTTACATTTCAATTTTGTTGGTGGATTTAAAGATTGGATTACGTTTGATTGGCATTTGGATGGGAGTCAATTTGCCTGGCGCCCTTTCAACACCTTTCGTTTATAGATTTGATAATTATTGATCGAACCTACTTATCTCCACTGGAGTCAGCCGCGAGTGCCCACTTGTCCTGCGACAACTGTGGTCAAGACATTTTTGTACATTTAGTCCTTCGTTGTATAACGAGTCACCCCTTCTTCCCTCACTTGAATTTTCATCAATAAAATCATAAGTCGTTGCAGAAACACATTGCCGGGAATAGTTCCTCATCGTATTTGGCATCTTCGTTAGCCCCAGAAGGGTCACTTAGTTGAATTCAGAAACAATTACTGGGAATATTTTTTTATGAAATCGTCGTATTTGACATGCTTGTTAGTCCCGATAGTCATGACCCGAAGACGATTGCGGATACCAGCAAACGAAACGTCGTGAGCACACTCAAATTATTGAAACTTGGTTTCAACATTCATTCATAAAATATCATATGACAAAATGGTTAAGGTCTTCGCGGCCGAGATTTTCAGTACTAATACTTTTCTTCGGATTTGAAGGCCATCGTTCTTTGGAATTTCTTCCTAACGTTTAACTAACGCGAGTGGCTATCTTCTTCAGAGGCTCACTCATCTTGACTATTATTCCGATGACTGAACGTTTCGATTTCGTGAGGCGTATTTATATTGATGTAGGTAGTCTGGAATGTTGATTACTTCTGTCGGATTCGGAGAATAATCATCATCTTCAATTGCCGCACTACCTGCCGTGATTTCATCAGTTATTCTTGAAGGAATCCACAATATTTTTTTCCTATATCATAAATTCAATATTGCATCGTGCCTCAGATCTCAAGAGAACCCCCGATATTCAAAGATGTTATGAACACGCTGCCTAAACACCAGAGAGAATTTTTCAAAGATCATCAAGAAAACACAAATCCGGTATTGGAATTTTTCGAAGATCATATGTGGTGAACACGTTACATCATGACGAAAGCATTTGAACGATTTTGTCCCTATATCTGAGTTATTCAAAATTATACACCGTTTGTGGAGAGAAATATATCAATTTTTATAATAGGAATCGCGAAACATTCTTATGTGGTGAACACGCTATGTCAATACCAAAAAGGATTTTAACGATTTTATTTTTTAACTGAAAAACACACAGAGATAAAAAAAATCGAAGAGACCACTATTTTGCGCATGAGGGCATATGAAAAATAGAATTCGTTTCATCCAACATTATTCCGTAAAAAAACATTTGTCAGTGAGAGAAAAAAAAATCACCATACAACATGAACTGAGCTTTTTGTGAAGTTATTTTTCTTCGAAAAAAGAAAATTAAAACAAATTGAAAAAAAATAAATTAAAGATGAAAATGTATAACTATTTTCATTGGGAAGAATGAAATCCTCGAATCGTACGACGGCACCAAATGTTATGTCAAATTTGAAATAATTTGACAAATGTCAATCACGAGAATTGTCTTTACGAGGTATCTGCATTTGAAAAGGAATTTGCCTGGAACTTTTGAGAACGGGAGCAGATTAAGTTTCCAAAACTTTAAGAGATAAGTATTTTCATATATATCGGTTCTTATTATTTTTTTGAAAGGCAAAATTTGAGTTATACGAGAAGTTGCTGACTAATTGCACTTGTTCTATCCAGAAAGAACTGTTTTTCGATAGACGCAGCAACTTTTCGGGGTAGATTGAAAATCTGCTCTTCTACACTTGTATGGATTCCAATAATAATTCTTATTTTTCAGATTGTGGTAGGTTACAAACTCGAAAAACTACGGAACAAATATTGATCCACCACAAGAAAATGACGTTCAAACAATACTTTGAATAATATTTCATATTCGATATTTCGATTTTCTGTAACAACATTATTCTCTCTGATCAATCAATCCTCAATTTCAATATTGACCAAAAAAAACATTTCAATCTTTCGTTTGGGATTGGAATTTTTTACTTGATTTGTACTTTCATCTTTTTGTTAGTAGCCACATGTTTCAATAGAGTTAATAATGTCGACAATGAAAGTCCGAACAATAATTGTTGTTCGTTTCCGTTAACCAGCTGACGAACGTCAACCCTCAGAAGTCGAAACTTGTGCGAGCAATGGATCAACGAGGCCTTACCTTTTAACGTGCGATTACCCAGCACGGTGGACCGGCGAGGATTCGAACCCCGGCCTTCCGCTTGATAGGTAGATATGCTAACCACTACACTACCGAGACTGATGAGAATGATTCAAGGATTCATGATTTTTTCTAATGTGTATGTAATGAGACGAAATCAGCGGCCCTAGTGCTTCTGCAAGGACCTATGATTTTTTCGACAAAAATTCAACTGAGGGTAGACGGGGGTGTATTTTTGCAAGACAAAATCATCGACCCTATCGGACCTAACAAGAGTGCCAAATACGATGGTTTCATTTAGAAATACTTCCAGCAATGAGTTTCTGCAACAACTCACGATTTTTCTCAATGAAAATTCAATTAGTGGTAGACGGGGGGTGTATTTTTGCGAGACGAAATCAGTGACCCGATTGGAGCTAACAAGCATGCCAAAAACTATGATTTCATGAAAAAATATTGGCAGCAATGTGTTTCTGCAAGGAATCATGATTCTTTGATGAAATTTCGACTAAGGGTAGACGGGGGTGTATTTCTGCGAGACAAAATCAGCGACCCTATTGAGGTTGACGAGCATGCCAAATATGATGTTTCCATTTGTAGCAGATTTATTTGCCTAACGTGAATGAAGATATAACATGTAATTATAGTTGCCTAGTTCCCCCTGTATTCGGAAGCCTGAGAAGTTAGTTTCCTTCACGGTAGTACTGCGCGTATATGGCTTTGCTCGATAGAGGGCGCCACACCTTCTACTCTTGCGGAAAAATGTTTTCATATTCGAATTGCAAAAACTAGTCAAATTCCTGGACGAAATTATCTGCGTCTTCGCGTCCTTTTCAGTGCTGATTTCTCAGACAGAAACATCTCAAATGTGCTTGGGTTTTTTTCCTATAGCAAAATTTCGAAGGTTCTTGCTTGTACCCGTATTTTTTGTAGGTATCGAATTATGTGAAAGTGAACTTGCTGTAATTTTCCAAATATTGTTATATTGAATCCTATGATATACTCTGCTCTCCAGATTCGTTAAATTCAAATGTTAGTCTAACAAAGCTTTTGTCACTGGGCCTACTTTGCCATTTTGTTATTGCAAAGTAAATTACTTATGACTGTGACTTTGTATTCGTGTGAAAACGTATTGTTATTCATTGTAGCTATTGGTGATGAAACAGTTTCCTCCATCTTTTTGTTAAAATCGGGAGAACTAAGGTGGTGAAGAAATATACTATAGTTAAGGAGACCAAAGGCTTCTAATCCAAGAACCCACAGAAACTTCGGAAATCGCGCCGACCCTGAGAATATCCTCTACACATTCGATAATATTCCCAGCAATGTGTTTCTGCAAGGACATATAATTTTTTAATAAAAATCAACTAAGGGTAGACGTGGGACAAGCATGCCAAATATTGCCAGCAACAAATTTCCTGTAGGAATGACTTTTCCGTTAGTATTATAATCAGTTGGGTTATCATTTCATGAAAAGAAAAAGTATTTCCATCATCATTTGAATCGTTATCAATCACATCAGTTCGTTTCCAGCAACTAGTCTACCAATGGATTAATGTCCATGGCTTGTCATATGAATATGTGCGGTGAAACGACCTATGGCGGAATAGCGCGCGCGCCCCTCTTTCACCAAGCACATGGATGAAAACGCGTGATCACCTTCACGCCACTGAAAATACTTCCAGTATGACAGAAATCACAGTTTCTGAAGCAAGTTAGGTTGATCCGTAACAGTTCTTCGTGCTAGACTAAACCAATAGCTAACAGCCAACTTTTTCCGAAAGAATAAGTAAATTTTTCATCATAATGCAATACTGATTAATCAGAAATTATAATTTGGGAAAATGAGCAGAACCAAAAGAATAAAAATTAACTTAGATGTCATAGAATCCACCCAAGTGAATTTAATTTTCGAAAAAAAAAGTGCGTGAGAAAGAAGTGTTGACGGAAAAATCACGAATGTCAATCGTTCACCGAGCAAAGAAAGGTTGATATGAAGAAAGTAATATACAGAGCAAGAATATTTATTTGAAACAATATTTATCTTCTGATCCCAACAACCTCCCCACCGGCTTGATAGCTTTCATCAGAACAAAATGGAAGTGGACATAATTTCGTGATTGGTCCAGTTGAGCATCCGTTCATTGTATGAATTCTACAACTCGAACCTTGTTATCGGATCCTGGCATTACCTCTACAATGCGAGCTGGTCGCCATTCCAACGGTGGAATATCATCCTCCTTTATTAAAACTAAATCATTGACTTTCAAATTCTCATATACTTTGGTCCATTTTGGTTTATGTTTCCAAAAGGATTGTCTAATTTTTTGACAACACTCTCAGGCCTTTAGCCTATTGTCGGGAACCTCAGATATATGGAGTTCCGGAAAAGAAATTGATGATTCTCCTATTAAAAAATTACTGGGTTTAAGACACGAGTAATCTTCTGGATCTGTTGAAATGGGAGAGAGAGGCCTAGGGATCAGTATAGCTTCAATTCGACATAAAATAGTTGTGATTTGTTCAAAGTTCAGAATACTTTTTCCCATAACCCGTTTGAGAAAAAATTTTGTAGATTTTATATCGGCTTCCCACAATCCTCCCCAGTGTGGACTATTGAAGGGTATAAACTTCCACTGTATTTCCTCCGTAGATAGAAAAACATTCACAAAATTTCCCTTTTCTCGAGAAAAATTATAAATTTCTCTAAGTGAGTTATTAGCGCCCTGAAAATTAGTTCCATTGTCGCTGTATATTATTTGAGGACGAGCTATGAATCTTTTGAGTGTTGAAATGAATGCATCTGTTGATAGACTGAAAACAAGTTCGATGTGAACTGCTTTTGTAACCATACAAACAAACAACGAAATATATGCTTTGGAGATCGCTGCTTTTCGAAGACGAGATTCGTTCACTGCAATAGGACCGCCAAAGTCAACCCCTACTTTGAGAAAAAGACGTACAATAGAAAGTCTATGAGAGGGTGAAGAACCCATTATTTGCTGAGACGACGATGCTTTGAATCTAAAACAAGTAACGCAATTTTTAACTTCTCGTTTGATTGGTCTCAATCCATTTATCGGCCAAAATCTCAACCTGAGATGAGAAAGAATAGTTTGTTGCCCTGCATGATGTAAATCCAAATGTTCTTCTCTATAGAGCAGTTTCACAACATGGTTTTTTGGTGGCAGAATGATAGGATGTTTTTGAGCAAAAGATAAATTGGATTGAGATAACCTTCCTCCCACACGAAATATACCTCCTTCATCTATAAAAGGACTCAATTGTGCTATAGCACGTGATTTCAGAAGCATTTTTTATTTGATATCTCCAATTTCGTTTCTGAAATGAAGACGTTGAATACACCTAATTATAACCTTCAAAGAATTTTGTAATGAATCAAAATGAAGAGGGCCAATTTACTTTTAACCTTCGAACAATCATTTGCGAATCGTAGACAACACGCTATTGCCCGTTGAAGTCGACGAAATTCCGAAAATCTTGAAAATATTTCCATCACTTCTGAAAATTCTTTCGAAGATACGAGAGTTATCAACTTTTGTTCAGGAAGAGAATCCATTCTTATCGAAGAAATATTTTCGAACTTCAAATCATGATCTTTCAGAAATTTTGGTCCGTACCACCATTGTTCACAAGATATCAAATTGATTGGATCCAAACTACGAGATATGTAATCAGCAGGATTTTTTTCAGAAGGTATATGTTGCCGATCAACATTAGGAGTAAGTTCCTGTATCTCTGATACCCGATTGCATACAAATGTGTTCCACCTAGTAGGTACATCCTGTAACCAACATAAAACAATTTGAGAATCACACCACAAAACGACTTTAGAAAACTTGATTCGGAAAATCGTACATATTTTGTGACATAACTTAGCCATGAGTAGAGCAACACATAATTCCGGTTTTGGAAGAGGGATTACCTTTTGTGGAACTACCCTTGATTTAGAACAAATCAACCTGCAACTTATTTCCTTGTTAACAGTTCTTGAGTAAAAATATCTTCCATAAGCCTTGAGAGGTGCGTCTGAGAACCCATGTAATTCGAAATACTCTATTTCGTATATAAAATGTAACAATCGAGGAGTTCTTAGGTTATCGAGTAAAGGAATATATTTTGAAAATATTTTCCATTCATGACATAAATCTGTAGGTAGAGAATCATCCCAGCCTAGTTTCCGACTCCAGATATTTTTCATTAAAATTTTATCAACCACTATAATTGGACATATGAAACCTAATGGATCGAAAAGCCTTGCAATATGCGAAAGAACATTTCTTTTCGTTATGGGTATATTTTCTTCGAAAGCAAAACCACAAAGCTTGAAATTATCTGATGAAGGTTGCCAAGATATTCCTAAAACCTTGTTTAAGTATCCATCTGCATGAATTTCGACATCTCCATTGATATGTGTTTCAAAAGGTCCTTGACTTTTCCTACCCGATGACCCTTCAACCTTATTCTGAATAGATGATTGAGATGAATCCTGAAGCTCGAGAAATTCAACAATATTCGATACCAACTTATGTAGCTTGAAACCTGCTGGAGATAACAAATCTATCTATCAGTTCTTCACGTAACTGCGCAAGTTTCTGGAGAGAATCAGCTCCAGCATGAATATCATCCACATAGCACTGTTTGAGAAGGACCTGTGATGCTTGCGGGTGAGAAATGTTTGCGTCATTTGCTAGTTGGACCAAACATCTCGTCGAGAGAAACGGAGCACAGTTCGTACCATTCGTAATTGTTTGGAGTTCTATACACTCAAGTTCATCCTCTGAGTTATCGCGCCATAAAATATTTTGTAAATGTCTGAGAGCGGGATGTATTAGTACCTGCCCGAACATTTTGACCAAATCATCTGTAAAAACATATCTGAAAGTTCGAAACCTACATATAATGTCAAATAAATCTGACTGAACAGTGGGACCTTTGAACATGACATCATTCAATGAAACACCCTTTGTAGTCTTCATTGATGCGTCGAAAACATGATTCAAATTGACATATTCGTCTATAAACGCCTTATATTGAGAACGCAAATTTTCGTCTTTGCTCAACCTTTTTTCTAATGAGAGAAATCTACGTTTGGCCATTTCAAATGATTCACCCAAGTTTAAACTATAAATATCGTTTTTTAGGGGTAACTCTACCATGAACCTACCCTCTTCAATGCGTTGCATAGTAGAAGAAAAAATATTTTTCCTTTTTTATCCTCCGCAGACAAAATCCTTTTCGAGTAAACATCTTTTAACTGCCAAAATTTTGGAATGAGTTCATCAATGTCATTGTGTGAGTATAATACCACACTGAAATTAAGAACAGTACCGAAGTGCTGAGATTCAACAGTACCTCCCAATACCCATCCTAATTTAGTGTTTTGTGAAACTGGTAAATTCGGACCCAATTTGATCAAACCTGGTTCGATCAAATCGAAATACAAATCAGCCCCAAATGTCAGCAAGATCAATATTATAAGGAATTCTGAATTCGGAAGTGTCAATTAAAACCTGAGGTAATTCACATGTTATGTTAATCAAAATACCACATGTAACTGAAAATCTTTCCTTAGGAACATTTGACCTCATTGATTCTAAAAATAAATTAACCATTTCAGTAACATGACACTCACTTTGTGATATTCCTGAAACCTTCAAATCAATTTTCTTATTATTCTTTTTGTAACAAACGTAGTTTGTGAAGCTGAATCCAACATTGCTCGTACTTCTATTCTTTCACCATTTTCTGAAAGTAAAACCACTCTTGCTGTAGCCAACAATACCTGGTTTCTATTGGTACCAATCATACAATGTTGTTCAGCATTTTCCGTTCGAGTACATGCTAATGTTGATGAGTGAGATGACTGAGATGAACCTTGATTAGGCAATTGAGAATGAGAAGATTCCAGAGTTTCAGTAAGAGACTGAGATGGAAAAGACTTTCGAAAATGATGTCTTTGAGTTTGAGAATTGGTAGATCCTTGCATTTGAGAATGAGACTGACAATGATGAGATCCTTCTCTGTTGAAAGTTTGTTCATTTGGAGAAGAAACATTTGCACTCCTATTTTCATGTAAAAGAAAATTATGTTTTCCTGAACAAATTTTACACCTATCCCTTGTGCATTGAGAAACCAAATGTTTTCCAAATCAATTGAAACACAACCTTTCTTCTGAGATGAAATCCTTTCTTTTTGATGTTGGCTCCGGGACAAATTTCGTGCATTTATATATCTTGTGGCCCAATACCTTGCAATAAATACACTTTTGTCTATTGCCACCTTGAGTGTCAATGCCAGTAACCATATGAGAATGAACTATCGAAGGTTGCTTATTGAAATTTTCCCTTTCTGTTCAATTCCTCATTTTTATTTCATTGACTTGGGCAGATGATTCCCAAGCCGTTATTCTTCTATTTGAAAAGTTGAAGAATGCATTCAGAGTGGGCAAATTCTTCTGATCCCTTTCTAGTTCAAAATCATTCCAAAGCATTGATATGTTGTCTTATCAGACTAGTAAAATCACGGAGTCCATTCGAACCTTTGATCACAGTAGCTTCCAACAACCCAATTATATGATGATTTATTGCCGGCATTTTCTTGTCATATTGAGTTTTCAACAGATCCAGAGCCTCACTATAGTTGTCATCAGAAATATTCAATTCACAAATGAGAGAAAGTGTTTCATCTTTCAAAAATGATTTCATATATACAAAAAAAAAATGTAATTTCACGATGGAGCCCGCTTAACGGATAATCACCCAGATCCTTAGAGGGAGAGATTCCTGGGAAATCTGTATGCCTTCTGAGAACGAGTTTTCTTTTGCTTCAGAGAAATGGGACCTTTTTTCCTTCCTTCTTAGTTGTGCCTCGTGACTTCCTTTTTACGGTCATACCATCTGACTCGCATGGACCAACTTGATTCTGGTATAGATATTTCTGGTTCTTGATATAATAGTGGACTGTATATAATTGTTTTGAAATCCTTCATTTTTGCGTAGACAGAAAATTATTTGAATGATCGCATCTATCAAGAGTTCTTGATGTCAATCTGACAGCCCTTTCATCTTTTTCAAACAAAACTAAAAAAAATAGAACGGAATCGTTTAGCGAGCAAAGAAAGGTTGATCTGAGGAAAGTAGTATACAGAGCAAGAATATTCATTTGAAACAATATTTATCTTCTGATTCCAACACATTTAATACCAGATCATTTTTTTGGTAATGCCAAAACGGCTGTACCAGCATGCACGTCTTCGTTTTCATAAATGCGATCAGCGTGCCAATCGCATCAGTCTTTCATTATGGTTTCCACAATTGAAAAACTCATCATGTTTTGTTCTTCAGATAGGTCTGGTAGACCATCGGGATATCCTGTGTAGCGGAAATCACGTAAAAAATATTCCTTTCTGTATATTGAAATTCATCATATTGACGTGACTGTAGAAAGTGATGCATCATTGTTTTATAGAAGATAGTTTACGGAAATATACAATATACAGACTTTTGAAGTGGACAACTCAGTGAGTGGTAAGATGTGACCCAAAATTGGAACATTTTGAAATTTCGAGTGCACCTGTGAATGTGATGTATGAACATGCAGATAGTCTATTCAAAAATTCTTAACTTCTTTTTCTCCTCTCGCTATTGGTGGGCTTGTATTAGAACATAAAGGTGCGTATTCACCATTGACATTACAACCAATGGACTGGCCACCTAGGCACTTTTTCACATAGCACGATGAGGAATACATTAAAGAAAGACAAGGTTGCACATGTGGAGGACAGAATGTTATTTTTATACCTGGATTATTCTATCCTTCACAACCACTCTCTGTCTGATACATTGAGGAAGGAATGCATTTAATTTATAATTCAAGAATTCTATTTTGCTTTCTTCGCAGTCTTCTCGCTTTTAGGGCCAGATCATTAGTTATAATGTCTACAGTATTTACCCAGTTAGAAATTTGTTTTTTAAACTAATTTATTGGTCAAGTTACTACTAGAACTACAAGATTATTGTTTTATATATCTATAACTTTCACGATATCGTCGAATTTAACAGTTAGCCTCATTTTAAAAATCTTCATTGATATTTTTTGTGAATTCTATAGTGCTATTTCTTTGAGAAAATACATTATAGTTTAATGAAGTAAAATAAACAAGACAGCGAGAATCAATTTTCAGGCAGTTACATCAGGAAATGAGGCGCGTGGAATTGGTCACCGTTGAGCGAAGGAAAGAGATAGGTCGTTCTAGTCTTAAAACAGAACCTCATTGGAGTGATAAGCATGCAGTGTTGAAATTAATCACTCGAATTCTAAGAGTCATGGCTTCTCAATAGCTGAAAAAGAATTGTTCTCATCACCAATCAATTAGGCAATCGTTGAATTGAATTGGCCGATAGTTGATGAAAACTGTAATATTTTTGTCAATCAGGCAATGACAATATTTCGAGTTTCTTCGAGGTTTTTGGATGTGAATGGGATGAAGAAATTCGTGAAGATACGACGAAAAAACATTGAATGAATCGAGGTGGTGGTATCTCGGATCCAAAGTCAATCAGAAACTTCAGTGTCACCATCGAGCGTTCACATGAAAGCAGCAATAACAAATGGGAAGTTGATCCACCGAGAATCTGAGTATGTAATGCTGAGGATTGCGATTCATGGACTGACAGAAAATAATGGAAAAGATTTGGAGTGTGCCGAAATGAAAGAACTCTAGTCGGATGCAGTAAACGAATAACTCTGTTCAGATAGTGAAAAGGTGAAATTTCTGAATAACATTTTCAGTACTTCGTTTACTATTCTAGTTTCTACGTGCCCCTTAAAGTTGAGCGATTTATGTCTCGGAAAACAACAGCAGACTTATATCGCTGCTGAAACTTCTGTTAGCTTCGGGAAAATTGAAGGACACATTCCTTGTAGAATGTAGATATCTGACGTTTTCATTCAGAAAATGCATTCGAATGAAAAACTTGGTTTCTACGGAACCAAATGTATCTCCGACTGGGGATGGAAATTCATTATATTATAGGGTGATATTACTCCAGTGGATTCCTCGATTTTCCTGACAACGAGAAGCAATGAAATGTTATGATATTATATGTTTTACTGTTACCATTAACGATACTATTTATAATTTCATATTCATAGTGCCGAGCAGAAACATGATAGTGTTATTGTAATTTGAATAATTATACCTGAGTATTATAAAAATAGATGAATTCAACATCCGACAACATGTTATTTGGAGAAGAATCACATCGATTATGAATAACAACCTGCTTATCTCTCGATCGAAAAATTCGGCGTTGAGTAGTATCAATTGAAAATTGCCTATATGGTAATATGGAGAAATTTCTCTCAGACAGAATTATTGTGTCTGTCATAGATGTATTAGACTGAGACGCAGGCTTCATTCTAGGAAGGATCATCTCTAGGAGATCGATAAAACAATCAATAACATAAAAATAAGACAACAGAAAAGAAAGAAATAGCTTTAGAGAACTTCCATCTTGGAATGAAGCATTCAAAAAATGTAATGGCTGAATGACTAAATTGTATACAATAGTTGAAAGATGAGGGAGATAGTAGAAATACAAGTCAACGAATATAAAAAAAAATTGACATAGATAACTTGTATCTCCACTATATATATATTTTTTTTTATTAGCTTTTTCGAGGGATGTGCTATTTGAGGTTTTTCTCGTTGAATGATATATAAAGATAAAACATAAGAAATGTGATTTTTTCTTTTTCTACATCTCTCATGTTTTATCTTCATATTTCATTTAACAAGAACAACCTCAAATAGCACATCCCTCGAAGAAGCTAATAAAAATTAGCGAAAGCATGGGTACCTGAAAAAAGTTTTAATTTTCTTTAGACCGAAGCCGTGATATAAAAAAAAACAACTCGACGTTTCGACTTCCATTTTGAAGTCATATCTCAAGAATGAAGCGAAAGAAAAAGCTTTTTCTAATAATAATATTTTCCATAAAATTGTTACCTTGAATTACTTCCATATCAATATATGTATATATATATATATATATATATGTTACAGTGAAGGTTTTCACGGGTGCTTGAGTATGCGAAGTTGATATTCTTGGAGTTTATTCGTTGGTTTGTTGGTATTGACTTTCGACGTTTCGCCAACATCTCAGTTGGCATTTTCAAGAATGTCACTGCTCCTACTTGGTGCTAGCAACTGTTGTTTGAAAAACTTCTGCCAGATTTTGAATAGTTTCTCGGTCGTAATGTGTAGCCGATATGATCAGCCGTCGCGCGTCGGGTCGGTTATGGTTGTCGGACCTTTGGCAAATGACTGTTCAGGTGACAATGGTCGGTCTGGTTTGTGGCGACCTGCATCCACCGAAGGACCATTTCCTGAACTGTTTTTCTCTTTGTTGATGAGGGGCCCTCCAGACATTTGGTATATTCTGAGAGTCATCTCTTTTGTTTATTTATTCATGTTTTCCTATCTCGATGGCTTCCCTAATTTGTCGTGTTCTGAAATGGTTCACCTATGCTATTTGCTTTGCTGCCTCGAAATTTATTTTGTGACCCGTCTGGTGGTGGTGTTGAAAGAGGGCGGAAGATGTTTGTTTTGTCCTTATGCTATTTTTGTGTTCCTGCATTCTCCTATTCGTCTGGCCAATATATTGCTTATCACAGTCTCCGCATGTGATGCTATATACTCCTGGAATTTGAGAGTAATCCTGTCCTTTGGTCTCGGTAAGCAAGACGAAATGGTTCTTCGAGGTTTGAAGACGATTCGTATATTTTGTTTTGTCATCAGTTCCTTTGATGAAAGGTAGTGTCACTGATTTTTCGGGTTCTGGGTGGTCTTTCATACTAGTTTCTCTTGGGTTTTTTGCGCATGGATTGCCCTTCTGATTGAGTGTGTTCCATAGCCATTTTGTCGAAGTGCTCCAGATGTCTCTGTCAGCTCTGCTTGTCTGTTTGTTGTTTCCGTCAGACGAAAAGATCGGGACACAAGCGCATTGACTACGGATTGTAGTTGTGTGGGATGATGGTGGGATTCGGCGTGTGGGTATCTGTTTGTGTGGGTGGGCTTTCGGTATATTGTGTATCCTAAAGTGTCGTCCGGCTTTCTGGTTATCGATAGGTCTAGGAAAAGGAGTTGTCTATTTCCTTTCAATTCCGTAGTGAAGAAGTGAACTGTATGCGCTGATTCAAGCTATTCAGGTATGCCACGAAGCGAGTCAACTCTTCTTTTCCACGAGGCCAGATGATGAAGATATCGTCTACGTATCTCTTCCATAGCGTCGCTTTCTGTTGGGCATTCCGTAGTGATTTTTCCTCGAAATTCATCATGAACAGGTTTGCTACAACTGGGGATAAGAAAGAGTCCGTGGGAGCTCCTTCTATCTGTTTGTAAAATCTGTTGTTGAAGATGAAATAGGTATTCATTATGCATTGTTTCGTCAGTTCTGTGAAGTAATGTAGAAAATCTTCTCTTCCTTCGATCATTGACAAAGCTTCTTGAATGGGAACGCTGGGATACAGTGACTTGATATCTAGACTGACCAGGATGTCGTTTTGATTCAGTTGGAGATTTTTTATTTTTTCTACAAAGTGTTCTGAATTTTTGACATAGGAATCTGCTGTTTCTGTCACGGTCTGCATCATCTGTGGTAAGTATTTTTCCAGTTTCTGAGTTGGAGAGTCGATGGCACTCACTATTGGTCATATGTGTACACCTGCCTTATGGATTTTGGGTAGGCCGTAGAGTTTCAGGCATTTGCTTGAGTTTTGTCGGGGTAAAATTCTCCTCTCTATTTCTTGTCCTAATTTGAATGATTTTATTTTATCTTTTGTAACTTCCTCCAGGTAGTTGGTTGGATCCCTAGCTGATGGTTTATAGGAATCGTCATGGAGAATATCATTCATTTTTTGTTGGTGATCCACTGTATTCATGACCACGGTCGCATTATCTCTATCTGCTGGAGGGATAGTGATGTTCCCATACTTTCCTAATTTCCGCAGTGTTTTTAGGATATGATCAATGTTCTGTCTCATGTCCTCTGCCGTCTCCTCTGGTATATCTTGTAGGAGACCTTCAAAAAGTTCAGACAGCTTAAAAAACTTAGATCGGGAATTTCGACACTTGCCAGTGACATAGTTTTCCTGATAAGATGCCGAAACCAGAAAATAATACCAACCTGTGCAAAACTCTCACACCACTGGAAAACAAAAAGAACCAAGGATATCTTGAAACAAGCAAGTCTTTCGCTGTTACGGGAACACATCAAAGAAAAACGCCGAATACTAGCCATAACGGAGAAAGAAACTTTCGACCTCCACATGAAACTGAGCAGGACTCTACACCCAGCCATCTGGGAAAACATCGATAAAATTACCGCATGGAGGCATGCAACTGAAAAAGATCGACAAAGTGAAACACAAATCAAGGACATGAGACAGGACATTGCTCATATCGCAAAAACATGCAGACCACCACAATCAAACTTTTCTCGGAATAAGAGAGAAGCACTGCGGAATCTAGGAAAATATGAGGACATCACTATCCTACCAGCAGATAAAGGTGATGCGACCGTGATCATGAATACAGTGGATAACCAACAACTGATATTCTCCATGACGGTTCCTATAAACCATCAGCTAGTGATCCAACCACCTACCTGGAGGAAGTTACGAAAGATAAAATAAAATCATTCAAATTGGGACTAGGAATAGAAAGGCAAATTATACCCCGAGAAAAATCAAGCAAATGCCCGAAACTCTACGGCCTACCCGAATTCATAGGGCAGGTGTACCCATACGGCCAATAGTGAGTGCCATCGACTCTCCAACTCAGAAACTGGAGGAATACTTAGCACAGATAATGCAGCCCATGACAGAAACAGCGGATTCCTTGGTAGAGATGATAAAAAATCTCCAACTGAACCAAAACGACATCTTGTCAGCCTAGATATCAAGTCACTGTATCCCAGCGTTCCCATTCAAGAAGCTTTGTCAATGATCGAAGAAAGAGGAGATTTTCCACATCACGTCACAGAACTGACGAAACACTGCATGATGAATACTTATTTCATCTTTAACAACAGTTTCTATAAACAGATAGAAGGAGCTTCCATGGGATCTTCCTTATTTCCAGTTGTACCAAACCTGTTTATGATGAATTCTGGGAAAAAAACCCTACGAAACGCTCAACAGAAACCGACGCTGTGGAAGAGATACGTAGACGAAATCTCCATCATCTGGCCTCATGGAAAAGAAGAGTTGACTTGCTTCGTGGCATATCTGAATAGCTTGAATCATCGCATACAGTTCACTACGGAATTGGAAGAAAAAAGACAACTCCCTTTCCTAGACCTATTAATAACCAGAAAGCCGGACGACACTTTGGGATACACATTATACCGAAAGCCCACCCACAGAAACAGATACCCACACGCCGAATCCCACCATCATCCCACACATTTACAATCCGTAGTCGATACGCTGGTGTCCCGAACTTTTCGTCTGACGGAAACAACAAACAGACAAGCAGAGCTAACAGAGACATCTAAAGCACTACGTCAAAATGGCTATGGAACACAATCAATCAGAAGGGCAATCCATGCGCAAAAAAAAACTAGGACGGAAGACCACCCAGAACCCAGAAAATCAGTGACACTACCTTCCATCGAAGGAGTCACCGACGAAATCGGAAGACTAATGAGAAAACAAAATATACGAACCGTCTTCAAACCTCAAAGGACCATTTCGTTTTGCTTACCGAGACCAAAGGACAGGATTCCTCTCGAAAACCAAGAAATATATAGCATAACATGCGGGGACTGTGATAACCAATATATTGGCAAGACGAATTGGAGAATTTCAGCTAGAGTGTAGGAACACAAAAATAGCATAAGGACGAAACAAACATCTTCCGCCCTCTTTCAACACCACCACCAGACGGGTCACAAAATAAATTTCGAGGCAGCGAAGCAAATAGCATAGGTGAACCATTTCAGAACACGACAAATTAGGGAAGCCATCGAGATAGGAAAACATGAATAAATAAACAAAAGAGATTTTTCTCAGAATATACCAAATGTCTGGAGGGCCCTCATCAACAAAAAGAAAAACAGTTCAGGAAATGGTCCTCCGGTGGATGCAGGTCGCCACAAACCAGACCGACCATTATTACCGAGACAGTCATTAGCCAAAGGTCCGACAACCATAATCGACCCGACGGCTGATGGAACGGATCATATCGGCTACACTTTACGACCGGGAAACTATTTGAAAACTGGCAGAAGTTTTTCAAACAACAGTTGCTAGCACCAAGTAGTAGCAGTAACATTCTTGAATATGCCAACTGAGATGTTGGCGAAACGTCGAAAGTCAATACCGACTATATATATGTATATAGTGTGGTGGGCATTTCGAATTGAATGCAAATTGTGAGAATTTGATAATCTGTTTATCAGTTTCCTGATTCATCTTGCTTTATAGCAAATAACTTTCTCTTTATATATATATATATATATATATATATATATATATATATATATATATATATATATATATATATATATATATATGTAGAAATACCATGGGCAGGATGCAGCCTCAATATCGGACTCAGTCGGATAATGACTGAGGAGAGTCATTATAAATACCAGTTTCCGTGGAGAACAGACAATTGAAGTCTTTGCTTGCTCTTGCTTGGTTGCTTCGTAAGGGGAGTGATTGACCAGGACGGTATGGACAGATATTCGTCTCACAGTTCTTGAGAATGAATTCAAAATGGAATTCGAAACGTCGAACAGATCAGAAGACACCTAACGGATAAAAACCCAGAAAAATTCATCTTGCATATATATATATATATATATATATATATATATATATATATATATATATATTAATATATACAAAGTTGTTTTTTCTATATCAGGGCTTCGGTCTGAAGAAAAAGATTACTTTTTTTTAGCTACCCAAGCTTTCGCTAATTCACCTTTCATTGTCGAAATTTACACATCTCATGTTTTATCTTTACATTTCATTCACAGAAAAAACCTCAAAAAGCACATCCCTCGAAAAAGCTAATACAGAGTTGGATGAAGACAGTAATTCAATAGACAGAAATTATCATTATTGGTGATTGAATTTTATTGAAAGGTTTATTGAAAAGTCTCTGACTGATTCCTTTTCTACGTCAGCGGGTATATCATTGAGGTGGTTGATATCTATTTTTATTATAATGCAATTGATGTCTTCTACGATGAACGTCATCTCCAGAAAACATATTTTCGTTGAATGGGGTTAACGTTCAAAGAACTTAATATCATCATAATACATGACACACAATACAAAATAAAAGAGGTATCGGGAAACTCAAGCAAAAAGAACTCTCAGACAGAAAATTCTCCAATGAAGGACAATTAAAACAATTTCAATATCAATCAATATCAATATTAGAAACATAGTATAATGAAAAACCTAATAAATATCACATCGAAAATTCACCCAAAGTATAGAACAAGCCCCCACCCCAGGAGTTTTGCAAGTCATTTTCCAAATTTAAATGATTCTTGATCTGAGGAATTTCATTATAGGTCCTAATTCCAATGCAAAGATGCTATAATGTAGAGTATTTATGGTTGTGAATGTCTTCGCGACAAAAAAAAGTCATTTGTTTGTTTGTAGATACCTATAACAGGCTACTTCCAATATGTAGAGGTACGTGGGAGATTATATTTGAAATTTTTGGAATGGGGGTCTGTACGCTTGAGATTTTGTTTTGGATAATAGAGCTCTTTTGAACAATAAGGAGTGTTTTCGCAGCCGTAGACTGCCCCCAAAGTATCATCCCATTAGCCAGTCTTGACTTGATTGTATTACTGCATAATAGTGTTTTAGAAATTGAATTATGACGCTAATTGGTTTCGATCATGTGACTTCTCAGATACGATAATTAATAGGTCATCAGCTTATGAAGAAGTCCTAAAATCAGCTAAATGATAAACTATATCTGCCACATGAAGAGAGAATAACATAGACCTACAACACTTTCGTGAAGAGGTACTCTTATTTCTACAGGTACAGTGCTTGAGGTGTATGAACTGATCATTCCTCCATCATTGGGGAATACTAGTCAAGTAAATATGGTTTTCGGTTTGTGAGGAAAGATTTGAATCAGTCATGTAATTTGACTCTGATGCCAAGTGTCCGAAGTTGGTCCAAAAGTCGGTCATGTGGGTATCAAGCAGAATTCATGCCTTGAAAGGATCGTGTGAATTATCGGGTTTTTCTGCAACCACGATACAACGGAACTATGTAGTACCAAGGTTGAGCCATCCAACAGAATCCTGTTATGATAGGTTGCCTGCCTACCAGAGACAGGTCCTCTCACTTGATGGAATTTTCTTTTCGATCGCTGTATTCATCAACAATATATTGGAATGAATATTACCTGAATGAATCCCCTGCATTATAAACATTGCGAACGCATTCCTTGATATCGATTACTATATGTCACAAAATTTCCGCGTCAGGAATGTATCCCGACCCGTTAAAAATTTTAGCATTACAACAATATCCAGTACCCAAAGACGGACAGGAAACGAAACGTTTTGTAGCTTTTGCTAATTATTACAGGTCTTTAATTTCAAATTTTGCTCATATATCATTACATCTCAACAAACTTTCTAGAAGAGGTGAAGAATTCATCTGGACAAATGAATGTCAAGAAGCGTTTGAGAATTCAAGATCAAGATTAACATCAGCTCAAAACAGTTTCATATTTGAAAACCGATGCCTCGAAAATTGCCATTTCAGGAGTACTCTGTAACAGAGATGAAAAAATAAACCGATTGCATATGCCAGTAGAACATTAAATAAGGCAGAAAGAAATTATAGCATTATAGAGCTTGAGCTGTTGGCGATAGTTTGGTCAGTGAAGCATTACAACCCACATCTGCCCAGATAGCACAATGACCTATTTGGGACCAATAGGGGACAACGTTGAATCGTCCGTAGGATACCGGTGAGCATCCCAATCGTGTCACTAGGAAGCGTAAATGTTACCAAATTCCTACTTCCTAGGACGTCCCCAAGATGTCCTGCACAAATCATCAATATGAAACGGGGACTATATGGGATATGTTGGGGATCATGAGATCCTGTTCACGTCAGAAGGATATAAAGAGGACCTTGTCAGGTTAATGTCCGGATCATTTTTTGAATAAATATGATATCCTGTGGATATCCTGTACTATATTCATATTTTTTACCTTTTTTGCCTCTATATAGGGAATATTGTGGCATGAAAGGAAACATTGACAATTGAACAGAAGTTTATTCATTAATAATCTACTACAAGTCAAACAAAGACTCGATAACTCATTCTGAAACATTATATTGATATAACACATAATTCGTCAACAAATAGAAATTCTGAGAAAATACAAAAAACTTGGGATACAATAATAAATGTATTATTATATCACAGTAAAAAATGAATTGAATCCCAACTATCTACTGAAGTCTCAATTGTAGCATCCAACGAGGCTTCTGTTTGACTTTTTAGTGATGATATATGATGATAGTTCAGGCAGATAGGTCTCTAGATGGAGCCAGAACCAAAATAGAGACGGATATCAATGGAAAGTGTGGTGAAAAGATCCCTAAAGTCTTCTACTCGAGCTTCAGAGAGGAACTGAACGACGGTATCATGGTAGAAAGCGATCTTATGAGCTTTCAAACACCGAAGTCATATCTGACTCCAATATGAAAGACAGACAATCGAAAATGACAAAGTTAGATTGATTATAGTGTTTCAGCTTTGCTCTTATCGCAACTGAGATCACAGCAAGGCCATATCGAATGCGAGTGATGATATATGACTTTTTAGGGATGGTTTTCTCCTCATGCCCTCTGAAATCGGAATATTCAGAGTTCAGAATGGAAGGCAAGTTATTTTGAGTTATTTATTACATTTTTCGTGAAACAATGATGGTGACTCCAAATTATCAGAGTCTTCGAAATACTAATTATCATAGCCCTAATCATATGACATATCCATCTGGTCATTCGGTGCGAATGATTAATTCCTTAGTTCACTTTGAAATGAAGGATGATCGGTATCCATGACATAATCGAATGCTCTCAATTTATTGTGATTGTTAATATAATGTCGGGATTCTATAATGATATTTGAGTTTGATTCAAAGTCGTCATTTATAATATTATAAAGCTCCAAAAGTCTTTATGTTTCTCGTTCGATTCTCATAAGTTATGCTTTATCACATATTCTTTTTGTTGTCATCGGATGACAGTTGTAATGGATGATTCATATCGAATTTTCAACCGATAAAAACCGAACACCATAGCTCGTTCACTTGGAGGTTGTAGGAAATATCGGGTTTGTGTTGAGAAGAGTGTAAAGTTTGAAAGTTTGTTTTGAATTGTATGATTGTTTGACTTTTTATCACAAAAGTCTTGGGATTCATGATACAAATGAGATCTATACTGAATAATTTTCATCACCACAGAGGGATATAATGAAGTCCTATGATTAACTCAGGATACGTCGAGAACAAGAGATGGGGATATTTTTTTCCACTGCACTCGGAATACGTGGGGAAATCCTGAGGACGTAACACCGTAATGTTACTCGGGAGGTCCTTCAATAGTCAACTGTGATGAACTTGAGATATCCTCGGGATCTCAACTGGATATCAACTAAATATATCCTGTGGAGTGACTGGCATCGACCTTGGGATTGGAAAGTTCATCATCCGGATACGCCTCTATCGGAAAATATTTGAACTATTTCATCACGGGAAACAAAAACAAACTTCTGAATGTGAAATTATGGTACACTTCTCTGACACATTCACACACTGATTAGTCTATACATTTGTTTTACACAGAACTTTGCCAGAATTCGAAAAACACAAGGTACAATACAAAATACAACGTAAACAATAGTAAACATAGGTTTTTGACAGATTACGATCAGCTGATTACGGTTTGTTGCCGACATTTTTGAACAGACATCAGCGCCCTCATCGGTAGGAATTCTTCCCAATGTGGTGATCAGTAATCCTGGATGTTCTGCGGTGCTACATGGGCACTTTTATTAAATCCTACGTACATTTAGAGGATGATTTATGAGAACTCCTCAGGTAAAAATTATTGATGGAATTGGGATATCCTGAGGAAAATGAGTGCTATCTGGGGGACGCCAGAAAATTTTTAATACAGACCGATCGAAGGCCTCTTATATTTTTGTGTGGCTCAAATCAACCGTCTAGTAGACTGATAGAATTTCGACTCGTTTCAGATGAATATGACTAGGTAGTACAGACCGTTGAGGGAAATTTAAATGTTACAGACGCTCTCTCTCGAGAAGAAATACCATGTGACTACTTGAAAGGAATGTCCAGGACAACCGATGCCTCTATGGGAGTTATGAGACGTTCACAACTCAACGATGAGACTAGGATTCATCACCCCGGAGTTGTCGAAGTTTTGAAAAAACCTTATAACGTAACTGAATTGAAAATATTGAGATCAGCAAATCAATGCACTGGGGAAGTCAAAAAAACAATTTGAGTTCAGAAACGATTATTTAAAATATGACGCAAGCTTGGGATCTGCCAGCAAAGAGCAGCCTTCAGCGTAAACAAGTCTGCGAGATAAAAACATTTTTGGGTCAACGTACACCAGTCTGCGTTTGGTCGTTTGCAGGATTTAGCCTGTCGATGGCCGTCTCAATTGCGTTCATGTGCGGAGGACTAGCGGAGGTATCGAATCCCGCCCAACGGCGGTCCTGACGATATATGCGTACCCGCCAAACTCCGAAATATGCTAAGTTTCTATGGTCGGATCTCGGTCATGATGGCCCCTTATAGTTACTACTCTAGTCGAATATAAAACGGCATTGTAGATCGCTCGGTCGCAACGACCGATTCCCGATTTAGTTCGATTCGTTCCAGCATAAACGAAAATTCCAAATCGAATATGATTTTCTCTCTTCCCAACAAACAACGATGTGACAACCATAAGAATCGGATTAATACTACAGGCAATCAGAGAGAATTATATTAGAGAAGTTTCGGGAATAATGAACAAACCGTTTGGTTTTCAATCAATTGGGCATTCATGCGGTAGAAATTCAAATCTGGAAATGAAAATTTCAAAGAAAGTGACATTATGATCAATGAATAAATAGCAGTCCTTCCCAATTTACACCAATGAGAGCGTACTGAAATATGTCACTGCTTTTGTTCCAGTGAGTCAGATGAAGACAGCTTATTGATTATATGCAAATTATAGTTTCGGGCCACAGGAACCACTTTGGATTCACAGACTTTATTCGTTGCTCTAACAATGGTACTGACAAGCCTGACTTATTCCGCAGCGCTTGAACGTTTATATAACCTATCTAGTGTCAGCATTTCATGAGGTACTGACTAATCAGAAAAGAGGATTTTATATACATAACTCCTCCATCCCTAAGATGAAAATAATACATTGATATTATTTTCACCAATACTTTCTAATTCGGTACTTTTCTCTATTTTCCTCTTTTCAATGCATTGGATTAACTTATTTCCATACTTAGAATTCAAATAATATAAAACAATTACAAAAATCATAAAAATACAGATATATAACAGAATATAAGAAGTGTTGTCTTCTTCGAGAGCTTGAAGTCGATGTAGTTGGGTCTTTTCAGCAAGGTCCTGAAGTTTTGTTAATTCGTCTAGATTAACTCTCTCCGGAACTTTCATGGGTTTATTTTCAGGACGGATTTGAACGGCGTCAACCCTGGGTAACTGCAGGGGTTTTCCTTGGATGGAAGTGGCATCGTTGGAATATATTTCGCCTTTTGCAGTAAAATTACACTTTCGTGAAATATGGATTAGCTGTGGTTGATCAATGTCTTCGTATCCATGTTCTTCACAGTTTTTCTAGATTTTAACTGTTCGGACAGGGATAATAATGACGTAGGCGTCGTTTACTAATTCGATGATATCTTGGTCCAATTGAATTTGGATAGTCTGGCACTGGTTGTTGGTATTTCCATTCAGTAAATCGGGTAAACAATCTTCTTTGGAAATTTGGTTTTTAACATGATAAATACATGTATCTTCGATTCTCGTACACGGTTCATCTTCATAGTGATGGTGAGTCGAGTTGAGGATAACATAAGGTTTTGAAGGAATTATGACTTGGTTGGAAATTGGAATAGAAAACAGATGGAAATAATCGTAAACATTTTCCAGAAGTATCGGAAAGTGGATTGCAAATATAATAATTCCCTTTTCATAATGAATTTCAATTTTCAGTAATTTATTATATGATTGAATATTTTGTGGTCTCGGTAGTGTAGTGGTTAGCATATCTGCCTATCAAGCGGAAGGCCGGGGTTCGAATCCTCGCTGGGCCACCGTGCTGGGTAATCGCACGTTAAAAGGTGAGGCCTCTTCGATCCATTGCTCGCACAAGTTTCTACTTCTGAGGGTTGACGTTCGTCAGCTGATTAACGGAAACGAACAATTTTAGAACAAGAAACGAACAATTTTCAAAATTTGGTAGGCTGTCTTTATATAAACTCGACATTATTTTCATGAGTTCTTCAATGTCTGATAACGGTAATATTGTACTGTGAATAATATTTAATTCGGCAAATAATATTGAATCTTCGATATCATTTAGAATCGATAATATATTTTGACAATCGATTATCATAGTGTCAAGTGAATTTTGAAGTCTGATGAATAGCGTATACTCATTTGAACTTGAAATTATACTCCTTGTTTGATTTTCAATTAATTGTTGGTTTTTGACTATTTGTTGTAGATTACTTGTAGTTTCGTTCGTAAATCTTTATTTAGAGTTTTCTAAATCATGCTTTAACATATTTTGATTACTTTTCAGTGTAGGGATTGCTTTGTTATATTTTTCAGCGTCTTCGTCATCTAAGGTGCCAAAGAGCCATTTGCTTGTTCTGCCTACTATATTCATAAGTGCTTTTTTTGATCGATTGTATTTTTGAGGTTTCAAATTAGATAATTTTTCCTTCATTTGATCAAGTGAGTATAGTAGATGGTTATACATATGATGTAATTGTGGATTTGAAACATCCTTTATTAAAATGAGTTTTGTGATTGCTTTTGCATTATTACTTTTAGTTTTTATTGGAGAGTCGAATTGTTTCAGGTCGACGAATTTCAAAAAAGTAAGTTTTTGGGAAATTGTTCTTGCTTTTCCAAGTGAGAAGGGGTGGAAAGGATCAGTTATCCTAGTCATTGTTATTTGCTGTCCTGTTGCCGTCAGGATCCCGAGAAGTAGAAGGTTTAGGATTTTCATATGGAAAAGTTTGTTTCTTAATAATTTTTCGTTGTGGTTTTGATTTGTTTTTGTGATATTTTGAGTTAGAAGTTTCAATTTTCATATCACAATCCTTTTTTAGTTGGATTTCCTTATATAAAGGTAATAATTTATTTCTTGGAGTTTCTTCAATGAATGTATCCTCATCAATTTTTATTTCAGGGGGATCATTTCTATCAGCGTTTACTTTAGAAAGATCTTTGACTTTTTCATTTTTTTCTTCTTCGATATCTTTTATTATTTTCATATTCCTAGTATGTTTCTCAAAATAGTCTGAGGATATTTACTCGAAAGTAATATCATGTGGACTTTGGTATCCTAAGCTACCTTCAATAATTTGGAATGGTGTTAACTTAGTCGATGAATGGATAGTATTATTGTATCCCGAAATTGCATATAACATTTGTGTTGTTATTGGTCGATTAGGAGATTTTAACTTTAAAGTTCTTATTTCCTCAATTAATGTAGAATGTACTTGATCGTTCAATGGGGCTATTACTATTCGGATTTTTTGGGGTTATGAAGTTTGCAGAATTCTTCAAATGGGCTATTTTTGAATTCTGTCACAGGTTATTTCATAAGAGATACCATAATGAGATATGAATTTTAATAAACCATCTAAAATATTAGTCGCATTCAGTTGGATAGGGTATGCTCGTGAAAAGCGAGAGAAACTATCAATATTGTTAAAAATTTGATTTTATCAAGTGATAAAGCGTCAATATATACATGTTCGAAAGGGTATCCTCCAATAGGTGTAGGGTTGAACTTTATGACATTGGGACGTCGTTCATATTTCGATTTTTGACATGTTACACATTTATTTACATAATTAGTTACGTCTCGAATCATATTAGGCCAGTAATATATATTTGATAGAGATAATTTTGTTCCGTTTATACCTCTATGTGCAGTTTTACTCTCGTGATGTTATTTTATGTTTTCAAGTTGTTCTTCTTTTTTTGAAATATCTTTTGCAAGAAAGTTGCTTTGAATCGCTTTGAAAGCATTATTCTTGAAATGTTTTTGCATTATTGAAATTAGTACTTTCGTCAATTCTATTTGAAATAATACTCCGTAAGTGGTGTTAGGTTTCAGGTATTCTACAAAAACTTTAACTATATCGTTTTCTAGGTTTCTTTGGGAAACTACGATTTTCAAAGGGGTTTTGTCAAATGGTTTTGTTATATTTACGCGTGGAGAGATAGCGTCATTACTTAACAATGAGAGTATTTGATTTTTGAATCTATTAGAAGGTTGTTCTGGAATTGGAATTTCCAAAATTGGGTTTCCTTGAGGAGAATGTTGCGTTTCATTTGGATTATTAGTATTTGGTTCTTCTTGACGAGCTGGGACGATAACTACATTCGAGATGACTTTAATTCGTTTTTCATCGTTTGTAGGTTCATCTAATGGTTGAATTATTTTAGCGATATCGTCTATAGCAGGGGTTTTTTCTTCGTCTATAGAATCTATGAGAAATTCAGGAAAATCTTCGAATCGGTCATTTTCGTCTGGATCAAAATTACCTAATATCGATTGTTTTTCTATTGGGTATAGCTCTATTCGTGATAGGACATCAGCAACACAATTTTTCTTTTCTTTTCTGTGAACAATGTTATATTCGTACTCTTCTAATTTTAAACGCCATCTAACTAATTTTGACGAAGGGTCTTAAGTGTTAAATAGCCATGGAAGTGGTTTATTATTACGTATCTATTTATTCAGCCACATTACAGAATAATAATCTATTTGTGGTAGGTCCAGGACATAGTATAATACAATAGAAATTAAATAAAATATACATTGAAAACGAGACTACAATTTAAAATTCAGAATTTTTCTAATTATTTGAAATCAAATTGGGTGAAGAGTGCTCCCCAATGGCATGTGTTATAGTGCTGTGTTTGTTATGACACTCTATAGTTTTCCATGAACTCACATCGGCCTCCAAATACTCCCCCGCCGAGTAGAAGCAGTGTGACATCAAATATTTACGGATCAGTATCTTGAACTTATGGGTAGGTAGTTCCTCAATATACACTGGCAATTTATTATATAACTTCACGTCTGAAGTATTGCGTTCAGAAGTCAATAAACGATGTCTCGTTGGTCGAATCAAGTTACAAATTCTTGTGGTATAATTGTGAGATGAATTATTTTTTTGATGTTTTTCTTTATTTCTATGAATATCCAGCAAACAAATGAGGATGTAAATACACGGTGAGGTGAGTATTTCTAGAGTTTCAAATATGGGACGACAACTGTCACTATAATTGGCTTTAGATATTATTCGTAAAGCTCGTTTCTGAAGTCTAAAAATTCTCACAGAGTCTACAGCGTTTCCCCATAGAGTTACACCGTAATTAATGTAAGAATGAAATAAGCCAAAGAAGGCTGTTTTCAAAACTGCCAGGTTAGCAAATCTGCTCAGCTTCCGTAATATGAAGAGACTTGAGTTTAATTTTTTTCTTAGGTGCTCGATATGTGCTGTCCATTTTAATTTGTCATCCATAACAATTCCAAGTAGTTTGACTCCTGAATTGTTGGCAATTGTATTGTTGGTCGAAAAAACAATATTATGAGTTTTATTTTTATTGAGTTTCAAGCAATTAGATTCGAACCACGTTTCAGCTTTTCTTAAAAAATCATGTGAAGTTTCTTCCAAGTGATCAAGTTTCTTGCCAGAGGCATAAAGGGAGCAATCATCTACATAACAAATACATTTGATTGGACACATGTAATGAAATATGTCATTGATATAGGCAATGAATAAAAGTGGGCCAAGGATAGAACCTTCAGGTACTCCGAAATGAATGTTTTTGATGTCAGAATAGCTGTTGTCTATAAAAACAGCTTGTCTCTTGCCATTCAAGTACGATTCGAATAATTTCCATGCAGTACCGCGTATACCGTAAAATTGTATTTTGTCCAATAGTACTGTGTGAGAAACACAGTCGAATGCTCAAATCACACATAGACACCACCGTATGTTGACCTGCCTCAAAATTCTCCACTATATCAGCCACAAGTCTTTGTATCGCTTCAGCAGCGGAACAGTTCTGTCTGAAGCCGAACTGACCTACATGTAGCGTTTTGTGCAAAGTAAAGAACGCATTCAAGCGGCTTTCTACAATAATTTTCAAAATTTTACCGAAAATTGGTATTATCGATATTGGACGATAGTTGTCAATGGTATTTTTGTCACCCTTTTTAAATGAAGGTATCACTTTAGTTAGCTTGAATTTATCAGGGAATTTTCCATTGGAGATACAATGATTGAAGAGAATAGTCAAAGGTTCTAGAAGAAGAAAAACAAGTACTTTTTATTATTTTGCTCGTCATTTCGTACATATCAGGGCAAGATGAAATTTTTCAGTTTTAGTATCGCCTCGAGAACTTCACTTTCAGTTATTGGATGGAGGAAAGAGAAAAGAGTCTTCAGCTAAATTGTCAGATTTCAATATCAACTGATTATAAGCTTCAGTTTAACCTTTTTTTAATTCTTGATTGTATCTCAATTTGAAATTATTATAGAAGTTCTTGAAGAAAATATCATTCGAACTGTCCGAGATTGTTTTTAATATCGAGAGAAAGTCTCTCATTTTTCTCAAGTTTTCATCAAAAAATTTTACTTTGAGATTGCAATTGTCGTAGACCTTTTTCATAGGACAATTTTGTGTGATTAGGACGTTGTGAAGAGTTGTCAAATAATCGGAAATTTTATCTGGACAAGACGGATCAACGAATTCGGTCCAGTTCATGGGATATAGTATTTCAACAATTCTATTAATGTTAGCCTGTGTTATGACCCTTTTTGTATCGAGAACTTTTTTTTCCAAAGTCAAAGTATATGGTGAGCATTTGAGACTCATGGTCAGATGGGCATGGTTCGTCAATTGAAGCTTTATAATTATTCTCATTCAAATTAGTGATAATGTTATCGATGCAAGTGGATGACGAAGATTTAACTCGAGTGGGAGCAAAAATAGTTGGTTTTAGTCCATAAGACACTAGTATGTCTCTCCAAAAAATAGATTTATTATCATCGACTAGTATGTTGATATTGAAGTCCCCTACTAGTATTATTTTCGAAAATTTGACCACTAATTTATCTGGTATAGCAGTGATTTGTTTGAAAAATAACTCAAAGTTGCCTGAGCTACTAGGTCTGTAACAGGTTACGACGGCTGTTCTACTTAAGGACAGCTCGACCGCGCAAAACTCTCCGTGTCTAGCAACACAATACTGACACAAATCAATAGGTACAGATTTTATGTTATTTTTTACGAAAATGCCAACACCACTGTGCTCATACTCGGCGCGGCAGTAGGAGGAGGCCAAGGTGTAATTGCTTAGGTGTACAGTTTGAATTTGAGTATCAGTGAGCCAGTGTTCACTGATACATAGTATATACAAATTTTTGTTTTCTATGTACAAAAGCAGAGCATCGATTTTATTAGAGATTGATTGAATGTTGATGCGAAAGATGTTTAACTCACCAACTCTGTTGCATTGAGGAGCATTCTTACCCATGAAATTGACATATACAACATGTTCGCTTTCTCTTGGACATTTTTTTACAAAAACGACGCAGGGCGATCGTTGATATCCACTGAGTTCTCTGAACCTTGGTTGTCTAGGAACCACTTCCCCAGTCTGAAGTTGAAACGTTCATAGTCAACATTCCTTGGCCAAAAACTTCGTTCATAGACAGTATTCTTTGCTTCAATAGGAACGCCCATCATGAAGGATCTGTTGTTTTCCTGAGATTTCTTTGTTGATAGTAATTTTACACATACATCTGTTGAATTAATTTTCTTCTCAATAATTCCTTAATATTCTGGGATTCCACAGAGTCAGGTACTTTCGTGATGGATAACCATATTTTCTTTATGTTCAATTCAGGTTTTCCATTGAACCCATTATCGCCATTCCCATCACCAGTTCCCCTTTTCTTTTTCTTGTAGGTAACTTCGGTAAAGGGGTTGTCAGTTTCATCATAACCTTCGCCTTCCCTGGCTATATTAATATATTTGTCGCATTTTGCCTTGGTATCAATTTCCAAAAGAGACTGCTTTAATGTCTGTTCTGATATTTCTGGATTTTGAGGTGGTTTTGCAGAACCGGCAACATCGCCGTTTGGAGATGGGTAATAGGAGGATTGACATGTGTGCGAGGATTGATTTTGATTATCATTGTTGACCAGACAGCTTTTTTTGTTGTCGTTTTTGTTGTCGTTTGATTTGTGGGTCGCCTCTTTTTTGAATTCTTCAATGTGGGACATTAATATCTCTACCTTTTCATGTAATTGATTGATGATTCGATCCTTTTGTCTTACCACATATTGAAAGATGCTTATATCCACTTTCTTGTCAGAGCACATGTTCCCTAGGGATTCGAAAAATTCTTCGTCGCTTTCACTGTTCGATTTTTGAGCGCTGTCGATCTCACAGCACACTATTAGATCTTTATCGATGAATTTCACGCAATTTACTGCTTTTGCACAGCTATCATGGAAAACACTATTGCAGTTGATGCACTTGAAACAACAAACCATATTGGGCTGCTCCATGCAGATGAAGATGGTTGGATCATTCCATCATTAAGCATTTTGTTAATTTGATTATTCACCTCTTTTTATGACAATGAGGAAAACGATATGATTTAGTGTGAACTGGAATTTCGTCTGTGGTTTCAATTTCATGTTTTATTTTATTTGTGAACGAAGGTTTTTTATCATAAAATAACATGTTCTATATTAAATAATTCGAAATTTTCTTCATTCATTTGATAGGTTGGAAAAGTTTCAGGAACATATAATTCATCGATATATCCCTCTGGAATAACTATTTCTCCTTCACTGATGTAAACAGGGTATTTTCTCATCAATGATTCATAAGGTGGTATTTCAAAAGTGAAAGAAACTTCATGAGGCTGTCTATAATGGAAGGGAATTTGTACATTATTATTTGTTGAAAGTTGATTAGTGAAATCAATATTCCAATCAAGATTTTTCAATTCTTTCAAACCTAAAATTCCATTAAAAAATTCATGAAATTGAAATAAAATATATTCAGTTTAATAAATACTTTTTTCTACAAACGTGTTAAAAATGCCATTTTTAGGCACTCCATAGAAGCCTTGAAAATGTCACTTCAAGGCACTGAGTGCCTTGAAATCACTTCATGACACTGAGTGCCTTAAAATGTTTATGGCACTGCTGTCGAAAGTGAATTGTCAGATTTTGAAAGCAACCATCAAAATATTTAGATTTAATTTATTAACATCAATATTAATAGTACAATTTGTGCAATTTGACAAATTAATTTCTTGCACTGCTCTTTTACCATTTTCCATGACTAAGGAAGAATGATTGAATTTCCAGTCGAAGTTGAGGCCACGTTGAAAAAAACAAGTACTTTTTATTATTTTGCTCGTCATTTTGTACATATCAGGGCAAGATGAAATTTTTCAGTTTTAGTATCGCCTCGAGAACTTCACTTTCAGTTATTGGATGGAGGAAAGAGAAAAGAGTCTTTAGCTAAATTGTCAGATTTCAATATCAACTGATTATAAGCTTCAGTTTAACCTTTTTTTAATTCTTGATTGTATCTCAATTTGAAATTATTATAGAAGTTCTTGAAGAAAATATCATTCGAACTGTCCGAGATTGTTTTTAATATCGAGAGAAAGTCTCTCATTTTTCTCAAGTTTTCATCAAAAAATTTTACTTTGAGATTGCAATTGTCGTAGACCTTTTTCATAGGACAATTTTGTGTGATTAGGACGTTGTGAAGAGTTGTCAAATAATCGGAAATTTTATCTGGACAAGACGGATCAACGAATTCGGTCCAGTTCATGGGATATAGTATTTCAACAATTCTATTAATGTTAGCCTGTGTTATGACCCTTTTTGTATCGAGAACTTTTTTTTTCGTGATTTTCAAAGTCAAAGTATATGGTGAGCATTTGAGACTCATGGTCAGATGGGCATGGTTCGTCAATTGAAGCTTTATAATTATTCTCATTCAAATTAGTGATAATGTTATCGATGCAAGTGGATGACGAAGATGTTACTCGAGTGGGAGCAAAAATAGTTGGTTTTAGTCCATAAGACACTAGTATGTCTCTCCAAAAAATAGATTTATTATCATCGACTAGTATGTTGATATTGAAGTCCCCTACTAGTATTATTTTCGAAAATTTGACCACTAATTTATCTGGTATAGCAGTGATTTGTTTGAAAAATAACTCAAAGTTGCCTGAGCTACTAGGTCTGTAACAGGTTACGACGGCTGTTCTACTTAAGGACAGCTCGACCGCGCAAAACTCTCCGTGTCTAGCAACACAATACTGACACAAATCAATAGGTACAGATTTTATGTTATTTTTTACGAAAATGCCAACACCACTGTGCTCATACTCGGCGCGGCAGTAGGAGGAGGCCAAGGTGTAATTGCTTAGGTGTACAGTTTGAATTTGAGTATCAGTGAGCCAGTGTTCACTGATACATAGTATATACAAATTTTTGTTTTCTATGTACAAAAGCAGAGCATCGATTTTATTAGAGATTGATTGAATGTTGATGCGAAAGATGTTTAATTCACCAACTCTGTTGCATTGAGGAGCATTCTTACCCATGAAATTGACATATACAACATGTTCGCTTTCTCTTGGACATTTTTTTACAAAAACGACGCAGGGCGATCGTTGATATCCACTGGGTTCTCTGAACCTTGGTTGTCTAGGAACCACTTCCCCAGTCTGAAGTTGAAACGTTCATAGTCAACATTCCTTGGCCAAAAACTTCGTTCATAGACAGTATTCTTTGCTTCAATAGGAACACCCATCATGAAGGATCTGTTGTTTTCCTGAGATTTCTTTGTTGATAGTAATTTTACACATACATCTGTTGAATTAATTTTCTTCTCAATAATTCCTTAATATTCTGGGATTCCACAGAGTCAGGTACTCTCGTGATGGATAACCATATTTTCTTTATGTTCAATTCAGGTTTTCCATTGAACCCATTATCGCCATTCCCATCACCAGTTCCCCTTTTCTTTTTCTTGTAGGTAACTTCGGTAAAGGGGTTGTCAGTTTCATCATAACCTTCGCCTTCCCTGGCTATATTAATATATTTGTCGCATTTTGCCTTGGTATCAATTTCCAAAAGAGACTGCTTTAATGTCTGTTCTGATATTTCTGGATTTTGAGGTGGTTTTGCAGAACCGGCAACATCGCCGTTTGGAGATGGGTAATAGGAGGATTGACATGTGTGCGAGGATTGACTTTGATTATCATTGTTGACCAGACAGCTTTTTTTGTTGTCGTTTTTGTTGTCGTTTGATTTGTGGGTCGCCTCTTTTTTGAATTCTTCAATGTGGGACATTAATATCTCTACCTTTTCATGTAATTGATTGATGATTCGATCCTTTTGTCTTACCACACATTGAAAGATGCTTATATCCACTTTCTTGTCAGAGCACATGTTCCCTAGGGATTCGAAAAATTCTTCGTCGCTTTCACTGCTCGATTTTTGAGCGCTGTCGATCTCACAGCACACTATTAGATCTTTATCGATGAATTTCACGTAATTTACTGCTTTTGCACAGCTATCATGGAAAACACTATTGCAGTTGATGCACTTGAAACAACAAACCATATTGGGCTGCTCCATGCAGATGAAGATGGTTGGATCATTCCATCATTAAGCATTTTGTTAATTTGATTATTCACCTCTTTTTGTGACAATGAGGAAAACGATATGATTTAGTGTGAACTGGAATTTCGTCTGTGGTTTCAATTTCATGTTTTATTTTATTTGTGAACGAAGGTTTTTCATCATAAAATAACATGTTCTATACTAAATAATTCGAAATGTTCTTCATTCATTTGATAGGTTGGAAAAGTTTCAGGAACATATAATTCATCGATATATCCCTCTGGAATAACTATTTCTCCTTCACTGATGTAAACAGGGTATTTTCTCATCAATGATTCATAAGGTGGTATTTCAAAAGTGAAAGAAACTTCATGAGGCTGTCTATAATGGAAGGGAATTTGTACATTATCATTTGTTGAAAGTTGATTAGTGAAATCAATATTCCAATCAAGATTTTTCAATTCTTTCAAACCTAAAATTCCATTAAAAAATTCATGAAATTGAAATAAAATATATTCAGTTTCATAAATACTTTTTTCTACAAACGTGTTAAAAATGCCATTTTTAGCACTCCATAGAAGCCTTGAAAATGTCACTTCAAGGCACTGAGTGCCTTGAAATCACTTCATGACACTGAGTGCCTTAAAATGTTTATGGCACTGGTGTCAAAAGCGAATTGTCAGATTTTGAAAGCAACCATCAAAATATTTAGATTTAATTTATTAACATTAATATTAATAGTACAATTTGTGCAATTTCACAAATTAATTTCTTGCACTGCTCTTTTACCATTTTCCATGACTAAGGAAGAATGATTGAATTTCCAGTCGAAGTTGAGGCCACGTTGAAAAAAACAAGTACTTTTTATTATTTTGCTCGTCATTTTGTACATATCAGGGCAAGATGAAATTTTTCAGTTTTAATATCGCCTCGAGAACTTCACTTTCAGTTATTGGATGGAGGAAAGAGAAAAGAGTCTTTAGCTAAGTTGTCAGATTTCAATATCAACTGATTATAAGCTTCAGTTTAACCTTTTTTTAATTCTTGATTGTATCTCAATTTGAAATTATTATAGAAGTTCTTGAAGAAAATATCATTCGAACTGTCCGAGATTGTTTTTAATATCGAAAGAAAGTCTCTCATTTTTCTCAAGTTTTCATCAAAAAATTTTACTTTGAGATTGCAATTGTCGTAGACCTTTTTCATAGGACAATTTTGTGTGATTAGGACGTTGTGAAGAGTTGTCAAATAATCGGAAATTTTATCTGGACAAGACGGATCAACGAATTCGGTCCAGTTCATGGGATATAGTATTTCAACAATTCTATTAATGTTAGCCTGTGTTATGACCCTTTTTGTATCGAGAACTTTTTTTTCCAAAGTCAAAGTATATGGTGAGCATTTGAGACTTATGGTCAGAAGGGCATGGTGCGTCAATTGAAGCTTTATAATTATTCTCATTCAAATTAGTGATAATGTTATCGATGCAAGTGGATGACGAAGATGTTACTCGAGTGGGAGCAAAAATAGTTGGTTTTAGTCCATAAGACACTAGTATGTCTCTCCAAAAAATAGATTTATTATCATCGACTAGTATGTTGATATTGAAGTCCCCTACTAGTATCATTTTCGAAAATTTGACCACTAATTTATCTGGTATAGCAGTGATTTGTTTGAAAAATAACTCAAAGTTGCCTGAGCTACTAGGTCTGTAATAGGTTACGACGGCTGTTCTACTTAAGGACAGCTCGACCGCGCAAAACTCTCCGTGTCTAGCAACACAATACTGACACAGATCAATAGGTACAGATTTTATGTTATTTTTTACGAAAATGCCAACACCACCGTGCTCATACTCGGCGCGGCAGTAGGAGGAGGCCAAGGTGTAATTGCTTAGGTGTACAGTTTGAATTTGAGTATCAGTGAGCCAGTGTTCACTGATACATAGTATATAAAAATTTTTGTTTTCTATGTACAAAAGCAGAGCATCGATTTTATTAGAGATTGATTGAATGTTGATGCGAAAGATGTTTAACTCTGTTGCATTGAGGAGCATTCTTACCCATGACATTGACATATACAACATGTTCGCTTTCTCTTGGACATTTTTTTACAAAAACGACGCAGGGCGATCGTTGATATCCACTGAGTTCACTGAACCTTGGTTGTCTAGGAACCGCTTCCCCAGTCTGAATTTGAAACGTTCATAGTCAACATCCCTTGGCCAAAAACTTCGTTCATAGACAGTATTCTTTGCTTCAATAGGAACGCCCATCATGAAGGATCTGTTGTTTTCCTGAGAGTTCTTTGTTGATAGTAATTTTACACATACATCTGTTGAATTAATTTTCTTCTCAATAATTCCTCAATATTCTGGGATTCCACAGAGTCAGGTACTTTCGTGATGGATAACCATATTTTCTTTATGTTCAATTCAGGTTTTCCATTGAACCCATTATCGCCATTCCCATCACCAGTTCCCCTTTTCTTTTTCTTATAGGTAACTTCGGTAAAGGGGTTGTCAGTTTCATCATAACCTTCGCCTTCCCTGGCTATATAAATATATTTGTCGCATTTTGCCTTGGTATCAATTTCCAAAAGAGACAGCTTCGATGTCTGTTCTGATATTTCTGGATTTTTAGGTGGTTTTGCAGAACCGGCAACATCGCCGTTTGGAGATGGGTCATAGGAGGATTGACATGTGTGCGAGGATTGACTTTGATTATCATTGTTGACCAGACAGCTTTTTTTGTTGTCGTTTTTGTTGTCGTTTGATTTGTGGGTCGCCTCTTTTTTGAATTCTTCAATGTGGGACATTAATATATCTACCTTTTCATGTAATTGATTGATGATTCGATCCTTTTGTCTTACCACATATTGAAAGATGCTTATATCCACTTTCTTGTCAGAGCACATGTTCCCTAGGGATTCGAAAAATTCTTCGTCGCTTTCACTGTTCGATTTTTGAGCGCTGTCGATCTCACAGCACACTATTAGATCTTTATCGATGAATTTCACGTAATTTACTGCTTTTGCACAGCTATCATGGAAAACACTATTGCAGTTGATGCACTTGAAACAACAAACCATATTGGGCTGCTCCATGCAGATGAAGATGGTTGGATCATTCCATCATTTAGCATTTTGGTAATTTGATTATTCACCTCTTTTTTATGACAATGAGGAAAACGATATGATTTAGTGTGAACTGGAATTTCGTCTGTGGTTTCAATTTCATGTTTTATTTTATTTGTGAACGAAGGTTTTTCATCATAAAATAATATGTTCTATATTAAATAATTCGAAATGTTCTTCATTCATTTGATAGGTTGGAAAAGTTTCAGGAACATATAATTCATCGATATATCCCTCTGGAATAACTATTTCTCCTTCACTGATGTAAACAGGGTATTTTCTCATCAATGATTCATAAGGTGGTATTTCAAAAGTGAAAGAAACTTCATGAGGCTGTCTATAATGGAAGGGAATTTGTACATTATTATTTGTTGAAAGTTGATTAGTGATATCAATATTCCAATCAAGATTTTTCAATTCTTTCAAACCTAAAATTCCATAAAAAAATTCATGAAATTGAAATAAAATATATTCAGTTTCATAAATACTTTTTTCTACAAACGTGTTAAAAATGCCATTTTTAGCACTCCATAGAAGCCTTAAAAATGTCACTTCAAGGCACTGAGTGCCTTGAAATCACTTCATGACACTGAGTGCCTTAAAATGTTTATGGCACTGCTGTCAAAAGTGAATTGTCAGATTTTGAAAGCAACCATCAAAATATTTAGATTTAATTTATTAACATTAATATTAATAGAACAATTTGTGCAATTTGACAAATTAATTTCTTGTACTGCTCTTTTACCATTTTCCATGACTAAGGAAGAATGATTGAATTTCCAGTCGAAGTTGAGGCCACGATTTCTTCGGATGTTTGTTGTTGGATTGATGTTGTTGGTAATGTTCCCTGCACCGTCAGCACTTTTTGGGCAATCAAATTCTTATTTTCCAAAGAATTCTCGATGTACCCCTCAGCAACGGTAGAAGATCTTCACCCCCCATGACGCTTAATTGTCGTCAAATTTGCGCCAGCATCGGCAAGTAAGGTCGCTGAAGACCGGCGAAAACAGTGTCCCGTATAAAGTTTCGGATTTGGAAGTTCCAGAAATCTTGCTATAGCAGCAGCAATTTTTCCAAACGGAATAATTCCAACTGGATTTCTGGTACATTTACCTTTCACGTATTTCAAGAAAAATCGCCTGTGTCCGACATTTGCTGGTCGAAGAGCCACATATCTTCCACATCGTCAACAGTCAATTGACAAAGCTCCTCCCTGCGGCAAGCACCAAATATTCCCACAATCACAACTACTTTCAACTGGTCAATTCGGACTCTAGTCAAGATTTTTGATTTCTTTGGCCGGTAACCTTCTGCTTGACGCTTTAAATACGCGATAAGCTTAAAATGTTTGCTGATATCTACGTCGCTATTTATACGTAGCATAGATTTGATCATCGAATAATTTGACCACAGAGATGATGCCTTCCATACCTTTGCTTTCTCCTCAAAATAGGCCAGAAATACATTTTCAGTATATTTTCCAGTAACGCCTTTCGCTTCACACCATTTCTGAAACTTATTATAAGCTATATCGTATTGAACCCTGGATTTTCTCGGCAACAAATCGCTCTATTGGCCGCCACCTCTATGTCTTCAAATGGATCATTTTCATTACTCTCTTCCATTTTGAGAAAAATCTTCAACCTCAACTGCGTTTCAAATAAAACTAACAAACGTCTGACAGATGCATCAAAACATTCGTAAACAATTAAATCAACAATGGTTGCTGAGGTCCGTAATTGTTCTAAAAAAAAATGTACTTCAAACACTGATATCATAAATAACTATTAAATTCTTAAAAAGCTGGGATGATTGCTTTATATTGTTTTTTTTTTCGACCTAACGATGTTTTCAATTGGGATGGTTCTCTAAATATTCTATCAGGATGATATTTTTCTGCAATGGATGGTCTCAACATGGAAGTGTGACATCCAGTGTCTATTAATAATTTTATTGGTGGGTTCTGAATATAAATATATGGTAGACCATTTACAGAGGCTGAATAGAGTTCTATTAAATTATCTCGTTCGTCTGAGAAGGCTTGTAAAAATTTTCATCCTCATTTTCGAAAGTTTCATTAGTCGTTTCTTTGGAAGAAAAACAGTATCCATTTGATTCATCAAACTCAGAATCCAAAGAGTATTCATCATCTATAGGATATTGATTAGAACATTGTGGTATTGAATCTTGTCCCTCTTCAACGTGGTTATAAATTTCTTCACTAATGAAAGTTTGTCTTGGAGGTTGCATGAATGTTTTATTTGCAATGAGTTGAGGCATGTTCGATGTGCGAATCGTAGGATTCCTTGAAGTTGTAGACATGGATTGAAAGTTTCTTTGATCAGGTTTGTTTGTTGGTTCAAACACATTTTGAGGTGGTCCAAATACTTGTCGGTTTGTTGGGAATCTTTTTTTTATTTATCTAGGTTGGATATTTATAGGTTGACTTGGAAATTGTGGTTTTTGATTGAATTGTTGAAAATTAAATTTAGGAAAACCAGTAGGTGGTTCACTTCTGGAATTAATATTTTGTTGGGAGTTTTGAAAATAGTTTTGTGGTGGGAAATCAGTGTGATTTGGTTTTATTTGTCTTTGAAGTTGTTGTTTTTGTACATTAGTGCCTGAGCTAGTAGTTGGTCTATTTTGAAAAACCATATTTTGTGTTTGTCTAAAGTTTTCGTCTTCTGAAACTAGATTCATAGCTTTTTCTAAACAAGTTGGATTTTGTACTATAAATTCGTCTCGTGATCGTATATTCAAATATCTTGATAATACTTTTGAAGACTGTAATTCAATACTGTCGAATATGAATCAATTTAGTGGCTTGATCAATATTAGATGTTGAATTGATTTTGAAATCTAATTTACTTCTTAATACTTGAATCCGTTTTCCGAATTCAATGGGATGTTCGTTTCTATTTGGTTTCAAAGTGAAAAGTTGTTGTTCAAGGTCATCAAGGTTTTGTCTATCACCAAACGTACTTCTTAATTCATTTTTCAATAATGTCCATGTATTAAATTCTGTACTTGAGCCAAATAATAACTGAGCTCTATCTCGAAGTTTTCCAATTATAATACTTGAGATACACTGATTTAATGCATCATCAGTAGGGCTATAATATTTTTTATAAAACCTACCAACAGCATTGATAAAAATTTCGGGGGTATCTGACGATCCCGTTCTTTGTTGTCTTCATTCTATTATTTGATGAAATAATGAGAGCAGTGTACTTCGTGTTGTCTGCTTATGATTATGGAATGTGAGATGATTGTCGATTGTGCTTTTTCTTTCCTTTGTTCTTAAACTAGTTGACTTCTATAGTCTGGTCATCAATTTCAATTTCGATAAGAGAAAAAGATGTTTGTTTCCGAAACCTTCACGGATGATTACGATAAGAATTCAAAAAGGAATCGTGGAACAACAGGAGAAAAACTCGACTACTACGATAGTGTGACGGGATCTCTGCCTGGAGTCTGCAATGCCTGGGTCTGATGATCCGGTCCTTTTGGCATGTGGTTGGTGGACGAAGCTATTGTTCTGATAGTAGATTAACAGTTGATACTGAAGGATTTCCGGGTCGATTTTCTTCCACTATCCTACTAACTGCACCAATTATAGTTTCGGGCCACAGAAACGACGTTTTAAAAATATTTTTCTTCGGATTTACAGACTTTATTTGTTGCTCTAACAATGGTACTGACAAAACTGACTTATTTCGCAGCGCTTAAACGTTTATATAACCTATCTAGTGTCAGCATTTCATGAGGTACTGACTAATCAGAAAAGAGGATTTTATATACATAACTCGCATGTCACTTTGGATTTCTGTCTATTTTTCTATTGTTGGTATATATTGTCAGATTTCTCTGTTTCGATGAAGGTGCCAAAGTTCCATCAAGATCAAATATTTTTGGGACAATTCTGTTATGTTACTGTTTTGCTTCTGTATATGTTCCTCAAGTATTCTGTGTTAATAGTGTAGCGAAATGATAGGAAGACAATAACCATAGCTTTGACATTTGACATCGATTCACATTCCACTTTCATTATTATCAGTTATTTATGAAATAACACTCAATGCATACATTGACATTCACACCTTCATGGAATGATGTGAAATAGTTAAGAATTTCTGGATAACGACCCTACTCACGTGGCATTTTCTGTATACGTCCTGAGTAAAAACGTGAAGAGTTCGTCAATTTCTAAAACGGCGTATGAGTTTATCAGGTTTTCATCCATCTCTCGAAGAATTTAGCATTATATTCTGACACCAGACACTCTCCCATAGATTCCGCAAAGTCTAGCGATTCCCCACATGAATTAACCAAACCGCGATACTGACCTGCGAACAAGTGGTGTAGGCTGTCGGGCTGTGAACGAGATGATCGCAGTGACACTGGCAGTCCCGCAAATGTCCTGCCGACGTCATCTCGAATACGAGCTCCGGTTTGTCCATTTCGGCATCCATGCCATCGCCGGCTGCCCGACGTTTCGGGTGAGCGGGGATTACGGATGATCTGCAAAGATTATTGTACGTTAGACGAAATTGGTTGTTCGATGAGAGATAATTCACATTGTCAATGTGTTCGTGAGGTTGTTCGATGAGAGTTAATTCACATTGTCAATGTGTTCGTGAACGACTTGATGCAATGGAATCTTGTGATGTTCTTGAAAGATTAATTCGAAGAATACAGTGCCACGGATGAGGTCCGCAACATACGGATTTTTTTTATTATACCTACAGCACAATTGAAAAATAATTCTGCAGCTATTCGAATTGGACTGAAAATGGGTCCCAGCCATCTGCTATTCTGGACTTGACAAATTTGAGGATGAGTCCTGTGGTACCTTGGTAGTGATCTTATTGCTAATTAATATGAACAGAAGCTGATTATGACCCAGGAAGGGTTGATACGATTCTGAAGAATAAGTCAGGGTTCGATAAAGAATGATGATATTGATAAACGATGAGATTGGAATCTTTGGTGTGTGAATTGAACATTCCTGTTGAGGTGAGCCACCTGATATCAGTATCAAAATTTTCTTCTTCTGAAGATGCTGAACTCATTAGAGAAACACGAGCCTAGTGCAGACAGTATCAGTTTGGTCGCCATCAAGAACATTCAATGATGAGATTGTCATTGAAATATCCATTTTCTTCATCAAATATAATGTGTACACTCCCTACTGGTGATGAGTGATGTAACAACATTTTTTCCCATCGAATAATACTAAAAATAGGGCCTCGTTATGTAAACATTTTTAATTTTGATAGAAAACCTTGATTCAGAAACTTTTCATTTGGAAATCCCACAGAAAATTGAATATGAATTGAAACGAAGTGAAATGAATTTTTGTCAAGTTTCTAATTTCGTTCAAATATTTCGATGTCTGGATTTCTCAAATATTGGTGGGTATTTAAGGCCGATTGAATAACAAAACCTGCCACAATCTGAATAATTCGTAGGTTGAAATTCGATAGAGTATGGAAAAGAAACTTCTTGTCTACTCCGAAAACTTGCTGCGCTATTGAAAAGTTCAATTATGGAGAGTAACGCCACATCGTGCAGCGAATTGTCGTTTCTTCCGAATTTTGCCTCCAAAGAAATATTTATATAGAATTTATCCTGTCGACGTTTTGTTTTGTCTGTCCAGAGTAGGTATCTTCACTGAAGATACTTCAGAGAGACTTTTGGTGATATTATCCCGTGAGAGTACCCACCCAACTGTATTCTTGAGCGATGATATCCAATGAATCCAAAAATGCAATATTTATAAAAAAATCACCGGAAATGTGAACGATGTACAAATGATAGTCGAAAACAAATTAACAGAATGAATGGAACTGTGCATCAAAATGTTCATACTTGTAAACAGATGCCTTTGTATCCATTCTGTCTTTTCGAAGATAATGCTCACCAGCTTTTTTATATCACCGTATATACAAAATATTTCAATTCAATATATTACGAAAGTATTCCTTCAAATAGTTATTGGTTGATATGTTATAGTCTTGTTTTGATTATGATATTTTTTGATTACTCATCGACAGCTGACTCAATAAACTGCGGTTGGTAGAGAATTGAAAAACTTACTTTTCCAATGAGATGTCACAATATCACCTCTGTGATTAAAATAAAAAGTATATGATCTCTTTTTATAGTCAATGACTCCACACAAATATTTCTACCGTCAGAAGAAGGTTGAAATGGATACCTGTTCATGGTAACCTTGATTAACTCATCGATAGCTGACTCAATAAACCATGTAATCCATATATGACGTCTTTTTGGGGTTAGTGACGTCACACAAATATTTTCACCGTAAAAACGTATCAAAATGAGAACATTAGCTGACTTCAATATCTTGTCAACTCAAACAAAAGAAATGGGGTACGTTTTAGTGCCTCACTGTATATTATTGTATGGGAATGCATTTACGATAGCCCGACAAGAATGAATATTCCTGATCTATTAAAAAATTCCGATATCCCTACTGAAGGTGTACTGGGAAACATGATTCAACGCTTGAGCATCATTCATGACAAAGATAGCGGAGTTGCACCAGTACCGATAAATAAGCTTATCGCCGATTTTCACTCCCATTCATGAACCTGCTTGAGGAATAGTTCACTCATTTCAGTGAATTACAACAGATAAAATACGGTGGCCATGGAATTCTGAAGGCAAGAATTATCCATCCACCATTTATAAAAGCCGCACTGCCTCCTGGAAAACCATAATGTATGTTGTATTATCTCGATTCCGCGACAACAATATATTTCCTGAGCAAACACGAGAGACGCAGACAAAAGAAACTGTGAAAAATATATTCCGAATTTTCTTTCAATACCGCGCAGAAAATGGAATATGCAAATAAATTCAATGTAGATACGACTTCTCCAAAAGAAGTTTTTGAAATGAGACATAAATTTTCAGAATCATTACCGTGAATAGGCGAGCAACATATTGTATTTCCTATAGTTTCTTCATGCAAGGCAGTATTTATTGTGCCCTGTTGGAATACTCAAATACATTTTATTCAGTTCAAACGCAATTTTCTCAAGTCAAATGCTCATCAGTATTTTGAACGATGTGATTTGAACTTTATTTGTAGTTTACCCATGAACTTCACGACAACATTGTTTGCTTGGGGAACGTTCACTTCGGAATCGAATTTCACCAGCGCAGAAAACTGGAGATTATCCCGGTATTGTGTATTCCTATTCGAGACCCACGTTTTACTGCTTCTATAATTTTTTGTGTCGTTGGAGCGAAACATGAAGTGTTCTGTATTTTCTACAATATCGAGCTCCTAAACAAAGAGCAGACAATATCAGATGTGTTCTAATTCCTGATCGTCCTTTGTCATTTTTTGTCATACATATCTCAGATAGGGCACGATTCCACTAGAATTGACATTTTACAAATTTTTCATTACTGATTCTCCACTGTTGCATGGACGTTATAATGATACCCGTGGGTACCGCTTCCATGGTAAAAGCCAAAAGTTCAAGGTCTGAAATCTGGGCGAAAAGTACGGAAAATTTTGAAATCAGAGATGGATAGAAAGTAAATTCGAATTGAAAAGGAATGAAGTTAAGTTGAGTATGGGGATCGTTATGGGGTTGGAAGTAAGAGTAGCTTTAGCTAAATCCCGCCTCATCAGCGATCATCCTCAATTTACCAGTCTCATGTTTGGATTTTATTTTCGATCAAAAATATCCAGGATAATTGGGAAAAATTAAAAAAAAAAGAGCTGCTTATGAGAATGGGAATGCGCCTCACTTTGAGTTGATGTATGGAAGGAAATAACATATTTCCAGGAGACTCATTTGAAATAAAACCATATGAAGGAATGTGAATATCACTAAGGATTTTCACAAGCTAGTACTCGCTTTGCTTGATCCACGAGGATTTTTCGCTGTTTCACCTCATCCCCATTCATCCAAATAACAGAATAACTCATTTGTAACCTCAATGCAAATGTTCATTGAAAAAATAAGGATTGTCGAAAAAGAGATGTGCTGCATTCTTCAAAATTCGCTGGTACCGTTCCTGGAGTGTGATCAATGAATACTGAATGCATTTTCTGAATACTGAATGATGATCTCGACCTCCCTCGATATTTTTGAAGATTCATACGTTGAGGTTGCAACTTTTGCTCCAGTTACCGTACAAGATGAAGCTGGCCCCCAGATTCCTGGGTGGTACAAAAAAATATTGAAATTCAACTAGAACTCAGTGAAAATGATATTTTGGATAACAAATTAGAGTTTTTATAGCAATAAACATTGATTACAAATCACATGTTCTATAAAAGTACGATGAACAGTATTGTATGATTGATTTCGAAACTATGAGTTTCCATATTAATATTGTCGTAGTCTAGCACTGAACTTAATCTGTCTTCGCATCACTCCACCACTCTGTCTGCACAGCGTTCCTTGTATTTGTTCAGATCATTAGCTGTACATGTATTAATTCGTGCATTTCAATATATATATATATATATATATATATATATATATATATATATATATATATATATATATATATATATATATATATATATATATATATATATATATATATATATATATATATATATATATATATATATTTTTTCTTTCTTTCACGGGGGACAGCGAGATCCTGTCCTCACACAGATTCTTTCAGACTTCATTAAAACTAAACTGGGAAACATGTCTCCGAAAATATCACTGGGAGGAAATGGAACCATTCATCCATATTACATTGAGATGCACGAATGAATACATTTCATTAATCATATGCACATATATATATATATATATATATATATATATATATATATATATATATATATATATATATATATATATATATATATATATATATATAACTTCAAAGTGGTAGTGTGGTCATATTTGTTTATATTCATATGTTCAGGATGAAATGAAAGGACATAAATGTTGAAAAAAAATCTATTCATTGAACAAGAAAAATAAACACTCCACAGTGAATAATGATTCACATGCCATTCTTATAATAACTCAATTTGAACAGATCCATATAGAGCACAATATATTCAAAAAGCATCATGTAAAATGAGTGCATATACTTTGGTATTCGCTGGAAACTTCGATTCACGTGTTTCCAACTCTATTTTGATGTCAACGGTAGATTTATGACGTCTGGTTGGTGTGAGCAGTCAATCACAAATATGGGGTTACTGCAGAAGCTGCCAATATTCATCATTGGTTCACTCATAGCCCTATTATAGTAGCTACGTTGAAAATTCTCATATGCACAGAATGCAGATGATTACAATTTCTCGTCAAAATCCAAATTCCTATGTTCATATGGAAAGGCTTCAGAGTCCAAATGTACTCGGATATTGCCTATATCAGCATCTCTAAACTCCATTGCATCCTTTGATATAGCGTCGGATTGAGTGATGTGATGAAAGCTAATTATGATGAATCGAGGTTTTTCTAGACTGTTGTTTCGCACTTTCCATTTATATCCGTCTTCATTTCGGTTCTTGCTTGATCTCGAGACCTATCTGCCTGAACTATCGTCATATATCATCACTTGCATTCCATAAGGCTTTGCTGTGATCTCAATTGCGATAAGAGCAAAGTTGAAACACAATAATCAATCCAACTTTGTCACGATTGACTGTCTTTTATATAGAAGTCAGATATGACTTCGGTGTTTGAAGGGTCATAAGATCTCTTTCTACCACGATACCTTCGTTCAGTTCCTCTCTGAAGCTCGAGTAGAAGGCTTCAGGGATCCTTCCACCACACTTTCCATGTATATCCGTCTCTATTTCGGTTCTGGCTTCATCTCGAAACCTATCTGCCTGAACTATAGTCATGTATCATCACTTGCATTCGACATGGCTTCGCTGTGATCTCAATTACGATAGGAGTAAAGATGAAACAGAAAAATCAATCTTACTTGGTCATTTTCGACTGTCTGTCTTCTATATTGAAGTCAGATATGACTTTGGTGTTTTGAGGATCATAAGATCTCTTTCTACCACAATACCTTTCTTCATTTCCTTTTCGAAGCTCGAGTAGAAGGCCTTAGGGATCCTTCCACCACACTTTTCATTTATATCCGTCTCCATTTCGGTTCTGGATTCATCTCAAGACCTATCTGCCTGAACAAGTTGCTTATATCATCACTTGCATTCGATATGGCTTTGCTGTGAACTCAATTACGATGAGAGCAAAGTGTTGTGAAACTGGTTTTTCTACTTGTGAAATATTGCAATTAATTACAAAAGTAACTGAGTTTTCATTCAGTTGAAATATACAAAATACATTGACGAATGACTTATTCTGCGACAGACAGTAAAAACATTAGAATCATAAACAGACTGTACAGAGTATCCCGTAAACACTTGTACCAAATTCAATTAACAACACCCTCCCTATTTGGAACAAGTCCTTGACATTTGATATTGGCAGGCAGTTTTTGTTTGTTGAGTGGTTTCGTGAGGGAATCGGCAACCATATCCGTAGAAGACACGTGCTTAAGTTTCAGATTTCATTTTCTGATTCGCTCTCTCGAAAATGGTGCCGCACATCAATATGCTTTGTGCGCGCATGATATGCACCATTTTGACCTAAGTTGTGGGCACCTTGGTTATCAACATGAAGCAGCACAGGACCATTTGTATCCGAAGGAATTATTCCAGAAGCCAATCCACGAAGCCATAGGGCTTCCTGTGTAGCAGCTGACATGGCCATATATTCCGCTTCGGTGGTTGACAATGCAATCGTTGGCTGTCTTTTAGTTGCCCAAGAAATTACAGATTCGTTTTCGAGGAAAATATAACCAGTCACACTACGCCTTTCATCCTGGTCACTCGCCCAGTCTGAATCGCTGAATCCAACGATATCAGTTATTTTTCCAATTTTCCATTGAATTCAGGCTTCCAATCAGAGCTACCTCGAAGATATCGCATGATGCGTTTTACTGCACTCCAGTGTGCTTTCCCAGGGTTCTGGTTGGAACGGCTGACACAACTAACTGCGTAGCTTATGTCCGGGCGTGAAACTTGAGAAGCAAAAAGTCGACTCCCTACAGCTCCTTGATAAGGGACATTTTTCATACTCGCAAATTCTTCAGGGGTGTTTGGCGACTGTTGTTTGGACAACTGCTCATGAGGCGACATAGGTGTGTCTACTGGATTGCAGTCTTTCATATTAAACCGCTTTAGGATTTGCCCAATGTAATTCTTCTGACTGATCCAGATCTTCCTGTTGGGTCTGTCTCAAGTGAGATGGAAACCCAGCACAAGTTTAGCTTCGCCCATGTCAACCATTTTGAACGTAGTAGTTAGACAACGTTTGATCTCTCTTTTCATTTCTTGGTCATTTGTCATCAACAGAAAATCATCGACATAAACAGCTACCATCAAAATTTTGTCTCGATTTCTTTTGTAGTGAATGCAGGGATCATACTTGGATTGTTCCATTTTGCCTTTTTCAAACATGTGTCGAGTTTTGTGTTTCAAACCCTACTTGCTGGTTTTAGCCCATAAATACTCTTCTTCAGAAGACAGACTTGTTTCGATTCTTCGAAGAGCTCGGGCTGAACCATGTAGATCTCTTCAGGGAGTTCTCTCTGAAGAAAGGCACTGACGGCATACATCTGTTCTATGTCGAGATCATATTCTGCTGCTAGCGAAAGCAAATATCTCAAAGAACTGTAACGAACAACTGGAGAGTATACTTCATCGAAATCGATGCCTTCTTTCTGAGCACATCCTTTGACCACGAGACGGGCCTTGTGTTGCATTATGTTACCTGGGGCATCTCTTTTGGTCTTGAAAACCCACTTGTTTTTTAGAGGCTTTCTCCCGGCTGGCATATCTACCAGTTTCCATGTGCCATTCTCAATCAATGCTGAATATTCTTTGTGCATCGCTTCGAACCATAAATCTTTGTCGGGTTGCATCAAAATCTCCTTAACTGTCATTGGATCGTTTGTATCGACGATTGACGCATAGCATTCATAATTATTCAGATATCTTGGTTTTCTCTGGCGATCTTCTCTTCGAAGATCATGAAACTCATCTTGCATGAGTTCATGTTGTTCACTATCCATTTCATCTTCTGAATCATCATGAAAGTCTTCAGGTATGTGAGATTCTGCAATAACACTGAGAGTGTTGTCATCATGTGTCTCTGGAATTTCATAAATATCAGGTTCTGGGAAAAAAAATGCGTAGTTTCTTCATTTTTCCCAAGAAATAGAGAACCACGTTCATCTTCGAAAAAAATGACGTCCCTTGAGACGACAACTTCATCCTTTTGAGGATCATACAACCTATAGGCTTTCGTATGTAGGCTGTATCCAACGAAGATGCAGGGTCTCGCCTTCGGATCCAGTTTCTTCCGTTTGGCATCGGGTACATGTACATACGCCTTACATCCAAAAACATGCAAATGTATCACCGTGGGTTTTTTACCAGACCATATTTCATCGGGGGTTTTATCTATGCATCTACTTGGTGAACGATTCAGTAGATTAGCGGCGGTATAAGCAGCCTCTGCCCAAAAACTCTTTGGTAGTTTTGAATCTATAAGCATACACCTAGCTCGCTCTATAATGGACCTGTTCATGCGCTCCGATTTTCCTAGTTGTTGCGGTGTATATGGGGTCGTCGTTTGATGCTCAATTCCAGAAGAAATAAGATATTCTTTGAATTTATTGGAGCAATACTCAGACCCATTGTCCGTCCTAAGAATTTTCAATTTTTGGCCACTCTGATTCTCAACATAGGTTTTGAATTGAACGAAGTAGTCAAAAGTTTTGTCTTTAGACTCCATGAAATAACAGAAAATCTTATGACTGTAGTCACCCAAGGAAGTTAGCATGTAGCGAGACCCAGCAAGTGATTCCTCAAATGGCCCACATAAATCGAAGTGGACGAGATGAAGTAGGTGTTGAGATTTGGTCATACTATCGTCAAATGGTAATCTACAACTTTTTCCTATCGCACATATCTCGCAAACAAAGTTTTTCGGGTTTTCCACTGAAATATCTATTCCGTGAACCAGTCCATTTGTCATTGAATTCAAAGCAGGAAAATTAATATGACCCAAACGTCTGTGCCATAAGTCTTCACTTGCTTCCGCGCTCTGATGAGTAACCAGTGCCATTTTTCCACTTGAATCATCCAGTTTCAGTTTGAAAAGACTGCCTTCTAATGTTGCTGAAGCTATGACATCTCCAAATCCATCAATCACCTGCGCTCCTTCTGAATCGATGACTACAGTGTTCCCTTTTGCTACTATCTTGCTAACTGAGAGAAGGTTCACTTCAAGGTCGGGAACAAAATAAACATCTTTGATATTCGTCTGAGAAGAAGTGCCACTGACTGAAAGGGGTACCTTGATATCACCAATACTGTCTGTAATCACGGTTTGATTATTTGCAGTTGAAATGTTGATATTTGCTGTTTTTCTTTCTTCAAATAACATTTCCTGATCCGTTAAATGTGATGAACAACCAGAATCGAGAAACCAATCGGTACTTGTTGCATTTGATGATGCAGAAAATAAAGTTTTTTCAGCAGTAACGTTTTGTTTATTCCGATCGTTACCATTGTACGGAAAAGTCTGCTTTTTTTTTGCACATCGCTGCTATGTGAACGTAAAGATTACAACAGGAACAACGGGGTCCTTTGCCTTCAGTGGCACTCTGAGAGGTTTTGTTTTCCATATTATCTGCCCCGAAAGTGTTCTTGTGATGCGATCCATCCCACTTACCAAACCTATTGCCAGAACTGTTTCCATATCCGTACATTGCTGCACCTCTTCTTTCGGATTTTACTGTAGAAACATCTTGCAGAAGTTTTGTTTTTATCAAATCTGCTGTGACGCCGACCCCTGAACTTTCTATTCCCATTATCATGGGCTGATATTTGTCAGGAAGACCTGCCAAAAGGATTGTACCAATCCATTCTTCACTGACCGTCATTCCTATGCTACCTAATTTATGTGCAGTAGTTATTATTTTGTTGACGAAGTCCTCCACCGAATCGCAGTTTTCTAGTTTAGTAGACGTTAAAATTCTCAACAAACCGACTCGTCTTGTTAAACCTGAGTCTTCAAACGCAGATTTCAAAGCGTTCCAGGCTTCTTTAGCTGATCTGGTGTTCTGCACATAAACATTAAGTATGGGTTCAACTAGTAGGATGATTTCTGCTCTGTCCTTTTTATCCTTTTTCGCATCTGTTTCTTCACCAGTTACGTTTTCCCATAGATCGATATCTTCTAGGTACGCTTGTACGGCAAATTTCCATACATCGTAGTTTTCCCTTCCTCGAAGTTTTTCTATTGAAGGAACCTGTACTGACATCTCGGAATTGGAACTGTTTGCCTCTTTAATTGCAATATTATTCCTATGAGCAAGGCTTTGGGCCCATAACCTGTTGTGAAACTGGTTTTTCTACTTGTGAAATATTGCAATTAATTAGAAAAGTTACTGTGTTTTTATTTAGTTGAAATATACGAAATACATTGACGAATGACTTATTCTTTGACAGACAGTAAAAACATAAGAAACATAAACAGACTGTACAGAGTATTCCGTAAACACTTGTACAAAATTCAACTCACAACACAAAGTTGAAACAGAATAATCAATATGACTTTGTCATTTTCGATTGTCTGTCTTTTATAATGAAGTCAGATATGACTTCAGTGTTTGAAGGATCATAAGATCCCTCTCTACCACGATACCTTCGTTCAGTTCCTTTCCGAAGCTCGAGTAGAAGGCGTTAAGGGATTCTTTCACAACACTTTCCATTCATATCCGCCTCTATTATCGTTTTTGGATTCATCTCGAGACCTATCTGCCTGAACTATCGTCATATATCACCACTTGCATTTGATATGGCTTTGCTGTGATCTCGATTGCGAAAAGAGCAAAGTGTTTTCGCAGCCCACATATCTGATGCCGTTTCACGAAGTGAAATTATCTCATAAAGATGAGGGTTAGCGGGAAGCTACTTTCACTCATTATTGACACTTCTATCGATCCGACTCCACAGAACTCAAACATAGAGGAGAACGGAAAAACGAGAAAAGAATACATATTATGATCGGGAAACGTTCCTACAAGGGGAAATGACTTGCAGTAGGAGAGCCTGCGCATTTGTTACAAACGTTGAAATTTTTGACAAATGACATGTTTGAAAAAGCCCTTCTGTGAATGCATTTTTCGGGATTTTCTCATTGTTTCAATTTTATTTCGCCTCAACTCAAGTGCTTTCGAAAGTATTGGAAGTGTGCCTGTAAATTGTTTCATCGGCTCCTATACAGCAGCGGTAATAATCCTGGAATTCATTATTTTAGGTAAGTTGAAGTAGTTCGAGGTCAAACATCAGGCTCGGCCTGTGAATAATTGACCTGAAAAGTGGTTGATCATTTTTGTACCTTTCAGTTTCGGATCAAAGGATAAGTAATGGTTGGAGATTTTGGTAATTTCAGGAGTGGACAATATGAGTCCCAGAAATAAGCTTTGTTCCAAGCATTTTGATAGCTGTGATATCAACATTCCGGCCACTCCTGATGGACGAGCCACACTCAAGAAAAATGCTGTGCCCAAATATTTTTTGAGGAATAAAATAGCACCAGAAGATCTCTCATCAGATGTCACACCCCAAAAAAAAAGAATTTCTGGGTGCGTATCAAATTTGAGTAATTATTATGGCAACATTATGTCTGAAGTATCAATCTACAATTAATTGTCAACTGGTATTGGTGGAAATTAGGTATATATGCATATCCATCCAACAATCAAGGAAGAAAAAGTGAGCATGTGGGATAGATTGTCCTAATTCGAAACCATGTTGGTTGAAATGGTCAAGTGAAAGGGATATTCTATTTTTATTTTTCGTTTGTGAATATCATCGTTTCACACAAAATATAAACAACCTTTTCATGAACAGTTACAAGATTTGTGGCTATAATTAAGAGTATATCACCACAGTGTGATTTCGAATTAGTATGCAATAAGTTTTCAGAAATTAGGGGATATCTCGTGCTTATTCTGAGTTTTGATCTTATAATGAAATATCTAGAATCACAACTCTGACAACAATGATAGGCTCGATGTCTAGTGTCTACTATTTTGAAACCACACTAATAACACTATAAAATCACAAAATCTTGCATTCTCATTACAGCCATCAAGTTTCTCAGACAGTGTTGGATTGAAACACACTCCCAATAAAAATAGAAGGTTGATTGAAAAAATGCATTCATAATGGTAGGTATATAACTATATAATATTGTTATCGTTTGATGAATCATTCATTTACAGTACCACAACTGAGAAGGCTAGTAGCGAACTCATTACTCAACAGCATAAAATAAAGCAACTCTCATAAAAAAAATTGAAAAGCAAAAAACCAAAAGACCGATAAAAGTGACTAATCTCAAGGATATTGTGCAAGACATGAGAAGAAAAAAATTACTGAGTAGGGATGCATGCACCATACTTGAGAAATCTTTTCCTGGAGTACCCTTTGCCTTGAAGAAGATGCTCACAAATTCTAGAAGTGAAAAAGTGGGGATGCAAAAATTTTGTGAAGTACCGCGAAGTTTCGCATTGACATTGCAGTTTTATTCAGTCGAGGCCTACGAATATGTGAGAAAAACATTCAATTCAGCTCTTCCTTCTCGAAGAATTATCAGAAGTTGGCTCTCCAATATTTCTTGTGAGCCAGGATTTTCTTTGCCAGCTTTTGATTCTCTCAAAGTTGAAGTGTCTGATAACAAGGCTCAAAGTTATGATAGAGTCTGCAGCTTGATGCTGGATGAAATGTCTAGCAAGAAGCATGTAGATATTGTTGAGAAAAGAACTTGGGCTTACGTTGATTTTGGTACGAATTTGGCATATGACGACACTACAGAACATGCATCGGAGGTATTAGTACTAATGATGGTTGACTTGAACGGACAATGGAAATTGCCGATACCATATTTTTTTATTCATTCTCTCACTGGGGAAGAAAAGGCCAATATTGTCACTGAAGCTCTAATCAGACAACATAAATGTGGTGTTATTATTAATACTTCTTTAACTCCAGATGGATCCAGAGGTGATTTTACTATAATCAAAGAGTTGGGGGCAAAAATAAAAGATTTGAATAATATTCAACCCTATTTTTGCACCCTGTTGATAATTCCAAAATATATAATATCCTGGATGCTTGTCACATGGTGAATTAGTGGGGAATAATTGGGCAGTTTTATTGAAATTCGTAGACCAAGAGGGTGGTATTGTTGACTCCAACTATGTTACTATGTCACACCAACTACAACAGCAGGAAGGACTTCGTTTCGGGACTGAACTGAAACAGGCCCATATGGAATAGAGAAAACAGAAGATGAAGGCACCTATTACACTCAGGATGAAAATGCCTATGAGTGCTAAAAATGAAGGCTTATGGATGTCAGTTTTTGAAGAAGCCTCCGATTATTGTTCCAAATGTAAAGATTTGCTGGGTAAAGAACTCATCAAGACTCCAAAAAAATCCATTTATTGGTTCAACTTTGATTATAAAATCTGTATTAGAAATATATAAAACTCACATCGAAATTAAAAATTGTATATTGGTGGAACAAGATATAAGAAGAGTCTTATATGTTACAGATGGAAAAATTCCAAGAGAACCTCAATTTTCAATCATTTTATTCTGAATGTTTCAACCGATTTACTATAATGGTCACTGTTCTCTGATTTAGATAGTCATAAAGGATTTTCAACACTAGCAGAAAATCATGTCCAGGATAATCAAGTCTTTATGCATTTCATTTTCGAAAATCAGACTTTTCAATTTAGCAAAATCACGAAGCTCTGAGATTATAGGTAATCTGATATGAAAAAAGCTGAGAAAACTGATTTTATTCAGTCATCAGTAAATTTTCATCTTCCTGTCATGTAAATATCTTTGTTCTCTTGTTCTTCCACAGATTCATCAACTATATCTTTCAGAACAACAAATCTGTTGTTTACCTACCAATGAATAGATAAATAACTTTGGATTCTATGGCTCGGGTCAAATTAAGTTTTCAATAATGACTTTAGATGTCATCAGTAACCTCTTGTCTTTCAGGTATATCTTGAACTTCAATGAAAATATAAATCACTTGATTAACATTAACAATTCCTCAATGGTGGTATTGGTGGGATTGAGATCAATTCGATTAGAGAAAAAATATTGTTCCGTTGCCAACGTTTCGAATTTCAATAAATTCATCATCAGGGCTCTATAACAATGAGTTTGTGTTTAAGTGGTAGGATTTAAATAAAATAAGAAAATGCCAACAAACTATTGGAACATTTTCAGGGGTTCAAAATGTTGATTAATGAAAAAAAATTTTTTTAAAACTTACCAAAAATCAACATTTTGAACCCCTGAAAATGTTCCAATAGTTTGTTGGCATTCTCTTATTTTATTTATATCCTACCACTTCAACACAAACTCATTGTTATAGAGCCCTGATGATGAATTTATTAAAATTCGAAACGTTGACAGAGAAACAATAGTTTTTCTTTAATCAAATTGATCCCAATCCCACCAATATCACCATTGAAGAATTTAACTCTGGATCACCAAACCTACCAAAACTGTATTAACAATTCCATTACACAACTTTCTACACGATTCTGTGATGATTGATTGCTAGATATTATTGAAAATCGAGAAAATTCCAATAACAAACAAAATTATCTGACGTTCCAGAGAATGCATTGGAAAACAAATTCGCTAGATCCCACTTGGATTTTTATGTGCAGGCTATCAACTGGTTTGGCTGGATGACATTTTCTGTATGTTAAGTGAATTATACCACAAAAAAGTAGTTTTTGCAATGTATAGCAATGTTTTTTATATTGGAAATTCCTATCAAACCATATTGTGTGTCGGAACATGTCATATTGAAATAAATTATTTCTTATTATTAATGGTTTCATTAACATATTCGAAACCCTAAAAACTGTGTCTTCCAAGTGAGTTCACGGATTTACGTTTTCTTAGTTTTGCATTGTTTTGTAATAATGCTTTGGATTTGTGATTAACACGTGCAATTTTTTTTTACTTTTCCATTAAATGATATTCTGTTAATACTTGAAGTTCACTCTTGCAAAAGTGAAAATGAATATTAGGATTTTTCTAAAATTTTACATGCCTTCCAAATTCTGGGGCAGATAGTTGAATACTCTATCACCAGCGTTGATGTTGGTAGGAAAATCTTCATCAGATTCATTTAGATGGAAATCAGGACATTTTTCGACAATTATATTTTAAAGAACTTTTACTGACGTGGGTCCAGTATTCCATTTTCTTTAAAAAAATATTCTGAAAAGTTAGCCATTTTGAAAATTAGTTTTCTTTAATGATCCTTTCGAAGTATAAGGAAGCGAGTCCTCCCAACCTCGTATACTATAGACTCCTGAAGGCCTCTTTTCCTACGACCACCTAGGAAAGTAACACATATCACACTCTCTACTACCATGGAAAGTGACCTTTATCCTAACCCGTGCGAAAAGTTACTTTCCGCACCATTGCCACCACCATGTATCACATGATGTTTAGGCGCCCTCTGTGGTCGTTTGCTGAAGCAGAACCGCATCATCTTTCTGAGTTACGACTTCAATAATTTCAATTTCACTATGATTCTCTCATCATTGAAACCGATTAACAACCCATTATCATCTAAGATGTGTAGTGTAATGTTGTCGAGATACTGACGTCCTTCTGGTTTGATCGTCATATTTATGATATTTTTTGGCTCCTTGGTTAGTTTGTAGCAAGGATCCATTTCGATATCGAATCCGAAGATACTGAGAACTTCGTCACAATTCGGCTGGAATAGTATGTGTGTGGAACAGGATGTCATCAGATCATATTTCAGTATACGGCGCCATTAGAATGTGGAAGGCTTCTATCTAGTCCAAACATACTCTCGAATACAGAAACAACTAATCCGAGATAGTTCAAACTTCATTGTGACATTCAAACAGGATGCCATGAATCTTAGTCACATTTTTTACGAACATGTGTTACCAGATGTAACGTTTGAGCATTCCAGGATATGTGTGCAGATTGATGGAGTGATGAAATACGGATGGTCGATATCGAAAAGGATTTGACGCATTCATATATTCCTGTTGTTACCAACCCATTCAAGTCGATCGAGTAGTGGACAGCACCGACGGAAAGTAGCCGCATTGGCAATTAAGTGGCGCTTGAAAAAATGCATGAGCCAATCACATCGCCATTGAGAGCAATATCAGTCAATAGTACAAAGCCTCTAATAAATCAGTCAAAAATAGTACGAACATCTTTTGGAAAAAAACACAGTTTTCACACCAAAAACAATGAGGACTAGTGAATGGTTTCCCAAATCATTCAAATTTGATAGATTGGAAGGTGGGAGTATCGAATATGGTACCTATGCCAATGAATCAATTTCGGTGGATGCGCCATCCACCTCAATGGTGATAGCAGATTAGGATACTTCAAAAGTGGTCATCGATGAAGAGGCACGAAAATATATTCAAAAGTTATCATCGGGTGTTTTTTCCTATGATGCAGTATTTGACGTTCTTATGAGCCGCCAATAAAAAACACTCCAGGCGGGAATTGCCGATGTGGAGTTCATCAGAGGATAAATTGATTTAAGAGAGAACGGTAAAGTAATCGGTTAACACCGTAGAGAATAGCAGCATTCAAAAAAGCTCCCTTACTTTGTTTTCTTTCCACTTCAAAATATGCGGAAAAGAATTGAAAAAAGTAACAGTTACTTATTAGTGGAAAACCTAGTGACAATTCGTGGAAACGTACGTTGAAAAGTGCAATAAGGAACTAGTGAATGAATCATCTGAATACCAGTAGTGCATACTTCCATATCACTCGACGTTTGTGCCAGGTTGGTTGAAATAGTTCTCTCTGGATTCGATTCATGAAGTTAGGAGACGAATTATCAACAAGAGAATTATATAAGCTGTTAAAAAAATCACAGGAAGAACAAACTGACAGAGTCACAAAGGAAATCAACAGAAATAGGAAAGAATAGGAAAAAAAGGTCATGGAAGCGTAAAATCGAATTATTGCCCTAGGAGGTAAAAACCTAGCTCTAGAAAGACAACTGAAAAAAAAACAATATTATACTATTCGGTTTGAAAAAAGCTCCACATAACTCATCAGAAGATACTTTGGCAAAACTGAATAGTCTCCTTGAATTAAACCTTCGAAAATATGACATCAATAATATATATGAAATTGGGAAACACGAAGGGAATAGAGGAGTGCTGATACAATTCGTTTCTTTTTCGAACAAAAAGAATATCTTCAACAACATCACAAAACTGAAAGAAACGAAAATATTTATTGTGAAGAATTTGAAAATCCAAACCCGTGAAGTGATTTCGACTGCCAATCAGATGGGGATGCTGATATAGATGAAAAGGAAAGTATTCTGAATGAAAAGTCAACAGAGAAAACAAAAAAAAAGGAAAAGAACTAGTCCTGTATCTGTGAGAGATACAAAGAGAAGAAGGGGACGCAACCTTTCATCCAACAACACACGTGCCAAAACATCGGAGAAGAAAAACAACAACATTCAATGCAGATCTTTTGAAATATTCAAAAAGAAATAAACATAGAAACCATGTGATCACTGGTGATATCAATATAAATCTGATGGGAGACACAGATCATACTTAAGATCATAAAACCATTTTGAAATCGTTTGACTTTTTATCTTACATAAATCATGTAACTCGTAGAGTCAGCATGACTTGCTTGGATCATTACTTTGTAAAAAATAACTCAGAAAATATTAGAGGAATAAACTCATACATTTTTACGCATGACTCAACGGATCACGACCCCATAATACTCACTGTATCATTTCACAAAATGAAAGAAAATGAAAAATAACTTCCACACAAAAAATTCATTGATTTCACAAAATTTAGAAATGTTCTGAGTATAGAATCATGGAATACTATGTATTCATCGGAATCCATAGATGAAATAACGGATTCGCTTATTGAAACTTTGAATAATCATATTAGGAACTGTACCAAAATCTTAAGAATATCTCCAAAACATAGAATCAGGAAGCCCTGGATTACCAAAGGTCTTTAAAGTCTATATCAACTAATTATGAATTATACCATGAATTGCGAAAAGATCCGAAAAATATTGCTTCAGATATAGAGTACAAAGCCTATAAAAATACCATTAATAATTTGATTCAGAAAAATTTAAAAAAATATTTTAAAGAACAAATCGATAGTAACAAAGGGTCATCAAAACAATTGTGGACGTGGTTGAATAATATTAAAGGAAAAAGTTAAAGTGAATAAAAAAAACAAAAATAATATCAGAAAAAGAGGAATTATAACTGATGAAAAATTGATGGCCGATGAATTCAACAAGTTTCACAGTGATCTGGGTAAAAACTATGCAAATAAAATTGAGGAACCTTTCTAGTTTCAGAACAGCATTTCTGCCTTGAACCAACAGTGAAATAATCAATACAATAAATAGTCTGAAACCTAAAAAATCTCGTGGTTTAGATGGATTGAGAGCTGAAAACTTGAAGCAAATTTCTGATGTTATCATCTCACCAATGAACTCTCTGATAAGTAAATGCTTCGATTCTGCTAATTTTCCAAAATCTCAGAAAATTGGCCCTATTGGACCAATACATAAAGGAGGTAGTAAATCGGATATTAATAACTACAGACCAATATCACATATCTCGACACTGGCTAAAATAATTGAAAAATTGATAAAAAGTACACTAACAAATTTCTTGAACCTACATAAAATTATATCAAATCAACAATTTGGTTTCAGGGAGGGGAAGTCCACAAATGATGCGATCTGTTCATTAACTTCACTTATATATAATAGATGAAAAAGCCCCAGCCTTGAGCATATTTATAGACTTAGCCAAGGCGTTTGGATTATATTTGGTGTTCCCCAAGGCACTGTCTTGGGCCACTCATTGTTCACACTGTATATGAATAGCCTATTGAAAATTCATTCCCTATGGACGGTTCTCAGCTTCGCTGACGATACGGTATTATTTTATACTGTAGATACTTGGGAAAACTTGAAGCTCAAGGCAGAGACTGACTTTCAAGTCATTAAAAAATGGTTTCAACACAACAAACTGACTCTGAACCTGAATAAAACTCATATCATTCCATTTAAGTCCTATCTTAGTCATCTTCCACACTTAGGAAACTTGAATATCGATGAAATCACGAAAATTTCCGAAGTAGAATTTGTTAAATATCTAGGCATCATGATAGATAAACATTCACGTTGGGACTTGCATGTCAGTTTCGTAACGAGGAAAATCAGAGGACTCATTGGTATATTCAGGTAATTGTCGCATATCTTGGATATTAATCACCTGAAAACAGTATACTATGCACTCATCATATGGTATATTGGGTTGGGGAGGGGTCCCCGACTGCCATCTGGAAAAATTGAATGTTGTACAGAAGTTGGTTTTGAGGATTATTCATGATAAAAAACCCATTTTTTCTAGTGATGAGGTATTTCAAATCAGCAAAATCCTTGATTTGAGACGATTATTTTGCCAAAAAATAATCATTAATATCAACAAATCCAAAATTGTATTGGAACCCACAGATCACAACCATGCCATTAGGAATAAACACTCTACTGTAAAAGTACCTAGGTGCGATGAGAATGTTGGACAGAGAAGTTTGCTGTATTTGGCCCCAAAATTATATAACGTCCTTCCTCCACAACTGAAATTTGTTACCAAAGTAAAATCTCTCAAATATATAGTTGAAACATGCATTCTGAACACAGAAATAATATTCTTTAGTAATCTTGTCAATAATTAAATGACTTGAAAAAAAATTCCATGCTGGGCAAAATATCCTAAAAAATGGCACCATTATCATTATTATCCAAATATCTTTATCTCGATTATGTCAATAATATCCTGATCATGTCAAATATATCTCCATTATGTCAAATATATCCCGATGTTGTCAAATGTACCCTGATTGTTCCTACGTTGACATTTATTATATATTTATATCATTGTAAACTCTCACTCACAAGCAACCACTTGCTTCTGTGAGTATCTATGTTTATCTATGCTATAGGGAATAAAGGCTATAGATATATTGTCGTTGTGATCAACTGTTATTCGAAGTTTGTTAAAACCGATGAAAGATAAAACAGTTAAATCAGAAAGGGATGCGTGGCCATGCATTTCAGATTACTACGCAGATTCTATTATCACCCATTATCATTACTCTCAGTTATCCCTCACATGAGCGTAAATACACCATTTCGAGTATGGCTTGCAACTCAGGAGAAAAATATCAATCTGATCAGCTAACTGCATATTGATATAACCTGAAAACTGGTACTGTGAATTCGATATTATATGTTTGAATAACTAACCTAAAGAGCAACCGCGCGGAATGAACTTGGTGTAACCTACATCGATATTTTCTCAAATTTCGTTTTCACAGCTAGTTATACATATTCCGAACGCCTAATGCATCATAGGTGTGCATTCTACTTTAATCAAGAGGTGGACACCTAATGAATGTGAGATGTTATTAACATTTGACATAGTCAGTGGGCATACTTGAAGACTGGCGTTAAATCAAATCATCTTTCGAACAATCTGTTCAGGCCAGTCTCAAATAACCTACACAGTAGGTTTCGGCTGGCACCTGTCAGAAAACAACTACTCCCCTGGCTAATACCACGAAGGGCATTGAATTATATCCGACCGGTGCCAGTGCAGGTTTCTTCACAGAAGTAAATCCTGCATTTGCTTTCGTCGATACGAATGAAGGAATTGATTTTCAATTATAGGGACGGACACACTTGCAGACCGGTTTCGGGCTATTTGGCCACTCATCAGTGCAAGGCAGTGCCATCATCAACATTAAAGTCGATGACTTCCCATAATTAAAAATCAAAATCCTTCAGAGGATCAAGCCCCGACCAAAGCTGATGCGAACAACGAAGTTATTGCGCCATCTACCAATGGACGAGGTATTCCAAAAGCAAACCGAATTCACCCATTCCTCCTGCGAGGAGAATGTGAAAACATTTGACATAGTCAGTGGACATACTTGAAGACTGGCGTTAAATCGGGCTGATGATGATTTCACTATGTCTGAGATGAGTATACCTATTGTGAACGCCTAATAAATCTTGAATTTGCGTTATTGCTTATTTAATAGGTGATCACCTTGTAAATCCCAATGTGAGAGAGCTTATGTGATTGAGATCTTGATGGTAGTCCTGAAAAGGTCCGTTTTGGTCAGTCCATACTATGTAGACTAGTCATCATCATCCGTATCAGATGATATACGGATGGGTGATGGTCAACTGATAGTGGATGGTAAACAAATTGAATCACTATCAGAATCATCCACTAGCATTCCATTATGGCATCCTTCCAAAAAACCAAAGTGTTGATGTGAAAACTTGAAGTAACTGAGTTTTCTCCGAGTCTTCACACCATCGGTTGAAGAACTCACTTTTTCAACTTGGATGGGACTCGTCGCTGGTTCCGAAGGTGGTAGACCCCTGGGCTTTGTTGTTGAATCAGGACAAGTCGACATCGTGCAGAGAATGGTATAGAACTCTGTTCACATACCGTAGTCATACAAAAAAATGGGTAGGGAGAATGGAGGGGAGTAAGAAGTGACACTAGTATACGTAATATTCCATGTTGATTTTACATATATAGACTTCTTCAAAGAAAGAACTGGATAGACAAAATAGCATATATTCCAATAAGTGAACTCAATGAATTATGTGTCAAGTCTTTTTTCTTTTCTTCCTGAACGATTATTTACATGATGCATGTCAACCGCTAGATTGTAGAAGCCTTGGATTGATACGTACATTCATAAATCATGCATTCTTGAGAGACCTTATTCACCAACCAATGTATGTATACTCCGAGGAAGGAAGGGACCATGGATAGGATTAGTCAATGAGGATTGGAGATGGTGGCGGCTATTCTCAACAATGACCGTTGACGGAGAAAAAACGTCATTGTCAGAATCCACATCCTTTGCACTGGAGGAAAGGTCCCAGAATACCGAGTCATCTTCAAAGTCTGGCGGCCCATCTTCACCATAGATGACATCAATGAGCTCATCTATCAAGCGAGCGGCATCGTTGAAGTATTCAGCAGGCTCGTCACCGAGGGGGGCATCGAAGGAATTTTCGATTTCTTGATCTGCTTCATCCGAGCCATCAGTGCTTGTGATATGATGCACTTGTATCCTCGGATCATATTGGCTGTCGGACTTGGGCTGAACGTGAAGTCCGATGGTGGAATCTGCTGCCGCATACGTAGTTGCCATGGTGGTGATAGCTGCTCTAATGATTATCATAGGAAAGATATCCCAATTTTATACTCTCGAAGTGGAGTGGAGGAAGGGGAGACAACCTTTACGTTTCTCGAATTTGAACCCCAATTAAATTTATGAGTGGTACGATGGTTCATCATTTTTTTTTTAGAATGGTGAGATTGCAACGAAGACTGAAGTGGTTGGCTGCTCTGGAGTTGGTGGCGGGTCCCGCACAACGGCGGTATCGGCGGTCTTCTGGGGGTGCCTGGTGGCAGAGGTACCGTGAAGGTTGGCTCAGTTGTAACTGAAGTGGTCGGTTACTCGGAAATCGGTGGTGGGGCCCGCATTCCGGTGTCGATCTTCAGGGGTGCCTTGTTGGTCGGCTTCCTAGTGGCCGACCTTGGAGTTGGTTTGGCGATGAGTGGTTTGCTTTCGGGCGGGGTCGGCTTAACGGTTGTAGATTTCTGCGACGTCCAGCTGCTTATATAAACGAGGTTATTTGCATCCCACCTCTCCATAGCTTTCTGCAACTTGGACTTCGGCTCTTCGGGAGTCGCCGGCTTCTTTGTAACCCCTACCTTCTTGGATGTCCATCTCCCTCTGCTGGGTTTGGCTTCGACAAAATCGTCATAGATCTAGGGGCGCCCATAACAAACCTCAAATGTTGCTCCGGACTCGTCCGGTAAAACGCGATGTCTCTATGACCCCACGAAAGAGTTTAAGTAGTGTTGGGGATTATGATCATTTTATCATCCGTATAAAATAGAGAAACTTTAATACACATGAGGGTATACGCATCATGTAAATTACTTTGGAAAGTGGTCATCTTACGTAATATGACACCACCTGATTCGACTATATTCCGATAGTCATCAAGCGACATTTGCCTTTGTATTACCGATTTTTTTCCCCTTTGATTCGATAAATCGAGGATGCTGAATCCGAGATAGAGAAGATTGTTATAATTAGTTTCAACTCTACCCATTTGAATGAATATGAGTCGTATGCCGTTGTTATTATCAACGTTCTCCATTGTTTTTCCAAAAACTTCATTTTTACTGGTTTTGAATATGTTTTTATGGTACACATTTGCCGCTTGATTTCTCATATGAGTATTCGAATACACATATTCCTTCAACCACCGGGTTAAACTGGAGGAGAGGATTCTATGTGTTCTCATCACCAACAAGCCATTCTTGATTGCCTGTTTCAAGGCCCTATAATAAACAATGCATTTTCTTTATCGTTCAGGTCGGGTATAAGTCAAGGGATCCGGGTGGAACGACACTTTCAACTGTGAATGGTAAATCTGATTGTACGTCATGAAGTTTTTCAGGATAATGAACATCTACCTCCAAGACTTAGCCTTTCGAACCTTCAATAGGAACATTCATGATATCGTACTGAATAATGTCTTGTTCGGATAACCATGAAATCCCGCCTGTTGGTAATGATTGCGACATGCTATGCCCATAAAAATTAGTGGCATCCAAATGAGTGATGAATGTTGAAGGCTCATTCGTATTATGATCAGGCAGAAAGCGCTTATTGGTGATATTCTTTTTTTTTCAGAAAACTGGCTGATACCGCCTCGTTTTTTTTGTGAAAAAGTTTATCACGTCAATATCTCTGAGCAATTCCAACTCTGATCTTCTCTCCTGTCAAGTGACAATGATCTCTTACTCTTATATTACCCACCCCAAGAAGTTTTTCACGTATACCACACTTATCGGCAGTTGGGAATTCAATCTCCACCGAAACCGTTATTGGCTTCATCGGTACAATTCGATTCGAATATTTATAATATATTGAGCTCAGGTCAGATTCCAGTCTGGTTACAAATACTTTGGCAGCATCCGCCCCTCGATATAATACAAATTTGAAGATTGATCAATCAAAGTAGCCATGAATTCAGTATGAGAATGAGTAAGGTTCATAAATGAACGATTTATTCGTGAAAGACCGTGTAGGATCCGATTCATTTGTCTGTATAGGTTTCAGAATAAATTCGAAATCGACATATACTACGAATGGAACTTCCAACTGCATTGCCAAATTTTCAAATCTCAATATATTCTCAGGCATGGCTCTACCACATTTATAAATTTTTGTCCACCACAAAAATAAATCCAATGACCATGAGATATTTGTGATGGGACCAATCTCGATGAATCCGAGCTTGCGTCGTGTATAATATAACGGTCCGACGATTTCATATTTCTGCCGGTTGTCTTCTAAAATTGTTTCCAACCCATAAACATTGACTGAACAATCATTCAAATTCTCAAATTTTGGAATATCGCGTGAAATCTATACCTTCAACATTGAATACATCCCTAAAGGCCGGGTATGATCCTACTTCCAGAGGTTTGGGCGAGTCGTAATGCTGATGTGACGGCCCAAGCGAACTGATCTTCGTTCCTTACATTCACAACAGCTCTCTTCAAAGCTATGAATTCTGGAAGTTCGATTTAGCACTGAGGGGGCTGAATTTGTTGGGATTTTAAAGATTGCATACCTGAAACTCTTTCCTGAAATTCCAGAGGTTTTGCGCTCAATATATCTACGATTGTTTTATATACATCTTCAATGTCATTGGACTGGTCAACAACTTAATTGAGACTGTTGAATAATATCACCTCTGATAATTCTTGAGTTTGGTATACATAATTTCCGAAAAGTTCCTTTTTCAATTCAACAACGTTATGGACTTGCACCATATGATTGATCGAAGCTACTACATTCTGTTTCACTTCATTGAAAAATGATTTATAATCTGGAAGTTGATTTTTACTTTCAACCCTGTAGCTTACGATTCTATGTTTGAAGACGTGCGTGCGTGCGTACATGCGTGCGTGCGTGCATATGTGCGTGTGTGTGTATGTGGTTGTGATCGAACAACATCACAGTTAATATTTTTCCAACATTGAAACATACAAGCGAATCGAATGTTGATTTTATATCATCGATAGATATCATACTAAGTTGTGAAATGACAAGTTTTGCAAAAGAAATAGCGTTTTCAATAATGGTGAGGATTGAAAGTAATGTATCCAAGTTGAGATTCATTTGTGTATGTGTATCTACCAACGACAAAAATAGGTGCTATTATTATCAAGCTCTTCGATACTTTCCTTTATCATATTCTGATTTTCAATCATAAGTGAGAATGTTTTGTTGTTATTTTCAAGTATTTTGTGAGTCAGTTATATTTGTTGATTCAGAGGATGAACAATTTGTTTTTCGTTATTCTGCAACTTTCCAATAGCTCCATCGTAACACTCTTCCTGATCTAAGTTACCGGAAATAAATTTGACAATATTTCCAATTCCATTGATAAACCACATTTTTTTTTCAAATCGCTGAAGGGTGAATTTATTGGAGTTTTTCTTCTACTGATTTTTACTGATAGTCTAGATGGTGTTCAGTTTATTGATGTAAGGTAGGCTGAACCGAGGTCCTTGCGATTTGTGAGTGATGATTCAAATATATCATTATGATGAGCCATTTCTTCGATTTCTTCTGAAATTGGTTTGAATTCAATATAGTGGAGAAAGGTGTGTGTGGCTACTCTAATTTTTGCTGTCCCTTGTGGAAAGGGTAGGATCCCTGAGTTGTACTTCAGGTTTGTTCTTTGATGATGTATTGTCCTAAATAGTAGGTGGGTCCTGTAACAAATTTGCCTTTGTTACGATTTTTCGGGGTTTTCTGAAAATGTTTTTTGTGGTGGGTATAACTTTTGGTTTTCAGTTTCAGTCCTTGGTGACAAAAAATTATTTTATGAATGGAACGTTCAGTTTCTTTCCACGAGTTTTTACGTTGGATCTATATACTTCGCCACCTTCAGGATACCTGACCGGATTTTCGCGAGTGAGATTTTGTTTTCCGATCGTTTTTTTTTTTTTTCGTTTTAGTTTCATGATAATAAACTGATAGTTCTTTCTGTTTGTCAACGTCTGTTATATTCTCGAGTTTCCAATTGCATTCAATCGATTTGAATGTGTAGTTCTTGGAGGTTTGCATCATGAGAGTAGAGAGATTTTCGTACATTTTGTTCGATTCGTCATCATTGAAATAAAATGCATGAGTCTTTCTAGGCTGACCGAAATCACTGAAAAATATTATGATATGTATATGTCCTTTTTTTATGTTGACTTTGAAAGACATCGATAGGTAATTCACTTGGGTTGATTTCTTGTACGGGGTTTTCGGCATATGTGTGCACAGATTCATTTTCATCTTCTGGTTCATCAGGTTCTTCGGGGTTCGAAATCAATTCGGTTCCTCCCGTTGCTGTGGTGATGTGTCGGTTACTACTTCTATTTCGGATTCATTCGGAGTTTCGTCGAGATTGCTAGATAATGAGGCATTGTCTTGTTCTAGGTGCTTCCGTACTATGTTGAACTTTTTCATACATTGTAGAAACGGAGAGGTTTCTCCAATATCTTCTGGATTTTTCCTTGAACTGCATATCTGTTGTTCTACTTCATTGGCGTAGATTTCAATTATAGAAAGGGCGTCCGCATTGGTGTTTCTCTTCCTTTTTTTTATACCTGATTTCGTAGTAGAATTCCTCTAATTTCAACTTCCAACGGAGGAGTCTTGAGTTTGGTTCTTTCAGAGACATCAGCCATTGAAATGGCATATGGTCGGTACAGGTAAAAAATTCTCCGTCAAAAATATATGGTCGAAAATACTTCGTAGCCCAAACAATTGTCAAATGCTCCTGTTTCGATTGTGCTATATTTATGTTCTGCGGCGTTCAGTGTCCTAGGTGCATATACAATGGGACAGCGTGAACCAATCGGGCCCTGAGATAAAAAGCACCAATTGCCCAATTTGGGGCGTCCGTAGTTATGTTGAACGTTCTTTCAAAGTCTGGGTACTGTAATATTGGGTCATTTGTCAAAATAGTTTCACAGTGATTGAATGCTTTGATGAAATTTTTATCATGTTTGATTGCGGCGCCTTTTTTTCAGATGAACTGTAAATGAAACTTTTCCTAGAGATCAATTACCCTAACACCAAACTGATATTTTTCACTCGACGCGCGTTTCGCTAACAAGATCAGCATCATCAGGAAAAGAAAATCGATACTTCGATATTTTGATTTGATAGAGTATCAATTCTCTTCTCCTGAAGATGCTAACGCGAAACGTGCGTCGAATGCTATAATATATGTTTGGTGTTACGGTAATTGATCTCTGGGAAAAGTTTCGACTTTCACACCAAAGGTTCCAAACTCATCATCTTGTGATTTTGGCAAAATCTTTAATAAATTCACGGTAGTATCCTGAAAGTCCAAGAAATGATTTACATTGTTTTGTGGTTTTTGGGATGGGATATTGCATAATGGCTTTGAGTTTATCCGGATTTAGCTTAACACAATCTGATGTTACAATATGTCCGAGAAAAGAAACTTCTTCCTCGAGAAATACTTTTTCCAGGTTGATGATATGTTACTGTAAAGATGTTGCGTTTCGCAACCTAAACGGCATCCACAGATACTTTATCTGATGGGAACCGATTGCCAAATCCAATGTATAGAAATACTGGCACATACCCAGTTTATCCAATACATCTCTTATATTTGGAAGAAGATACCGATCTTCAACGTTTTTTTCATCGACTTTTCGGTGGTCCACCACAATCCCCTATTTCTTTTTTTCCACTGGCATCCGGTTTTTTAGCTACCACCCGAATAGGTGAAGACCAGGGAGAATTTCTAGGGCGGATAATATTTTGATCAAACATTGAATATATTTGTTTTGCAACTTCTTTCTTATGAATGAAGGTAAATACAGGGAGTTCATCTTTCGTTTTCATTTGATGTTTGACTTTATTTGTGAAAGTAAGCTTCTCTCCTTCATTATGGAAAAGGTCTGAAAATTTTTGGCATAATATGACAATGTGCAATTATTCTTCATTATTCATATGCTCTGTTCGAATGAGATTCCGTATGTCATGTTCGTCTGTTTTTGAGGGATGGATAGTGGCATGATAGAGTTCATAAGAATAGGTAATGAATATGTATTCAGTGGGTCAAACAATTCAATTTCACGATTTTGATCTTTCTGATTTTCTAATTCTACCAAAGCGTATACATTATTGGCTGTAATTAGTGTTTCTTTGATGAAACATTTGATTTTTGCAGGCGGTACAAATATTTCACCTGATGATTGATTAACAGGAATTTTTATTTTTGATCCTGTATTGGGTTCCAGTTCGACAAAAAATAATAGGTTTGGGTTTGGTTTCGTGAAAATTTTTTTCGTCAGTCTCGTCATGATGAGAAAATTGTTCAGTTTTGTCTACGTATTGTTCATTCGAATAGTCTTCCAGTGGAAATCATGAGTCACATGTTTCATAATTTTGATTGAATTCAATATTATGTAGTTCCTCGTAAACGAAGTTGCGTCTGTGATTTGTAATATCCTGGAAGTGATATCGAACGGTTTGTAGGAAGGAAAGTCTATTGCTTGAAAAATTTTGCGTACTAACAATGCTCTCTAGAAAATTGGGGTTGGTTAGAAAAATTTTTATTTTGTTGCAATTGTCAAGGAATATTTTGTTGCATTCGAGATCTGTTCGGCTGAAAATTCTGAGACTGTTAAACAAAATTGAAATTTTGGGGTTTCGATACGGTTTGTGGCCTTTGAGGGGTGAAGTAACTCAACTGAGATTTTTGTAAATATCGAATATATTTATCTTCGATGATATATTTTTGTGCTTCAGCTGAATTATTCGATCTCATTGATATTATCATTGAAATTTGAGGTTCTCTTATTCCATGTAGAGAGTAATCTCATGTAGAGAGTGATTTTTGACTTATTTTCACTCGTTCATTTATTTCGTGTGAATTAACATAGTTATGAGGAAGATTGAGCATAGAAAAAACTTTTGAAAAAATTCAATGAATTTTCATCTGGTTTTGTTGTGAATTGATTCAGATTCGAGTCTCAAAGAGCCTCAACATGATAATAAACTACTTTCATTTGTCTGATCACCAAAGTGAGTGAATGATAAATCTTTAATAGTATTCCAATTGTTACTACCGCTTATAGAAAAAAATTCGTCTGCCGGTCCAGTCAATTTGGAGAAAATACTATTGAGTAAAAGTTTATTTTGTGCACAATTGATATTTGCGGAAGTGGTGTCCCAATAGGTATCTCAGAATTTTCAGCCGAACAGATCTCAAATGCAACAAAATATTCCTCGACAATTGCAACAAAATCGAAATTGTTCTAACCAACCAATGTTTGGAAACCCAATGACGGACCATCTACTTCCCAACCAACCCCGATGAGCATTGTTTGTCCGCAAAACTTTTCACGAAATAGACCTTCCTTCCAACAACCCCCTCGAAATCACTTCCCGAATAATACAAATCAGAGACGTAACTTCGTCTCTAAGGAACTTCATAATATTGTATTTTATCGAAATTATGAAAGATGTGATTCATATTTTCCACAGGAAGACTACACAAATGTAATATACGTTGACGAAACCGAACAATTTCTCTATTGTGATGAGACTGACGATCAGATTAGATTTTCAACAATCACAGCGTGATTATTGCGCTAGCATTCCATCTTCTGAAGAGTTCAACTCAGAGCAACCTCTGAAGTTTCATTCATCAGAATTTCATCTTTATTTCGATGGATTGATCGGGTTACACATACCTGAAGAAATGAATGCACAAATCGATTTCTCTAATTGAATTTTATTTATTCCAAATTCACAAATCTACTTTCAGTATCATGAGACCCAGAAAAAGCTATTATTTTTTGTCGAACTGGAACGAAATACAAGAACTGGAATGAAAATTCCTGTTGATCAATTATCAGATGGAATAATTGTACCGCCTACGAAAATCAATGGATGTTTCATCAGACACACTAACTACGGCCAATAATGGATACGCTTTGGTAGAATTAGAAAATCCGAACCATCAGAATCGTGAAATTGAATTGTTTAATCCATTGAATACATATTCATTCCCTGGTCAAAATTATGAACTTTATCATGGCGATATTGACCCCTTACAGACAGACGAACATGAAGAAGTTGCCAAACAAATAAATTCAATGTTAGATCAAAATATCATCCGCCCTAGTAATTCTCCCTGGTTTTCACCTATTTGGGTAGTACCCAAAAAACAGATGCCAGTGCAAAAAAGAAACGAGGATTGTGGTGGACTACCGAAACTTCAATGAAAAAGCCATTGAAGATCGATATCCTCTGCCAAAAGCGATGTATTGGATAAACTGGGTAGGTGCCAGTATTTCCCTACATTGGATCTAGCAGAGAGAGATGCTTTCGGAAGACATTCAAAAAACAGCCTTCGATGTCGAGAATGGCCATAACGAGTATCTGAGAATGTCGTTCTGGTTGCAATACGCTCCAGCAACGCTTAGTAGGGTAATGGACGACGTTTTAAAATGTTTCCTGAATAATATCTTTGTGTATGTGGATGATATTATTGTATATTCAACAACTCTACGGAAACATATCATCAACCTGAAAAAAGTATTTCAGAGGCTACGCGAAACAAACTTGAAAATTCAAATTGATAAATCAGAATTCCTCGAGGCAAAAGTTTCTTTTCTCGGAGATATTGATTACATCAGATTGTGTTGAAACATATCCGGATAAAATCAAAGCCATTATGCAATCTCCTATTCAAAAAAACACAATACAAATTGGATCATTTCTTGGACTTTTAGGATACTACCGTAAATTTATTAAAGATTTTGCCAAAATTACAAGAGCATTCGCACTTAGTCTGAAATAAGGCACCTCAATCAGACAGGGCGAAAAATTCATTGAGGCATTTAATCATTGTGAAACTATTTTGACAAATGACCCAATATCACAGTACCCAGACTTTGACAAACCGTTCAACATTACTACGACGCCTCGAATTCGACTATTGGTGCTATTTTATCACAGGGCTTTATTGGTTCTGACAGTCCCATTGCACTACCAGGGTGGATGCTTCCAGTGAAGATAAAAGATTGATTCAAAAGAAGCAAATAATCGTTGGAAGGAGGTAAATAGAGAAAATTTGCTTGCTGACTGTCTTTCAAAATTTTATAACCTACTAGACGTCCAGATAACGGAAGGAGACATCAACAAAATTTACATCCTTGGCAAATAAGCCACATCTCCCATAGCTCTACACTTTTTTTCATATCTACGGAAGGTATCGATTTTTTCCAAAGTAAAGAATCTGAAAGGCAGTGGGGTTGCCATTGCGAATGATCTTTGTTATTCATTAGTGGAAACATATAATTCGAAACAAATTATTAATCAGCCGACCCGAATCTCTCCAAATTCATCAACTCTCATAGACCTCATTTCAATTCCAGATTCAGACGGTTTATTAATGAATAAAGATGTCGTCTCTGTTGAGCACTTTTCAGATCACGAATTGGTTCAATAGTGCACCCACTTTCAAGACCATAAAATGCTTCAAGAATTTCAATATAGATAATTTCCGAAGTGATCTTGAAAAATTACAACTAGGCGACAAGTATTTATTGAGCCTGATATACAGAAAATTTTTTTGACCCTGAATAGCACAATTTTACATCTTTTAGATTCTCATGCACCAATAAGAGATATCAAAATAACGAAAAAATATAATCCATGACTGACTGACAATTTGAAGTTCATGATGTCATTAAGAGATAACGCCTATAGAACTTGGAAAAAAGTAAAGATCCAGCTAAACTAAATTACTATAAATGCTCCGAAACTTCACTACGTTAGCATGCAAAAATGAAAAAAAGCCTTTCTTGAACACCAGCTCAAACACGGAGGCAGGAAAACAATGTGGAAAGAATCGAAAAAAATGAATGTTGTGGTCGGTAATGACAGTACCATATCATTGTCACTACAAGATGTTAATAAACTGAACGACTTCTATGTTAATTCATTACCAAATATATGTCCAGATGATGACACCATGAACTTCTACAAAAATCACGTCAAATCTGAAAATGTATTCAATTTCAACCCTATAACAGATACAGAAATTTCAAAATAGTCAATTCCATTAAAACAAATGCTATGGGTCATGATGGTTAGAATTTGAAATTGATTCAGCTGTGCTGCCCTCAAATAATACCATTCATCACACACATAGTAAATTGTTGCCTCCAAACTAATGTCTTTGCAAATGTTTGGAAATAAGTTATTGTAATACCAATACCAAAAAAAAGTAACCCCTCAGAGATGAAAGATCTACGCCCTATTAGTATTTTACCAACGCTGTCTAAGGTACTTGAAAGAGTTGTAGAGCAACAAATTCGCGAATTTCTCACGAACAATAGAATTGTTCCTGGGAAGCAGTCAGGATTTAGGCCAATGCACAGCTGTGAAACTGCTCTTCTGTCTATAACGGATGATATTTTGAGAGCGTCTGATTCAGATATGCTAACAATACTCATGCTTCTAGATTACTAGAAAGCGTTCGACACATTGAACCATCATAGGCTTCTCTGTATTCTTCATTTTGTTGGCTTGAGTGAGGGGGCTGTTAAATTTTTTCGATCCTACATCTCGAATCGTCGACAACGTGTTAAAATAGCGGACAATACATCAGATGCTCTCAGTCTAACATCTGGAATAGCGCAAGGTTCGATCTTGGGTCCTTTACTGTACACGATAAATACATCAAATTTTGCAAATATTGCCTGGGATTCCAAAATACATTTCTATGCTGACGATACTCAGATCCACTTCTCTTTCAAGAAAGATGATCTGAATAAAGCTATCAGCATAATTGGCGATGATGTATCTCGTATAGTGGAGCAGTCTGAGAGGCACTCTTTGAAATTAAATGGAAACAAAACAACTCTCTTGTGTTTCGGTGACAAAAAAGGCGAACTCAGGTGGTCGACTTTATCGAAATCAATGTGGATGGACATAAGGTGAAGCCCTCCGAGAACGCAAAAAACTTAGGAGTCGTTTTCGATAGTTCCCTTCGTTTTAAAAAACCTTTCGGAAATTTCATTAGAGGGACCTTTAGTAATCTCAAGGTCATTTATGACAACAGGAAAATTATGGACATGAAAACCAAACCATACTCTGTGAGTCCCTTGTACTATCAAAATTCAACTATTGTGATGCTGTATACGGACCCTGTATAGACAGTAGTGATCGGCGTAAAATACAGGTTCTCCAAAATTCTTGTTTGAGGCTGATATGCGGTGTTCGCCGACGTGATAACATTTAGAATGAGTTGAGTCAGTTATCCTGGTTGAGTATGGCAAATCGTAAAAATTTGCAGTTTATGATTGTTTCATAAAATTGTTACTTCTAAAAACCCTTTCTATTTATATAAAAGAATTGTCCACCGACATAACATCCATAATTTAAAAAATGAAACTCAATTCACCAGCTCACAGGAAAGAGGTGTTCAAAAGATCTTTCACTTATCAGATAGCCAATCTTTACAACTTTCTGCCGGATTCGATTAAGGCACTGTCTGAAGGCTCTTTCAAACAAAAAATCCGTAATTTACTGCTCAAGGAACAATGCTGATGTCAAATGGAACAGAACAACATTGTTCTTCATTTAGGAATATATGCGTTGCTTCTTCCTCAAAATTCTATTCTATACCCAAGCTCTTCAATGAATCCAACATAATATTATTTAACTGTTATATTATGAGTGGATATTATGGTATAATATGCACATATTAATATGAATGAATGACCTTGAATTTAATTTTTCCAAGGTTAGGTTGAAAAACAGAGGGTGTAATGTGCATTTCTGGACATTTCACCCAGCTGACACCTCGCCTCTTTCCCTACATACATAGTCTTACTCATGGTAGGAAAATTGTATTCATTTTGCATCGACATGTATTGGGAAATGAAGACCTTTATTATTATAATATTATTATTATATACATCAAGGACACTGAACGACGCGGAACATAACTATAGCACAATCGAAAAAAAGCTTTTGGCACTTGTTTGGGCCACGGAGTATTTTCGACCATATAATTTTGGCAGATTTCTTTTATTTTTGCTGACCATATGCCACTTCGATGACTGATGTCTCTGAAAGAACCAAACTCAAGACTTCCCCGTTGGGAGTTGAAATTGGAAGAATCCGACTACGAAATAAGTTACAAAAAAGGAAAGAAAAACACCAATACGGACGCCCTCTCAAGAATTGAAATCCACGCCAATGAAGTAGAACCACAGCCATGCAGTTCGAGGACAATTCTAGAAGATGTTGAAGAAATCTTTCCGTTTCTACAATATATGAAAAACTTCAACATTGTGCGGAAGCACCTAGAACAAGACAATGCCTCATTATCTGACAACTTCGACGAATCTCCGATAGAAGCTGAAATCGAAGTAGAAACAGATACATTACCGTAGCAACGAGAGGAACCGAATCAAGGATTGATTTCGAACCCTGAGAAACCCGATGAACCAGAAGATAATGAAATTTTGCACACAAATGCCGAAAACCCTGTACAAGGAATCAACCCAAGTGAAACACCTATCAATTCCTTTCAAAATCAAATCCACGTATCAAAATCAACCATACCAAGGGGAACAACCAGAAAAACGTTATGGGAACCAAAAGTAAAAAAAATATGGAACATATACATAGTAAACAATAACCTTTTCCCAATTATAACATTTTTCGGTGATTTTGGTAAGCTCAGGAAGACTTATGCATTTTATTTCATTAATGACGAATCGAACAGAATGTACGGAAATCTCTGCACTCTCGTGATGCAGACTTTTAAAAACTACACCTTCGAAATGATTGAATGCAATCTGAAACTCGAAAATATAACAGACGTTGACAGACAAAAATAACTATTAGTTTTGAATCATGAAACTAAAACAAACCACCGCGGGATTCAAAAAACCATACAACAAATTGAGAAAAAGTACTATTTGCTAATGAAGTTAGTAGTTATATTAATAGATGCGAAGTATGTCAAATATTTATATATGACAGAAGCCCATCAGAAATTAATTAATTTTCAAATAACACCAACACACAAAAAACTGTTTGGAATGGTTCCTATCGATGTTTTTTAGGCCAATGGTCAAAAATTCATTACGATCATAGATACTTTTTCTGAATATGCACAGGCTTTTTCTGTAAACATCCACAAATGCTTCTTCTATTGTCGAAAGTCTCATCACATTTATGTCATTTCACGGTCTACCACTAAAAATCATAGCCGATAGTGGAACAGAATTCGAAAACACTACTTTGGCCGACTTCACAAAGCTTCACAAAATTGACATTCATACATAACTCCCAAAAATTCAACTAGCGAAGCCCCTGTTGAGCGCCTCCATTCAACCTTGCTTGAACATTTGAGAGTTTTGAAAGTTGAAAATCCCCGTTCTGGAGTAACGAGCTTAATGCCTTATGCTATTTTGGATATCAACACTCCATCCATTCTTTGACAAAACAAAAACCAATAGATATTGTGAGTGGACATATCGATACAAAAGATCCATCTGATGTAGATTTGATCTACGAAATTCTGAATAATTATGTACAGGTATACAAACATAGAACTCAATTGATTTTTAATCACATTCACGAAACTTCCCAACAACAAAAAGAAAAGACGATCGGAACACAAAATCTCACTTGCGAAAATTCCGTCATCTACCCTGAAAGTGGCGAAGTATATCAATAACAATAACAATACTTCATTGCACAAATTACATATAATAATGTAACAGCCAGTCAAAAAGATACAGTTTTTGTCAGGTTCCATTTCTAATTCAGAGCTATATGTAAATATTCATCTACAGAGTATGGTTCAAGTTTAATTAGTAATTTCGATGGTTGTTTTCTCACTGTTCGAAATTGCTGCTCAGACTTGATATTCAGTGGCAAATAGGTGTATAGTTTTATACATGAATATTTATAGGTTACCTTTCTCTAGTAAGGAGAGGTGATGATATGGCATATTGGAATTTTCCGTATGTCTAGTATTATAGGTGAGAGTTATTTTGTGCATGTCAAAGTAATGTTTGTTATTGAAAAGGAATTTGATGCATTCATAGATGTATAAAGCAATAAAGCAGGTATAGTGAGGAGTCCCAGAGATTTGAAGTGACTCTTGCAAGATTCATTGTGAGGCAATTTTATTAATATTCGAATGACTCTCTTCTGTATGATAAAAATATCATTGGCACTATTAGTGCCACCCCATATAACGACACCATATCTAGCTCTAGAGTAGAAGTTAGCATAATAGAAGGTTTTTGCGATAGAAATATATATATTTTTGTTCAAAATTCGTAATCCGTAACAGGTTTGACTTGGTTTCTTGGTAAGGTTATCAATGTGATAGGAAAATTTTAATGTAACATCTATAATAACTCCCAGGCATTTAACATTGTTAACTTGGGTTAATTCTGGAAAAGCAGATGCCATAAGTAATAGAGTGCAGTCTTCTGCGTAGTTAATGATAGATTCATTGTATTCAGCAGTCATTTGAAAATCATTTATATAAATTATAAACAAAAGGGGCCCCAAAACACTGCCTTGCAGCACTCCTAGACTGATATCCAAAGTCTCAGACTTAATATATTGACCCGTTTCTGGATTTCTCATTTTTAGTGCATGTTTTCGACCAGTCAAATAGGAATCGAACCGTTTCAGTTACTTTATTATCTCTAATTCCATAATTCCGAAGTTTTATTATTAGAATTGATCAATACAGTCGAAGGCTCTGGATAGATCCAGAAACATACCACAAGCTATATTACCTTCATCTAGACAATTGTAGATGTTGTTGGTTCAATCAAATAATGCAGTTTCCACACTTTTGCCTTTCAGAGAGCCATGTTGATTAGTACTGAATAGATTGTGATGATTAACAAATGTAGTGACTTGCTCGTAAACTACTAATTCAGAAATTCATGAGAATGAGCTGAGTAGGCTGATAGGTCTGTAGTTATCAAATGATTCATGATCACCTTTTTTGAAACATGGTTGAAGTAATGCGAATTTAAGATTTGATGAAAAATGTCCCATTATAAGGGATAGATTGATAATATGCCCAATAGGAGTGACAATAAGATGAACACACCTTTTCAGAAGAAAAATTGATACTTCATCATATCCCAAGCCTTTTTTACTATTCATTTTTTCAATCATTTCATTGAGAAATCCATTGCCAATGTGGGTGAATTATAAGATATTTTCAGTGAAGGGTATGTTGCAAGTGTAATTATTTTGGTGTGTTACTTTTTCGATACAAGATTAGTGGCATTTTTTGAATTTTTTTTAAGCTGATCCATTATATATATTATTGAAGTGTGGTACGATGTTATTTCTCTTCTTATTTGTGATTATCTCATTCATTATCTGCCTGAAGTTTTTGATTGGTTTCTTGAGGCTGTTAACCTCTTCTCAGAATATTTGTTTCTCGCTTTTTTCAATAATTCATTACACCTTTTCTATTGGGTTCTGAATGCGTTTTTGCATTGTGGTATTGATATACGTTGATAAAATAGCATCTCATTTCTGCAAGCAATTGTTTCAGGACTGTTGAATGTGCATTTGGTCTTTTGGTTATTCAACCATTTCATTGGAAATTGTTTATTGAGGTATGTTAAGAAGATATGAATTTATTATATTCATGATCAACTGATGTGGTTTCATATACTCCTTGGAAATGTTTCTCTTTCAAATCGTTACTGACTTTTGTGACAGCATTTTCCGAAAAACATCTGATTTTTGATTTGGTTTCTTCATTTATGTTTTCGATATTGAAAGATAAGGATTGAGTGAAATGATCAGATATGTAATTGTTTTTGTTGCTTATATTCATGTTTTCTGTTGGTAGTGATATTATCAATGCAAGAGCAGCTTTCTCCATCACCTCTTGTTACTTCGTTAGTGGTAAATATGAAATTGCAAGTTTTCATTAAATTGGAAGATTCTTTAGAATGTTTGGTAGGGCTTAGCATGTCAATGTTGAAATCGCCCGTTTTGAAAATTTGCCGCTTCTTTTCAAACAGCGATTCCATCATTACACCAAATTCTACTAGAAAGATCTCATTGTCACTACCTGATGGATGATATACATATATTACTATGAATTTGCCAATAGTGATTTCAGCTGCACAGCTTTCGAAGATTCTCTCTCCTTTCAATTCAACAATATCATTAATGGGGTTTGCCTTGAAAATATGACTACAATAGATAGCGAAATCTCCATGTGTATTAGGTGATCTACAATTGCATGAGATTAGTTTCAACTGAGGGAGTTTGGGATTTTCTAACACACAAAGTATCTGAAGCCCATTGAAGTCTTCGAGCACTGCACAAATTTGGTTGATACAGTTAGTGATGCAACGTGCATTTTGATGAATTATTGAGATATTGTCTGTTCTGCTGGAGCAGCAATTTACTGTTGGAGGCTTCTCTGGAGTAGGTGTGGAGTCATTCAAAAATCCACATCTCTTCGTTCATATTGTTTTTGCATTTACTGAAATCAAATCGTTGATAGGCCACGGGACGAGGCCATGACGAAGGTTTGTGAATTTCGTCTTTCAAATCGAAATCAATTCCAAACATAAAACATGTGTTTTGACGTTCATTGTATGTGAGTTCTTCAATTGTAAAATCTGCGTTTCTAACGCTTCTTGCTTCGTGATAAATTCTTTGATTATGTCCTCTGTAACATGGCGTTTTACTCTATATTAGTAAAGCAAGGCTTTTTTTTTAACTCCAAAGTCTTCTGTTGTGTTGTTTTCGCCCATGTTCCTTTTAGTATTCCTCTTCTTTTTGTGTATGTCAGTGGTGAATTCATCCTTTCCTATGTCTTGTTGAAGGTTAATTATTTCCATCATTTTACTGGTCTGTGCTTTTTCTACCTCATTACTTTTGATTTTTATAGGTTCGGAGATACTCTCTGTTCTTCTAACTCTGTCAACCTTGTGTTGGTGCCTACGTTGTTCACATTCGGAGCAGATTGTTTTTGCACCAGTTGGTTCGTTGTTTTTTTCCATTAGGGCAGTTTTTGTGGATATCGCTAATGTGTTGAAGTTTTTTTTCCAGAACTATATTATTTCTCTTCAGTAGTTTATTGTTTCCGAGTAATAAATCATACACATAAAAATTCGTGAGAAAAAACTGGACGTTCCGTTTATAAAAGAAACTTTTATCACTGACCAAGGACCAAAACTGAAAACCAAACGTAGTACATATCACAAACAAATTTTCAAAAAACCCGAAAAATCGTAACAAAGTCAAATTTGTTACAGGATCCTCTTACTCTTCAGGATAATCCACCTAACATCAAACATCAAAGAACGTACTAATAACAAACCTGAAGGACAACCCAGGGATCTTACCCTTTCCACTAGGGACAGCAAAAATTAGAGTAGACTTACATAACTTTCTCCACTATAATGATTTCGAACCAATTTCAGAAGAAATCGAAGAACTGACTCATCATCTTTGATATGTACGTTCGAGGAAAAAGAAAACTTTTATTTTCCCAAATGATCTTTTATTCATCAATGAAACATACTGATCTGCACACACACTTGGAAATGGTATATTGAATGTCTTTCCAGACCAGTTTTTCAAAAAAAAACTACTCGTTTTTTTCGTAAACGCATTAAAAGATCATGAAATATATCAAACAAAAACAGTGGCGTATCCTATTCAATAATACATTACAATTATAATATAATTGAATCATCACTCACACAAATCAAGGAACTCAGTTCAACCTGCCTTACATCCTCACATGAATACACTGAACAACATATAGACTATCAGTTGAAATCAGTTAAGGAAAAATTAAAAACAATTTACCCTTTTGCGATTCGAAAAAAAAAAGAGGTTTGATCACTGGACTTGTCAAATTCATTTCTGGTAACTCAGATCAGGAAGATGCCGAGCGTTACGATGCAGCTATTGAAAAATTGCGGAATAACGAAAATCAAATTCTCTGAATCAACAAATATCACTTACTCACGAAATACTTGAAAATATCAACAAAATATTTTCAAGGAGAGTATCGAAGAGGTTGATAATAATAGCACATATTTTCATCGTTAGTCGATACATTGTGTAATGAAGTCATTATTTTCAGTAATAAGGTTTGTAAATAAAGTCGACTGACCTGGCTAATATATTTTGTATATAGATTCCGTTTCAGCACTTGGGTTTATTCGATATGGTATATGATAGACTGCTAGAAGTATTATTGATTCATTTTTGATGAATGATGTTATCCGTGAACATTTTGATTACTCATTTCATCATTATTCCGTTTGGCTTATGATTTAGTAACATAGAATGATTTTCTGCTCATTGTTGTTCATCTCCGTATTTGATATGTATTTTCTTTCATACGTTTGGGGTTGGCCTATTTTCATGTTGAGTAAGGTTTGATTATTCCATCTATCTGAAATGAATGATGTATTGCATATAATCTTGAGATAATAGGTAGAAAAGATTCAGAAATGTGTTTTCGTAATTTGTTGAGAAGTGAAATGTTTCAAAGAATTCGAAAATATTATTTCCGAGTAAAATATTCATCATTTCGGGTATCTTATCAGCCTAGTTTGCTACCGTTAATATAAAAACACATTCTTTAGCGAGTTTTTGAATTTACCTTATATTGAAAAACATTTGAAACTGTTCAAACCGACTGTAGTTTTTATTTTATCCTCAGTGCTCTCTGTTATTTGAGTTCCACTACTTTTCAGATTTTCGGTGGGTATAAATATCCGACTCTGAGGACTACCGGGATTCATTCATTCGTGAAGATTCATTCGTGAAGATTCAGTCTTGCAGATAGTTTCTAGTTGCTCCGAAATTTGTTTACCGACCGTTTTATTCAACAAACCGACCGAAATACCGAAATTCTTTTTGAGGTTAGATCCGACAGTCTGACATTTGATTTGTTATTTAAAATAATTAGTTCTGATTGCGTTCTTGCCAGTTCGACCGTCTGTCGTATCTGAGTGCCATTTAGAACCAATCATTTTTGTGTGATTCAAGAAATCCGTTTTAATTTTCATTTGGTTGTGTTCTTGCCAGTTCAGCCTTCTGCTGTATCTAAGTGCCATTTAGAACCAATCGTTTTTGTTTCAGAAAATTCGTTTTATTTTACATTTGGTTGTGTTCTTGCCAGTTCAGCCTTCCGCTGTATCTGAGTGCCAAATAGAACCAATCATTTTGTTTTATCTTTATTTTGGGTTCTTGCCAGTTCAGCCTTCTGCTGTTTCTGAGTGCCACGTAGAACCAGGTTTAGTTTACCGTTAATTCAAAATATAAAATTTCATTTCCGATTATCATAGTTACCGCACCGAAACATTTCACCTGCCAACGTTTCATAGTTTTCCATTATATAGTAGCGACTCACCGTTTACCGACAAAATTCCGATTTCAGTGACCCTGTGCAGTTCAAACGCAAAGTTTGTGTACCGTTTATCACTGTTGCCAACCCCGTTTTCATAACGTTAATACTTTATATTGTTGATATCATCTTGTTCCGTTGTTTTATCTTTCGTTCATTGAACTGAATGAACTCGTATTTCTGAACATCGTTGGTCGTTATTTTCTCCAACCCATTTCCAGGAAACAAATCAGTGAAATAAAAGTGTGTCGAGAGGTAGAAACGAAATACCTCTCAACTGTGTACAAAAGTGTCTTAAGAAAGTAGAAACGAAATACTTTTGAGAACTTTCATATAGCAAACGGTATTCAGATGCAAATTGGTGTAATTAAAGCCTACATCAATTAGTACTCTGCCGTTGTCACAATTATCTGACCTCTGGATACCTCCATCTGATTGCTATCCGGGAATTTGGAGCATACCAAGTAAAAAAACTGGCGCCCGAGGCATTGATTTACAAGACGATTTGTAATTTACACAAAGATTTGTAAATCTATCCGTAAGCGTCACTTGTGCGGGTTTGAACCCAGGAAAACCCGTCACAAAATGGCGCCCGAGCAGGAACTTTGTTAATTGTTTGACACATCTCTGGGACGACCGAACCGACACAAACTGATTTGTTTCCAGTTGGAGAAAATAAAAAGGGATACTTGTCAATTGGTTGACATCTTCCTGGGAAATTTCACCGAAAGCCGTGGCCAACACTAACTTCACATCCATTGTCCGAAGCAGATCCGCTATCTGTCACTCGAACCGAAATTTCAGTTGAAATTTTGAATTATCCAACTAATCATAAACTTCAACTGAGTTGATACTGAAATCAGGAACGATCCCTGTTGCCGAAAATAAGTTCATAATTTCTGAAATTTTTCCCCCAACCGCAGTGTCCGCAGTATCGCGCTTTATTTCTCAAAGTGCTGTGAGCCGCACTCATATTCTTGTTCCCTGTCAATGTTTTGTTTTGGAGGTAAGGATTCATTCAACTTGAGATAAATATCTGTTTTGATATTTTTCAATTCGAATTCGACACCTCTGTAAACAGTTTTGAGATTTCAGTTGATTATATCTTGAAAATGGATGGGATAAATGAAAATCAACGGGAAGGAGACACTCCTGATACAGTGGAACAAGGTGCAACAGGTCTTGAGTCCTTATTTGATGAAAATAGGGCGAATGAACCCTTTTCTGTGGATTCAGAAAAGGATGAGATGAATGAAGAATTTATAGCTCCCCCTGGAATTAAAGTAGGGTGGATCTATAGATTGAAGAAAACGGAACTGATTGAATTGGCTGCAAGTATTCAGTTAGATACTGAAGGTACAGTCACCGAATTGAGGAGAAGACTGGTTTGGCATTTGGTTGAAATGCCTAAAATCAGATCATCTGGTAGTCCGTTACCAGTTGTAACCGATATGTCTCTAGGATATTTCCGTATGCCTGTCCCAAGTCTAAACACTGCGACAGGTGCTATACCGAAGGAGAAAACAACCGTATTACCGCCTTCATCAACAACTAGAACAGAATTTATGCCTTTTCAACCCTGCAACACACTTCCTAAAACGACTGGGATTAGTCTGGGAGGTGCTACCGTCACACATACGGTACCAACATTTACAACTACCATGACTTCTTTTACTAGTACATCACGTCCTACAGTTGTGTCTAGTTTGCCAATTCCGTATTCTTCCCAAGGGCATTGTGCACCACTGTCCAGTTTACCAATTCATATGGGACAGGGAATACCATATGTTCCGTATACTACCCAGGGGTATGGTGTACCTTTGAATATACCATATACAGCACCACCTAGTATACCTCATATCATACCGCTCAATAATTACCGGGAACGGGGCTTGCTCCCGGTAATTATTCGTAGGGGAGCTTAGGGCTCAATGACTCATCTCGGTCTGTACTCTCTGTTCAACCCAAATCACCAAAACACCAGATTAACCAAGTAACATTTATTCATAAAAAACACAATAGCAAATATAAGTCATCGGAAAACATACGCAAAAGAATAGTTAGGATTAAATAGTTCTTACATTGAGATATGATGCATTCCGGGCTCTTCTTTCTTCAGGAGATCAGTCAGCAACTCGATCAGCGAACGTCACTACTCCCCGTTATCCATCCTCCCGTTTATTTATAATGAATCTTCAAGTTCAAGCGAACGTGACGAATCATTACCATGATTGTTTTCCAAAACATGGACGGACTCGCAGTGCGAGTTGATGGCCTGATGTTTTTCTAAACATTACTGAACTTGTCGCAAGGTTTTTATAACAAAATAATCCTCGCCCTGATTTCCCCAATGAAATGATAGCAAGAATAATTAATGATTTTTTCCAAATTTGGGCATTTCATGACAATACCTTATTCGGTACCAGCACCGATTCAAACTTCACCCCTGATAGGCTCTCCATCCTATCAAACAGTATTGAATACTCATAGATGGAATGTGAAGTTTGATGGCACACAAGACCCTGTGGCGTTTCTAGAACGTTTAGAGGAAATTTGTGTAACAGAAAACATTCCTCTAGATAGAATGTTGGTGACCTTGCCAAATGTACTCGAAGGTAGGGCTCTATTGTGGTACCGAAGTAATAAAATGTTCTGGAACTCTTGGGAGTCATTCAAGAATATTTTTAAAGTGGCATTTTACCCTGTTCACTACAGGAAAGATTTGGAAATGGAAATAAGCCGTCGCTTACAAACATCCGATGAGGCTGCTATCGACTATGTGATTGATATGCAAACCCTGCTTCGTAGACATGGTTGTCTAACTCCAGAACAGGAAGCAGCTCGTATTCACCGAAATTTACTCCCGGATTACCGCCACTATATAAAGCGAGGTGATTTCTATGATTCTCCATCACTTGTTGCTAAAATTATGGAGTTTGAGATCTTGAAGGGGGAAATGTGTTCTTTACCCTCCAGGTCTCATCCCGTAAGCCATCTTCAGGCACCAACACGGGTCGTCCATCACCGTCCCCCACCGGTACCGATACCTCCACCACGTCCCCCACCACCACAGCAACCTATCGCAACACCGTCTCGTCCCAATCCACCGCGACCGAATCCGCCTGGGAATAGGGAACCATACCAACATAACCCTAGAGTCCCCACGACCAATACACCGCTATTATGTTGGAGATGCGGGGAACGGGGTCACATGCGTAGTGAGTGCCGAAACCGTGCAAGATTATTCTGTTCACGTTGTGGCCGAGACGGGGAATTCTCCAGAGACTGTAATTGTTCTCAACAGGGAAACGGACAGGGAGCTCATCAGCGTCGGGGAACGTCGAGCTCCAGTCTTTAAATTCCCCAGGAACCGTGTTCCGACCTTGTACGACTGACAATAGACCGTTTATCAGATTGAAAATTTTGAATACTATATTTTTTGCACTACTCGATACCGGAGCAACGAAATCATTTGCCAGTCAGGCAGTACATGATTGTTGCATAAGAAATAATTCTGAACCGATTGAACAGTCCGTAGCACATCAAACTCGACAAGCTGATGGGTCATTGTGTGTTGTCCGTTGGTCTGTCACGCCAGTCATGACTATCGGCAATGAGAGTTTTGCATGTGAACTATTGATTATTCCGTCCTTAGCCGTTGACATTGTACTGGGTATGGATGTTCTTGGTACTCAGGATTTCCACATTAACCTCGCCAACAATGAGACTATCCTGAGAGGTTCGAACGTGTCGTTCGATGTTCGCAGCAACGTGGTTATGTCGATCGAGGCTTCCGCAAGTTCTGAATCCGCTTCACTGATTGAACAGCAGGACTTAACCGATTTTGAAAAAGAAAGACTTCGCATCTTTCTGGAAGAGGAGTTGCCTCTGTTTAATGAAAATAAGGTTCCCACTAATTGTGTACAACATCACATCCGTTTGAAAAATCCCGAACCGATAAAACGAAGATACCGTCCGCAGAACCCGAAAACTCAGGAAATTATCAATCAGGAAGTGGATAAGATGCTGAAGGATGGGGTTATAGAACCATCGAAAAGCCCGTGGAGTTCACCTGTCGTGATTGTCCGCAAGTAGGATGGAAAACCGAGATTTTGCATCGATTTTCAAAAAGTCAATGCTGTAACTGAAAAGGATGCATATCCTTTACCGTTCATAAGTGCTATTCTGGATAAACTTCGAGAAGCACGATATATATCCAGCCTGGACCTACGTCAGGGATATTGGCAAGTCCCTTTGACTCCCGAAAGTAAACCAATCACAGCGTTTGCTGTTCCAGGACGTGGATTATTCCAGTTTACAGTTATGCCGTTCGGGCTTCACTCGGCTCCTGCTACTTTCCAGAGATTGATAGATACCGTTATAGGTCCAGAAATGGAACCTTTCGCGTTCGCGTACTTAGATGATATCATAGTTCTGGGAAAAACTTTCGAAGAACATCTGGATAATTTACAACAAGTATTCCGTCGTCTGCGAGATAGCAATCTCCAGTTGAATCCTGACAAATGTAAATTTTGTCTCCGTACTTTGAAATATTAAGAACATGTAATTACTCCGGAAGGGATCAAAACTGATCCAGACAAGGTTGCGTCCATAGTGGAATGGCCGATACCGACTACACTGAAGCAACTGAGGCAATTTTTGGGGATGGCATCCTGGTACCGCAGGTTCATCCCAAATTTTTCCCGAGTTGTGTCTCCACTTACAAGCTTGTTAAGGAAAAACACTCGTTGGAAGTGGGTAACGGCACAACAAGATGCTTTCGATCTCCTTAAGAGGAGTCTGACCGAAGCACCCGTATTATCATGTCCTGATTTTTCACAAGAGTTTATTCTACAAACCGACGCCTCTGATCTGGGTTTGGGTGTAGCACTCACTCAGAACATAGAGGGAAAAGAGCATGTGATAGCATATACAAGTAAAACTCTGTCTCCTCCAGAGAAAAACTACTCCGTTACCGAGAAAGAGAGTTTAGCCGCAATTTGGGGAATCGAAAAAATGCGACCTTACCTGGAAGGTTATCACTTTATAATCCAAACTGACCATATTTCACTGAAATGGGTGCAGTCCATCGAAAGTCCCTCCGGCAGGATAGCCAGATGGGCCATGTATTTGCAGCAGTTCGATTATGAAATCAGATATAGAAAAAGCTGTCAGAATAAGGTAGCTGACGCTCTTTCACGACAACCGCTCCAGACCGAGGACAATACCGTTGAGGAAAATTACGTACTGGATGAAGAAACTGAAGTAAAATGCCCGTGGTATACTAAAAAAAATTCCGATGTATTTCAGCATCCTGAAGAGTACCCAGACTATTCCGTGAGAGATGGTCGTCTCTACCGATATTTCTGAGACGCTCTGGATTTCACCGAACCAGACACTAAAGATCCATGGAAACAGTGTGTTCCTAGAGATCATCGAGCGCAAGTGTTGCGTGAAAATCACGACGAAGTCACGGCAGGACATATGGGGATTGCCAAGACTATCGCTCGTATTGCTCAGAGATATTACTGGCTCGGTATGTACCGAGATATTGCCAAATATGTACGAGGATGCCTCGTCTGTCAGCAATATAAGGTTTCACAGGAAAAACCCCCTGGAAAGATGCATCCGTCTACTAACGTTAAACCTTGGACAACTGTGTCAACCGATTTAGTGGGTCCTTTGCCACGTTCGAGCAAAGGAAACTGCTATTTATGTGTCTTTCAGGACCGTTTCACTAAATGGGTCCAAGTCCGTCCGTTAAGGAGAGCAACGGCACGAGCAGTTTCTCAAGCCTTTTATGAGGAAGTGGTACTACGTTTTGGCCGTCCACAAACCGTCATCAGTGATAATGGTTCGCAATATACAGGAGAAGTATTTGCAGACCTTATCAAAGAACTAGGGATTCAACACCGTTTCACTCCGCCCTACACACCGCAAGCAATCCCAGTAGAGAGGGCCAATAAGACTATAAAAGTTCTTATTTCTCAGTACTGTAACAATGATCACCGTAAATGGGATCAGTTACTTCCGGAACTACAGTTTGCGTTGAATACCGCCCGACATGACTCCACTTCGTTTACACCCGCTTACTTGACATTTGGAAGAGAATTAGAACCGCCGAAATCAGTTTTCGGTCCGTTTAATGAAACCGATTCTGATACCGTACCGTCACCGTCCCTGTGGGCCAAACACATGGAGAAATTGGAAGAAGTCAATGAGTTGGTCAAAATTAATCTAGCCCGTGCTTTCTCCACCCAAAGTCATTACTATAATCTGAGACGTCGAGAATGGCGATGTCACGTCGGCGACAGAGTAATGAAAAAAGAGTACAACTTGTCGTCTGGAATTCAGGGACATGCAGCGAAGCTTGCCCCAAAGTATTCCGGTCCGTTCACCGTGGTCAAAGTGATATCTCCCGTTGTTTATGATCTCAAAAGCGACGAAAATAGATTGGTGAAGCGCGTGCATATAAAAGATCTGAAACCATATCAGTGCGCCGAGTAGTTCACAATTTTTTTTTGTTTTCAGTAATGGACCGTCCGTCAGTCGTCGATTGTGAACAGTACTTTGATGTTTTGATTTTTCACAGATCATGGGTTCTGGAATTCTGAAGTTGCATAATTCTCCGCTGCCTTCTGAGCCTGACAGCACTGATGAGGGGAAAATATCACCGACCACAGCGAGGGAGAAAACCCCGACTACCTCCAAAGGAACTCCACGATTAGTGGACCGGAGTACGCAAACCCCTTCGGACCCCTTCGCATATAATGCATATTTTTCATTTCCCGTCCAGGAGAGTAGCAGAAGTCGGGCTACTCAAACTTCCGACAACTTCCACGTCCAACTACCGACCAGTGCCACGGATCTGCCAGTTCCGTTGACTCAAGAAGTGAGCAGCCGAATTTTGGGTGAAGTAGCCCCTTCACACTCCGCAGCACGGAGACCGCCACCCGTCGTTCGCCTGTCGACGAAACGACCTTCCGACCAAGGTGTATACCTACCAGTTGAGCAGGGCCTCTGCTGGCGCTGTGGCCATCCGGGTCATTTCCGTTTGGAATGCGGCAGGGCATACCGCATTTTCTGTTCCAAATGTGGGAGGTATGGAACACGCTCCGTTGATTGCACCTGCACCAGTGTATGGCGCCTAGTTCCAGGCGCAAGGATGGATTCGCGCCTTGAATCCAGTCAAGGATCCCGTCAATAGAATACTTGTTTACCAAAATTTTCAAATTTTTCTGAAAAAAAAAATCGAACTGGCGTTCAATTTTTTTTTACCGAAGTAAGGGGGGGTGTAATGAAGTCATTATTTTCAGTAATAAGGTTTGTAAATGAAGTCGACTGACCTGGCTAATATATTTTGTATATAGATTCCGTTTCAGCACTTGGGTTTATTCGATATGGTATATGATAGACTGCTAGAAGTATTATTGATTTATTTTTAATGAATGATGTTATCCGTGAACATTTTGATTACTCATTTCATCATTATTCCGTTTGGCTTATGATTTAGTAACATATCTTATCAGCCTAGTTTGCTACCGTTAATATAAAAACACATTCTTTAGCGAGTTTTTGAATTTACCTTATATTGAAAAACATTTTAAACTGGCCAAACCGACTGTAGTTTTTATATTTTCCTCAGTGCTCTCTGTTATTTGAGTTCCACTACTTTTTAGATTTTCGGTGGGTATAAATATCCGACTCTGAGGACTACCGGGATTCATTCATTCGTGAAGATTCATTCGTGAAGATTCAGTCTTGCAGATAGTTTCTAGTTGCTCCGAAATTTGTTTACCGACCGTTTTATTCAACAAACCGACCGAAATACCGAAATTCTTTTTGAGGTTAGATCCGACAGTCTGACATTTGATTTGTTATTTAAAATAATTAGTTCTGATTGCGTTCTTGCCAGTTCGACCGTCTGTCGTATCTGAGTGCCATTTAGAACCAATCATTTTTGTGTGATTCAAGAAATTCGTTTTATTTTTCATTTGGTTGTGTTCTTGCCAGTTCAGCCTTCTGCTGTATCTGAGTGCCATTCAGCACCAATCAATCATTTTTGTGAGTTTCAAGAAATCCGTTTTAATTTTCATTTGGTTGTGTTCTTGCCAGTTCAGCCTTCTGCTGTATCTGAGTGCCATTTAGAACCAATCGTTTTTGTTTCAGAAAATTCGTTTTATTTTACATTTGGTTGTGTTCTTGCTGAGTGCCAAATAGAACCAATCATTTTGTTTTATCTTTATTTTGGGTTCTTGCCAGTTCAGCCTTCTGCTGATTCTGAGTGCCATTTAGAACCAGGTTTAGTTTACCGTTAATTCAAAATATAAAATTTGCCAACGTTTCATAGTTTTCCATTATGAAGTAGCGACTCACGGTTTACCGACAAAATTCCGATTTCATTGACCCTGTGCAGTTCAAACGCAAAATTTGTATACCGTTTATCATTGTTGCCAACCCCGTTTTCATAACGTTAATACTTTATATTGTTGATATCATCTTGTTCCGTTGTTTTATCTTTCGTTCATTGAACTGAATAAACTCGTATTTCTGAACATCGTTGGTCGTTATTTTCTCCAACCCATTTTCAGGAAACAAATCAGTGAAATAAAAGTGTGTCGAGAGGTAGAAACGAAATACCTCTCAACTGTGTACAAAAGGGTCTTAAGAAAGTAGAAACGAAATACTTTTGAGAACTTTCATATAGCAAACGGTATTCAGATACAAATTGGTGTAATTGAAGCCTACATCAATTAGTACTCTGCCGTTGTCACAATTATCTGACCTCTGGATACCTCCATCTGAATGCTATCCGGAAATTTGGAGCATACCAAGTAAAAAAAATGGCGCCCGAGGCATTGATTTACAAGACGATTTGTAATTTACAAAAAGATTTGTAAATCTATCCGTAAGCGTCACTTGTGCGGGTTTGAACCCAGGAAAACCCGTCACAATTGCCACGTACTAGTGAGTGACGAGAAACAATTGCCAAGTTATTGACAATTGGGTATGCTCGCGACTACGCTGCAGTGGAGAAGGAAGTGGTTCTTTCTCAAATAATTCAGAGTCTTTTGATGCTAGGCGCTAGGTAGATGTGACTACCACATACCCACGATGAAATAGTAATACTATACCTCATCTACCTAGGATGTATTCAAAATGAAAGACAACTATTTCTTAAAAATTGTGTCACCCTGTATTGCAAAAGTAAATAGCTAACAGATGTTTACAGATTGGAACTTCCCGAAAATTTCCTTGGTAACTTATTTTAAGAAATGGACTGTTCTAAATTTTACAGAATCTTTTTTCAAATATTCCCACTCCTAAATTATGAAATAATGCAAATCCCCAAAGGTCAAAATCCTAATTGACACTCAAATCAATTCAACCCAACTCAGTTTCAGATCAGTGGTGAAAAAAAACTCATGCCTCAACCGATTCCTGGTTCCCAACAATGATTTCTTATGAACTAACATTCCATACTAAAATCCAGAAATAAAATCCGTATGAAAATTATATTATATGAAAAACCTTTATATACAATGTATGCTGCGCTTATAATCTTGGTAATTTTTGTTCAATTATACGAATTATCATAAAAACCTCAAATAAGCTAGAGAATTCCGCAAAACGCAGAGTGTACACTGTGCCGATTACGTTACAAAAGGATATACATGTTCATTCATTTGTAATATTAAAACGCAGAGAATAATAATGAAATTCGGTTATGAAAACTTGCGTGTCACACCAACTGCAGTCCTCAGCTTCGGTTGTTCGAGCAGTAGCTTCAGAAGCTACGTACAAAGGGAAACTACAGGAGTCTGGCAGTCTACACAGAGTGACATGATAACTCGTAGTACAGGAACATAGAGTAAAGAAGGTCCAAAATAACTTCTAAGGTAGGATCAGTATCGGTAGATACATCTGCATACTATGCAATGAAGGTAATTTCCAAAATAGAGAGACACAACCTCCTTTGAATTATATCTTAATTATCACTCTCAGTGACTGGGGTGATCCATACACCTTTGGTACCACCAGAAGCACCCTAAAATAATGAAACGCATGTCACCAATGGCCTTTCGTTTCTGAATGCTAGGTAACCAACTACATACCTTTTCTGTAGTCACAGCCTTGAAAACTCTTGAAGAGGGCAATAATTGTGATGGAAAATATCTTCTGTTGGATGAGAATTGACGATGTCCTGATGTCTCAAGAAAAGGGTAATGTGGTATGACGTGAAAGTCTCAAGATCCCACCAATGTGGATTATTCCCAAGAAATAACACCCAAAATGGTTTCCAAACTTCTTCAAAAAGGGAATATAATTGAGCCCTAGCCGTAATGGTCCTTCAAATCGAAGATGAATCAATATTCGAATCAAACAGGCTAGTGGCCGACTTCCACACAACCATCTCAAAAATATGACAAGACGTCAACCAATCTCAATTCCGTCAAGTGTCACTCCAGATGACAGACCTAACATTCATCACGAACGACCATCGCGACCTCAGCCAACCTAATGCCAGACAAAAATTATTAGCCAACCTGAAGCCAGACAATAATTATGACCCAATCCACCAGACTGACGATTTTGAAGAATATCCTACTTACTCCACGGTCTTGCAGCTCTGTACCGCTCGTTGATAGACACCACCGTTGCGAAGTCACATCTGTCAAATCTCAATCACCCAAGCATCTGTCAATAGTCAATCATAACCAATAATTCAACAGCACAAAATGTAAACAATTGCTGGAAGGATGAGAATAACAATAACAATGATTGCTCCTGATTGAAGACAATAGGTGATGATTGATAAGACTGATGAGATTTTTAGAGGTATTGATGTTACACAGGCAGCATGAGCAAAAGGTACATTATTCATCCAATCTCAAAACCAGACGAAAATATCTCGACTTGCAATTTTATAGGAAACAATACGAAGGCAGACTGACTCCAGTTACCAGCAGGTGTTCGTCCCAACCTGGTATTCAACTCTACTTCCTTAATCTGAATATCCGAGGCTATATTACTATAACACATTAAGGAAGAGGTCGAAATATCCAAGGATCCTACTAGCCTTCAGCTTTCTCCACACAAGGGTACTAACCTATAGATATCCAGATCAATCGTGACATTCTGATGTCCTTCGAGATAATCTTGATTACCACAATATTCGCAAGAGTTGAGTTGAAACGTCAGAGCTGACAAGAACCATGAAAAAGTGAGGTAATTTTAATACTTCACCAGGCTATGTATCTGAAGAATAGTCTCTCAGAATCAGAATAATATATGACACTATTTATATATGAAATTACCATTACAAATTTTAGAGGAACCGAAAATTCAAGAGTTACTTATTTGATTCTCAGAAATGATCAGTGCTGGATGGAGTATGGAAATAATTTTTCAAAAAATATTAGATATTCTTTCTTCTTCACAAGTGACTTCTCTCGATTTTCAAAGAGTGGAATTGATTTAAATGATTCTTCACATTCAAATGGTTATCCTGAGGGGTACAAGCAGCACTTCACAACGTCAACGACGTTTTAAAACTCACTCCTGAACTGAAACAGTTTTGAAATATCTGTTGGTAATAAGGGCAGAACGGCAGAAAAACAAGTTTTTTGGAAAATCTTTCCAACGAGATATCACCAGGCCTCATGTTCAACTAGAAGCAGTCAAAAACCTCCATTTTGTAAACGGGTTGGAGGCACATATATTTCAAAATATACTGAAAATTATGTCTTTTTATCTTCTAAGTTCGAAAATAAAAATTGAAATTTTATTCAACCAAATTCTTCTCAAATAGGTTAACGTAGTTGGAGGTGTCCTAAGTCAGTTTGGCGCAATAATCTGAATAAATAGAAAACTATTAGTCTCACCTGGTCCCAATAGTTCTGACGCTCTGATCCCTCCGGAAGTCGTGGTCCTTGCACTTAAACCCCGTCACTTCACAACTTTCGCCAATGTGTCCCTCGTAAAAGGGTCCCCTGTGAATATTTATAATCTCCGGGCTCTGGATTCTTTGCAAGGTCATGTCGTTGTCCAATTCTCTCAGAATCCGGTGATTCTGCTCGCACACGTAGCTGTGTGTCTGCCTGTACTTTCCACTCTCTCGGTCCAGGCTGACCTGACTCAAATTGAAGTTTTCCAGTTTTGGTAACGGAGCGAATGACCAGTCAACCGACAACTTTTGATCACTGCACTGTTCCGTGAACCGCGTTTTCGAGGAGTAGATCGGGGCTATACAGTTGCACAATTCAACCTCGTGGGACTGCTGCTGATGATGGTACCGGTTGGCGTTCCTTTCGGGACTGAATCTGGAAAGGAAAGGTCAGTTGAAGATAATTCCGAGCAATTGAGGAGGGTGTAAATCAGTTCCTCACACCGGAAAATGGACATTTCCTCGGTCGTGTCAGTCACGGTGAAATTTTCAATACAGAGGGTTGACGTAATCAGAACTGCTCATTTAGGTGATCAAAAATCGCGGATGGAAGGTTCGATTGTTGTTGAGGCGTCATTTTCTTCTTTTTTTTTTGTCTTCAACATACAATAAGACGAAGATCTTTTCAACGGAAAGAAACAATGAGAATTCCCAAAAATCATCCATGATCTGAGTGTTCCCAAAAACAATGATTCAAATGATAAAGAACATTCCTCTCGAATATTCAAAATTATTTTCAAGTTGCCTTTGTTGCGTTGTATTTGAAAATTGGAAAAATACTCTACATTCCATCTATTGCATGAAGTTTCATTAAAAAAAAAACTTGCCCTGTTAGTCGACTCATTCTAGATAAACATTTTTATGACACTCTTCAATGGACGAATTCCTTTTGATTTTCTATTTCTCCATTCAATCCTGCTCAGAAGATGCGAGAGAAAAAACAGACTTTCCGACAAAATAGCAAATAAAAAAAGTGAAGACAATGTTAAATCTGAGTTTTCGACCTCGACAGACGACCAGAAATTTGAAAAATTTTTGCAGCAGCATGAGATGAGCCCCAAGTCAATTCAAAAATAAAAATCAAAATGAAAAATTATTATGAAAGAAGAAACATCAAATATTTAGCAAATACTCTCTGTGATATGTATTAATCATTCTGTTATATATGTATATCAGATGAACATTCTGTATGTAAATATTATAGCTTGATGTTAGATAAATTTAGGATACGGGTGACTTTATATTTTGTTGTAATTGTGTCAATGAAGTTATCATATAAAGAATCAACTTTTCTCCCATAATAAGTTCATGAAATGGGATCAGAAGTATAAAGTATCGAATATGACAGAAAGTAACGTTAGACAAGTCGTAAGAGTTGAGTAAGTTGGGCACGTGAATCATTTCGACGAAATCCAGTTATTACAACATAGCAAAAGTCTACAGAGCTCCAAATTATATAAGACGGCATCAAATCATGATGAAGTGGGCACCTAAGGGTTACACTTTTTCTTTATTACATCGGACTCGAAGGATTGGAATTCGATACGTTGAGATTGTCATTGGTGAAAGATATATTCATATGTAACCTACATCAAAAATTCCAACATACGTATCAGACAAAGAATTTCACAAGAAGCAGATCTTACATCAGATGAAATGATAAGCATATAAAATGCAATCTAGTTCAGTGGCGGTGTTAGTAGTTCGAATACGCAAGTAATTGGTGTCAACAAACTGAAAATTGGAAATTACCATTATGATAAAAATCGTCGGCCCTGGTCAAGAAGTAGGTCAAGATGGAGTAACATAAATAAACAAAGATCCTCGAGTGGGCAGAATAATGATTGGCAGAGCAGTCGGAATGTGGAAGATGGGGTCAAATACATAAATAAAGATGTTCAATTCAAGGAGTTAAATGCAGGTCCTTTGATAGATTCGATCATTCAGTCTGATGTAGGTATCACTATTGAAACACTCACTTTGATATCGAATAACTATATTCACGAGCACTAACACTTCTAACCCAATAAGAATATGATATGCACTCAATGAACGACAATTTCATAATTATGTAGAAAGGTACCCCTTCTCTATCATCTGCAGCAGTTACTCATCCTCGTGACGATCCAGTTACTAATCCTCGTTACTCGTTACGTTCTACATTCGGCCATCCTGACATCACTCGTCCTCGAGTGTTGAGGACCTAGAAAAACAGAGACTGAAATGAGTTTCGATGAAAGAGTGATGAGAGTTGCTGATTGGGTGATATGAAGAGGGGTTAGTACCTCGATTTGCTACTTGATTGTGTCTGTGCAATGTGAGAGGCACTTGATCAATCACTAGAACGAGTTGATTTGCAGATTGATTGTACTGCTAGTCTGTGCAATGTGAGAGACACTTGATCAATGACTAGAACGAGTTGATATGCAGATTGATTGTACTGCTAGTCTGTGCAATGTGAGAGACACTTGATCAATAACTAGAAAGAGTTGATATGGAAATTGATTGTACTGCTAGTCTCTGCAATGTGAGAGACACTTTATCAATCACTAGAACGAGTTGATATGCAAAATGATTGTACTGCTAGGCTGTGCAATGTGAGAGACACTTAATCGATCACTAGAACGAGTTGATATGCAAAATAATTGTAGTGCTAGTCTGTGCATTGTTTGGACGGGGCCCTCTTCTTGTTGAACACCTGATTTTGTTTCAGTCGGTTCTCTTCTAGTTTTCGTGAAGTTTGAGATCGTAACTCAATAGCATCCAATAACATACCGTCGTCGCTTATATAGCGATCGCCATCTCTCCTAATTGGGAAGCCGAAAAGAAGCTCAGCTGGGGTTGTCTGTGTTATCCTGTGCTTCGTGCCGTTGATGCCAAGCTGTGTCGGAAACCGCTTTCAAGTATGTGAGCTTGGTGAACCCATCTACGATAACAAGAAAGTATTTGTTACCTTGGAGGGTTTCTACGAATGGTCCCAAATGATCCTTGTGCAACGTATGGTGAGGTTTAGCATATTTCGTAATGGAATGAACAAAGCCTGTTTTTTTCCCTCCTGGTTGTTTGTGGTACAAACAGTGTAAACAAGACCCGATGTATTTTTTCATGAACCTCCCCATTTTGGGAAACCAATAGCTTCGTTTCACCTGTTCGAGAGTTTTATCGAATGCAAAGTGCCATATATCATAGTGGTTAGATTTGACTACTCGCCATCGACACATTTTTGGGACCATCCATGTTCGTCCATAAGGAGTGATTTTATAGACTTCATTCCCGCGAAAGTCATATTGTTTGAAAATAGCTTTGTTGTTAGTTTGGTCACCCGACAGAAGAATATCTCTTATGTTTGATATATCAGAGTCTTGGTTTTGAGCCCCTCTTAGGTAGTCATCCTCAAAGAGACACACCTTTGAGCTGTCAGTTTTAGGGTCGCATGTTAGGTTTCTGCTCGATGCGTCGAGACGTTGAATTTGACTTCCTGATTTATGTTTAATTTGAAAAGTGAATTCTTGTAGGTACAGGATCCAGCGAGCTATTCTTGGTACGATAGACTGTTTACCAAGTGCTTTTTTTACCGAATTACAGTCTGTAATGATTGTGAATTCTCTACTGAGCGGAAACAGTTTAGCTCAGGGTAAATTTTGTATCGTGGGGACAGGCTGACAACGGAAAGACACAGGTGGTTTGCAATATAAATGGTTTATTCTCAACTGACGAGGGAGATTCAGTAAATATTTTATATAGACTGCACGAACACTAAACACGTATGTGAAAGAACTTGGAAGCTCAGCATGATAATGCTGGTTAGCAAAATAAATCCATTCAGGAATATTTTAATTTCCTTACCTAGAATAGGACCTGCCAATGTCACCAATACTGATAAGTAGTTTGACTAAAAAGCCATAATGGTTCTCATCTAACGTGAAAGCATGACAAGGGCGATAAAGTCTAGTAGCCAAGAATCGTGCAAAATGCCAAGTTTCTTTGTAGTTCACTCCGATGAGGTTCTTATAAAAACATTCACAAAAAACAATAAGCGTAAACTGAAATGATTTGAATATTATTTGGAATTGACATGGTGGCGCCATCCTACGGGTAATCACTAAAATGTAAGGTGGGGGGGTAATAGAATCCTGTAGACAGAAAATTTATATGACCAACAAAGTCATACAGAGGGCACATTAATCAAGTTTAAATTACGAAATAGAAAAATGGAAGTTGGATTTTAATGAATGCAACTCGTGAACACGTGAAAGGAAAAAACCTTTTACAGCACGGATTGGGACAGAAATTGGTTTTGCTATACTACCTACCAGATAGTACCTACCTGAATTTTTCCAGAGTCCTAACTATAGCTAATAGTTCTAATTCGAAAGAATGATAATTTTTCTCTGCCTTAGAGGTTTTTTAACTGTAATAGGCGACTGGCTTTTCTCCCTTGTCTGTTACTTGCATGAGAATTCCAGCCAATCCTTCGCGACTTGCGTCTGTATACACGATAGTCTTCAAGTTAGGGTTGAAAATACCAAGTATGGGATCGGATATTATCAAATGTTTCAAATGTTCGACGAACTGAGTTTCGTTTACAGTCCATTTCCATATAACACCTTTCTTCAGAAATTTTGTTGAGCCCGAGGTCATTCTCGCAAAGTTAGGGATGAATTATTTACGAAAATAACCTATGGGCCCAAGAAACTGCCTGAGCTGGTGAACAGCTTTTGGACAAGGAAACGTCTTCAAAGCTCCCACTTTCGAGTTACTGGGCGTCACCTTGTTGAGAGATATTTCATAGCCCAAATACGTTACTTTGGTCATCAGAAATGATGATTTCGATATTTTGATAGTTCAGCCATGTTCTCTAATAACATGAAGTACCTTCCTGAGGAGATGAAGACCTTCGTTAATCGATTTGGAAGGAATAAGAATATCATCCAAGTACGGTATTATGTTATTCTTTCGTTATGGTTTGAAATTTTCGTTCATCATTTTTTGAAAGAAAAATGGGGCATTACAAAACCAAATGGAACACGCAAGTACTCGTAATGGCCTTCAGGTGTAATAAAAGCAGTGAAGGGGGTGGATTTCTCATCTAGTTGAATTTGGTGGTAACCGCATGCTCAATTCTGCGTGGTAAAATACTTGCAGTCCGATAAACTGTCGATTATTTCATAGATGAGCGGCATTGAAAAATGTTCCTTTACTATTATTGAATTGAATGAACGATAATCTACAACCATACATTCGTTGTTTCGTTATTTGTTTTTCGTTATTTCCTTTGTTTACCATCAATACAGGGCTTAAATAGGGTGAATCACTCCCTCTAATGATGTTTGCCTGCAGTAGCTCGTTGATTTTCGACCTAAGCAATGATTTGTTGCTTTCTGTCAGTCGATAAGGTCGGCGGGACACTGGTTTTGAGGAAGTGAGTTGAATATCCATAGACACCGTGTGTGCTTTTGTGAGCAGCTTCAAAGATTTGAAAAAACATTTCTCATATTCTAAAAGGATATTTTCGAGGCAGATTTTTTTCTTCTCGCTGGTGGAACCATAATATGCCCCTTGGAAAAGCTTCAAAGCTGCATTCCTGTACTGGAATGTCAGTCTCGTCAATTCGAAAATAAACGATATTTCGATGCTCGGTAAAATTCCTTCCTATCAATACCTCTGTGTCTAACCGTTCATCGTCGATAACATACAGTTAGGTTGTCAACTCAACGCCATCTATACTAACTGATGCTGTAACATATTTATCGACCTCTTTTTCCAATCCTAAAAATCCCGATAGGTGTATCGGATTTTCGAAAGCATCCACTTTGAGCTTGAATTTTTCGATCAAGTTCCGAGAAATTAGCGAGCAGTCACTACCGATATCGATAAATGCATTTCATTCCTTTTGATTGATAAGAACGGGTCTATTATATTTTTCCGAATGAGATTTTTTATGCATTTCCACGTTTTCGGTTTTATTATGCTTGCCAAGCTCTCTAGTTTTCTTGAAACAATTCAGTTCTATATGGCCTTCTCGTTTACAGAACTCGTTTCGGTGTTCACACTGCTTTCTTGAGTGGCCCTGGGTACCACAAGCTCTACAAGTGAGCTTGTGACCTGATTCTTTTTGGTCATTTTGTCTATGAGGCTCGTTATCACTGAATTTTAAAAATGATTTATTTTTATGATTGACAGGTAAATGATATGCCTCTTTACGTTTTTCATTAATTTTGTTTTTTAGAAAAACAGCTAAGACATTAGGACTCTGGATGTCAGCAGCCTCGACTGAAGCTGTTATATTATCGTCATTTGTGGCTCCAGCTGCCAATGAGACCTTGTCGTATTCAGAGATATTTGCGCGTGATTAATTAATTTTTGACATATGCTCGAAATGAAATTCATAAAGGTAATACACTTCTGTAGGTTTATGATTGGCTATTTCCATGAACAATTGGTAGGCATTTCTCCTACTCAGAAATGTTGTACGACGTAATTTTTTCCATTCGTCCCATGAAAATTGTGACCAACCCGGTTCGCTTTCGATAAAACTCAAATACCAAGTCCTGGCAGAACCTTCAATTCATTGAAAGCTTGGAATTTCAAAAAGCTATCAGCCCAATTATACATTTCGGAATTGTGTTCCAGAATTTCAAGCCATTCCTCTATCTGACACTCCAAAGGGTCAAACTCTGGAATAACTGATGATATTTCGACATGACTATGTGGCAAATTATTTTTTTCGTTATGACTAGACTGTGCAACACTTACATTGTTCCGAAACCTTGAATCAGATGCTTGCTCTTCAATCTTTCAGCATATATAATGCCCAAGTATTTCATTTCCGTAGCGTTCTGTAACCTCTCTCCATGCATCATGTAATCAAACATTTGGATCTCTCAGCTTTGTTATTCTTATGACACTGCATTTTTTCAAATTGAAAAATAGTTTATTTCTATAACTCCACTCGCAAACATTCTGTACGTCTTTCTGTACCATGACACTGTCTCTGACAGTTTGAATTTTTGTAAACAGTTTGAGATCATCTGCAAACAATTAACAACTCGAGTACTTGAGAACCGAGGGCAAGTCATTGATAAACATAACGAAGAGTAAGGGTCCCAAGTTAGAACCCTGCGGTACTACGGATTTAACTTCATATTTACCTAAGGTATTTCCATTGTGCTTGACGACTGAAAATCTATTTTCAAGATAGCTTCCGAACATTTGGAGTGTGTTATCAGAGAGTTCTAACTCATTCAATTTCGTTAATAGTATATCGTGATCAACTTCATCGAACTCCTTTTTAAAATCAGTAAATGTTACATCAAGTTGTGATTTACTTTCCAGTATTCCATACCCTGTATAAATAAAGTTGAATGAATTTGTATTGACAGATTGTTTGGCAATAAAGCCATGTTGCTGAGACTCTATACAAATAATTTAGAGGGTGCCGGCATTATGGATATGGGCCTAAAGTTTTCAATAACCTGATTTATGAATAGGAGTAACGACAGCTGTTTTCCATAAAATTGAAAATTCATTTCTTGTCAATATTAAGTTAAATATATGCAGCAGAGGTGTTGCCAACCACTCACTTCTCCTTTCAGTATATAGGGCGCAATATCGTCTATTCCAGCTGCCTTGTTCGGTTCCAGTTTTTTCACTGCTTCTTCGTACTCGGACTGTGCAACCGGTTGCATGCTTAACGTATCATTAGTTACATTAATTCCACTTACACAGTCAGAGTACGAATGATATGATGACTTGGTCTTTGGGTAAACAGAGGCAAAAATGTTGCAAATGAACCCAACCCATATTCAATTTTTTTTAAATATTGTCTCTCCTCTGATCTTATTAGTGCTTCAACCCTTTTTCTCAAACTATTGAACTGTACTGCATAATAATCAGATACAGAACTCAATTTCCTGAACCTCTCCTTCTCTTTCAGCAATTCTTCAATTTCATTTGTAAACCAAGTCTTATATTTCCTATATGCATTGTTTACGCGCACACGTTCTTTAACGTGCATGCACTACAGTTATATGTTGTGTTGCGAAGACGTTCAATTGTTTTTTTTTGATTCGGGTGTAGTTTGGCGTGATTGTTGAAACAGAATTCGATCAATAATTACAGAATAATGGCTTCTGAATAAACCACTTCATTCAATATAGAAAAAAAACAACTTTGGATTAGTTTTCCATATTATTAAATTACCTCAGTTTTATAGTAGATATTGTTGGCTTCTGAATAAAAAACTTCATTTGGATAATATTTTTTGCACCTTCACATCTTACCAAGAAATGCATTATAGCTAAATTCCAAGGTGCATAAAACACTCCATGAAATGTGAGTAGTTATACTACTACATTACTATATACAATGGAAAAACCTGTCCTTCGAGTTCTCAGCTTTCAACTTCAGCTCTTCACTTCACTCTTTACTTTTTTGACAACACCCACAGCCATATTTCCAATATACGTTCAAGCTATTTGTTAATTACCCGCGTTAGAATTAGCATTTAGTTATTTATAGTTTATTGTTTCAATATTTAATTACATAAAATTTCTTATTCAAGTTATTCTATTGAGAATAATCACTCTACTTGAGGTAATATAATTTTTCCTGTACGTACTCTCTGCGCGTAGCCAATCAGATTTCGGGACAGCGCCTATCGCGAAGACTCAAGTCGTGGTAGGGCAGAGATACTTTTCGAAACCAACTAACGATACATCGTGTGTGATAAACAAAAACCTCTACTCAAAAATATCTGCTACTGTGCCACCCTAACCAAAACATACAGTCCACCCCCGAGGAGGAGATAGAAGACCATCTTTCTTCAGGAAATCACCGGAAAACACCAGGTAGGTGCAAACCGATGTTTTGATTGGCATTCGATCTCTTTCTGTCAGTGTTAATGCAACATTTTGGTCAACTTCGAACCGAATTGGTACAGTAGTAGTGATCATTCGCATTTTTCTCTCATTGTTTCTTATCATTATCCCAAGTTTCCTCTTCAACGATTCAGAGAAATATTTTTGAATTCAGTTTTTATTCGTATAAGTCCAATGAGTGAACAGCGCTCTGCTTATTTCCGATCGCGATCCTTTTTTGCTCTCACTAGTTTTTTGGTGATTCTTGTCGGCGATCGGTCGCTACCCAGACTTTCTTTCGAAAATATTTTCTCACACTCCCACATCAATTTACACACTCAAATATATGAAGTGAAATATATTTTTGTTGAAAGATCTCAATTATCACAAATATTTCGATATATTTTGATGAACATATTTTCTCCTTTTGGTTCACCTTTTTTTTTTGTTGAATTCATCAGTTGAAAATGACGACAGAAAAAAAGATAAAACAAGTACGGAGTCTCAGACAAATAGGTGTTGATAATATTTCCGAAATATACCAAGTAGCTCTATCAGCTGTGGATGATGAGTCTTTCCAATCTATTTCCAAGGTCAGATGTGAGAAGGTTGATGTTATTTATGAAGACTTCAATGATCAGCATATGAACATAACGCAAATGCTTTCACTTCAAGATGATCAAGAAATTGATGCGAAATGTGAAATTACCCAAGCTGAACGTTCCATTATTTGATGGGAAGTTGAGAGACTGGCCAACTTTTATTGGACTCTTCAATTCCGTTATTCATAATAATAAATCTCTAACAAATATTGATGAATTTCAATATTTGTTAACTGTACTCACAGTACAGTTCAATATGATAAAAAATTTACACCTCGACGAAGGTAATCATGAAATTGCTTTTAATAAATAATTCGAATTCACGCTTTCAGAATAAAAGATTGTTATTTGCGTTCTATTGGGAAGAAGTGAGTGAAGCATCAAAACTCTAAACGGAATCGCCTCGTGGTCTTAGACAGTTGCTAGACATTTTTCATGATAACTTAAAGGCGTTAGAGGATTTGGAGCTTCCGGTGGGTAGTTGGGATTTTGTGCTTTTTCATTTACTCTGTACTAAACCTGAACCTGAATCTCTCGAAAGTTATGAATCAGAATATGCTTCTCCGGATGTGCCAAAATATTCTGATTCGTACCATTGTTTGAGAAAGCAATGTGTAGCTCTAGAATCTTTACCAGCTTCTATAACTTCAAGATCAATGAACTTTTCGCAAAATGAAAATTCTCAGGCATACATCCACACTGTTTCCAAATACAAAACCAAATACTCCTCATTGCCCCCACTGCAATGTAGCACATTCCATTCATCACAGTTTCTCTACCATTCCGAGATCTCGAGCCATATTTTTTTCTGACACAAGGTCTCAAGCTCTTCGAAGATTCATTTCCTTGGAAGCCAGGCTTCTCAAAAATCCTAAACTTCACTCAGAAAACTCTGACTTCATGCAAAGTTATTTCGAAAATGGATATATGGAAACTGTTTCCTCACCTTCTACATTTGGAAAGATGTTTTATATCCCCCACCACTGCGTAATGAACCCTGATAGTTCCACAACAAAATTGAGGGTGGTATTCGATGCCGCTGCCAAATCTCTACAAGGTATCATACTGAATGACACCTTATTAACAGGAAGAAAGCTCCAATCCGACATTATAGCCCTTCTGATGAAATTTAGGATACACTCTTTCGTGTGTACAGCCGACATTAAAAACATGTTTTTCAGAATCATTGTCGCTGAATATCATCGAGACTATCAGCGTATTTTGTGGAGATTCAAACCAACCAGATAAAGTTCAGGATTATCGATTACGAACTGTTATATCTGGTAACTCTGCATCCCCTCTTTAAGCCATGAGGGTTCTTTTACAGTTGGCTCAGGATGAGCGGGAGAAATATCCTCTCGGCTCTCAAGCAGTGATCGACAACACTTATGTCGATGACCTCATAATAGGTAGTAATAACCTCAAACACCTCAAATGTAACGAGAAGTGATAGATTTGATGAGAAGTGTAGGTTTTCATCTCCACAAACGGACAAGTGATCACTCTTCTCTCCTGGAAGGTCTTTCCGCTACAGAATGCACCGGATCAGATTCATCATTCGATTCACAAGAAAATATTATAAGGATACTAGGTTTGAAATGGCAACCTTCCACTGATGTTCTTCCTATGAAATAACCTCTAGAGATCTTATATGCACGAAAACGTCTGTCTTGTCAGAAATTTCGCGAATTTTTGACCCGTCAGGATTCTTGACCTCTTGTATTTTTTGCAAAATACCTTATTCGATATCTCTGGGCTTTGGGCCTTGATTGGGATATTGTAGCTCCGTAACAAATTGTAAAGTGATGGACAACGTATAAAACTAAACTTATACGATTATCCGAACTCAAAATTCCACGACTTTTAAATTTAAATCACTATCTCTCATACGGAATGCATGTGTTTTGTAATAGTTCTGAAAAGGGATTTGCCGCAGTGGTTTATTTTAAATTCATTTATTCTGATGGAAACGTCAACATCCATTTGATTTGTGGTAAATCAAAGGTTGCACCGTTAAAGAAAATATCTATACCATGTTGAGAATTATGCGCTGCAACTCTTTCATCAAAACTCATCGCTTTCGTCAGTGTGACATATGCTGAAAAAATAGTATTTCAGAAACGATATGCCTGGACTGATTCTATGGTCGCTTTATCATAGATCCAGTCATCTCCTCATCGCTGGAAGACTTTTGTTAGCAACAGAGTGAGTTTCATTCAGGAAAATGTTTCTCCAACAGACTGGCATCATGTCAGATCAGCTGACAACTCCGCAGACTGTGCCTCACGCGGTCTTCTGCGAAATGACTTATTGAATCTCCCTCTTTGGTTCACCGGTCCAAAATGGTTGCTTTACCACGAGAATAATGGCCTTACCCCACTTGTACCACAACTCCCTCTTCTGAAATGCATAAAAAAATCTTTTCCCTAGCAGCTTTCACTTCTTCAGACCCCTTGGATGAACTGGTGACAAAGTTTTCTTCTCTCGATGAATTGAATCGTATAATAGCATATTGCATACGCTATGTACGAAACATAAAAAATCAAATTGACAATATCTCCACAAATGATCATCCCAAAAATCGAACAGTTCCAGAGAAATCCATTTTCTTATCTATAGAATTGCAGAATGGTCTTATGGTTTTGATCAAAAGAGTACAACATACTCCTTCCAGTCGAGAAATTTCCCAAATAGAAGAAAAACTCAGAATGGGCGGTCGTCTTAATTTCTCAGGTTTATTTTTCGATCAAAAACATCCCGCTGTTCTGCCCAGTAAACACCCTCTGACTTATCTCATCATTGAAAATGCACATCGGAAATATTTGCATGTAGGTCTCCAAACTCTCCATTTTCTGCTCTCGCAGAATTTATGGATCCTTTTCCCCAAACGTGCTATTAGACATGTTCTTTCAAAGTGTTTGCTTCAAAATGAACCCTACCTCGTTGAAGCCTTTTATGGGTAATCTGCCTGCTTCCAGCGTGAATCGAGTTAAACCCTTTTAGAATGTAGGAGTTGATTACGGCGGTCCTTTTAATATTTCTCTCGGGAAAGATCGCGGTAATCGAACTCAGAGAGCATACATTTGCTTATTTGTATGTTTTGTTACCAAAGCTGTCCATATTGAGCTAGCATTTGATTTATCCGCAGAGACCTTTATAGCCGCTCTTCGGCGTTTTATTAGCCGACTTGGGCATTGTACGCAGATCACTTCAGATTGTGGTAGTAATTTTGTTGGAGCAGCGCGTATTCTTGGTGATTACATGAAAATAGCAGCTGACTCCGAAAATATCAAATTCTCGTTTCATGCACCCTCTTCTCCCCATTTCAATAGCCTCAGCGAGGCTGAAATGAAATCTATCAAATCGCATCTTTTTAGAGCCGTTGGTAATCAGATCCTAACTTATGAGGAGTTCCAAACCCTTCTCACTCAAATCGAGGCAATTTTGAACTCCAGGCCTCTGTGTCCATTGAGCTCTGACCCTAACGATCTCACCGTATTGACCCCACCTGATCCTGACTTATCTCTTATGAATCACTTGAGTCGATGGCAACTGGTTCAGAGATTGCAACAAGATATATGGCATACTGAGTATTTGCACAATCTGCAACAACGCCAGAAATGGTTGAAAAATGACAGAACACGCACAGTTGGTGACCTGGTTCTCATAAAAAATGAGTTGACCCCTCCTATGCAATGGCGTCTGGCGAGGATAGTTGCAATTCACCCTGGTACTGACGGGATTGTCAGGGTAGCGACAGTTCGGACGAGTCAAGGCCTCCCTCAGAGACCATTGGTGAAACTTTCTCCTCTTCCCTCTCAAGAGGGTGATAATTGAAATACCTCAGGAGGTATTCTAGTGGGCGGTTATGTTAACTCCCCGCGTTAGAATTAGCATTTAGTTATTTATAGTTTATTGTTTCAATATTTAATTACGTAAAATTGCTTACTCAATATATTCTATTGAGAATTATCACTCTACTTAAGGTAATATAATTTTCCCTGTACATATTCTCTGCGAGTAGCGAATCAGATTTTGGAACAGCGCCTATCGCGAAGACTCAAGTCGTGGTAGGGCAGAGATACTTTTCGAAACCAACTAACGATACGTCGTGTGTGATAAAAAAAACCTCTACTCAAAAATCTCTGCTACAGTGCTATCACACCCCAACCAAAATATGCAGTTCACCCCCTAGGAGGAGATAAAAGACGATATTCCTTCAGGAAATCACCGGAAAACACCAGGTAGGTGCAAACCGATGTTTTGATTGGCATTCGATCTCTTTCTGACAGTGTTAATGCAACACTATTATGTGTGCTTCTTTCAATTCTTCTATGATTGACCTGAATGGCCGGCTGCCTTCGAAGATAATGACAATCGTAATCGTTCACAAAGTACGTTGGGACCATCTCATCTGAAGTAATCCATTTTATCATCAGTCACTTCCATCAATATACCTTTTCCCGATGTACTAGTTATGGCAGCTAGTATTTTTTTATATTTCTGTAGTTTACAACCATCAACTTGTTTATTCAGTCGATAATGACGTCGATGAGCGTTCGTTTTCAGAACAATTTGTTTGTAATTCTGCTCATCTTGTGCGGTGATATTCTGAGGATATTGTTTGAAAAGCAATTCCTACAAACCTTGTGTTCCTTTATATCTTCTATTTTCAACGATCACAACAGGACCATCAATATGCAATTTGGAATCACCGATTGATAATTTTTTCAGTATTCTCATCGAGTCTCACACCATATTCATGATCAAATTCCCTTTTGTCTTCATCGTGGTACATATCATCTATATATTTTCGTGGAAGAGGATCATATTGTTCCAAATAATCGAGGTATGGTTCTTGTGTTATATCTTTCATACGTCCACACCATCATCTTCAGATTGAATATTTTCAAGAATAGATTGCTTGAGTTTGCTCGGTTCTTCTTCATTATCACTACCAAATAACTCGTTTTCTTCATCAAACCTAATATTTTCCTCCAGATTTGAAGAGTGTGTAGTATCAGGTATTGAAACAGGTCTTGATCATGTTTATCAGGTTTCGAACAGGTTTTGAACATCTTTGATCAGCTTTGAACGACTTTCATCAGCTCATGAACAGGTTTGAAAGTGTCTTGAACAGATATAGACTGAATGTGACGAGAATGTGACGAGGGGGTTAGAGGTCATGCCGTAATTATTTTTGAATGGATATGAAGTGATCGAGTCCTTTGCGATAACAACCCTCATCGATGCAGCAATCTTCAAACATAATAATGAATCCATAAGGTTTTTTCCAAAGTAGAGAACAAATTGTTTTGAAGGTATCAAAGTTCATGTCGGTTCCTGTGTGATCGGTATAGATATGTGGCAAGTTCAAATCGTTTTGTTTGATGCGATCAAACAATTAGCATTGTCTCGAAAGGGGTGTTTGGGAATTTTTGCGTAACTCTGATTCAAATAAAAGGGTTCAACAGAAGCATGTCTCGACATACTGAATGAAGTATTTCCTTATAACCTCCTGATTGTTACAAGCAACGTCATCAAAAATGGGATTTGCTTCAGAAGGATACATTATATTCTCACTAGCACTAAATGCATAATATCTTTTTCCTTTCATCGGTTTAAGTAATTACTCCAAGTATTTATACTTCGGTTGATACAGTAAACGAAAATATTTTCAAATTTCAAACCGTTTGTTTCTATGCTCCAACATATTTACAATCAAATTTGTTTCACAACAGTTGGAAGTTTCCACAATTATACATCTTATGGTAAAGGGAAATAGAACACCGTTCTCTCCGAAAGTTTCCTTCGTTTCAAATATATTATTTTCAATAGGTAAGGTGACTTTTTGGGGAATGATCTTCACATTCATTATCAATAAAATACCGCAAATGACTGAAATTATGATCATTCATCTTTCGAACTTATACGAGAAACCATGCAGCGTCATATAAGGCTATCACTAAATTACCGTTTGAATTGCATATACCCGAATATCAATATTGCGGGCCTGGTACACAGTTACAAAAACGTCTTGCCCTTCAACAAAAAGGAATCAATGGACTCGACAACTTGTGTAAAGATCATGACGTTTTATATTCTGAAACAGATGATTTGACTAGTTGACATGAAGCTGATAGTATTTTAGTCAAGGAGCAATGGCTAGATTCAAATTAAAACATAGTTCATTAGGAGAAAAATGGCTGCTCTAGCGGGAGCAGGTACTATGGAGTTGAATTAGGTATGGGAAAAATAATCCACAACAAATATCAAAAGGAAATGTACGAAAATATTGAGTGGTATGAATAAACGATTGATGGGTATAATGGAGAATATTTGAAAATGTACCAAAATTCCCAATGAAAAAAAAATGAGATGGTGAAAAGTTCCCCTCCTATTCGAAGAGGTAAGAAAAAAAGTCTCAGGCACCACAGAAGAGACAATTGAATCGTAAAAGACGCACACAATCCCAACACAGCGAAGAGATAGAACAAGAACAGAGAATGGACGTTAATGTTGTAGACGATTACACAATTGTTAGGAAGGCCCCACTGGCTAGCCACAATATTAAACACTGCACTTCACACTTAACACAATATTTATTGATCCACGCCAGAACAATGTCAGTTTAAGACTGACTCACCTAAAATATCCTCAACATAAAAGAAAGATGTGTATCATCTTTATGTAATAACAGCAAGTGTACAGGGCTGTACTGAGCACTGATTCTAATGTAAAGTCCCTAACATTCGGCCATCCTGTTACTCCATTTGACCTCAAATGGATGCAAACACCCATCAGGATAATCTGAAACAGAACATTTCGATGAACACCCATGTGAACGATATTTTGTATATGTGTGAATGTGCCATAACTCAGTTTGATCCATAAGTTATTTGTGTCCGTTGGTTTAATCCCCAACTTCAACTAGGTTAGGTTAGGTTAGCACGGTGGTCCGGGATGGAACCCACATATGCCAAAGGCCCGTTGTGATGCCGTTAGGGGTGGTTACCACCCCCTCCACTACCGTGAGAACCAGTAGCTGCTGTTGATAAACAGCATAAGGCTTTTGATACCAATCGACTGGAGATCGGATAGGTTTTCAAAGTAGAGCTGACCCAGAGCAGGCATTCCGTTGTAGGATTCCCATACGTGCGGCATGGCATCCTCCAAGCCAGTGTCCAGTGATGGCCGCAATCGCGTTTCCAATAAAGTTCCTTAGAGATTGCATTGAGTCTGAGAGCAACGCTAGCCGCGCACTCCTTCCCATATAGGTGTAATGGAGTCAGATGCAGGATCATTTCCAGGGCTTCAGTAGGAGTTGTCCTAAGACACCCCGTCGTGAGAGTGGCAGCTAATCGCTGTACCTTTCCCACCCTTTTTTGGTTGACTTCTTTACATAAGGCTGGCCACCATACTAGTGATCCATACATGAGTGTGGGTCTTACGACCGCCGTATATAACCAGTGGACAATGTTGTGTCTCAACCCCCATTGGTTGCCAATGGTTCTTTTGCAGGTATATAGCGCAACTGTCGCCTTTTTCACCCTTTCCTCTATATTTTCTCTCCATAACAGCTTTCGGTCAAGGACAAGTCCTAGGTACCTAGCTAACTTCAACTAACAATCATGGATTTAGTTTGATCCCTAAATTATGAATGGTTTTTTTTTTCATAACTTAGTTTGATCCCTAAGTTATTCTTTTCGGTTGGTTTAATCCCCAACTTTCACTCCTGATCATAAATTTAGTTTAATACCTAAATTATGATGGGTTACTCTTCATAACTTAGTTTAATCCCTAAGTTAGTTTTTTCGGTCGGTTTAATCCCCAACTTTCACTCCTAATCATAAATTTAGTTCAATCCCTAAATTATGATGGATTACTTTCCATAACTTAGTTTAATCCCTAAGTTATTCTTTTCAGTTGGTTTAATCCCCAACTTTCACTCCTGATCATAAATTCAGTTTAATCCCTGAATTATGACTGGATTTCCACTTACTAATTGTCGTCTCTCACTGTGAACGGTTTGAGATGTTCCACACCAATAACTTCCTCATAGAGGTTTGCGTTCTGGCACCTTTCCGACCCTAATTCTTCTCGTACCTTATATCTATCATTTCCTAAATTTTCCTCTATCTTGAAAAGTCTTTTGTATTTTTCGACTAATTTCTTACTGTTTCCGTCAGTTTTGAAACTAGTTACTTTTAAGAGCACCAAATCGCCTATTTTATAAATCGGAGCTACTTTTCGTCTCATATTGAAAGCTTTATTCTGCCTTTCTCAATTTTCCTCCAATCTTGCCTCAGTTTGGCTACGTCAATCGTTGGGGGCTCACGGACATGAGCCACATATCGGTCACTTCCCAAGTTCAACCGAAATCCGATTAAAACTTCACCCGGAGCAGCTTGTACTGTCCTATCAAATGTACTATCGATTGCCAACTGAATTTTGGACACATCTTTGTCCCAATCTTCTTCCTTCAGACCTGAACCTACTGTTGCGGCAGCGTCCACAATAGTTCTGCTGTATCGTTCCACCTGACCATTTGCGCGAGGCACCGCTATAGAACCCTGATATGGCGAATACCTTGTTCTTCGCATTTTTTTTTAAATTTGTTGGATGAAAACGCTTTGCCTGCGTCCGATATCATACGCAGTGGCACTCCAAAAATAGCGACCAATTTACGCAATTCATTCAGAACCGGTGAAGTCTTGGTATTGGGAAGGGCACTCACAATTGTGAATTTTGTGAACGAGTCAACCATAACAAATATGTATTTGTTGCCGATTCTACTCTCAATAAATGGACCAACATGATCAACATCCTGGCTTTTTCTCCGCGGGCACTTAATGATATTGGCAATGTAGGCATGATTTAATATACTTTTTTACAAAATGCCGCATCCGAAAAAACTAATATCGTTCTTGCAATCTATGAAGAGTTTTTTCTACCGAGAAATGTCCCAAATCATCGTGGTTGGCTTTTACTATCTGTCAACGACAGTTTTTCGGAACAAGCCAGCGCCGACCATACTCAGTGAGCTTGAAAACTTGCCCTGCCCTTAAATCATAATTATAAATTATATCTCTACCAACATCACCTGATTCCAAATTTCCTTTTATTTCCAGAATTTCAGGGTCTTTGGCTTGAACAGCCGTCAACCAATCACCTTCAGATATTTTCAAAATGCTATCTGTTTATATATTTTCACTGCTTGCGCATGGGTTACCACTCAAAGCATCCACGTGACTCATTTGATTTCTTGATGTGAATAATTTGAAAATTATATTCTTGTAATGAGGGGACCCATCTGCCAATGCGTGGATTTTTTTTTCAATTGTTCCCCGAACTGCATTACAGTCATTTCTAATAATAAATTCGATACCCAATAAATAATGTCGAAACTTTTGCAGTACAGACATTATTGCCAACAACTCTAACTCGAATGAATGGAATCTTTTCTCGCTCTCGCTTGTTTGTTGACTATAAAATGACACTGGCTGCTCTCCCTTGTCAGTTATTTGTATCAGAATGCCACCTATTCCATCTCTACTTGCATCAGTATACACAACAGTTTGATACTTTGAGTCGAAAATAATTAAAACAGGTTCATTACTCAAAATATTATTGAAATCGTCAAAAACTTTCGAATGTTCATCCGTCCATAGCCATTGGCTATTTTTTTTTCAATAATTTTGTCAGTATACTAGCTTTTTGTGCAAATTCATTGATGAATTTTTTTAAATCAACTCACTAAACCCAAGAACTGTCGTAACTGATGAATGTTTTGTGGAATAGGAAAATTTTGTACAGCTCTCATTTTATTGTTACCGGGACGAATCCCTGATTCACCAACCTCATAGCCTAGAAACAGTATACTGCTTTGTAGAAATGAACATTTGTCTGAATTTTACGTTAAACGATTTTCCCTTAAGATTTGGAAGACTTTTTGTAACGTTTCAATGTTTTCTGCCTTCTGAAAAATCGGCATTCTTTTAGTCTATTTATTAGATCTTCTACACAAGCAAGTGGAGATTTTTTCTTTGACAGTGATTTTGTTAAGCGCTCTATAGTCGACACACAAACGTTTTTCATTGTTTTTCTTATCAACTAATAGAATTGGGCTGGCAAACGAAGAACTGCTTTCGCGAATTATACCTGCTGCTAACAATTCAGACACCAACTTTCTGACTATTGGTTTTTCACTTTGTGCCAACCTGTACGGACTTCGTGCAATAACTTAAGAGTGGTATAGTTGAATTTTCATCAAGAAATTTTTAATACCTCGAGTGATTTTAGAGAAGAGGCTACACAGTCACTATCAAAATCAAGAAATGCCAAAAGGGAAGGGTCATTGATCTTAATGTTTCTATAGAATTTATCTCCAGTAGAGCTCTCAATGACATTAATTTTTTTGCGGTTTTTCTCTGAACTTCTCTAATTTTACCTCGGTCTGTCTTTTTTGTGAGTAACAATCTGCTTCGATATGACCTTTTCTATGGCAATAATTGCATTTCTTATTATTATAACTTCTACACTCACTTCATTTGTGTCCCCGTTTATTGCAATAAAAACATTTAATTTGATTGTTTTGTATTTTTAAATACTTATCATGCTTTTCAGCAGGCATTGAATGTTCTAGTTTGGTATTTGAAGTAATGTTACCTATTTGTTTGTAACTGGGTCCTGCCTCAGCATATGTTCTGTCCCTCAAATAACTTGCTAGATGATTGAGATCCGTAATATAAGCTGCTCTCCCAGCCGACGCAACCGTGTCATCTGCAATTGCGCCGAAGATGAGAGAAACTTTGTCAGCGTCGGAAAAATTCGCTTCCAATGCTTCTATTTCAGCTAAGTGATCAAGATGAAAACTGTACAACGATTACCCCTCTAATGGCTTGTGATTCGCAACTACCATAAAAAATTTATGAGTATTCCTAACTGACTGAAATGTGGTAGGAAGAATTATTTTCCATTTAACTCATGAATAATTCGCCCAACCGATTTCCGTTTGAATATACGTTTGAAACCATTGTGATGCAGTATTTCTGAGTTTACTCAAAGCAATAGTTTTTGTTGTATTATCGTCCCATTCAAAACATGTTGCATGTTGATCCACAATGTTTAACTAATCTCTAACCGAATCAGACTTTGGGTCAAACTCCGGAATTGTAGAAATATTTTTCGACTCACCTCGTTCACAAAAATTAAAATAGGTGCTCCTTACCCTGGGCCTTCGACCTTTACGGTTACCCAATTTCTTTTTATGTGTTTGTCGTTCAGGTTCACTGTTACTAGAAGAAACTTCAGAACTTGATGAAGATGAAAATTCTGAGGAACTCGACCTTCTACGGCGTTTTTTTGATCGCCGTCCTTCCATCTTTAAACGTTGAGTGTGGAGCGAAAGAGCCAAAAAAAAAACGATGTGTATCCCACTTCTGAGATGTTAGGAAGGCCCCACTGGCTAGCCACAATATTAAACACTGCACTTCACACTTAACACAATATTTATTGATCCACGCCAGAACAATGTCAGTTTAAGACTGACTCACCTAAAATATCCTCAACATAAAAGAAAGATGTGTATCATCTTTATGTAATAACAGCTAGTGTACAGGGCTGTACTGAGCACTGATTCTAATGTAAAGTCCCTAACACAATGAATAAGAAAACTCTTGTTGGTAAAAGAAAAATTCTTAAAGATATCATGAATATACCAATAGTGCCGAATAAAAAATCTGAACAGTCAACGTGGCAGACCCAAAACTCAAACTATCTGCTAAGAGAAATCTCAAAGATTTGGAACAACAAATCGAGTTGAATATAGGAAAAAACGAGCCTATCAACAGCAGCACCATTGATGGAATGATCAATTTCAAATAATCTGCAAAATTCGAAGAATCGAAGATTTGAAGACGAAGAAAAGGAGAATATGGACAATAAAATATCTAAAATATCCCTATGAATTATTATATCAATAACAAGAATCCATCAGTGCGTTGAAATAATTCTTTGTGAGATGGTTGCCGCTGTGATGAAAGGTAAAAAGAAACAATCGAGGAGACAGAATGTATCCAAAAAAATTTGAAGGGGTAACATAAATCCACCATGAAAAGGGGAATATGTTTCGCAAAAGAAACAGGAAAAAAAGTCATATTTTTCACAATCAACCGCGGACATTAGGTGAAGTTATATCAGTGACACTGAAATCAGCAAAAAAAATTAATATCTAACCAACACGTGTTGTAAAAATTCCTGAAACAGGTGGAATACTTTCGTTTATTCCAATCTTTGCTGGTATGAGTGCACTCAGTGCCCTTGCAGGAGGAGCTGCAAGAGTTGATAAGGCTGTCATCGATGATAAATCTGCAAAAAATCAATTGGCTGAAGCCGTTAGACACAATGAAACCATGGAAAGTATAGCTTCAGGAAAGGGAATGTATTCAAGACCATACAAAACGGGGTTGGGACTTCTTTTGAATCGTACTCTTTGAGAGAGAGAATTCCCAATAATCGTCCATTGTCCAAGATAATTTACCAAGAAGAATGAAAAAAGTGGAAACAGTTATTATTAATCTAGATAAAGAATCTGGTCCTGGTACTCATTGGACTGCATATAATTCCTTGTATAATTTATTTCGATAGTTACGGCAATCTCCAATCCTCCTTCAATTCCAATGGACCTTGGCACATAAGTTATAGTCATACTGTATATCAGTCGTATGATTCTGTGAATTGTGGACAAGTATGTTTCCTTACATTTCACTGATACCCTTAGACCTATCATGTGTTCATATACGTTTACCTTATAGTATAGAGATTTGATTTCAACATCGAAAATCAATTTCCCTATACTGTTAGATGATACAAATAATTATGTTTTAGCAATTCCTGTTGTTTTTCACAATTTGTCTGGGTATGATAGTCATTTCTTCATAAAAAATTTGAGTACTGAAATTAAGGGTAATATCTCTCTTTTACCAATGAACAATGAAAAACATATTCATTTCACTAAATTTGTCGAAAGAAAAAAGGTTACTTTGAGATTTCTTGATTATTCAGAATTATGGCTAGTGGCATTGAAAATTCAGCATCTCATTTAACCGACGAACGTAAAATAATATCTTTTATTCGAATGAGAAACAGTTTCAATAATTGTTAACACGTATAGGAATATGTCCTAATGATTATTTGGATCCGTATGAAAAATTCAAGGAGACAAAATTGTGCCTGGCATGAAATTTTTTAATATAAATTAACAGGTGAAAATGTTCCGAAAGAAGATTATGAGTATGCGCTCGAAGTCTGGCAAACTTTCAACATTGAAATCTTACAGGAATATCTGGAATTATATTTTAAAACAGACATTTTGCTTCTCGCTGATATATTTGAGAATTTCAGATCAACTTGCATGGAAACATACAAACTTGATAGCCTTCATTATTTAACAGCAGCTGGACTCGCGTTTGATAGTATGTTGAAAACTATAAAAATTGAGATGGAATTTTTGGATGACATTTAAATGATTATGTTCATAGAGCGAAAACTCAGAGGAGGCATTTCTTGATGTTCTAATCGTTATGGAAAAGCTTATAACAAATACATGGGGAGTGAATATGACCCTTCGAGTCCTACTTCATTTTTAATGTACTTTGATGCGAATAATCTGTACGGGGCTGCGATGAGTCTACCTCTTCCTTTTGGTCAATTTGAATGGGTTAACCCTCCGTTAGGCGCGCCGCTTAACGTAACGCGGTTAGGCGTGCTAGGTCCGGCGGACCTAAAGCCTAATATTACATTGTTTGTCGATGTATTCCATCGAACTACGACGTAAAATGTCTATATTCATTAATATAGAGATATTGCGTATGGTATACTACTCGAAAAAGCATCCAAATTTTCAGTTAAGGTCACCATTATTTCTAATTAATATGAGATCATGCCATACAATCAATAAACCAGAGAGAAAAACGAAAATTTTGGTACAAAGATATTTATTCGAAGCACAACGTACAGTCAAAATTTCATTCTGTATCTATTTCTTCTTTTGAAGTTTTTTCAATACACTTTTTTGATATGCAGGCGCAAACATAAACATTTATTGCACATCTCACATGAGTATTGACTTTTACATTGTTTTTTGGTTTCTGTGTGAGAAGGTCCGCAATATTTTTTTTGGTTTCAAAATTTATTCAAATACTCACTGGTAATAACAAATAAACTCTCACACAAATATTCACAGGAAAAGCTCACAAGCACGTAAGGAATGTACGGAGAAGTGAACAGTTATAGTGTCATAATGATCAGAAATATAATAATGCAAGTGGGCGCTATAGGTCCGACGGACCTAAAACTGTTCTCCCCTCCATTTAGATGTTATTAACCGGGAAATTTCGATACCTATCGGGGTGCGGCTTTGGCAAGAAAAATTAATTAAACTATTCAACAATGTCATAAAGGCCCAATACGATATCTTAATTCGATAATTAAATGAAGGAAAAACACCATCTCATAGGTCCGCTGGACCTATGCGCGACTAACGGAGGGTTAAAGATATTTATTCAATAGACAATTTATCAGACATTTCTGATGAGAATGATTTTGGCTATATTTATGGAGTGGACATACATTACCCGAAAAAAATTGTTTGAGGAAAATAAAGATCTACCAATTTGTCCTAAACATATCGTACCACCTTGTTCACAATCGCAAAAGAAAAATTCATCACAACTTTTTACAAAAAAGAAAAGTACATCATTCATTATATAACATTGAAACAAGCATCGAATTCAGGCATCATTATCGAGAAAGTTCACAGGGTGTTGAAATTCAAACAGTCATCTTGGTTGCCAAGGTATATTCCTTTGAACAATGATGTTTCTGGAAAAACAATTGAGAACTTGCGAAAATATAAAGATATTAAATTGGTCACAAGGTGATCAGGTAGATACGGGGCGAACTATTATATCTCACAACCAAATTTTCATATGTGTATAACTTTAGAAGAAGACATAGTTCTCATTGAAATGAAGAGGCTGAAAATAAAATTCAATGAGCCCATTTATGTAGGATTCAGTGTGTTGGATTCAACCAAACTTATTCATACGATCTTCATTATTCTTACATGAAAAATAAATTAGAAAAAAAAGCCAAATTATTATATACAGATACCGATTCATTGTTGTATTATTCCTTCGTGGACGATGTTCACACACTCATCAGAGACGATATACATAAATTCGACACTTTAGACTATCCTTCCGATAAAATCTATAATATTGAAATTATGTCAGAGTTCATAGGGTCAAGATCGAAGATGTACTCATATAATAAAATTTCCAGAAGTCAAGCAGATATTCAAGAAGAACGAGCGAGATTATATAATGAAAAACTAAATGTTGGGGACATTGAGAAAAAAATTTTAGATTCAGGTGTGACTAAAAAAGCTAAGGGTATTCGAAAACGTTCTTTGGCAACTTTCACTTCTGTGGATCATTATGATTGTCTATTCAATGATGTCTCGTCTGGAACCTATCAATATATGATTCGATCCCAAAAACATGAAATACATACAATCGAACAAAACAAGATTGCAATCAATCCGCATGATGATAAAAGAATTACCGATTATATATAGACACACTGCCTTGGGGTATTGAAACAGCGATTTGATGATGTCTTTTCTGCAGCTATAATGAGTAACAGAAGATTGGTACAAGAAAATTCAATCAGCAGTAGTAGCTCTGACAGAGAGAGAACACTTGATATCAATGGTCCTTCGAAATAGCTATGCACAAGAGGTTCAAGACTCTTCGGGAACTTCATACCATATTCGAGTTAACACAGCAGATCAAGACGAATATCAACTCAGAATGCAACTACAAAGAGCACTGAGAATCCTGCATTCAAACAATTGGAAACAACAGCACTAGCAGGAGCGCCATCACCACCAAGAATCGCTGCAGCCTCCAACCCGACAGCTACCACCACCACAATCAGCAATAACCGTGAAATGAAACAGACTGAATTTTTCACCTGTTCATCTATGAGTAACAGATTCGTACAAATCAACATTAGCTCTGACAGAGAGAGAGTGAGAACACCTGATATCAATGGCCCTTCGAAATCTCTATGCACAAGATGTCCAAGCAACAGTAGTAGTAGCAGGGCAGCCACCAGCACTGCTGCTTCCAACACAACAGCCACCACCCACCATCACAATCAGCAACAACCGCCAAGAAGAAAAAAATATTTTTTCTACCTGTTCGTTAAACTGGAACAACAAGAAAAATCCAATATAAAAAATTATTGAATTCCGGAAAAGTTTCTTTTTGATTTCCACATACTAATTCCTCATTTACTCACAATCTGATAGCAATTTCTTACATATATATTTTGAATAATCAATGAAAAAAGTATTATGCTTTCACGTCTTTTATTTTTAATCATCATTTAACATACAGTTAAACGGTAACACCTGTCATAATACATAATCTTATTTCGTTGCCTCACTCTCCAACCCAAGGCATTCTCCGTGATTGAAACGCTTTTTGATCATCAACATTGCAAACATGTAGGAGAAATATACATTTTTGGATTTATGCTATAAAATATAGATATCTTTAATTTTCACGAGAATGGATACGAATTAGCATGATTTTTTGCTTATGGTGGTTATCAGAATTTTTATAGCAAAATCTGTCTTTATTCACAAACACTCTTAAACACCTCGCGAGATTCTTTCGATATAACCTCCAGCAAGCAAACGCGTCTCTCAAGAAATGACTTTGATCACATCCATATTAAAACTGTTATAGCTAGCAACAAAGGGAGGTGCGGCCCCACTCACCCACATACCACTCTTCCCCAAGAAGCGAGCAAACTAAATACAACCAATTTGAGAACGGCAAAAAAGCGAAATCTCTCTACACCCCCTCATACTACTTAGGAATTACCACCCGACTCCTTCGGATCAACCCACCATTTTGCAAGCGGTACACATTTTACCCTCTCATCATCACAACAGCGACCTCTTTAATTTGCTGGCGGCAGAAAAGCACACCAACTCTCTAGTCATTAGCCATATACCCAATTACAAGACATAACCTCCAAAAGGACACCATGCCATCCAGAGCTGAGAACTCGATGGTCACGGTTACCATTGTATATAGTAGCGTAGAAGCATAACTACTAATGTGCGTCAGCAGCTCTTGGAATAATATAGAAATAGCTTTGATGAAACAAGGAAATTTCTTTCAACAAATCATAATACAACTGGAATTAATTTTTGCATTCCCATCCAATTATTCAGAATCCAAATATTCTATGGAAGAATGAGATGTGGAACACATTTTAACAAGTCCCTACTATCTCAAATCGAATGGACAATTTGGGAAATCAGTTAGAATTGTCGAAAATATTCTTAGAAAATATGCTGAAACAAAAAGTGATCCTCACTTAGCATTGTTACACTACAGAATTATGGAAAAAAAAATTATTTCCTGCTCTACTTTCAAAAACATGAAAAACATTATGATATTCACTTTACTAATTTACCGTCGTCATTGAAAGAAGGTCAATGTGTCGTATTCAAACAAAAACTCCTTTTTTATGGGATCCAGCTGTGATGAAGTGAAAATTGAAATCTAGATTTTATTCAATTGAAACGCCTGATGGGGTGCAATACTGTCGGAAAAGAAAACATCTCGAACCAGACAAATGTCCCTCTTCAGTAGGAATGAATGAATTTGATCAAAATTATCAGTCAAGCGTGAGTTGAAATATTTTATTTTTTGATATAGCTCAAAATATATTGTCGTTCCAACCAAGCAATACCTCCAATGAACAGCACATAATGTGGAAATGAGGACCTACATGACGAGGATAGCAAATGGTAGAAGAATTTGAAAAGGAGAAAATTTCTGGAAACTTCAGCACTGCAACTAGATGTTACTAGATATGGAAGAAAGTAATGAAACTTACTTATTTCACCTAGTAGAGGAGACCGTGGTGGTTGGCTACAGGGGTTGGTTTACACATGCCTTATATTTGTAACAGTTTGCATGCGCCACCCCGTACATTTCATTACGATTTCCACTATCTTGTGTTTTACTTGTTGTCATGAATCGAAGTATAAAAATAGTCAATCCATGTGGCATTCTTTCAAGAAATTACATTTTGATGCCGTTAGTAAAAAGAAAAAAAAATACTTTATTCTTCCATCATTGTTGAAGATAAAACGATAGAAACCTGATGTTAACTGAGTATTCAAAATTATGCGGGTGGTAGCGATGAGTTGACATTGGAGATTTCCAGCAATTATCGGAGACAGTCATTTCAATACCGATCCGAAAGAGTGGTGGACTCGATTCCGACCGTAAATGTTACTCTTCAAGTAAATGAAAAGGGCAACACCTAAGAACATCTAATGTTAGAAATCAACTTGTTTCTTATTATCATTGTGTTCAAAATATAAATCTCTATAGGTGGTACTATTTGGTTTGGACCTTAAGCTCAGAAAGTCGTAGCAACGATATTTGTTTTTTTTGCAACTCCTGCAAAGGCCACTCCGTCGTACGAGTTTTGCAATATTTTGCATCTGCACCAATATACGTTCGATATGGGTGTTCGTCTGGAAGTCATCCTGCATACCTTGTAGCTTATCTGTGGAAGAAGTTCGGGAGCGGCATCCCTAACTCCATCAGGAGTTCCAGGACAAAGATTGGTGAATGAATGCATAGAGATCCTGTGAGTACTACCATTCCATTTTTTACATCCGGTGGAGAATTTCTCACGAAGATGAATATAAAAATCAGGGTTACAAAAATGGCGCCTAAACGTTGGGGCGGCGATTTTTCTACGGTGTGAAAAATAAAACTGGATAAGTAGGCTTATTTTATGTCACCCTTTTTCACACCCATTCCCCTCAGAAAACAGAACAGTTGAGGAATAGTTTGATGAATTTAATCTCGTAAAATATTTTGAAAATGTTTTCCAGATAGGCAACAAGTCGTATGCACATTTTTTTACATTCCGTTGTTTTATTATTTCCATGGTTTTTATCGACGCCACATAAAAAAGTAACATTCGAATGAGGCGAAGTGTCCACACAAATTTGAATGGTGCCAGGAATACTTGTACAGAGTGGCGCTATGAAACAGTACTTATAGAATGCAATTTTGAACAAAAAATTAATCATTTCGGATATTTTTAGGTAAATGAACTTTAAAACGATTGCGCGTTTCACTGAAGTTTGATATATCTGATTGTTGATTGAGTTATTGATATTTTACTGGTGCAGTGTGAATGATTAATTCATTTGTCTCATTAGTGGATGATAATAGATACAGGGGAAAGTGAATTAGTGTTGTTTTGTTGGTTAGTGATATATACCTAGCTCTCAACGATTGCAAAGTTTCACCGTGAATAATATTTTCTGTCAGTTTGTGGTTTCATATTGAGAATTATGGCGCTCTGATATGATGTTGAGCCTAGTAATTTAAGATCGCATGAGGAGAACCACGAGTTGAAACTGAGGGAAGCCTTTTCGAATACTGCAGATTTAGCTCAAAAAAGGGAGTTTCTTCGGAGAAAATTCCGAGAGGATCCTTCTAGACCTGACGTGGAGTACAAAGTATAAAAGTTTTCTATCGAAACTGAACAGACAGAGATCGATGATAGCATGAAGTCAGTAATTGAATTAGTCGATAGATTTGATGGCCTGAACAATGAAGTCTGCAAAAGGATCAAAAACAGAATAGCACATATTGTAGAGCCCTACGTATACCAGAAGGAAGTAGCGAACAAAATAATTATCGTGGTAGTATTCTGATTCCAATAGCGAATCTCGATGAAGAAGTCGACGATATATTAGAGAAGATATCGAAAGGACATTCACCAGTGAATACTTCGTCTACAGCCAGCAATAATGTAGTGAAGTCATACCCTTTGCATAAATGGACTTTAAAATTTGATGCAACTTCTTCGCAGGTATCGGTTAGCTCATTTTTGGAGCAGGTTAATGAACTCAGCCAAGCTCGTAATATTTCAGAGGAAGAATTATTTCGTTCCTCAGTTGAACTTTTCAGCGGTCAAGTACTGGTGTGGTATAGGCACGCAATGAAAAAAATTGATTCCTGGAATGAATTAGTATGTTTACTAAAAAAAGATTTTTTGTCGCCTAGACATGGCAAAGAATTAAAACAACAAATCGAAAGTCGCAAACAAGGGAGAGAAGAGCCAGTTATTATTTATATTGCCGCAATGGAGAACTTATTTGCCCGACTTATAAGAAATGTCTCAGAAGAAGAGAAGTTGGAAATAATTAAAGAAAATATTCTGCCGGAATACCTTTTGCACTTGGCCTTACAATCCATTACATCAGTTGAACAGCTTAGTGATACATGCAGAAATCTAGAAAATGCCAACCTCATAAAAAAAGGCAAAATCAGAGTTCAACGGGAAGCAACGTTGCTGCTACGGAGTGGAGCCTGATCTGCAATACCAGCCTGGCCCATCACGTGACACTCCAAAAATTGAGGATTGGAGTCGAATATGTTTTACTGCCGTATCTTCATTACGTTGCTATGTATGTTAGCAACTTGGACCTATGAAACGTAAGTGTTCTGAAAATAGATATGCGAAAAGGCAACCAGTATGTTATGGGTGTGGTAAGCAAGGAGTTATTCGTCCAAACTGCCATGAGTGTTCGAGGAACGCAAGAGAGGGATGCCCAAAGTCGGTCAGTTTCCTTCCAGTCCTTCAAGAACCTACATAAGTCAAGCAATTTCAGTTACAGCAAGACAAAATTTTGTGAGGAATTTTTATATTTCAGTCGAAACTTAAGAAACAAGCGGGAACTCCAAGGCGCAGTTCTAATGAAATCGTCAATACGGTGGTTGAAGAAAATAGAATAAACATACAATCGAATATGTTGATGGTCAAGATGGAGGCTGATACCAGACCACATATCAGAGTTTCAACTTTTGGTCCCGATGTAATTGCTCTGCTCGATGATGGCGCCAGTAACTCAGTAATTGGTTCAAAAGGCCTGTACTCACTTGAGAAGATTTGTTTAACGGTCCAGGACTATGATGAGTTAACTATCAGTATGGCTGATGGTACTGAGAATCTCAGGATTTATTGTTTTGCCAATTCAAGTAGGACAAATGTTGCCAATGCTTCGTGTTTTCATTGTATCTTCGCTTTCCTATTTATACTAGCTAGCGATTCTTGCTCATTGTTTGGTGTAGTGATCGATTATACGAAGGAAGAGTATCTTGTTAATGATTCGGGAGTCTGTTTAGAACGTGTGCTTGATAGATGAGAAGTGTGTGAATTTCAATCAGCTAATGTAATCCAGCCAAAATCCCAGTTGAACGAGGAACAAAAAAAAGTTTGGATGGTGTTATCGATAAATTCAAGGAGCTATCTTGAATATCAGGAACAAAGTTAGGTACGATCAACATGATAAAACATAAGATCGATACTGAGAATGCAGAACCCGTCAAGCAGCGCCATCACAATATTTCTCCATGTATGCTAGATTTCCTGTGTCGAGAACTTGCTGAACTGTTAGCGCTTGGGATAGTTCGTGAATCATGAAATTCGTGGTCCTATCCAGTTCTACTTGTAAAAAAACGTGATGGAGAAATGCGATTTAGCTTTGATGAAAAAAAATTGAATAGCCTCACGAAAAAGGATGCATATTCCTCACCAAACGTGGACCACATTCTGAGTATACTCACAGGAGCAAGATTACTGTTGAGTATTGATATGAAAGCTGCATTTTGGCAGATCCCATTGAAGGAGCAATCTTGTAAAAAAACGGCTTTCGTTGTACCTTCACGAGGTCTATTTGAATTTGTAGTTATGTCTTTTGAGCTTAGTAATGCAGCAACAACGTCTGATGAAAAAAGTATTGGGATACACCCTTGAACCGTTCGTATTTGTATATTTTGATGATATAATCATTGCGACACCAACATTTCAAGAGCATGTTAGTTTTTTGAACCAAGTCCACGATCACCTCAAAGCAGCCAATCGAACTATAAATATCGAAAAGTGCGAGTTCTGTAAGTCTTCACTAGGATACCTTGGATTTGTACTGGATTCAGAAGGTTTAAGGACTGATCCTCAAAAAGTTTCAGCAATGCTCTGCTTTCCTGGCCCGAATACGGTTACAGAACTGAAGAGATTCCTAGGTTTATGTAGATGGTACAGAAGATTCGTCCCATTTTATTCGTCATTGACCGCCCCTATGACATCTCTGACCAAAGGTAAAAGTCTCAGAAACTGGTATGGAATGAAGAGGCTGATATCGCCTTTAACAAGCTCAAATAATTATTGGTGTCAGCTCCAATTCTAGCATCCCCCAATTTATCCAAACCCTTTACTATTCAGTGCGATTCTTCAGATGTTGGAGTAGGCGCAGTATTAATGCAGGAAAATGCTGAAGGTTACGAAATGTTAGTGGCATATACTAGCAGGACGCTAACATCTACGGAAAAAAGTATACTGTAACTGAAAAAGAATGTTGAGCACTTTTGTTTGGATTCGAAGAGTTTAGATCATACATTGAAGGTGTCAAGGTTAAAGTAATAATGGATCATTACAGTTTATCATGGCCCAATCGTCTTAAGGATCGCTCTGGCCGTTTAGCTAGGTGGGCAATAAAGCTACAGCAGTATGATATGGACATCGAACATCGTAAGGGGTCTCTCAATATAGTTCCTGACTTTTAAGAGCACCTCTAGAAGTGAACGTGATAGAGATTAATAGATATGATGGGAGTCCGACAAATGGTACGTGAAGATGATGTATAGGATTAAAGAATCGCCAGCTAAATATTCCGACTGGAAGAGTGATGGTTGTGTGCTTTATGGACACACTCCTTTAGGATTCGGTTTTAGATCGAATTTTCCCGAATGGTAAATTGTTGTTCCCGAGTGCAGAAGTTTTTTAAACATGTCATGGTGACCCCCAAGTCAGCATATCTCGGGACATTCAAAACTTTTCACCGACTAAGAGAACTCTATTACTTTCCGAAAATGCTTCAAGAAGTAAGAAATTACGTAAGGAGATGTGCAGTGTGTTCGGCACAAAAAGTCGAGAATACAGCGCGGCCCGGATTGATGGGACGACCCAAAAAAGTTGATTTTCCATGGCTGTTTGTATCTGTGGACTTATTAGGTCCGTTGCCTAGATCGAAAGACGAGTTCTCCCATTTACTCATAATATCGGATTATTTTAAAAAATTCTGCTTGTTATACCCTCTAAAAAAGGCTTGTGCACCTTTGATAGAAAAGTTTTTAAAAGACCAAGTTTTTCTTGTATTCGGAGTACCGCAAATTCTGGCTTGTTATAATGGTGTCCAATTCACCGGGAATGTATTCAGACGATTAGCTGAGCGATATGATGTTATCATTTTTTTACAATTGTGAATATCATCCGCAGGTTAACGCAGTTGAGTGTGTTATCCGAGTTGTCGGGGCAGCTATCAGATCCTATCTGCAGGAGAACGACCATCGATCTTGAGATCGAGAGATACATGGAATTGCATTCGCTATTAGAACTGCAGGGCATGAGATGACTGGATTTTCACCAAGTTTTTTTTAATTTTGGGCGATATGTACCGTCCAATGGAAGTTTTTATGGAAAAGTGAATTCTTACAGCGAAGTAAGTTTCAACCATGACAGACACAAGTATGCGAAAGAAATTGATAAACTCCCAGAGCTTTCTCCAGAGATCAAGCGTCGTTTGTCTGAAGCTTATGCTGAATACTCCAAGCAGTATAACCTGAGAAAACGCCCGAGTGAGACTTATCAATTGGGAGAAAATGTTTGGAAAAAAAATTACGTATTGAGTAATGCAGCGGAGGGATTTGGAAATTTTTTCTATGGACGAAAAGGGGGTATGTAACAGTTTTCATGCGCCACCCCGTACATTTTATCTCAATTTCCACTATCTTGTGTTTTACTTGTTGTCTACCCATCAGATACAATGATAAGTTTTATGGATCAAAGTATAAAAAATAGTCAATCCATGTGGCATTCTTACAGGAAATTACATTTTGATGCCGTTAGTAAAGAGAAAAGAAAACAATACTTTATTCTTCCATCATTGTTGAAGATAAAACGATAGAAACCTGATGTTAACTGAGTATTCAAAATTTCGCGGGTGGTAGCGATGAGTTGACATTGGAGATTTCCAGCAATTATCGGAGACAGTCATTTCAATACCGAACCGAAAGAGTGGTGGACTCGATTCCGACCGTAAATGTTACTTTTCATGTAAAAAAAGGGCAACACCTAAGAACAACTGAGGTTAGTAACCAAATTGTTTCTTGTTATCATTGTGTTTTCAAAATATAAATCTCTGTAGGTGTTACTTATTGGTTTGGACCTTAAGTTCAGAAAGTTGTTTTTTTTTGCAACTCCTGCAAAGGCCTCTCCGTCGTACGAATTTTGCAATATTCTGCATCTGCATTCTAAAGAAAAATATATATTCGATATGGGTGTTTGTCTGGAAGTCATCCTGCATAACTTGTAGCTTATCTGTGGAAGAAGTTCTGGAGCGGCATCCCTAACTCCATCAGGAGTTCCAGGACAAAGATTGGTAAATGAATGCATAGAGATCCTGTAAGTACTACCATCCTTTTTTTACATCCAGTGGCGAATTTCTTAGACCTCTTGGAGAGATGCACGCTTTTGATTTAAATATAGAATTTCAGTATTTTTTCATCTTGAAATGAATGATGGGAACTGAGCGGAAGTTTAATCTAAACTTCAAACAGCTGTTTGAAGATAGTTCTATTATTTTTCAAATTGTGAAGTTTTTTTTAAGAAGCTTCGTATTTTGGTATCGTATATTTTTTTACTGGTACTTAGACGTACCTAGAATTCGTAATCATACTGTGATATTTTCCGTATTTTCCCATTTATTAACAAATTTTATGAATACATTTTCCACTATCATTCATTATATTATTTAAATTGAAATGTCAGAGTTTTCAATCACAACTGTTCTGTGTTCTGAACCCCTCCTCGTCGATTAATTTCTTTCGACTGGTGCCCATTTGGTAATAAGTCATTGCTTCATATTTCATAATGTATATTGAGTCCAACTGGAATTGAATATTCAATATTCGAACCCACTACCTAGCTCTCCGAAAAATACACCGAGTTGCCAGGTAAATGCCCCTTTTTTGATTACTTACATCAACCACGAAGATAAAAATAAAAATGAGGGTTACAAACTTGCCGCTGAAAAAAAAACATCGAACTACATGGTGATAGAGCGATTTCATCTCAGTTATTTGTGGAAAGGTGACGAATGCAATCGCGTCATTTTTTATACGGTAAGTACTTCAGGGTTTTTTGTCGCTCGTGTGAATAATCGTTCTTCAGTATAAATTTTTTTTCTTCAAATTATTATGCTCTTGAACTGACTTGACTCTGAAACTGTCGAGAAGTTTGAAACCGAATTCGATTCTGATGAGATTCCAAAATATTAGGAGCTGACAAAGTTCCTTCGAAAACAATGCAATGCATTACACCGAACCCTTGAAGTTTGTCTTTCGCAACGTTTTCAAAAAACCGATAACTCAAGAGGCAAGGATAAATCGCTTTTTTCAACACAACGACGGTCAAGGTCGACGTTTTTCGCTCGCGCCAATATTCTCAAAATTGTGCATTATGTAAAAGGGATCATTTAATTCACAAATGTCCAGATTTACTGTCGTTTTTTCCACAAGAGCGTTATAATTCTGGCAAATTGCAAGATTGGTGTATGAACTGTTTAGGTTCAAAACATTCGTTGGAAGACTGTACTTCAAAAACCACGTGCTCGATGAGAAGACAGAAACATCACACCCTTCTTCATTTTGAAAAGTTACTACAGTAATAACCCAGAGGTCACTTCAACTCAACCTAAATCAAGTGCTTTCTCTCTCATATCCGATTAATGTTACAATAGATTGGGTATTCGTCACTCCAATATGACATTATACGTTCAGGGAATCGGACAGATGCATTCAAATGCTTCCAAATGTACTTCTCTCACCATTCGATCGTGTCAAGTGAACGAATCTACTTTCCAAATTGATGCCAAAGAGCTTCCTCAAATTTGTAAAATATACCCCAATCTCTCGTTAATCGAAACTCTTCGTCACATATTTATAATTCAACATCTTCAGACCCTAATTTCGATGTTCCAACAATGGTGGACATCCTATTGGTAGCTGATATTTTCCATCTAATTCCTTAATCAGGTCGTCTAACTGGAAATGCCGATGAACCCGTTGGAAAAACACAATTTTTGGATGGGTCCTTATGAGAACCGTCATTTGTCACTTGGCATCTCTTCCGCTCAATTACTTTTTTGACCTTGACGCGCTTTTGGGAGCAACTTCAAAAAAAACCACGACTAATCCTGATGATGATTTATGGCAAACAATTCATCGAAAAATTAAAAATTTATTGTGTCTCTCCCTTTCAAATTAGAAAATCCTTTTTTCCCCAAATAAGAAATTATAGCTCATAGGCGATTCATATCTTTAGGACGCAGACCGACCAAGAACTATCTGGACAATGATCATATGTCTCTTTCATCTCCCCAAGAAACTCCATCGGATAAATCATTTTATACTTTTCATCACAGTGTCATAAATGTCAATAGTACAACTACTAAAAGCAGTATTACATCTATCAATATATTGCACAATAAATTCATGAATTAATTCACGAATTAATTGATGAATCATTGAAAAAGGATGGCACTTTACACCCTTCAATTGATTCAAGCATTTCATTCCTGTATGTAATGTTGGTATAATATTGTACGGTGTAATACTGCTTTGAGCTCATAGTAGTATTCGATGCTTCCTGCAAAGCCGCAAATGGTTTTTCTTTAAACGATACACTTTTCACTGGGCCATACTCCAGAATGCCCTGCCTACTATTCTTCTGAATTTTACTAACAATATTTTTGCTTCAACCTCTGATATCTACCAAATGTACAATCAAATTCACATCAGAGAGTCCGATAAAATATATTAGAAATTTCTGTGCAGATTCTCTCCCGACGAGCCCATACAGGAATACGTTCTCAATTCAGTGGTGTTCGGAATTTGCTCTTTCCACTGACAGACGAAAATGGCCCCTCGTTTCCTTTCGCAGCCGAAGCTATTCATTCTTTCACTTTTAAGTAAACGATTTTGTCATAAGTATCAAATCTTTTGAAAAAGCTCAGAGTTTGAAATCTCAGCTAATTTATCTCCTTCTCCAAAGAGGTTTCAAGCTCCATAAATGGGCTATAATAAATTTTCATTGACATGCCATCGGAGTTTCTTAACCATTCTCTATGGTGGGCGGGGACTGCGTGGCTTGAGGATACCTCTTCTTCTTGGCCAACCCTTCCTAGTATTATAAGGAATAACGAAGATGTGGAAGAAGAAGAAAAAGTTCTAGTTTCAACCACAACCATGTTTCCAACGAATTATCGCTTTTGATCGTCGATTTATATTCTGTTGTTCACATTCTTCCCAGGAACAGCGTGATTATCTCACATCGACGGAATTAGATAACGCATTGCTCTTTCTTGTCAGGCACTTCCAACAACAAACATTTTCTGGAGATATTTCGCGAATAACAAAAATATGACACTCCCCAAATCTCCGAGGAAACTCAACCCATTTATTTATAGTCAAGGAATCTTAATGGTGAGCAGAAGATTATCCAATCCAAATTTCCTTTACAATAAAAAATTCCCTATTTCACTGCCATGCAAACAGAAATTCACAACTCTCTTTATCGAGACTTCCCATTAGAAATATTTGCATCTTGGCACTCAGTCCCTTTATTTTTTACTTCATTTTATCATTTTTCATTCATTATCTACAAGAAAGACAATTCGAAATGTTCTTCTTCTATTTCTTTATTTAAAGTCTGCCTATTTCCGCTACCAAGGCCAATCACCGACGCCGGTGAGCACACTTCCCCCAACCGGAAATTTTGCCGAATCCTCTGGTATTCCAACCAGAGGTAGGGATCTTTAACGAGCCCAACATCCATGGACTCGGGACCGCCGGCTTTACGTCCCCTCCGAAAGACGGCATATCCTCAATATATCTTGTGCTCATTGACATATTGTCTGCGAGCTATGACATTGTCTAAGGATGTATAGTCAGTCAAACTTATGGAATTATCATTGGAGGACGATGGAAATCATTAGTAGATGGCGCCACCACGTTGATTTCCAAAAAAGAGATAAAAGAATGAGATAGAGAGTGTCGTAAATAGCCGCGTCTAACAGCTTACAGTGTTTAAAGCCTCCACACAAAATTTGATATTAGACGCGGCCATTGATTAGGTAATTTCATGTTTCTTCTTCGTGTCGTGCTCCGTACCCGTCCTTCACATTTTAATTTTAGATTTTAGTCCGATGATACGGGGTACGGGGTATTGGACGTCGGATATCGGATCTACCTGAATTCGACTTTACTCGTGCTTACCCCAGTCATTTGCCATTTGCATAACAATTCAGTAAGAAGTTGTTGCGAATATTTGTCGTTTCTGGTTTTATTGTTATTTGTGCTCCCAGTGGTTATTAGTTCATTATTGTGTGTAGTGTATTATTTGTACTTTTATAAGACAATTGTGTGTGAATTGTGACAAAAAACATCGAAAAAAGGTAAAGATATATTCAATTATTATATTTGAAATTTCATGTTATGAGATCCCTCCATATGTATTTCCAAAATGAATGATTCAACAAATATTCAGTTGCAGAAATATCAGTTATTTATCAAAGTCATATACATTATGATCAGATTTAATAACAGGTTATGTTGCAGCAACTTTGGAGATTTTTAATCTTTTTCTGAAGATGTTGAATACAGTTGATAAAATATTCAATTTCATTTTTTGGTCAGTACCCTTATTAAACAGTTTTATGTATTGATTTATTGTGTGAATGAAGTTATCATTATTATTTATTATTATCTCATACTTAGAATCTTAGTTGTTTTTGTTTTCACCACACATTTGTACAAACTTAGGCTTACCTCTGAAATATATTAATAAATAATATTCTCATATAGTTTCATTGATTTTATCACCTTTTCTTCGTTCCGACACACACAGATAACATATTCCCTTTTTTTAGAATTAAAAAAATTATGATGAAAAATTTCTAATTCTGAAATAATCTTTCATTTTCAATTGAGAATGTTTCCTTTGGATTGCATTCATATTAACAATTAAACATCCAGGAATAGAAATCTTAAAAAATTTGAAGAAGTCTGAAACTAAAGATTTATTTTGACTGATTGAAACGAGAAGTATATTTTGATAGACACAAATTCGTCTTCGTAAAGTGAGATGCCGTTCTACATCATAAATATGCTAGGAAGGCTTTCTTCTGGTGAGTACATGCTTTGTAATTTGAACAGGCGCGGTCAGACCAATAAGATTTTGAGGTGGCAAGTTCGACGAACCACACTAACAACAAAAAATGTCCTTAAAATTTATTTCTGAGTTTTGACAAAAAATTACTAATCTCTGACCTCTTTCTCACCCCCACATACCAATTTTGAATCGACTACCCATAATGCAAAACTCGTTCGACATCTTGAAATTGAGAAATGTCTTGAAATTCACAATCTCGGACCCCTAAAACCCCCACCTATCAATTATCAATCGGAACAAAATCACATCCATCTTGGAGCCACCATCTTGATCTTACTAATTTTGACTGATTATTCATATTCTCCTGCTCCGAAAACTCCAACAAACCAAATTTCAATAGAGTCGGACAATAATCCAAATCACGTCCATTTTGTTTTTTTCTGTGGGTAACAAAAATTTCATATTGCATTTTCCCCGGAATTACCTATGCGAACATCTGCAATTTCAATAAGATGTTGGTCAAATTTCACTCCACAAGATCTGTACCGCGAACAGACAGACAGGAAACCGAGCCAATAAAAACCTAGTAAAATCATGATCTCTGGCACAAAAGGCGCCTATATACCAAATTTAAATGGAATCAGGCCATAAATCACATAGCTCATCCGCCATCTTCAATTTTAAAAAATGCCTGAAATTCGACTTCAAATTAACAATTTTTTGTAGAATCGAAATAAATTACAATACTCATCATCTACCGCATGAATGTTGATGAAAATCTTTCCCATCACCAAACTCAACCTCTGTTTTATTCTATTCTGAATGTTAATACATTGTCACTCGAATGATATGTACCCCTGCCAAATTAAAAGATGATTGAATAAGTGGCCTCAAAATCATATTCTCTATACCAATATCTATACTTGGATATTATTTTTCATGAAGTCTGATATTCGGAACATCCGTATGCAAATTATAGCCGTATTCGGGTTCGTAATACTCATCTAGGACGGTTCAAAATAATCACCCACCCAATTATTTATTGTAAATATATTCGAGACAAACCCTTCACGCCTCAATAGTCCAACCTTTGTTCCAACTATTTCGAACCGTTCCTGGACAGTTTTTGTTGTGAACCCGAATACGGCTTATATCTCGGCTTAAATTCAGCTCAACATGATATTATCATCAATATGTTCTGTACATATACTGAATCTACTGTGTCAGCGCTTTATTCAATTGAAGTTTTGCCACAGCAAACCTAAAAATTGTTAGAAATGCTGTGGTTTTGCATTCCTTCCGATGAAGGCGCCACATTACGGGATATTTTTCTGAGTTTCTAGTATAAAATTATAGATGGCTCTGGCAACATCCATCCAATGCTTTTACCATTGCGGTTGACCGACTATACATCCTTAGACAATGGCTATGATATGCTATTTCGCTGCAGCTGTACGGGCTTTCGACACGGTATTTCCCTGCATGGTCACCCATCCAAGTACTAACCGCGTTCGGCGTTGCTTAACTTCAGATATCGAATGACTGTCAGTCAACCTGAAGAGCTGCGCCATGCCCCCAATTCGAAATGTTCTATCCAAATGCCATAAAGGTTGGAAACTGAAACCAACTCCATTTTAACCTTAGATTATCCATTTCCTCAAGATATATAACGTAGAATGAGAAAACGTCAGCATTATGAGATGGAGAATATTTATATTTCTTATTTTGTATACCACGAGAGATGATTGGTTGAATTCAAATTGACGAACATCGAATCGGAGCGGAAACTTGCGAAGCGGTCCGAATATTAATTGCCAGTCAGCATCCATGTTGTTTACGTTTGTGTGTGGTTGCAGTTATTGAGAGTTATTGTGTGTGTTTCTTCACTGTTTCAATTAAGTTTTGGGAATATTTTATATTTTCGTGTGCGAGAAGACGTTAAAATGACTAACGAATGCGTGTTGTGCAAAAAAGGAGCGAAAAGAGTGGTGGGATATCATATCATCGGTAAGTAAACACAAAACATAGGCGTTTCATACAAAATATTTCTGGGTAAAATTTCGTTATCAGGGCATTGACAAGTTTTTAACTGAATTTAGGACTTACCACAGTAAACCATAGTATACTTTGGTCCTAGCTACATATTTTAAGCAGCTGAACGCAAATGTGAAGTCAAAGCTTGGGGCTTTCCCTTCGTTTGGAAGTTATAGCCTTTCGAAGATAGGACATGGAGCATAATGTGCCTTATTTTTACCACAATATCACCAAACTTTCTTGTCGGAATACACGTTTTAGTCGTCGGTTTTACTTTAATTTTCATTTCACCCTCTTCGATCTTTTCTCGGCAAAAATTTGGTTCACCAAGCCTTTTGTTTTCGACAACCTCACGTATTTTGATCTGCTGACCAGGAATCTGAAGTGGAAACGCTGCGCTCTCCCTTCGTTACGCAGTTATAGCCCTTCTAAGGTCGTAAGGAAGGCATTTTTCACATTTTATGGCACCAGAAAACGATCGGAAAGCTCATTATTTTAGCCACCACATCACTTTTACAACCAATTTCAACTTCCTTATCACATTTCAATCGAATTAGGTACTTATGAGCATTTTCCAGTTTCTGGTGAAGGATTCTAATATTTGCGGAAGAAATGATTGACGGGGTGGAATAGAATAGGAGTATAAGTCTGTTATTCTTACACCTAAGAGTTTTAAAAGTCAAAATGCGGTATAGGTACCTATATAGAGCTTGAACTCTTTTCGAAAGGCTGGGGTGTGGGAATAATATACTTTTATTGAAGTCAGATGTAAAGTGGAACTGGTACCTAAAAATATTTGTTATGATCCTATTAACAGACAGAAAAGAGGGTTGAATAAGCATCTTTTCGTACATATGATAGGCTAAAACTCTCGAACCAAGGAAGAGTGTCAAGTTTTAACTTTAGATTGGTGTTCAGCAGCTCCTAATACGTGAATTCCACAAATTTCTTTCAAATATAAGTTGATGTGTTTTGAACAAGAGTTGAAATAACAAGTTTCACATCACTGTAGATTGGCCAGAATTCAGGGTGGGCATTTTTTCCAATAACTAATTTATATATTATTTCAGAATTCCAAACGATGGAAGGAGATAGGTGTGGCTCGAAGCACTTGGCATCAGTGATGAAAATATTTCCAATCGGACAAAATTCAGGGTGGGCATTTTTTCCAATAACTAATTTATATATTGTTTCAGAATTCCAAACGATGGAAGGAGAAAGGTGTGGCTCGAAGCACTTGGCATCAGTGATGAAAATATGGAAAATGGTCATATGTCTGCTGCAACCATTTCCAAAACACTGACTTCATAAAAAAATATCAGGAGTACGAATTTTAAAAGTTACTGCAGTTCCTGAAACATTCAAGTAGGTATTTTCTACTCAAATAACCGAGGAAGTCTGAGTCAAAATGCGGCGCTAGCCCTCCGTTCCGAAGTTAAAACCGTCCAGAGTTTGGAAGAAGGGTATTGTTGCTGTTGTAGTTCACATTAAATAATTTTAAAGGCTTTGTAGAAGAAAAAAAAATTTTATCATTGTCATTCTTTGACACAAAAAAAATATAGACATTGAATTAATACAGTTTTTCTCATATAAATATATTCCATTTCTAACTGAATAAAAGACATTGGTCCTTCGAGCATTCAAAACTAGTCCTGTGGAGTGTTTGGTGAAGGAATTTCGAAGACATCCTTTTGAATCATGGAAAATCTACCATCCGACAGATATCCTAGAACCTGGTATCAACCAGCATTTCGATGATAACTTTGAATGGTCGACAAACTTTGGAAAAAACTCCCATGGTTTGCTGAAGGTTGCAAGGGAAAGTGAAGAAATCCGTATCTTTGAAGTTGAAATTTTGATGAGATTCATGAACAGATAGTCCGACCTCATCATTCATCAAACTGACAGACCCCAACTATCAACAATACGGTTTTGTCTTCAAGACATTCGAATAGGTCTCCGAAATCATATTATACTTCTGCTAGTGCGGAGTTACAAAAAAAAGTTAGCATTAGAGGCAGAAAAGCAAAACAGGCTATTGAAAACGAAATGATGATTAACAAGCTGGAATTGATCGAAATAGAAAGAGAGCTGAGGGAAGCTGAAATCGATGAAAATATTAAAAGAAAATCCACTAAAAGTAGAAATAGTGATATATTATCAGTGCGAAAGGACAGTTCGGATCCAGAAGTTCTAATGAGAGACAAAAACAAGGCCCACTCCCTTCACTTTGTGGTGCTAAGTCAATTGTAGCGAATTGGGTAAACAACATTCCAGAATGTTCCTATAGTAATGTACATGATAATATTGAAGCAAATTCAAGAAAGCAGGACGAAGATAAGTCAGACATGAAAATTCTGTGCGAATCTCTCGGAAATGTCTCAAAAACTGCAATTTCGCCAAGGGAAGATACGTTGTGTTCTCGCCATGTAGCTTGTTTCGCTTTCTTCCGATAAAAGACGTACTTTTCGTTTTCTTTTTTACTTTCTTCTTTGACAAATTATCAACAACAACTTTTTTTTTTGTTTCCAAGTAATAATGACACAATTCAAATATATGCACAGGGTGTAAGTATAAAATATCAGAAATGAGTGAATATAAACAGTAACATTCTCCCCTCCGTGAAATAACATTTTTCACCTTCCTTTTTCGAGTTGCAACCTACATAACTTCGTAACCGGACGTCTATAGATGTTGGTTGAAGTCTTGACATCCGCAACACGAATTTTTCCGTCTTTACCGGGGAAAACTGCTACAATTCTACCCATCTTCCAGGCATTCCTAGGTGAGTTATCGTCAACAATAATAACAATATCGTCAATTTTAATATTATTATGATTATCAACCCACTTTGTTCGTCGAGTAAGGGAAGGTAAATACTCTTTAACCCACCTTTTCCAAAAACTATTTACCAAACTTTGCGATTTTCGCCATTCCCGTCGTAAGCATATTTTTTCGAAGTTTCCGGGAGGGCCTTCATTGTGTGCATAACCGATCAAGAAGTGGTTAGGGGTAAGCGCTCCTTGATCAGAGGGATCCATCGATAAATGGGTCAAAGGACGAGCATTCACGACGTTCTCAGCTTCTGAAAATAGAGTGAGAAGGGTTTCATCTTTGAGAGATTGTCCATGTACTGCAGTTCCAAGTGCCCTTTCCACCGATCCGACTAGTTTCTCCCAGGCTCCCCCCATGTGAGGAGATGCTGGAGGAATGAAATGAAAATGAATTCCTCTTGAAGTACATTCATCTGATATCCTGTTTTCATCAAGAGCTTCGTAGGCCTGGCGTAGTTCTTCTGCGGCTCCTCGAAGGTTGGTCCCGTTATCACTGAAAATACTATCAGGATTTCCTCGCCTTGAAATGAATCTTCTTATGCTCATAATCGCCGAATCAGTCGTCAGATGGTGGGCCACCTCAAGATGTACTGCACGAATGGCAAGACACGTAAATATGACTCCCCACCTTTTCTCAGTTCTTCGACCAACAACTACATAAAAAGGGCCAAAGTAGTCCATTCCAGTATTGATGAAAGGTCTCAGACCTAAAGTCAATCTTACCACTGGTAACTGACCCATTAATGGAGGTTGAGGTTGAACAGATTTATTTTTACATTTCTGGCATCTTCTCACTGCAGATTTTACTGCAGCACGTCCATCCAAAATCCAGTATTTGATCCTTACTTCGTTCAGTACCGTTTCCACACTCTGATGTTTATATTTCTCATGATAATGTTGTAGGAGTAAGTGAGTATAGTGGTCTTTGGGACTGAGGATGTATGGTCTTCTCGTTTGCATTGACAAACAATTCGCTAAATCAGTCCTACCTCCCAATATGAGTAAACCATTTTCATTCAATTCAAGGCATAATTTCTTCAATCTACTCTTTTTGTTCACACCTTTCGATTTCTTCAGCTGTTTGATGTCTTCGGGAAAACTTTCTGATTGTGACAGCTTCAGACAATGCTTTTGTGCGTCTTCCAGTTCTTCAGCTGTTAAAAACTGAGGAAATTTTTGAAACGGTTCTTTCTTAATTTTGATTTTCAATTTTTTCAAAAACCTCAGAAACCAATCGGTTGTTCTAATTAGATGAAGCCATTTCGAAAATTTCCTATAATTCGGAAAAATCTCGTGTTCAGATTTTATGTCTATTTTTCCTACAAATTCTAATTTCATTTCCTGTGTTTCTTGCGAAAATTCTCCTATATTTTTGTTTTCCTTAACTTCTTCAGGCCAGTTTTCTTCAGATTTTGTCAAAAACTCAGGTCCAGAACTCCATTTCTTGGTGAAAACTGCATTGGTTTCTTCATAAGTGTTTCGAGTGGCTTTATCTGCAATATTCAGTCCTGATGGAATCCAATGCCAGTCTTTAGTGTCGGCTCGTTCTTGAATCTCCCCTATCCTATGCGCTACGAATTGTTTGTATTTGCGGCTATCACTCTTTATCCAGTTCAGTACACATGTTGAGTCTGACCATAACCATGTGCTGTGAATTTCCATCTCCAATTCACTTTCTTTGAATTATTCAAATTGGACACGATTCCGCCGGTCCATCGGATACAGAGGGATTCTGGAGTTCCTTTTAATCCTAATTGTTCCACAACAGATTGATCTAACAAAGTGACTGTCGAGCCCTCATTACACAATGCTGAAATTTTCAGACTGCTTCTCGGCCCATATACTATGATAGGAATCATCCGGAGTAAAACATCTTTCTTTGCTTCTAATGTGCAAACTGTTTCATTGATGCTCTCTCTACTTTGCGTCGAGTTCACTTCATTTTCTTGTTTTATGAAATTCTTATGCAAGAAGTTGTGGTGCTTCATTTTGCATCCTTCTATACCACATTCTTCTCTCTTCTTGCATCTGAAGTTCGAATGTCCAGATTCGAGACATATGAAACATAGCTTTTTACTCACCACCGTATTCCAACGAGTATCAACATCGTCACTTTTCGATTTAGGGCAGATTTTCGTCTTGTGGGAGGTTTCATCACAATATTCACAGGTCCTGTGAATTTCTTGAGTATTCATAACCCTCTCAGGGTTCTTCTGAGTGAAGTTATATCTCTTTACAATTCTATCATTATAGGTAGACTCTTTTTTTGTCTTGAAATTAACCGTAGGATTAACATATGACGCAGTATTTGCTATTTTGAGAAGCCATGTGGAAAATATATCTAGATTCACTTCTCCTTTTCTTTCATACACGATTTCTCCCCATTTCATCTTCAGAATGTCCGGTGATTTTCCCACTAGTTCTTTCATCAACTGTGGATTGTGCAAGTGGCCTACAGATTTCAATGATTTCATTGTGGCAACTAAGTTCTAAACTTCATTGGAAAAAACTATGATTTTCTCTAGGTTCATATCTCGAATCAAGGGAAGAGAGTTCAATTTGGAAAAAATCACCTCAATTATAAACTCAGGTCTGCCAAACCGCATCTCCAGGGTCTCCATTATCAGTTTAACGTTGTCACCAGCTGACATCATACCTGATACTGCAGATCTTGCATCCCCTTTCAGACATTTTCTCAGTTTTATTATAATTTCTTCCTCGTTGCACATACAACCGATATATGCTGAAAATGCTTGTAAAAAAGTGGCCAATCTTCAGGATTCCCATCAAATGTTGGAAAATCCTTCTCGAATACCTGTCTTTCTAAAATTCTATTTGGATTCGATGAAGAAGGGTTAACATTTTCAATCAAATTGGTAATAGTTTGGCATAATAATTTTATTTCAGGGTTAATATTATCAGAAGGCGGGTTATCAATGGGTTTTGTATTATCAATATTATTGACGACATTGTTATCACTGTCAACGATAAACTCACCTTTTGTTTCAGTTTCTGCCTCAGGTTCCATGCCGGTTTGCTCATTATTCACCCATTCCTGGGTCGCTGCATGAAGATCTATGGTACTTTCCGCTCCACCAAGTATCTTCTCCTGATGTTGAAGATTGTTGAATTCTTCTGCCTCAATTTCTGCTTACTGTAGTTCTCTTGTCATGTGTAGCAGCCGCATCTGGTTTTCGAGTTCTTTCTGTTTCTTTTCTATTTCTTGTCGAACCTTCTCCACTTCTAGTGCTACCTGCTTTTTCCTCAAATTAACTTTAGCCTGGGATCGTCGACTCATCGAAGATGTGGTGGATTTGGCGTCCTGGTGAAGATCCATCTCACAGGTTGACCGACTCTGCCTCTCATTGGGTCGATTTGATCTGCTGTCATCTCCATACCAGAGAAAATCCGCTGACAAATGTCTATTGAGTCCTGCGCCAATTCTCGCGGGGCGCCTTACTCCATCCATTTCTTGATTCATAAATCCGCTCAAAGGACCAAAATGTTTCGCTTTCTTTCAATAAAAGACGTACTTTTCGTTTTCTTTTTTACTTTCTTCTTTGACAAATTTTCAACAACAACTTTTTTTTTGTTTTCAAGTAATAATGACACAATTCAAATATATGCACGGGGTGTAAGTATAAAATATCAGAAATGAGTAAATATAAACAGTAACATGGCTGAAAAAGACTTTCCCATTTTTGGCGGAAAACCAGAAGGAAGGATCACTTTCAAATACCACTCAATGAAATATCTACATATTGTCGCTTCACTCCCGAGGAATGCATGATGAAACTACATGAATGTTTGAGAGGTAATGCAAAACTAGCAGTTGCTGGTATGATGATGACGCCCAACAATCTAGACGTGGTACTCAACACACTCGAAATGAGATTTGGGAGACCTGATCAGATTATCGATATTTTGTAGACCCGAGTGAGAGAATTTTTACCTATAAAAGAACATGACTTGGAGGGAATCATTCACTTTTCAAATCAGTTGACCTGCCTCGTATCGACTATTACATCTTTAGATCATCACGATCATCTTCAGAATCCACAAGAATCGACTGTCTTTCTGAGAAGCCTTCTGAGGAAAAGAAGCTCAGGATACTCAAAGCGAAGGTGTTGCCTAAGTACCATTCTCACATAGCACTCCAAGATATAGCGACCATTGTTAGGTTAGTTGAAATTTGCAGAGCATTGGAAGAGTCTGAAAGGGTCCAAAGGAATTTCAAGCCTCCCCCCAAAAAGAATATTGCTACCTTGGAGCCTGGTTTGGCATATGTTCCTCCTGCGGTACATTCATCTCTACCTTCGGGAGCGTGTAAAAACTGTGGATTATGCCAAGGTTTTTCTAGTAGGGAAGAGCAACCCTCAGTTATGTCGAATTCTAACCGCAGTTTCAATCGTACTTCTAAACTGCATTGTTGGAATTGTAATGAGATGGGTCATCTCAAGCGGGACTGTAAGAGGATGTCACAGCCGACATCGTCGTCTGGGAAACTAGTTTGCTTTGGTTGTGGTATGAAAGATGTGATCCGGCCAAATTGTCCCCGTTGTTAAAAAAACTGAGGAGTGGAGTTCGACAGTCGGACCGCCGTAACTCCCACACTCACTATTTCTCGAAGGTCCCGAAACCATCTTCAACAGAGTGGAGGACGTGGCTTGAGAAAGTTAAAATTTTCTATAGGTCATATACAAAGGCGAACAACTCGGTTGCGGAAGCGGTTGTGAAGAAAAGTGATGCTATTTTCGTTCAGAAAAAAGGTGATAATAGGCCCTTTGTTTCTGTCAAGATTTTTGGTAAGTTGATAGTTGCGCTTCTCGATACAGGTGCAAGTCATATACGGTCTTGGGCCGTGATGGTATGCAGTTATTGGATCTTTTCGAATTGAAGGCAAGGGAATGTTTCGATATGAATCTTAGGACAGCTGATGGGACTATCCAACATATTGAGGGTTATGTTCATAATCCTTTACAGCTGGATGATGTCGTGAAAGTTGTGGAAGTACTAGTAGTACCTTCGTTGGCACACAACCTCATATTAGGAGCAGATGTTTGTCGAGCTTTTGATATTACTGTGAAATTCGGCACAAGCTCGTACTTCGTTGGGACGAAGAACCTGAATTCAACCTTTCCATCAAATTCTGATGTTCCTTTGTTTTCTATGGAGAAAATTCGTGATAGGTCTACTTTGAATTCTAGTGAAATGGAGGTGCTGAATGAGGTTATAACTGAATTTCATACTTTATCTTCGTCTAAACCAGGCAGGACCAATAAGTGTTTTCATAAAATTGACACCGGCGATGTGGAACCGATAAAACAAAGGCATCACGTCATGTCACCCTACAAGTTGGATGAGTTGAACAAAGAACTTGATAAAATGCTGGAATGGGGAGTGGTAAGGCCTTCTACTAGTCCATGGGCTAGCCCCGTGTTGATTGTGGAAAAATCCGATGGTAGATCCCGATTCTGCTTTGACGGCAGGAAGTTGAATTCTGTCACGAAAACGGCTTTTGTTGTACCGGGCCGTGGATTATTCGAATTCACGGTTTTGCCCTTCGGTCTATGCAACGCTGCACAAATGCTCCAGAAATTGATGGACTCCGTATTGGGACCTGAGCTTGATCCGTACGTCTTCGTTTACCTCGATGACGTCATTGTGGCCACTCCAAGTTTCGAAAAACACATAGAAATTCTACGTCTTGTTTTCAGCAGAATGAAAGACACCAACTTAACAATTAACATCGATAAATGCATGTTTTGTAGGACCAATTTGAAATATCTAGGATTTGTAGTCGATCGTGCAGGGTTACGTACGGATCCTGATAAGGTGAAAGCCATGTTGGACTATCCAGTTGCCATAAATTACCAGATACTTTGAAACTCCGTTGGGGTTAAGTGGTGATGCGAAAAAACGGAAAGGCTAATTTGCAAGATTTTTCTGTTTGGCTCCTAGAAATCGCCTCTGAAGCATGCTACGCTAGTAGTCCGACCACCCAAAAACTATCAAAAGTTAATAATTTCACTCCAAGAAATTTCGAAAAATCTTATGTTACTTCCACAAAGTCACCGACAGAAATATTATGTTCATATTGTTCGAAAAAAGGACCTAAGATAGAAATTTGTGAAAAGCTTCAATCTGACGACACTGATAAAAGATGGGATGAAATCACGAAGAAAAAGTTATGCTTTTTTTTGCGCAGTAATCATTAAACGAAGGATTGGTAGAAATTGAAAACTTTGCAGTTCCAAGGGTTGTACCTTACCTCATCATAGATTTTTGCTCAATGGCGAAACAAATCGTTGAAGTTGAGAATTCTGCCAAGGCCTCGAACGATTTAGACAAAGAGACTGTACTCACTTCAGTTAACCAAGTAAAGAATGTCATTTTGAGAATGGTAAATGTACGAATTTATGGCCCAAACGCATCCCGCATCCTTTGTAAAAGTAGATATATTCACAGTAGTATGACTGTCAATATATCGGGTGATTCTAATAACGCAAGCATATTCTCCATGAAAAATGTTCGTACAGTCGAAAATCTATCACTACCTTTTCAAAAAATCTTATCATCAGAATGGAAAAAATATACATATCTGCATGGACTTCCAATCGGTAATATAACTGAACGACCTATGATACTTATTGGTCAGGATAATATTCGTCTCAGCATCGCAAGAAAGGTGGTTCAAGGTCCCGATAATCTACCAATTGCATCAAAAACGAATCTCGGACGGACCATACATGAAAATACTGTTCAAAAGCACCTGAACAATTTCTGTTCCATATTTGTCCCTGCCAGGAGAGTTCGTCCGATAATAGTTTACACCAACTTGTAAAAAAAGTTTTTCTATGGAATCTTTTGGAGTTACACCAACAGCAAAGTCTATATTGAATAAAACGGAAACCAGAGCCCTAGAAATAATGCAGAAGACGGCTAGAAGAACAGGCATTAGATTTGAAATTGGACTACTTTGGAAAGATGACCGCATTCAATTACCTGAGAGCAAAAAGACAGCTATTCAACGACTGTTATGCGTAATGAAACAGATGGAGAAAGATGAACATTTCAAAAAGAAATATTGTGAGACTGTTCAAAGCTACATAGATAAAGGATCTGCACGGATATTAGATCGCACAGAAATTGAGACAGATAATCCTCGGTGTTGGTATTTGCCACATTTCGGTGTTATAAACCCCAATAAACCAGATAAGCTGAAATTCGTCTTCGATGCTGCTTCAAAATCAAATGGAATCAGCTTGAATGATAACCTGTTAGTTGGGCCAGATCTGTTACAATCATTGGTAACGATCTTACTGAAATTTCGAGAAAAAAAAATAGCTTTTAGTAGTGACGTAAAAGAGATGTTCCATCAAATCAGGATGAGGAGACAAGATCACAGTTCACAAAGGTTCATATGGAGGAACGGACTGTGCCCAGTTTATCAAAAACTTGAATGCCCCCGAATGTGCACCTTCAGAGAGAATTGTTGAAGCTATCGTAAAGAAGCATTATGTGGACGATTATCTCGATTGTACGGACACGGAAGAGGAAGCAATCGACATAATACATGAAGTAAGCCGTATCCAAAAATGTGCAGGTCGCGAGCTGACTAAATGGACTTCAAACTCAAAAATAGTTCTGGATTCCCTACCCAGCTGTGCAGAGTTTTTTGAAGACCTGAATTTTGACGTAGACAATGTACAGAGAGTCTTGGGACTTTTTTGGGATGCAAAAAATGACAACTTCGTATTTCGAAGAGTCGAGTGCACTTACAAGGACGAGAGACTTACAAAAAGATTTGTATTGAAGACAGTTATGTCAATTTTCGACCCATTGGGACAGTTTGAATCACATCGGGTTGGAGAGATTCAAGAGTCAACATGTATTTGTGATTGGAATTGGGTACCGTCCAAATTGAATGCAGCTGATCTTGCAACTAGAAGGTATAGTAATGACGGAGGCAATACTACCAATTTCCATAGATGGTTCGCTGGTTCTGAATTTCTTTTGGAATCAGATGAAACAAGATGGCCAACCAGAAATTTTCCGCCCGAAATATTCTCGAAGAAATTAGGGACACAACCATTCACAACGAAATTTCACTTTTGATAAATCATGTAATAATCGACATAATACATGAATACATAAATAGGTTTTTATCATATCAAAATCTCATCAGAGTTACCGCATGGATGAAGAGATATATGGATCAGTTGAAAGCGAAAGTCAAGAAAACTCCTAAATCATCTTCATCGGTATTGACAACAGCTGAAATGAAATACGCTGAGAATCTATGGATTCGAAGCTGCCAATCTGTTACGGGATGATTTTGTCTCACCCAAGGAGGTACCACGAACGCAATGAAATTTGAACAATATATTACTAACCTTTGAAACTCCCATTGACAACTATGATATTTTTATATGACTGCTTGTGTATCGAATGAAATATAATTTCTCGACCATTATTAAAGGCACGAAGCGTTCCTTTTCAGAAATAATTCGCAATCTAGAGATATTTCCGCTTCTTACCAAGGGTTAAGTAGGTAAACTGATACGGTGTATTGATATTCTTGTGGTAGTATTAGGAGTGACCAAGTAGATTTCACTACGAAAAGATTGTGACTTGGTGGATTTCGTACCAAGCTTGGCTCGTACATTTCTTTTTGTGGATTGATAGTCGAGCTCTTGATTGTACCTAGAAGGATTGAACACTGATATGCCAGGAGTGACATCAAATTGCTTATGATATTAACCACTTATTGAAATGTCATTATTATCGATTTGTTTTGTTTATCATCTGTAGCTGTCAGGTTATAAATAGTGACAGATCTTCTCATTCTCGGATTGCGTTTGCAATCAGTGTTACCAACTTTGACATCGAAGATAGTTACAGTGGTCAGACATGTTTCATTCAGTTTCGGTTATTTAGTAGTTCAAGAGACGAATAGGAGTTTCAAAAATCGATATAGGACAGTTTCTGTCAGACATCTTGCAAATCTGTTCATTTCATTAGTTTTATTGATTGTGGCAGTAGCGACTTCTTTCGAAAATATTTGGATGCTGTCATGGGAAGCTACCATTATCGAGCATTTTGGGTCACAGACGCGGTGAAGGTCATGTTTGCGTACATCTTCCGGTTTGTCTGACAATTAGTGCCAAAGATGGCGTGACATTATTTCATACTTTGCATAGAAAAGTAAATATCGACTACAGCAGATATATTGAGGGATAAGGGCAAAAATCGGTGCACGAGGATATTATTGGCAGATGAAGGGCACAAGGCACAGCGGATATAGACATTTTGAACGTTTTGACAAGGGTCATTTTTCGCTTACACGTGAACACAACCGATCGTATCTTTTGTCGTGAGGATTGAATTATATTTCTCTATCCACAAGGACTAGTGGGATTAAAGACAAGAAGTACTAGAGGTGGTGAATATTTTGGATTCATCCAAAAACCCGTCGAGGGGATTAAATATTCACGTGTTCAGCCATCCTTGAAAAAGCCCAATACCATTCAAAAGGTAGGCAAATTCCTCGTGCTAAACACTCTTTGCATCCCTGACCAGGTCAAGGAAGTATGCTATGTGAGATTTTTCTATTTAGGGCTTTTTCGTATGGGATATGGAATTTTGAATTAGCTGGTGATCCTTTTTCGTATGGGTTATGGAATTTTGAAATAGCTGGGGATCCTTTTGTATGGGACATGGAATTTTGAGTAGCAGGAGTGCTTTTTCGTATGGAATATAGAATTCTGAAGTAACTGTTCTCCTTCGTATGAAACTTTGAAGTAGGAGTTTTCGCCTGTCGAAGGCCTTTTAACGAAGATATACTATAAGACTTGATAGAACTCATCACCTGTCCCCAATCTGCAGACCAACTGTAGGAGCACCCTGAAAAAGTCAAGGCATACTCGCAGCCAGCGTTGGATGGGCCCAAGTATAGTATATGGCAATAAAACATAAGCATATCGCTATTATTTCAAGATATATTTATCATATACCCTTCAGGTATTTCTCCTGCGCTTATTGCTATTGATTCTACAGTATATTTCCATTAATTTATTTTATTGGTCAAATATCATTGACTAGTGCACTGACCCTTCGAGCATCTATTTCTTTTGTAAGCTGAGGTGATCACCAAGGTAGAGTATTATCCGGAATATTGATATAACATCTTCATTAGTGGAAATTTGCTCTTGAAGCGGAGTGTGTTAAGTTAACCCCTCATACAAACCGAAGGAAAGGAAAGAGAGATCATTAAAGGATTGTTGAAGAGGGAATGTCATTGTTTACTTTTAATGTAACCACCTCTTACTCACCCTACCGCCCGACTGAGTTAGCAAGTGAGCCACTTTTTTTTAGTGGAACACTATAAACTTTTTTGTTATCCTTCATTCACTGAAGACTATCTATTTCCAATTTCCCTCTTCAAGGGATCAGTCACGTAACAAAATGGCGCCCAACTTTAGATAATTCAGCTGGTTACAGGGTGATTAATAGGGATAGAATCATTTTATGAATGGTAATTATTCTTCCTTCAGTCTGTTGGTTTCTTTTTTTTTCATTCTTTCCATCACATTACCATCTCTCGAAAATTACTTGATTGCATATTATTTCTTTATTTTCCTGCAGTGACAATATCATATATCATACAGGGTGATTTTTTTTCCTGTAACTGCGCAAGCCACAGTGCGAATAATTGGTGGTGGTTGTTTGATATCGTAATATTGACTTTGAAAATAGATCAGAACAAATTTATTGTTAAATATTACAGGGTGGTCTCTTTACAGGGTGCAGATTCTGATGCTGTTTTCTAATAATTTTTATTTTCTTTTGACTACTATTAAACAACTGAAACATTAACTTTGAGCTATAGTAGTCCACCAAGCTGCATCTGTTTAATCATAATTCATTCGTACAGGGCTAGTCACTTATTTTCTGCTCTATTTGGTATTACTTCATTTCAAACGCTGTGCTGCCTGTACAGAGTGATATTGGAGATCAATGAAATTTTGATTTATCTATAGGTTGTTTTGTTTCGAATTTGGGTGCTATACAGGGTGGATCAATATTGCACATTCGAATTTTTTTTTTATTGTAATTTTTTTATAGTATACAGGAATGGTTAGTAAGTGCTTTCATAATTCCATACCCATTCATATTTTCGGTTACAATAAAAGTCTAGCGATACGAGCTGAACTGCTGTAGACTTTGTTTTCTTTAAGTGGTAGATAGTAGTTGGATTCGTTGTTCACTAGTAGACGTTCGTTTTTGGAGTCATACAGGGTGATTCAACGTGGTAGTTTATTTTTATTTATTTTTTCTCTCTGGGAAGGGGAAGGGTTCTTTTCAGGAATATTGCTTAAAGATTTAAAAGAAAAAAATATTTGATTGATTTTTTTCAAATATTTTTGAACAGTATCTTATACAGGAAGAGTTCAATAAATAATCAGTTCCCGATATTTAGATTTAGTTTGGCGAATCAATAGTTGAACGTAGAGTTCGGTATACCTCTTTTACAGGGTGGGTAAATTATTCTGTTGCATTATGTTAAGATGGACGTTAACCGATTACTTGGAGACGAACTGACTTACGAATTGTTGATTCGTGGTTCAAGTTTGGGTAATGGTACGGTTCAAGAGAAGCGTTCTTTATTGAGACAGGCTTTGAGCCGTGAGCTCGAGGGATATGTTAGCTCGGGTGCTGTGAGTTATGATCCGAATGATGAAATTACGGTTTGTGTTTCTGAATTGGAGGAATTGGTGGGTGATATCCAAGATATTAATATTCAAAATTTAGAAAATGAATATAAACGTATTGGAACACGACTTGGTCATGTTCATGGTCGATTAACGAGAATCAAGCCTCCTAATGCAGATATCGAAACTGAAAAATTCGGATTGTTAGCAATAGTAGAGGAGACACGTAATTCTTTAGGAGAGGTATATGCAAAGAATAAGAGGGCTAGTTCCGCTAATACAAATGAGTCGGGCATTTTAGATCAATCGGTACATTTGCAGAGTCAGTCGATATTGGATGAGGCTAATCCTCTGATACCTGAATTATCTTCATCACACCGTACTGCTGAGCAGGTTCCTGTTACCATATCTAATCCAGTAGCTACTGATATTGATTTGATGGAATTTTGTCAACAGCCTATTTCAAATTCTAATGTGGCCAATATCAGCAATCCAAATTTTGTACCAAAACCGAAACACGTCACTGTCGTTCCTGACAAGCTAGTCGAAAAGTTAAGGGACATTTCTCTTAGGCAATGCACCCCTCCTCGTCTGACGAATAACTTCCAGTCAGACATGAGTGAATTTCCCCAAGGCTCGAGCTATAATAGGAATGGTGGTTCATTCGATACTCAATGCGCAACATTTAACACGATGCCACATAACTCAACCATCTTTGATCCCAGACACGAGTTTAACCCAATGAGTCAGACCCATAACTTCGACCAACAGTTTGGAATGAGGCCTTTTTACGCAAATCACACACCTTGTGGAGATCAGTCGGGTTCAAAATTTGTTGACGTTAGTCGTTGGAGGTTAAGATTCGATGGCTCTTCCAGCGTTACGGACTTTATCGAAAAGTTGGAAGAAATGAGAATTTCTAGAAACGTTTCTAAGGGACAAATGCTTGATTCATTGGTAGAGTTGTTAGAAGGTGATGCTTCGGTATGGTTTAGATTCGCTAGAAATCAAATTCGCGACTACGATGATTTTGTGAACTCGATTCGAGTGAGCTTTCTGCCAAGGAATTATGAGGAGCGAATATGGGACACACTCAAACGTAGGATCCAAGGGGATACAGAGTCTGTAACAATTTACGTCGCCTATATGGAAAACCTCTTTTCTAAATTGTCTAATAAGCCTAGGGAGGAAACCCGTGTTAATTTCATTCGCGGTAAAATGTTACCCCACATTCAAATATCCTTCGCTGGAAAAGGTATCACTACTTTGAGTTCTTTGATCACTGTCGGTCGGGAAATTGAAGAAGTTCATTTGAGCGCTCGAGAGTATAGAGCTCCTGTAGTCTCACCTCGATATACCGTAGAGCCTGGCCTGGAATACCATCGTGCGAGTCAGCCGAGAGTTTCGACGATTGGTGTCTCTACTGATCAATCGGATCAGCAAGTTGGAGGTGTTGTATCCACCGCCGTTAGTTCGACGCCAGTGAAGCGGTCTTCAGAACCAGCTCGTTGTTGGAACTGCGGATAACCTGGTCACCTGCGGTCGAATTGCACCCAACCTCGCCGCTTGTATTGTTTCCGATGTGGAGCCCCAAGGAGTGACAAGGAGAGATTTTATTCCTTGTTCGGGGAACGATCGGAGGAGCCACTAACTGGTCGCCCAGTGTGCTCTGAAAATTTGTCTTCAGCGACCACCAGTTCTGGTAACCTACATCCGGTTCTTGACTATATCATGTCACATTGTGAGGGAGATAATAGACCTTACCTGGAAGTTGATGTTTTAGGGGTGAAATTGAAAGCTCTGTTGGATAGCGGTTGTAATAAAACAATTATAGGGGGACTTGGTTGGACCATATTACGAAACCTGGGAATTAGACTGAGTACTTCTCAGATCACGTCTTGCAAGGTAGCGAACGACGAACATTGTAAGGTAGTCGGAATAGCGAGTGTACCATTTAATTCAGAAGGTAGAGTACGAACTATTGAGGTACTGATTATCCCCGAATTGAATCATACCATTATTTTTGGCGTGGATTTTTGGGTATCCATGGGCATTATTCCTGATTTGAAACGAAGTTGTTGGGAGTTTGAACACCCTAGTCCCAAATTGAATTCAGTTAGTCCGGTAATCTCCAAGGAAGTTTTGAATGCGGAACAGAAAAGTCGTTTGGATGAGGTTATTAGCGAGTATTTTGCATTGCAGGGCAATTCTTTAGGTTGTACAACAATGGTTCAACATAAAATCGTAACATCTTCCGAACCGATCAAACAAAGGGCGTATCGCGTCTCTCCAGCTATGCAACTTCACATCGATGAAGCTGTAAAGGAGATGTTGGAAAACGATGTGATCGAAGCTTCAGAATCTGCCTGGTCAAGTCCGGTTTTGTTAGTTCCAAAGAAAAATGGAGAATATCGTTTTTGCGTTGATTACCGACAGTTGAACCGCGTGACCAAGAAGGACGCGTATCCGTTACCCTATATAAGCTCTATCTCGACATATCTCAGCTCGATCGATGTCAATAATTCTGCGTACTGGCAAGTTCCGATATCTCCCGAGTCTCGCGAATATACCGCGTTCACTATACCTGGACGTGGATTATATCACTTCGAGAGAATGCCGTTCGGTCTTTGTAACGCTCCAGCTACCTTTCAGAGGATGATAGATAGAGTATTAGGAGCTGACTTAGAGCCAAATGTATTTGTTTATCTCGATGACGTAATTTTGGTAACACAAGACTTTGAGTCCCATCTGTCGCTCTCGCGTGAGGTTTTCGAGCGATTCCAAAAGGCAGGTCTAACTGTCTCGAAAGAGAAGTGCACTTTTTGTAGACCAGAGTTACATTACCTTGGTTATGTGGTTGACAGTCAGGGCCTTCATGTGGACCCCGATAAAGTATCGGCCGTCTTAAACATTCCGCCTCCCAAGAACATGAATGAGATTCGACGCCTCGTAGGCCTTGCCTCTTGGTAACGTCGGTTCATTCCCAATTTTTCGAGCTTGGTAGCACCAATGACAGCCTTGTTGTCGAAGAACCGAAAATGGACTTGGACGGAGGAATGTCAGAAGTCTTTCACCGGCATTAGAGATGCATTAGTTTCGGCTCCGATACTCACTTGTCCAGATTTTACTCGACCCTTTTTAGTTCAGACGGATGCCTCGGCGTACGGAATCGGCGGCGTCCTCTCACAGATGTTTGATGACGGTGAACATGTAATTTGTTATGTTAGTAGATCTCTCACTCGTCAAGAGCGAAAGTACAGTACGACCGAACGTGAATGTCTTGCTGCGCTTTATACCATCGAGAAACTTCGAGCCTATCTGGAAGGCTATAAATTCACACTTTATACGGATCATCACAGTCTGGTATGGTTAAACAACTTGCGGGAACCTACCGGTCGTTTAGCGCGTTGGGCTGTCAGATTGCAGCAATTCGATTTCGAAATTCAGCATCGTCCAGGTAAAAATTTAGTCGTTCCTGATGTATTATCTCGAGCCGTTCCCGAGATATCGTTAATTGAAGTTTTTGAAAATGTTAAAGATTCGTGGTATAATCGGATGATTTTGAGTGGCCGTCGAGGTCCTTCGAAATTTCCGCAGTGGCGATTAGTGGGCAATAAGCTCTACAAATATGTGGACTGTAAGTACCCAGCATTGAGAGATACAGGTGATTTTTGGAAATTGGTAGTCCCGAAAGAGAAACGTAAAGAAGTTATCAGCCAACATCATGATAGCACTGTTGCATGTCATTCAGGTGTCTTTAAAACATTCGAAAGTCTTAAGTACAGGTACTATTGGCCTAAGATGCGCTCGGATGTCACCGATTACGATAGAAAGTGTTCAGTCTGTCTTACTAGGAAGCCTGTTTTGAAAGCGCCACCTGGTTTTATGGGTAAACACCCAGACGTACACTTTCCGTGGCAAATGATTAGTGTAGACTTATTTGGGCCACTCCCGCGTTCTTCTCAAGGCTATAAATTCATTTACGTCATAACTGACACCTTCAGTAAGTTTTCTTTGTTTTTCCCTTTGAGGACTGCAACAGCGGCTGCTGTAACGCGTATCACTGAGGAGCAAATATTTTTTATTTTTGGATGTCCGGAATACCTACTTTGTGATAACGGAGTTCAGTTCCGCTCGAATTTATTTCAGAATTTATGTAAGACATATAATGTTACCGTCAGATTGTGACGCTTTCAAAAACAGATAGAAAAGAATTATTTTTTTTTTTTTTAATTTTTTTTACTAGGGAATGGGCGCCAGCGGATAATAATCCACGAGGAAGTGGGAACCAAACAAAATAAGGTGCATATCAATTTCAGAATATATAATTACTTAAAATATCAATAGAGAAAAGGTATAAAACGTTGATGCTTTGTAAGACAATAAATTCGATTAGAAAATATCCGAAATCTGAGCGAATCGGGTATTGTTTATGAAACTACTATTAAGTTTTCAGGAAATGGCAAATACTGCCAATCAGATATAATGGTATGGGGGATAAAGACTAGTTTGATTATCTGAATACACAATGAACAATAAAAGGGAAAATTTCTGGCCAGAATATCAAACGACCGGTATACACGGATATAAAAATCATTTCCCAATAAATTATTATAAATAAATAAATTACAAATAGAAACGATAAATTACGTAAACTTCAACAACTAAGTTTATAATAAAACACAGGTTTTCTCCTTTATTACTGGTACCAATAGACGAAACGACGTACTCACTCAGCGCTCAGAAGCAATGCCCTACGTTTACTCAGACTGCTCTTCCTTTGTCATTTTTGGGTGGAACTCCCGAACAAGCCTGAGAAGTTGTATACTCCTCGCCCAACTGACAGCTACCTGACCAGCAAAGTTACTTTGACACGAGATTAGGTGGCAGCGCAACAGGACGGTTATGTAATACCCCAGGTTGTGACTGATGAGACTCTTGCTTAGGGCGTAGGGTGAAGGTTGATAGGTCAAAAGAAAGCCATATCCCAGTACTCAGATCCTAGGTTGAGGATCAATGCCGTACCAAACTCACAGAGTTACGTAAGGGTTGTGCTACGTGCCTGGAATGAGAGTTTCGTTCACGCAAATGGCTTCGACAAGCGAAGTTGCAACAATGAAAATTATTGAAAGAGAATCCATTACCTTAGTTCTCATTAGGCACACATTCCAGCCAACAACGAAAAATCACTTTTCACTATTGTGGCATTGAATAACGACCGTTTTCGGTTCGGCTTACTTGATATCTCGTCACCGAATATCCGCGATTTCGAGTCTCAGGTTGCTCGATCGACCACAGAAACTTTGCAGCGAGGAAACCGAGGTAAACAGTTTTTTCGAAATGCCAATCGCTACCGCTGAGTATACAGGTCGTCTCCTCTACGGGATACCGTGGAATTGAACCCTTCTTGAGCAAAAATATTTCAGATTACTGAAATATTTTAACTCGCATTTGAAACTATCACTTATAATACCACAAGAGCTTCAAAATTATCGGGTATTTCCCGATAGGTTCGTTGCAAACAAATGAAGGAGTCAAGTTTTTCAGGTTAAAAAATCACGAGCGCGAAGCGCGAGTGATTTTTCCTGAAAAACTTGACGACTTTATTTGTTTGCAGGGAACCTTGAGGGAAATGCCAGATAATTTTGAAGCTCGTGTGGTATTCGGGGGATTATTTTTCCGTCCCAAATGTCGGCCAATAGAATTGCACCATGAGACGAAATGTACAGTTAACAAATAAGAATTTCATAATGAATAAAACAACATTTAATTAAGATTCAGGCTAGTGCAATTAAAAATACAATTGTTGTAAACATTGGTGCATGTTTTCTTCAAGTCAGAGTTATTGGTAATGGTCCCAGAAGAGGTAGATGGCATGAGGTTTATGCTGTTGATGGCATTTTCTGCAGTAGGCTCACTCCTTCGCAGTTTCTTGACAATTAATTCGTGGTGTTCCTGGTCGAGTTGGAGATACGGCTTGATGGAGTTACTGTTGGCATGTCCAGTTATTTTGATTATCTGCTGCTCTCCCAGGCCCGATTTCGCTAGATTGGAGACGGCTGTTGCACGACTGGAGTGATTGGTGATTTTTTTGGTACCAAGGTCAAGCCCAGCTTTTTGTGCTGACTCCTTAACCCACTTTGAAATCGTGTTTTGGCCTACTGGGGAATCCTTGTACCACCTAGCGCCTGGAACTTTATTCCAGAATGGATTTTGGGTCAGGAATAGTCTGTCGCTCTTGATATTGGCATCTCTCTTCTCTCTCAATTTCTGGAACAGTCTCACTGGGCACTTGTCAGGGATTTCCCGATTCTCCACCAGCCACTTGCTGTCTGATAATTTTTTATCACCACCTTGTGTGGTCTTGCTGAAAATTGGATTGTATTCAATTCTCCCAGTTGTTTCCCCGTCATTTCGCTGTTCTGCCTTGAAGTGATGTATTGACGCCATGCTGCCCTCACCACCTCTCCAAGCCAATTCCACTGATATTATCATGAATAATTTTTTCTGGAGGCCATCAGGAGTTTCCTCGTCCCAAACAGTGGTCATTGCATCCCAATCTTTTTCCTCCAACGCTGCTGCACTTGCCCTCCGTTTTTCCGGAATCGATTGTAAAGCCTTACGCTTGGCATCACGAGCTCCTCGAGCGGTCTTGAATGCAGCATCCGAAAATGGGTTGATTTTGATGTCGAAATCGTTCAAATACTTTTCTTGAAGTAATTTGGCAGTCTGATTCCACATTGTTTTTATTGTACCTTCCTTATAGTCTTCTCCATCCATTTTCTTCATATTGTAAGCGTAATCTTTCATAATGTTTGCCAATTGCGCTTCACTCGTTTCAGCACTCAATGTGTATTCCCTCTCAGTACAAAAAGTAGTAAATTGGTTCCAAACTGTTTTTTTTGCCTTCTCCGTATAAATGGGAACATTTCCTTTGACTTTTTTATCGATGGTGGACAGAGAACAAACTCCAAATCGACTCATTTTCATGCAAAATCTCCAATTTTCACAATTGAATTCAACCTGTCAGTTTGACGTTTGGTTAATTTGACTGGATCATGTTTTGTTTTTTATATATAGCAACTACCAGAGAAAATTTTCAAAAAATTATCAGTATAATACCATGTAGGTTGTACCACGTGACGTCGAATGGTGCAATTCTATTGGTCGATATTTGGGTCGGAAAAATAATCAAACGTATAACACTATACAGGGTGTCCCTGGAATTCCTCTTTTCCTCTCGGGAATGTATAGATGGGGTCAAAATATCACCAGTACTTCATATAACTTTTTTTCCTAAAAGTCTTCGTAACCAAGTTACGGGCCCTCGAAGTTACAAAATGAAAAATGTTCTTCTTTGATAACTTTTCATGTGAATATTCAAAATCATCCAAATTTTGGTAATTGACTAAACAAATGAATTCCTTCGATGAGCTTTCATGCAGGAGTCAGTTGTTTTGCTACAAAGTCAGGAACGGACTACCCCCGATGGTCCACACCCCAAAACTTTAAAATGACAGATATTTTTCAATATTTTTCAGCAAAATAAGGTTACTTGGACAATTTTATGAATAAAAGTACTCGTGTGGAAAGTCGATCGGAGCAACGAGTCTTGATAAAAATGTAGTTTTACTCGACGACATCAAACCCGCTCGTCCACCATTATTTGAAATGAATAATTATCAAAGCAGAAATAATAATGATAACGTTAATTCAACAACATTTATCCTGAGATGTCTACCATTATTCGAAAATATTAGTTTTTAAGGAAAATGGAAATGATAGGTAAAATGTTCATAACGAATTTTTATAATGCAAACACGTTTAACTAACGAAACTCAAGAGCCTCAAGAGCAAACAGAAATGAAAAATCCGCTACAGAAACTGCTCGATATGACCACCTTCTCTCTCTATACATTTTCTTAGTCTGCGAAGACACCCTCTCTGTACTTGAAATAGCATTCCAGGGTCGTTTCGTATGGCTTCACAATGTAATGTTATTCTATTCAACAATGCATCTCTTGTGTGAATAGGTGTAGCGTAAACAAGGCTTTTTAGATGCCCCCACAGAAAGAAATCCAATGGATTTAAATCCGGAGACCGCGATGGCCATGAATATGGCCCACCTCTACCAATCCATCTATTGTGGAAAATATGGTTCAGATGGTCACGCACAATCAAACTAAAATGAGAAGGAGCGCCATCATGCATAAACCACATATCTCTTCGGGTTTGCGATGGAACATGTTCCAAAAGTCCATTCAAATCGTTCTGAATGAACTCCAAATAAAGTTCTCCATTCAATCGGTCCTGTAGAACGAATGGTCCTATAAGATGGTTTCCTATGATACTAGCCCAAACATTCACGTCGAATTTCCGTTGGTTTGCAATATCCCATGGGGATTTTCTTCGGCCCATATATGGAGATTATGAGAGTTGATAACTCCATCTCTACTGAAACCTGCTTCATCAGTGAATAAAACTCGATTAATAAAAGTCATATCCTCTCTTTGCCTATCCATGAACCAATTGGCATATTCCAGTCGTGCTGGAAAACCTTGAGGTGTCATGGCATGTACCTTCTGGATGTGAAATGGGTGGAGCAGTTGTTCCCTAATTATTCTATGAATAGTGGACTTGGATGTATGGAACTGTTCTGATAGATTCCTGATGCTCATTGAAGGATCATCAGCGACGGCTTCCAAAATATTTTCCTCCAATACAACGGTACGTACAGTCGTCCTAGGAGCGCCCCCACCACCTCGTTTTGGCAAAACAGTACCTACAATAATATCGAGATAAAACAACGTGCTCAAATTAATTATCAATTATTACATACCTGTCTCCCTCAAGCTGCGATCGACACGCTCGAATGTTTCTCTTGACGGTACCGTTCGATTGGAAAAATGCTCGGAATACAGACGACGAGCTTCTGCAGCATTACAAAATGCTCGTCCATAAAATACATGCATATCTGCATATTCATTGAATGTAAACTGTTCGGCCATATCAAAAAAATTCAAAATATCCTATAGAATATTGACAATACAATGATAGTCATATGACAACGCACCACTCAACAAAACAAAATCGCATTCCAGTTTCTCATTTTTTATCAAAACTTTTTGAAAGTTTTTTTTGTCAACATCTGTGAAAGAAATTGAACATAATTATTCCCTGGATATTTTTCACCTGATCATGTGCAGCCGTTTTTGTACTTCATTCGTTTGCTTTTTATTAGTATAGGTAAATATTTTTTCCGATGTGCGTATTTTCAGCTAAATTTAGATTCGTGTTAAATAATTTCTCCCACAAAATTATAATTATCAGTGAAACTCCTCAATAGTTTAGGTGTGAAGAAGAATTTGAAACAGTAAAATAATGAGTTTCATGAGATTCAGATAACTGATCAACACGAAACGTGATTATTCCACACGTATACATACAAAATATGGAACGAATTCTATATTTCATAGTAGAGTAGCTTGTTAGTTTGAAAACACCACGAATCTACAGAACTTGATATTTCTTTTGAAAAAATATCTGCTTTCACAATTGTGACTTAAACTTCCATATAGGTACTGTACTTTTTGTTTACGACTTCATTTTAGCATACTTTGTATTATTCCTGTTATAAATGTTGTTGAATTAACGTTATCATTATTATTTCTGCTTTGATAATTATTCATTTCAAATAATGGTGGACGAGCGGGTTTGATGTCGTCGAGTAAAACTACATTTTTATCAAGACTCGTTGCTCCGATCGACTTTCCACACGAGTACTTTTATCCATAAAATTGTCCAAGTAACCTTATTTTGTTGAAAAATATTGAAAAATATCTGTCATTTCAAAGTTTTGGGGTGTGGACCATCGGGGGTAGTCCGTTCCTGACTTTGTAGCAAAACAACTGACTCCTGCATGAAAGCTCATCGAAGGAATTCATTTGTTTAGTCAATTACCAAAATTTGGATGATTTTGAATATTCACTTGAAAAGTTATCAAAGAAAAACATTTTTCATTTTGTAACTTCGAGGGCCCGTAACTTGGTTACGAAGACTTTTAGGAAAAAAAGTTATATGAAGTACTGGTGATATTTTGACCACATCTATACATTCCCGAGAGGAAAAGAGGAAGTCCAGGGACACCCTGTATACATATATAACATACCTAAACTCGGAATAACCTAGCAAAAAAATATTCGAATACCTCACGTACTTCTTTGAAAGATTTCGATGTCTAGAGACACCACGCAATTTAGGAGTGAATTTCTGGAGTGATCCTTGGATTCCAAAAAAAATAACATCAAGTTCCATATGAACATATCTTGAACTCGCCAAATTCCCGACCGATATCTCAATCATACTTCATAAACACTCATGCACCATTCGTTGCCACATTTATATCCATTTTCATACAATCAGTCCGACTCGGATCCCGTATAAGGTTTCAAGTCCTTCACATGAAACTTGCCAAGATGTTTTCCATCTTCCCCGACTAGATCGTATACCAGTTTAGACACCACCTTCTTCACGGTACAGAGGACGAATTTTGGTGCCAACTTTGAAACAAAGTGTTCTGCCTTATTCGACAAGACAAAATTCCTTTTCCAGACCTTGTCACCGACGTGGTAAACATAAGGTGGACGCTTCCTCAAGTTATAATGTCTAGAGTTCTTTTTATACGCTTCAGCTAATGACCTGCGAACATCAGAATAGAACTGGGGAAGTCGATCAATTTCCGAACCCTATTCATTCCTGTTGATGTTGATCAAATTAATATTATCAACGGATTGCAATCGACCATAATACTGTCCATCCGCTGGGACGTAACGACCAAAATTTAAGAAAGTGGGAGAATAACCAGTAGCCTCGTGAACGGCTGTTCTCAGAGCAAAAGCTATTTTCTGGAGCTCCTGATCCCATGTTCGGTGATCTGAAACATCCAAATACGACCGTATGGCTGTTTCTAAGACCCGATTCACACGCTCTACTGCATTTGTTTGAGCATGGTAATTGGCGTTATAATGTATTTTTGACCCGTACCGTTTAGCTAAATCCCTGAAAGCATGGGAGGTGAATTGAACGCCGTTATCACATGCTATTATTTGAGGGGAGCCGAAAACCAGAAAAACTTGCTCTTCTATGAACTTCAATATAGGAGAGGTCTTTGCCGCCTTCATAGGATGTACTAAACAGTACTTAGTGAAGTAGTCAGATAACCAAAATAAATGAGTTTCCGTTCTTTGTTCTCGGAAGGGGTCCTATAATATCAACCGATATATATTGCCAGGGGAAAGAGACTCGTTCAGGATGGCCCATAAGTCCGGGATGGGACGTAGACTCGACCTTTTGAGCAGCACAGACTCTGCACCTTCTCACAAACTTCCTCACATCCTGCAACAATCGAGGCCAATAGTAAACCTCGCGAATCCTCTTTGCGGTTTTATAGACGCCCATATGTGCGGCCGTAGGAACTTCGTGAAACGAATTGAAAACAGATACTCTTTGTCCTTTCGGGATTACCAATTTACAATCGCTGAAATTGGTGCGCAAACCCAAAGCAAAAGGAACGTGACGGTACAGTAAGCCGTCCATAACTTTCCAATCGGAATATTTTTCCGGGCATTCAGAGACCTTCCCAATCATACGTTGATACCAGGGATCCGCGTCTATTTCGCTCCGCTGTACTTCCAAGACACAAGTTTCCACGGGTGCTCGGGAGAGAGCATCTGGAACGACATTCAGTGCGCCTTTTCTATGAAGTATTACCATGTCGTACTGACTTAGCCGCATTGCCCATCTGGCTAGTCGACCTGTAGGATTTTTTAAGTTACTCAACCACAAAAGTGAACTATGGTCTGTTAGAACAGAAAAACGGACTCCATCTATATAGGGCCGAAACTTCCTCTACTCTACTGCATTTGTTTGAGCATGGTAATTGGCGTTATGATGTATTTTTGACCCGTACCGTTTAGCTAAATCCCTGAAAGCATGGGAGGTGAATTGAACGCCGTTATCACATGCTATCATTTGAGGGGAGCCGAAAACCAGAAAAACTTGCTCTTCTATGAACTTCAATATAGGAGAGGTCTTTGCCGCCTTCATAGGATGTACTAAACAGTACTTAGTGAAGTAGTCAGATAACCAAAATAAATGAGTTTCCGTTCTTTGTTCTCGGAAGGGGTCCTATAAATTGGTGCGCAAACCCAAAGCAAAAGGAACGTGACGGTACAGTAAGCCGTCCATAACTTTCCAATCGGAATATTTTTCCGGGCATTCAGAGACCTTCCCAATCATACGTTGATACCAGGAATCCGAGTCTATTTCGCTCCGCTGTACTTCCAAGACACAAGTTTCCACGGGTGCTCGGGAGAGAGCATCTGGAACGACATTCAGTGCGCCTTTTCTATGAAGTATTACCATGTCGTACTGACTTAGCCGCATTGCCCATCTGGCTAGTCGACCTGTAGGATTTTTTAAGTTACTCAACCACAAAAGTGAACTATGGTCTGTTAGAACAGAAAAACGGACTCCATCTATATGGGGCCGAAACTTTTCTACTCCAAAAAGAACAGCAGCGCATTCTTTTTCCGTTACAGTGAACTTTCTTTCTGCTTCAGTGAGGGATCTGGATGCAAAAGACACAACGACTTCCTTGCCGTTATCATCTTGCGTCAATACAGCGTCAAGGCCTACATTTGAAGCATCACACTGGATACAAAAGTCCTTATTGAAGTCTGGGGTAGCAAGGATAGGGGCGGTTACCAAAATCTGCTTCAAACGACAAAAAGCTTCATTGGCTTCTTTGGTCCACTCTATCTTCTGGGATTTTTTCTTACCTTTCAAGACCGCATTGATGGGAGCCGTCACAGATGAGTGATCTTTAACGAATCTTCTATACCAGCTACACATCCCGAGAAACCTTTTCACTTCAGTGGCTGTCTTCGGAACTGGATAGTCCAACATGGCTTTCACCTTATCAGGATCCGTACGTAACCCTGCACGATCGACTACAAATCCTAGATATTTCAAATTGGTCCTACAAAACATGCATTTATCGATGTTAATTGTTAAGTTGGTGTCTTTCATTCTGCTAAAACAAGACGTAGAATTTCTATGTTTTTCGAAACTTGGAGTGGCCACAATGACGTCATCGAGGTAAACGAAGACGTACGGATCAAGCTCAGGTCCCAATACGGAGTCCATCAATTTCTGGAGCATTTGTGCAGCGTTGCATAGACCGAAGGGCATAACCGTGAATTCGAATAATCCACGGCCCGGTACAACAAAAGCCGTTTTCGTGACAGAATTCAACTTCCTGCCGTCAAAGCAGAATCGGGATCCACCATCGGATTTTTCCACAATCAACACGGGGCTAGCCCATGGACTAGTAGAAGGCCTTACCACTCCCCATTCCAGCATTTTATCAAGTTCTTTGTTCAACTCATCCAACTTGTAGGGTGACATGACGTGATGCCTTTGTTTTATCGGTTCCACATCGCCGGTGTCAATTTTATGAAAACACTTATTGGTCCTGCCTGGTTTAGACGAAGATAAAGTATGAAATTTAGTTATAACCTCATTCAGCACCTCCATTTCACTAGAATTCAAAGTAGACCTATCACCTAGAAAACAAAGGAACATCAGAATTTGATGGAAAGGTTGTATTCAGGTTCTTCGTCCCAACGAAGTACGAGCTCGTGCCGAATTTCACAGTAATATCAAAAGCTCGACAAACATCTGCTCCTAATATGAGGTTGTGTGCCAACGAAGGTACTACTAGTACTTCCACAACTTTCACGACATCATCCAGCTGTAAAGGAATATGAACATAACCCTCAATATGTTGGATAGTCCCATCAGCTGTCCTAAGATTCATATCGAAACATTCCCTTGCCTTCAATTCGAAAAGATCCAATAACTGCATACCATCACGGCCCAAGACCGTATATGACTTGCACCTGTATCGAGAAGCGCAACTATCAACTTACCAAAAATCTTGACAGAAACAAAGGGCCTATTATCACCTTTTTTCTGAACGAAAATAGCATCACTTTTCTTCACAACCGCTTCCGCAACCGAGTTGTTCGCCTTTGTATATGACCTATAGAAAATTTTAACTTTCTCAAGCCACGTCCTCCACTCGGTTGAAGATGGTTTCGGGACCTTCGAGAAATAGTGAGTGTGGGAGTTACGGCGGTCCGACTGTCGAACTCCACTCCTCAGTTTTTTGAACAACGGGGACAATTTGGCCGGATCACATCTTTCATACCACAACCAAAGCAAACTAGTTTCCCAGACGACGATGTCGGCTGTGACATCCTCTTACAGTCCCGCTTGAGATGACCCATCTCATTACAATTCTAACAATGCAGTTTAGAAGTACGATTGAAACTGCGGTTAGAATTCGACATAACTGAGGGTTGCTCTTCCCTACTAGAAAAACCTTGGCATGATCCACAGTTTTTACACGCTCCCGAAGGTAGAGATGAATGTACCGCAGGAGGAACATATGCCAAACCAGGCTCCAAGGTAGCAACATTCCTTTTGGGGGGAGGCTTGAAATTCCTTTGGACCCTTTCAGACTCTTCCAATGCTCTGCAAATTTCAACTAACCTAACAATGGTCGCTATATCTTGGAGTGCTATGTGAGAATGGTAATCAGGCAACACCCTCGCTTTGAGTATCCTGAGCTTCTTTTCCTCAGAAGGCTTCTCAGAAAGACAGTCGAATAGATTTTCCATAATAGAAATGTAGATGACTACCGGTTCCTCATCATGTTGGGTACGTCTCTCGATTTGCCTTCATAATTCATCATCATAACCTACAGGTAAGAAGTCGTTTTTTAGAGCTCCAACCAGACTATCCCAGGAGTCGAAACGTTTTTGCCGTAGCTGTGCCCTGAACCACTCCAATGCTACATCATCAAACAAATCAGAAGCTGCTTCATATAACTGTTGTTTAGAGCATTTTCTCGAAACCATAAGCTCATCGACTTTGCCTAAAAATGAATTGAGTGAGCCGCTGCCTTGTTTGCCGCTAAATTTGACAGACCACTTGTAGACAGGAACAGACCTCTCATCATTGGTAGCTACCTGAGGATTGCTGAAACTGGTAACAACAGCACCCCGTCGATAACGATCTATAATTTCATTCAGATCTTCCTCCAAGGCCGACACGACGACGATATTATCGCCCCTGTAATTGGAGATTTCTCCATCTGAACCAACAGGTATTCTTATTGACTTACCCAAGACATGATTGATTCGACTACGTATGCGGTTCGCTAGCTCTTCAATCACCCCATCGTAATCATTCACCAACTCTGTGATAGACCGAATACTCTCATCGATTTCCTTTTTCGAAGTATCATGAGAATAATCAACGACATTATAAACAACACCCGGACGAGATTGGTCTTTCTTCAGTTCTCTGCGAAGGAATTTCCGTTTCAAGTCAACATCGACTCTATCGGTATTCACTCAACGGAGAGACAACTCATAATTCAACTCGTATACTCTCAAATGGTGGGGTTCTATATTATAATTACACGCCATGGGTAATTTATTTAAATTTTCACTATTACTCAAGTGCACCCTGTATATGAAAACAGACCTATTTAATCACTCTATCAAATCAACCTCAAATTACATTAAAAAACAGTTACAGAACTACAAACGTGTATACAGAATGGGACGACATGTATACCAAACTTCCGCGTAAAAAAGGCAATCAAAAATCTGTACTAATATGCTAAATCAGGTCAGCTATCAATTCACGCGAGATAAAAGATAAAAATTCTCAGAACATCTACTCTCAACAGTTTTTATTTTGATGTTTTTATTTCGAATCTTTTTTATCGGGATTCCATACCAAAGTAATGATAATGCACATATTTTGTTTGAAGGAAAAATCAGGTAGGGTTTCAAGAAGTTATGCTCCGGTTACAATATCAAGATCGAAATGAAAAACTCGAGCCCCTGAGTTGAGGCGCCAAATTTATGTGTGACGCTTTCAAAAACGAATAGAAAAGAATTATATTTTTTTTGTTAAAATTTTTGTAACTAGGGAATGGGCGCCAGCGGATAATAATCCACGAGGAAGTGGGAACCAAACAAAATAAGGTGCATATCAATTCCAGAATATATAATTACTTAAAATATCAATAGAGAAAAGGTATAAAACGTTGATGCTTTGTAAGACAATAAATTCGATTAGAAAATATCCGAAATCTGAGCGAATCGGGTATTGTTTATAAAACTACTATTAAGTTTTCAGGAAATTGCAAATACTGCCAATCAGATATAATGGTATGGGGGATGAAGACTAGTTTGATTATCTGAATACACAATGAACAATAAAAGGGAAAATTTCTGGCCAGAATATCAAACGATCAATCTACAGCTGTAGACCGGTATAGACTGATATAAAAAGCATTTCCCAATAAATAATTATAAATGAATAAATTACAAATAGAAACGATAAATTACGTAAACTTCAACAACTAAGTTTATAATAAAACACAGGTTTTCTCCTTTATTATTGGTACCAATAGACGAAACGACGTACTCACTCAGCGCTCAGAAGCAATGTTCTACGTTTACTCAGACTGCTCTTCCTTTGTCATTTTTGGGTGGAACTCCCGAACAAGCCTGAGAAGTTGTATACTCCTCGCCCAACTGACAGCTACCTGACCAGCAAAGTTACTTTGACACGAGATTAGGTGGCAGCGCAACAGGATGGTTATGTAATACCCCAGGTTGTGACTGATGAGACTCTTGCTTAGGGCGTAGGGTGAAGGTTGATAGGTCAAAAGAAAGCCATATCCCAGTACTCAGATCCTAGGTTGAGGATCAATGCCGTACCAAACTCACAGAGTTACGTAAGGGTTGTGCTACGTGCCTGGAACGAGAGTTTCGTTCACGCAAATGGCTTCGACAAGCGAAGTTGCAACAACGAAAATTATTGAAAGAGAATCCATTACCTTAGTTCTCATTAGGCACACATTCCAGCCAACAACGAAAAATCACTTTTCACTATTGTGGCATTGAACAACGACCGTTTTCGGTTCGGCCTACTTGATATCTCGTCACCGAATATCCGCGATTTCGAGTCTCAGGTTGCTCGATCGACCACAGAAACTTTGCAGCCGAGGTAAACAGTTTTTTCGGAATGCCAATCGCTACCGCTGAGTATACAGGTCGTCTCCTCTACGGGATACCGCGGAATTGAACCGTTACAAGATTTACTCCCTTGTATCATGCTCAAGCTAATCCAGTGGAAAGAGTGAATCAGGTACTCAAGACTATGTTGTCTTGCTATTGTCATGTTCCAATATTCCTGAACAGTACTGTCCAGTTAATTCAGTCGTTCCGATTTTACTGACATTCACTGGCAATTATTTCGCGCCATTTTTCGAGGTACCCTGTTGGAGACTAAAAAGTTACTGGTGCTACTGCTGCAGAAGTTCGAAAATTGTTCGTTCGAAAATTGTTCGTTCGAAAATTGTTCGTTTTTCGTTAACCAGCTGACGAACGTCAACCCTCAGAAGTCGAAACTTGTGCGAGCAATGTAGTCCCAGTATTCCCCAAATTGAGTTAGGTTAGGTTGTGTTCGAATGAACGTCAACGGACAACAGATTTATTTTTTTGTAAGATCGTTGCAATTGCAAAATTATCAAAAAGGTTTCGAGTTGTACTGGAAGATATTTGCGTAGAAGTTGATGCCGAATGGAAATGAATTCAGCAGATTAATAAAATCTGCGTTTTTTGAGATTGCAAGCCTCACTCACTTACCTCAAATTTTGTTTGAAAATCTTAGGGGTGTGAAAACCACATTTTGAATATAGTAGAATGCATTCTTAGATTTTTTTCTATGGGACCTCTAATTTTGTCGAGGATTATCATTTCAGTCATTATACTCTCCAAAGACTCATTATCAGAGCTTGAGCTCTCTGAAATTTTCTATTTCCGTATCGCTATTGCTTCTTTTTTCTTCAAATAATTAGCTCATTTTGAAATGAGCTATGGTACGTCACACGTGTCACCGCTGACAGCTGACAGTTTTTTTGACGGATATCCGATGGCGATTCGTTCCGATATCATCAGCAGTAGATTACTATCACTGCAAAAAGCGTTCCGAAAATGCTTATTGTGGCCAGTAATACCAGCAATATCGGAACATGACATATATCGACGATAACCATAAGAAGTGGAATACGTTACTTCCCAAAGTAGGATGCGCAATTAGAACAGCTGTACACGAGACGACTGGTTTTACACCTTTCTTCGTTAATTTCGGACGAGAACATGTGCCTACTGGTGACGGGTATCGAAAACCCGATATCGACTCTGAAGATGTTCAACCTCCTAGTGAAGCGGCTATTGTTGAGGATTATGGTAACATTTTTTGAGACGTGGCAAAGCGATTGAAGTTGGCTCATTCTCGTTCCGCAAATCGCTACAACTTACGGAGACGACCAGAATCTTTTCCAGTTGGCGCACGCGTATATCGCAAGAACTATGTTATCTTGGATGCGGTACAAAATTTCACCTCAAAGTTTGCTCAGAAATTTGTTGGTCCATTTATTGTGAAGCGTAAACTTTCACCAGTAACGTATGAGCTGGTTGACGCTGATGGTAAATCTAAGGGTACTTGGCATGTTAAGGACCTCAAGGCTCATCCTCCCGATATGGAACCTGAGGCTTCAGTTACGGATACAGATGAGTAATGACCACTTAAAATGGAATTGGAAACTGAATTTGTGTAGTGTTGTGTTTTGTCAGATATTGGCGGTTTCTTCAGTGGGTTGAAACTTTGTTCGAAGTCATATCGGAAGTGGTAGTTATGCATTGGGTGCAAGTATCGTTTTTATCGTAGTATTATGGTTTGGGTAAATTTTAGCATATCCTTTATGGGGGATTATTGAGACCACTTTCGTTTTATTGAATTTTCTTGTTCGTGGGAAAATACCACTGGGTGGATTATTGATTGGCTATTCGAACAGAGATTGAACTTACTGGTGATTTCATCAATGTGTCTTTTGTTGTATGTTTGGGGCAAAATCTGGTTGTCCCTCACTTTTTTGTTAAGCTACTTGGACTTGGCACGTCCCCAGATAGTGGGTGGATCATAACATCATCCGTTACCCACGACAGTTACATCACTGTTGGTGCATTGAGACCTACATCCAAAATTCTCACTTAGTTCGCACATGAGGCCACGATTGAATTGAAGAATTTGATCATCTTGGAAAATGTTGAATTTTTTGCTTTCAATGTAGCTACCACATTTTCTCCCATGATCTGGCGTTCTTTGGTGTTTTTATGTTGTTTTTTTTTGTTCGAAGATATGTTGATATGGAGCTCCGCTGCTGAGTTTCGGTGGACGACTGGCCTGTCATTGTATGTTAATGACATGGAGCTTCGCTGCTGAGTTCCAGTGGACGACTGGCCTGTCATTGTACGTTAATGATATGGAGCTTCGCTGCCGAATTTCAGTAGACGACTGGCCTATCACTGTATGTTTCTTCGGTTTGATTTGTATCTGATTCTCTCAATAGGTAAATATTCGTTTGGTGGAGCTGATGTTCAGGGTACGAAATTGGGTTTTACTTGGTATTTTTTTTAGATTTAGGGATAGCACGCTTGGAGGTGGTTTGTTATCAGGGTTTTAAACCTCCCGTTCTCCTACGTAGAATGTTTTTTAGGTGTGCTAGGACGGCAAACTCGAGGTGGTTTGTTAGCAGCATTTCGAGCCTCACATACACTCTGTATGGGAGAGTGTCTGCCCATTTTTGATTTGTAGGAGACCTGGTGCGATGGGCGCGAGTATGGTTCAGTCCGGCAGCTTGACCTATCAAGCAGAAGCCATGGAAGGGTGAACTTGGGGGGTGTCGTCTGCGCTAGCGTGGAGGTCTAGGCCGGTCAGCGTGTGAAGCTCGCCTAAGAGCGGTCGGGCGGCACTACTGGGGAATCCTGAGCTCCATGGATTCGTCGCGACTGAAGATTTGCTCGCGATATCACACACAGGAGGATCTCTGAACTTTTTCGGGGTTTTGTGGCTTAGCCATTTTCAGCTTGGTGAGGGCTATATTTCACCCCAATTGATGTGGACAATTGGCTGTCTCTTTCTGTATATTTGCGTATATTAAATTATTTTCTGTTTTAGTTTCCACAGGTGGGTTCTTGTGGGGTTTCTCCATTTCTGCTGTGGGGATGAGTGGGGTAGTCCATCGTCGAACTCGGGGACGAGTGATATCGGGTGTATCAACGGCGCAGCATTAACATCGGGCAGCGAAACGATCACCTGATCTGAGTTCGGTTGTGGACGGCCGCTCTTGTCTTTGCTTCGGGTGGAGAGAGCCAGCAACAGCTTACCGGTAGGTAGAAAAGGGTTAGGATTATTTCTGGCATTGTATTTCGCGGAACACATGACTCAGAAGATATTTCCGGGAAAATCTCTTGAGGGTTGAGGGGGAATTGTTACGGGATGACTTTGTCCCACCCAAGGAAGTACCACGAACGCAATGAAATTTGAACAATATATTACTAACCTTTGAAACTCCCATTGACAACTATGATATTTTTATATTACTGCTTGTGTATCGAATGAAATATAATTTCTCGACCATTATTAAACGCACGAAGCGTTCCTTTTCAGAAATAATTCGCAATCTAGAGATGTTTCCGCTTCTTACTAAGGGTTATGTAGGTAAACTGATACGGTGTATTGATATTCTTGTGGTAGTATTAGGAGTGACCAAGTAGATTTCACTACGAAAAGATTGTGACTTGGTGGATTTCGTACCAAGCTTGGCTCGCACATTTCTTTTTGTGGATTGATAGTCGAGCTCTTGATTGTACCTAGAAGGATTAAACACTGATATGCCAGGAGTGACATCAAATTGCTTATAATATTAAACACTTATTGAAATGTCATTGTTATCGATTTGTTTTGTTAACCATCTGTAGCTGTCAGGTTATAAATAGTGACAGATCTTTTCATTCTCGGATTGCGTTTGCACTCAGTGTTGCCAACTTTGACATCGAAGATAGTTACAGTGGTCAGACATGTTTTATTCAATTTCGACTATTAAGTACTTCAAGAGACGAATAGGAGTTTCAAACATCGATATAGGACAGTTTCTGTCAGACATCTTGCAAATCTGTTCATTTCATTAGTTTTATTGTTTGTGGCAGTAGCGACTTCTTTCGGAAATATTCAGATGCTGTCATGGGAAGCTACCATTATCGAGCATTTTGGGTCACAGACGCGGTGAAGGTCATGTTTGCGTACATCTTCCGGTTTGTCTGACAATTAGTGCCAAAGATGGCGTGTTATTATTTCATACTTTGCATAGAAAAGTAAATATCGACTACAGCAGATATATTGAGGGATAAGGGCGAAAATCGATGCACGAGGATATTATTGGTAGATGAAGGGCACAAGGCACAGCGGATATAGACATTTTGAACGTTTTGACAAGGGTCATTTCTCGCTTACACGTGAACCCAACCGATCGTATCTTTTGTCGTGAGGATTGAATTATATTTCTCTATCCACAAGGACTGGTGGGATTGAAAACAGGAAGTACTAGAGGTGGTGAATATTTTGGATTCATCCAAAAACCCGTCGGGGGGATTGAATATTCACGTGATCAGCCATTCTTCAACAAGCCCAATACCATTCAGAAGGTAGGCAAATTCCTCGTGCTAAACACTCTTTGCATCCCTGACCAGGTCAAGGAAGTATGCTATGTGAGATTCTTCTTTTTAGGGCTTTTTCGTATGGCATATGGAATTTTGAATTAGCTGGTGATCCTTTTTCGTATGGGTTATGGAATTTTGAAAAAGCTGGGGATCCTTTTTGTATGGGACATGGAAGTTTGAGTAGCAGGAGTCCTTTTTCGTATGGAATATAGAATTATGAAGTAACTGTTCTCCTTCGTATGAAACTTTGAAGTAGGAGTTTTCGCCTGTCGAAGGCCTTTTAACGAAGATATACTATAAGACTTGATAGAACTCATCACCTGCCCCCAATCTGTAGACCAACTGTAGGAGCACCCTGGAATAGTCAAGGCATACTCGCAGCCAGCGTTGGATGGGCCCCAAGTGTAGTATATGGCAAAGAAACATAAGCATATCGCTATTATTTCAAGATATATTTATCATATACCCTTCAGGTATTTTTCCTGCGCTTATTGCCATTGATTCTACAGTATATTTCCATTAACTAATTTTATTGGTCAAATATCATTGACTAGTGCACTGACCCTTCGAGCATATATTTCTTTTGTAAGCTGAGGTGATCACCAAGGTAGAGTATTATCCGAGATATTGATATAATATCTTCATTAGTGGAAATTTGCTCTTGAAGCGGAGTGTGTTAAGTTAACCCCTCATACAAACCGAAGGAAAGGAAAGAGAGATCATTAAAGGATTGTTGAAGAGTGAATGCCATTGTTTACTTTTAATGTAACCACCTCTTACTCACCCCACCGCCCGACTAAGTTAGCAAGTGAGCCACTTTCTTTAAGTGGAACACTATAAATTTTTTTGTTATCCTTCATTCACTAAAGACTATCTATTTCCAACTTCCCTCTTCAAGGGATCAGTCACGTAACAAATCAGAAATGTTTCCTGAGGAAATTCGGGATTTGAAGAAGGAAAAGCCATTGGACAAACAAAGCAGACTCCGTCAAATGACACCTGTGTTTGAAGATGACATCATAGTGTTGGGTGGAAGAACCGACCTTCCGACAGCTATGGCAGAGCGAACAGAACGACCGTACATGCTTTCACCAAAACATAAATTCACTGTTCTCCTCATTCAGTATTATCACGAGAAATATTTACATCAAGGTCTAGAAACTGTATTGAATGCTATTCAAGAAAAATTTTGGATTCTAAATGGTAGAACAGCTGTAAGAAGAAGCGAATGTACTCTGACTGAATTGGAAGTTAGCAACCAGTATTACCTTATTGGCTGTTTATACAGGTCACCCTCACAAGAACCATCGTTTTTTGTGGATATGTTGGGGGACCTATTGCATGAAGTATTGAAACATCAATGTCAAAATGCTTTGAGAATTACAAATATCTTTTCCAGCTTTGGTTTGAATAAAGCCGTCAACGAATTCACGAGAATCGATAAAAACAAAAAATCTATCTTAGATAATATATTCACAACATGCGACACTAACTCAATTCAAATCCATGTTATTCATTGCAATATATCAGATCACTTGATGCAATTGGTTTCCGTGCCAGTCCTATCCTATAGTAAGTCATATATTTTTATACGATTTTTCAAGCGTGAATCTAATATAAACAATTTTTTTTAATATCTCTTCCATTGATTGGAACGATGTCTTTCAGATAGGTTGTTCTCTGGACGAAGAATTTGAAAAGTTCTCCAATATTTTTCAGCGAGCTATGGAGATCTCATTTCCCTTGGAGAAATGTCATATGAATAGATTATCTAGGAAAAAGGCTTGGCTCACTAAGGAACTCATCAATGAAGGTCAATATCTTAGGGACATGTATAAAAATATCAAATACTCGAATGATGAAGATCTATCAAGGAGATACAGGGTCATCAAAAAAAAACATGAACAGAAAATCAAATTAGCTAAACATAATTATCATTCGGACCTTTTTCCGAAATCAAGCAATATCTCTAGAACTGCTCGGTAAGTCATAAAAAGTAACAACAACACCTCTGCAGGTAACAAACTTCCTGATTACTTTGTTGATGAGGATGGTAATCAATTTCATAATTTACAAGAGGCTGCTGAAAATTTCAATAATTTTTTTGTTGAATCCGTGAATAACATAAAAAGTAAGATTGGTTCACCGCATATAAACGACAAACTCGCTCATAATAGAAATGTATTGAATACACTCTTTTTGAACCCTTTTGAGGAAAATGTGGAATAATCTCATCTGTTAGCAAAAAAAACTCAGCAGGTGAAGACGGAATCCCATGTTCCCTAGTAAAGTATGTTGCTGACTATTTATTGGCACCACTAACTTATTTGGTCAACTTGTCCTTTCAAGAAGGATCGTTTCCAACCGCTCTAAAAAAACTATTTTTATTCCGATACATAAAAAAGGTGATACACACATGATGTCTAATTACCGGGGAATATCACTTATCAATATTTTCGAAAATATTTGAAAAATGCTTTTATGTACGACTTGAATCATTTTTGAAGAGAGACATTTTTTTTAGCAGTTACCAATTTGGTTTCCAAAAGGGTCGCTCCACCCAAGATGCTATAATATCTTCATATTCTCACCTTATGTCAAATTTTGAACAGAATAATAAGTCATTAGCACTCTTCTTCGATTTAAAAAGAGCGTTTGATATAATGAATATTGACCTAATGCTGGATAACTTTTTCAGATGCGGTATACGTGGTTTGGCTTTTGAGTGGATTAAATCTTACCTTACCAACAGAAAACAGAAAACCAGCTTGAAAACTAATGGCATTTGAGTTCATTCAACTTTCATTCCAGTTACCAGTGGCGTTCCTCAGGGAAGCTCACTAGGACCCCTCTTATTTATAATTTTTTTTGACAGCCTCATGCAGGAATTTCCTTATCACTATATAGCAGCCTTCGCTGACGATAGTGTTGTTACGACATCAGACGTCACCCTGGATATGCTATCCAAAAGGTCATCTGATGCGGTTAACCAGATGATAAACTTCTGCAAGGTTAAGGGTTTTGTGTTAAATGAAGTATAAACCGAAATGATACTGTTCAGTCTCACTGATTTGAATAAGAGTCTATTTGTTAAACTCAACAGCAGAACTATTGAGCAAACGAGGGTCACTAAATATCTTGGTGTTTTTATAGATGAGCATCTGACCTGGTCGTATCAAGTTGATGCAGTATTAAAAAAAATGACAATCTATGCTTACGTTCTTTGGCAACTCAGGGATGAGGAGACTAATCTCCTCTTACTTTACTATTTTGGATATGTCCATTCATGTCTTTCCTATGCCATAGTGTGCTGGGGCAACTGTGCTAGGGCTGATGAGGTCTTCAGAGCACGAAAGAGAATAATTAGAATTATGTCATTTGAACCGTATACCTTTTCTTGTAAAAAATTATTCTCCGAATTAAACTTATTAACTTTTCCTTCCCTGTTTATTCTTGCGTCAATAATGCAGGTCAAGAATAACCTATCTGACTATACTGTTTCCAGAAACAATCGATATGATCTTAGAGAGAGCCTGGATTTGGCATTACCCAAGCACAGACTTACCAAGGTAGCTAATAGTCCCGTTGTGCTACCCATTAAATAATATAATAAACTGCAAATTGACTTGAAAAAAATACCAAATAATTATAAATTCAAAAATAACCTCATAGTCAGTTAAATTAAAAATTAATTTTATTCAATCAATGATTTTTTGAGTTGCAATGTCTCTGACCTCGCATCCAGTGCATAGCTATGATACCTTTACTTCTTTTTTGTGTGTGCAACTTTTCGTGGTTTGTTTTTTACTGATTATGTTTGTTCAGTGTTCACTTAATTTTGACATTATCCAATAGTGTAAAGTCTATGGAAATAAATATTTTGTATTTGTATTGTATTTGTATTTGATATTGTTTACGAATTTTCGGAAATACCTACAAAAGACGACGTTTTGAGCGAAGAAAATATTGCGAAAATTTTGAAAGAATTTCATGACTCACCCATTGCTGATCATGAAGAAGTAAGTAAAACATATAAGAAAATCAAACAATATTATTCTTGGTCCAATATGCGTTCAAATATAAAGAATTATATGAAAAAATGCGACTTGTGTCAAGAGAACAAAACGTGTAGAATTTCGAAACAACCCATGGCTATAACAACTACAGCTTCAAAACCATTTGAAAAAGTTTATTTAGATATTTATGGGCCCTTATCCGTAACAAATGATAGAAATAAATATTTGCTCACTTTTATGGATGATCTTACAAAGTTTTCACAAGCAATACCTATACCTGATCAAGAATCGAGTAGTATTGCTGAAAATTTCATGAGATATATCGTGTTGAAATTTTGTTGTCCAAAATACGTTCCCATAGACCAAGGTCAAAATTTCATGAGTGAAATTTTCAAAAATGTCTGTAAATTATTAAAAATACATAAAATTCAAACAACAGCATATCGACCACAGTCAAACGCATCTCTAGAAAGATCTCATAGAGATCTTAATTAATATTCACGTTGTTTCATCAATAAGTCTCAGAATGATTGGGATTCTTGGATCGATTATGCAATATTCAGTTTTAACACAACCATTCATTCATCAACGATTGATTCTCCTCATGAACTCGTATTTGGTTCCAAAGTAAAATTGCCCACTACTTTAACAAAATCCCCAGAAATATGCTACAAGTATGATAATTGCTAAAGAAAATTTAATTAAATCCAAAGAAAAATGTAAAATCAGTTACGACATGACAAGCTGAAGAAGAAATTTTTCTGTAGAAGATAAAGTCCTACTAAGAGACCAGGCAACACTTAAGGGTAAATGTAAAAGACTCATGTCTGGTTTTACTGGTCCATTTGAAATAGTAGAAATAAACTCTGATGTTAATGTAACTATTCTCAGACAAAATAAACGTGTCAAAGTTCACATCGATAGACGAAACTCTTTATCGAATAGACTTCTGTATAACTTGAGTTTAATTTCAGGTATTTGATATTGCAGGTATCCTTCCAAACCTTTAACCATTCTCCGGAAATTAAGCCACATCAACTTTTGGGATTACTTTTGTCAATATCACTTCCGCTAGTAAAAGGGGACACCCTGTACATATTACATATTTGAAAGATTCTACGGGAATTTATTATGAAAATTTGGGTACTTTGAATCTATACAGTAATGTTTGGAAAATATTAGTATTTTATGATACAAGCAACATTCGCTTAGAGTATAAAAATATTCGTTATTATCATTCTAAAATAATATCAATCTGCGACGAGTTAAAACGGAATTCAGTTGAAATACGAGAATGCAAAGACTTTCTCAGTAGCGTCAACGCAACATTCATAGTGTAAGAGCCAGCTTAAATCTGACAACACATTCTTTACGGTATCTGAAATTTCGTCCAGTGAAACTTCTATACCCAGTAAACAAGCAATGGGTACTAGCTAAGCCCGGCCGCGGTAGGTTTGGGGTCCCTCAGGTGAGTCAGGTATGAAAATTAAGTAAATTTTTAAAGTATTTTACGGCGTCTGCCGTTTTAATATGTTATAACGTACCTCTAGAGAATTTGAAAAATAACTATGGCTGCTGATTTTAAAGGTTGCAACAGCCACTTTTCAAAATTCGAAAAAAAAATTGACGTATTTTACGGCGTCTGCTATTTTGGTATATTATTTATTAAACTATTTCAAGCTAATATTGTGATGTGGGCTCCTTCGATGAGCATTTTTCCAAATGCTGGAAGTATAATGCGTCTTAAAACTTGTTGGTACAGTTCAAATTCACAAGGAGGGATCAAGCTTGCATCAAAGCTTCGGACTTTTTTATTGAAATTTTCGTTCATATTTACAGCCTTGTGAGAATCAACGAACAGCGGAAATCTTCCGTCATCAACATCGATGGATTTTTTAGCATTGTACATACTGCAAGTGTACTTTTGGATAATATTAAACAGTTCATGTAAGGTATCCTCAGTCAGGCCAATGTCACCGAAAGCAGTGAATATTATTTGAAATTCAACTTTATTTTTTAGTAACGTCAAAGTTTTTTTTTGCCCCGATTATATCTGTTTGAAAACTTGAATTGCTATGAAATGAAAATTGTGTTCGAGTCTGATATGATCTATGAATCTGAAAATATTTTCTTTGTGTTTCAGAAAAAAAGTTTTGATTTTTTTAAGGGAATGAACCCTCGACTTCCAATCATTTCCTCAGATGATTCATAAGTTATGGATGCTTATCAAACCTTTGGCTGACAGTGTTTCTCTGATCTTTCGATTCTAGATTTGCCATCAGCTGGAAATAGAAGTTTTGGGGCAGCACGCTAGCTTCGGCCATAAAACAGTGTGTAATGGTCAGGAAGCCATTCTTTTCTGCTGAAGAAGTGGCAATATCTAAAATCCGCAGAAAATCCGAGAAAACTTCAAAGAGCAAAAAATTCGCGAAGATTTTCCAAATGCGCAGATTTCGCGCTTTTTGCGCCATATTGGCAACACTGCTGAATTTATATTTGTCTATGAATGGTTGGGCCAGGTGTGCCTTTGTGTTCGTAAAAGAAACTAAAACCCCACCATTCAGCCCTAACATAAGAAGGAAATATTTGACTAAAGAGATAGAGAGAGAGAGAGCATCAACTACTACTCTTACTGTACCATGTGTTTTCTAAGCATAGACTGCAGGTAATGTTTCGCTGTATAGTTACAACCGGAAAAAATGTCAGCCATTTTCAATATTAGCTTAAAAAGTTCAATAAATAATATATCGAAATAGCAGACGCCGTGAAATACTTTAAAAATTTTTTTTTCGAATTTTGAAAAGTGGCTGTTGCAACCTTAAAAATCAGCAGCCATAGTTATTTTTCAATTTTTCCAGAGGTACGTTATAACATATTAAAGCGGCAGACGCCGTAAAATACTTTAAAAATTTACTTAATTCTCATACCTGACTCACCTGAGGGACCCCAAACCTACCGCGGCCGGGCTTAGCTAGTACCCATTGCTTGTTTACTGGGTATAGAAGTCTCACTGGACGAAATTTCAGATACCGTAAAGAATGTGTTGTCAGATTTAAGCTGGCTCTTAGGCTATCACTGACCCAACTCAACAAACAAATTGGATTACGTTGGCAAGGCTGACGTGAGTAGTAAAAGGAAACGAGCTCTTATCAATTTCGTAGGCGAAATATCCAAACAGTTGTTCGGTACGCTATCAGATTCAGATGCAAAACATTAGGAAGAATTAAACTTACTGAAATCCAATGAAAATAATTTATTGGAACTGATTGAAGATCAAACTTCTGTATCGGAAGCTTCTATTGATAATTTCAAAACTATAAATTCACAACTAACATTATTCAAACAGAACTTTATGAATTTTCTAGTTTCATAGCCAAAGAAAAAGCATTTGATGTAAATAACTCTCAATCGAACAGATATTCATTCACAATGTCAGAAATATTTTCCAAATTCGTTTTGATAACCGAAAAATATATATTAGAAATTAATAATTTTTTGGACATTACTCTGTACGCTGAACGAGGGCAATTGCATCCATTAATTATAACACCCTCAAAACTTTTAAGCGAACTAAAAAAAAATACAACCTCATCTGAAAATGCACGAAGCTTTTCCCCTACCATTAGATAGACAAAATATTGATTTCTTTTATAAATTCATTGATATCAACATTTATTTATTTACACAGATTTTTGAATTGTATAAAATGTCAGTTATTCCCTTGAGGATAAACGAAAATGCCTTCACATTCATTTTACCTGATAAACCGTATATATGTATTGATCAATTGAAACAAAATTACTTTTTATTGGAAACATATAATATCGATAAGTGTTTCTATGTCAAATCTCGTTATATTTGTAAACAAAAATTTCCTATCTATATTATGGATGACTTCTCTAATTGCGAAGCAAAGTTATTTTTGATGCCAAATATAGTACCTAGTTCATGCGATCAACGAGTTATTAATATAAACAAACCAATATTCATTCAGTTGGAAACAACCAACGCTTGGTTATTCATTAGTAGAAAAACGTATGTGTTACACATAAACTACATAAACAAAAAAAAATCCATTAATATCAATGATACTGGAATTTTGAAACTCAAATCTGGAGCTATCGCTTATACTGATTCTGTTATTTTGAACACAGAACAAATCTTTTCCAGTAATGTCAATGTTTCCGAAATTGTAATATACACAAAAATCAACAAAAGCACATTGTCTGAATTGAATGAGTTGAAATTTTCTGAAAATTCACTCAATTCAACTTTGATTCAAACTGACGAAATTATGAATTTGGATAAATATAGTCAAAAAGTAAATAAATTGAAAAATGACGTATTCAAAACTCGTTTATCCAGTGACTCATTTTATTCTATTTCTCTTCACAACATAAATGCGTATATTATTCTTATTTTTCTCATATTCATTTTGGCTTTGTATTTTCTTTACAAAAATTATTTCGATAAATGTTTCATTAAAATGAAGACATCTCCTAACGAATCTTCAGTACCTGAAACATCTCCGGAGTACACAGAACCTGAAAACTTAAAAAATAAAAAGAAGAGAACTAGAAGTTGAGTAAAAAAAATTGCAACTTTTATTAGGCACAATTTTTTTTTCTCTTAGGGGGAAGGTGTTGTGATCTGCCTATCACCCTATATACTTACCTTTATATTTTACCCTGTATCCATATGTATCATTTACATAATTCCAGTGCATAGCTTTTGCAACGTATTGTTTTATTCCACTGTTACAATATGCTTACTAAACGATATAGATTAGAACTATGAAAGCCAGATGCGATGTGTCTATCTCTTTCAGAACATTTCATGTTTCTTCTCAAAGCTTGCATTCAATCAAGTGACTTCACTCTCATTCAAATAAACTTGGTGAAGCCACGCGAGACACACATATCAACTCATAGACTTCATAGAATCATTAATATTTTTGTTTGAACCATTTTCGGCCTATTTTACCTCCAAATTCACATCACCGATTAGCTACGTAAATAAAATTTATTTATTATTTATATATTTAATAGTGTAAGAAGAGTCTTCTGAGTTTCTATCCTCAACTTTCTGCCTCCGTCATCGACAAGCCGTTGACCACTCGCAACACACATCAATTCACTCCGTGTGTCCTGAATCAGACAAGAATTTACTGATCAATTGACCAATTAATCGAAATTGATAAATTTTGTTTGTAATTTCAATACCATGAGCCATTTTTGGATAAGGTTCGATAAGGTTCATTGTGAAAATTTCTTCGTCTATTCATCATGTATTGTTCCTGAAAAAGATCTGTCAGATGAAAAAAATCAAGTTCAGTGGCGGAAAAGTATATCACATACCGAGGCGAAAAGTTATTTATTTCTCCCGAGAGAAAAAATTTCTTACCGAAGCGAAGGCAGAAATGAGCAATTTCTTGAGAGAGGAATTTTGAACTTCGCTTAGGTTTGTTGGTTTACTATTTCATTCACAATATTTCTAAAAACACATTGGAATGAACAAGAGGTGAATATTTGCAAGATACATTTTCTGTCTAACGTGTGTATTGCATAGAGACAAATTTGATGATGCTCCCTACTCATGTCGTGTCATTGTAAATATCAATTGCTCACGTAGAAGATGAATTATGTTTAACATTTTTGGTTCTTTTTGATGAATGTGTTCTGCAGGACAATTATATTTCAATATTTCATGAATTCGCAGAATTGCTGCAAATAAGCAGCGTTTCCGGTAATAAAAATAGGCTGACCGTGACCGATGCAGTGCACTGGTTCCTGTACTCGAGAAGATAGAATAGAACAACTTTATTTAGCTCAATAGCTATTTAACAGTTTTTCATGATAACTCAACATAAATAATATTTTTTAGAGATACCCAACAATATTATCTAAAAGATTCAAAATACAAAAAAACCATATCAAATTAATTACCATGTAGATTTGATAAAAATTCAATTCATATTCAAATATTTCTTTTTAACAGCAAATTCGAAACTGTATACATTTTTCTTTGATTTCGTTTGATAATTTATTATATTCAATGACTCCTTTGAGAAAAATTGAATTTTGCGTTGATTTAAGGTCATTTTGATTCAATAAATAATTATATTGTCCCCTAGTATTGTGAGTGTGTGTTTCATTGAATTTTTTCAATATGTCGTTTAAATAAGGAGCAGATAATTTTTTATTTATTTTATGAATGAAAACTAGTGTTTGGTGTATCAAAAATTGTTCGATATTCAATCATTTCAGTTTATCAAGCATACTCTTTACTCGCTCATACCTATCACATCTCAAAATCACCCTCATAGCCTGATTTTGTAATAGTTGGAGTCTATTTCTATCGGTTCGTGATGACATATATAAAATTGTACTACAGAATGTGAAATGGTGCAATACTATGGTATTGTATATTATGGTCTCGGTAGTGTAGTGGTTAGCATATCTGCCTATCAAGCGGAAGGCCGGGGTTCGAATCCTCGCCGGGCCACCGTGCTGGGTAATCGCACGTTGAAAGGTAAGGCCTCGTTGATCCATTGCTCGCACAAGTTTCGACTTCTGAGGGTTGAAGTTCGTCAGCTGGTTAACGAAAACGAACAATTTTAGAACAATTTTTTTTCAGAACAATTTTCCCGAAGATTCACTCAAATTTTTGCCAACTCTACTGAGCACACCAATTTTCCTAGATTTTTTTTTACAAATATATTCTATGCGATGACTGAATTTTAATTCACAGTCAACTATAATCCCAAGATATTTAAATTTTTCTGTCATCTCAATGTTATCATGACTGATAAACCGGTAACATTCTATTTCTAGAAACGAGTGCAGTTGTTTTTGAAGAGGTTTGAGGTTCTCAAGAAAGAAACTGAGTGTCTATATATTTCCGATTTCGATTTGATACTGCGATACTGTGCAATGACTGAATTTCGTGTCAGGGATAGCTTGTTCTGTATAACTGCATTGGTGTGTATACGTTAGGGGGACCAAAGCACATCATACATTCGGATGAACAGATTGAATTTTCGAATTGAAGAGAATGGCGAGGTTAGGGGTGTTTTCATCAACTTGCCAAGGCTATAAAAAAATTTCCTCGAAAGAATGTTAATAATATGAATATGTATTATTGAAATATATACTTATAGTATACTCCGATTGAGTTTGCATGGAAAATATTTTATTAGTGAATATATTGTCGGGAAGTAAGGTAGGACTTCGGTCCTTCCTTGGGTTTGAAGTAGCTCAAATGGTCTTTTGTGATATCCAGGATGAAATCAGTTGTTAAAAACGCAAATACCAACTTTATTGATTTATACATTCACTCAAAATGACAATCATTAGTTATAAACCTATACTCACAAAATAAACACTCAACATCACTGAATATACATGCCCGAGGGCAGAATGGCTTTAGTGACTTCATTTTATTTATCTCTTAATGTCTTAATCGTTCGAAGACCTATTCATCCATCCCCATCAGAGCCACGACACTTATTATATAACACTTTCGATTTGCTGGATATGATGTTTGCCAAAACAATTGAACGTGCATCAACCCATGACAATGAATGAGAACATGTAAGTCAATGTCGCAACCTGATTCCGAAAAAGGTTTTTCATGAAGGCCTTTTATACGACATATGCCCCTCGGTTCAGAATGATGGCCCCCATCATTAAAAATGGTATCCATCTTTTGAACTATGGAGAATAAATAATTTCACAAATACCAACAAACAGCAAATGGCTAGAAACCTAGGCACACTCCTAAAATTTCTCCCAAGATGCCCTATCTTCTATCTAAGCAAAATACTGCTAATTTTACATTTTTCATTTCCTCATCCTCCTGGCCACCCTGGTTGTGTAAATAATCCACCTCATCTGATAGCGACTGCATTCTTCTATGGACCTTTTCGACTTCATCCTGATCACTAAATGGAATGGACAACTTCAAACCTACATAATTGTTCTGACTCCCTGTATATTGTTTGAAGAAGACTTTTTTGGAGGTGAAGGACTGGACAACTGACGACAACTTGATATATCGCTTCCTTGTCTTCGGTTTCGACTGTTGCAAGCTGCTTTCTCGATATGGGGCTCGTGTAATATTACCGGAATGGACTGACATGACGGCAGATCTCTTTCAGCTTCAAACTCTGGATGCTCACATGGACATCATCATTGGCCAGAATATTCAACTCTCATGGGTTGGGTTGCTTGTTTCGGTGCCTTCCTTTGGATTCTTCAATGGGTTGCATTGATCTGGCATTGATATGGCTTTTCTCCCCAGCATCCTGGGTTGCTATGCGGTCTGGTTTGCGAATGACCTATAACGCTGGACTGGACATTGAGAGCAGACTTTGTTCAACGAAGTTCACAAATAGTCAAGTTGGATTGAACCTGCTGATCGTCCTCTCGGTCCTGTCCCTTCACATACAGCATCTCGGATTCTGTGAGTTCATATCAGGTGGTCCATACATTTGAACTACAGGCTGGCCCCTCCTCTGTTTTCAGGTGGTAGCATCTCTTTGGATATGAGGAGATTTTTTACATGTAAAGAAAAATTAATGGCAGTAAAAGTTGACGAAATTCACTTATTGGGTAAATAACTATCTATTCATTCATTTTCAATCACGACTTCAGAATGTGTATATGTGAGTCAATGTCGCAACCTGATTCCGAAAAAGGTTTTTCATTAAGGCCTTTTATACGACAATATAAAAAAAGTTGTATGTGACGAAAATGTATACTTCATGAGAAATGCCCATTTCTCTGTTCAATTCACTTTTATATCTACAGGATAGTTCAGGAAACAGATTTTATTCGACTTGAAGAAATTGTGAACAATTAAACTGCATCGAACATTCTATCCAAAACGAAAAACAGTGAGAGAAGTTTCAAAACGAATGTTTCGAGAAATTGCTCTCCTCAAAGTTAGCCCCTTGAATCAGAAGTGTGCCCAATAGATTGAAGTACCACCAAAAATCAAATTTCTGATGTTCAAATTTCACATTCTCAATTTTTTTTTTCAATTTTTCAGAACAATATATGAATTGAGTCATAAACATCATATGTCAAATCCACTACAAATGGGTGAAATACACCTAGGCATCAGAAATCCTGTTTGTGCTGTTCCACTTCACCCATAGTTGGAATTATTTCGGAGGTTTACGGCAAGAACCTTGCAAAAAATTATTGGAGAACGCCACTTCGTACGAGGATTCTTTTTACCCCTAAAGTTATTTTCAGGGCAGTTGCCACCAAATCCCCCACTCTTGCAGTTCCCCTCATCGCCCCTTTCAGAAATAGTCCACCCGTCAACCTGCGAACAGCCGTTACTCGGCAACGAAGGTCGATGGAATAACTCAGTTTCTTTCAAAAAAGTCAGAATCGATCATTCACTCATCGTTGGGGCTTTTCGTGGGCATGGCCTTTCTATCATAAAACAATTGATGTAAAGTATAACTACTGCCCTTCGGGCTTGAAGGCCGTCGTTCTTTGGAATTTCTTCCTGACGTTTCGCTAGCGCGAGTGGCCAGCTTCTTCAGAGGCTTATTCATCTCCGATGACTAAACAGTTCGATTTCTCAAGGCGTATTTATATTGATGCAGGTAGTCTGGAGTGTTAATTACTTCTGTCGGGTTCGGGGAATAATCATCATTATTAGTTGCCGCACTACCTGTTGTGATTTCATTAGTTATTCTTGATTTCTTCAGAATCGGATTCCAAATTCTGTTTAGAGTCAACGCTTCTTCCTTTCTGTTAAAATTGTCCGCATGTTTTTGGATCTCTATTGCCTCCCGTACCAGTCGGCTATGGTAACCCTGGTTGGGGGCAATTAGTGTTGCATTTTCGAACAGAATCTTGTGGTCGCCCTCACTCAATGCGTGTTCCGCCACCGCCGATTTGTCGGTTTGCCCCAGCCTGCAGTTCCTTCGATGCTCTTTGAGCCTTGTACCCATGGATCTTTTCGTGGTACCGATGTAAACCTTCCCACAGGTGCACGGTATGCGATAAACCCCTGCCGCTGACAGTGGGTCTCTTTTGTCTTTAACCGACCTGAGGCTTTGCTGGATCTTCTTGGTCGGCTTGAAAACTGTTTTTATGTTATATTTCCCCTAGAGTTTTCCAATTTTGTCAGTGACCCTCGGGATATATGGCAGATATGCATTCGCAACTACCTGAGAGTCATCCCTGTTATGAACCGTGGGACTCTTCGGTTTCATGGCCCTGTTGATCTCAGATACACTGTACCCATTCGACCTCAAGGTCACTTGAAGATGTTCCAGTTCCTGCTCTAGATGTTCTGGTTCACAAATCCTTCGAGCACGTTCAGTTCGGGTAGATATGACTCCTCTCTTTTGACTGGGATGGTGGTTCGATAGTGCGTGCAGGTACCTATCCGTGTGCGTGGGTTTTCGGTATACTTTGTGGGTTAGTCTAGCGCCACATCGTTCAATCAGAACATCTAAGAAGGCTATCTGCTGGTTCTGTTCGGTTTCCCCACAAACCCACAAAGTATACCGAAAACCCACGCACACGGATAGGTACCTGCACGCACTATCGAACCACCATCCCAGTCAAAAGAGAGGAGTCATATCTACCCTAACTGAACGTGCTCGAAGGATTTGTGAACCAGAACATCTAGAGCAGGAACTGGAACATCTTCAAGTGACCTTGAGGTCGAAGGGGTACAGTGTATCTGAGATCAACAGGGCCATGAAACCGAAGAGTCCCACGGTTCATAACAGGGATGACTCTCAGGTAGTTGCGAATGCATATCTGCCATATATCCCGAGGGTCACTGACAGAATTGGAAAACTCTTGGGGAAATATAACATAAAAACAGTTTTCAAGCCGACCAAGAAGATCCAGCAAAGCCTCAGGTCGGTTAAAGACAAAAGAGACCCACTGTCAGCGGCAGGGGTTTATCGCATACCGTGCACCTGTGGGAAGGTTTACATCGGTACCACGAAAAGATCCATGGGTATAAGGCTCAAAGAGCATCAAAGGAACTGCAGGCTGGGGCAAACCGACAAATCGGCGGTGGCGGAACACGCATTGAGTGAGGGCGACCACAAGATTCTGTTCGAAAATGCAACACTGATTGCCCCCAACCAGGGTTACCTTAGCCGACTGGTACGGGAGGCAATAGAGATCCAAAAACATGCAGACAATTTCAACAGAAAGGAAGAAGCGTTGACTCTAAACAGAATTTGGAATCCGATTCTGAAGAAATCAAGAATAACTAATGAAATCACAACAGGTAGTGCGGCAACTAATAATGATGATTATTCCCCGAACCCGACAGAAGTAATTAACACTCCAGACTACCTGCATCAATATAAATACGCCTTGAGAAATCGAACTGTTTAGTCATCGGAGATGAATTCTATATCGGGATTAATATTGTTATAACTTTGGTTTGTGGGTTACTCAGGGGTAGCTTTATGAGAGAGATAACATGAGGGAAACACCAGAATACTTGAATACTAGGTTTAATGCGTAGGAGTTGTACATAGGGGTCCTTCCCCAACCAGGTCTTAATAACAACTGTCTTATTATAATACATGATGGTTGTATTCGGGTTCACAACAAAAACAGTTCAGGAACGGTTCAAAATAGTTGGACTGTTGAGGCGTGAAGGGTTTGTCGCGAATATATCTACATTAATTGGGTGGGTGACTATTTTTGACTGTCCTAGAACAGTATTTATTGCGAACCCGAATACGGCTATTAACTCATCAAAAATTGTCGAGTTGAGGAATCAGCTACCGCGGTCCCCCCTCGCTCCGTGCGCTTCGTGTTGGTCACAGTGACAATACGTCGTTGCGGTAGAGTCCTTTACCGCCATAGGTCATCATCTCGCAACACTCCCCCTTGCAACTGAGACATCGACCCCGATGTCCGGATCAGGTTGACTACTTGTATCCAGCGTCCGGAGTCTGTGGTTTCCTTGGTAACTGACCCTACAATCCAAGAAAAATTACGGCAGTACACAAAGTCTTAGACTTGAAACTAGGTTTTCAGGCATCCATCTCGCAATCATACATTTAATATAATAATTTTCTTTTCGTAAGAAAAACTTTTTCTATTCTATTATTTCTTATTCTATTCTCTTATATTCTATACTGCAGTATGGGTTAACATCAAGATGGTGGTTTTTGTCGACATTTTATGTTTGCTTTTTCTTTCCGCACTACTTTCTTTTTTCTGTATCTCTATTACTTCCTCTTTTACACTTTCTAGCGATGACAATTCACGCGATTGCAAGGGCTGTTTCTTTTTATTCCATTTTACCAGAAACTATCAGGACTAACAAAACAAATATGCCACTGATATCATTCAAAATTATATTCCAATTTGTCGCTGATACTATGGGAATCGTGCCAAATCCTAACAAGTAAGGAATTTTTATCATTATCACTATTACCAAAACAGTTATAACCCAACTGATAGAGCCTACAATTTTCCATCCCAATTCGTGGAAGTAGTGTGAATCTATGAATAATGACTGAGTTTCTTCAACACAGGGATATTTTTGTTTTTCGAAATGATGTACAAATTTTTGAACTTTCATAGACCATTTCTCATTCAGGCATTCCGAAAAATTTTCAAAATTCAAATGAGTATATGTAGTCATGGCATCCACTTTGAATGAATCGAATTTGGACCACATAGCTGGCAAAAAGTGTTTGAAACTGTAGTCACTTATTCCTCTCGTGTCACAAGCAAATACTTCTGAAACTAATATTTTTTGTCCAGAAACTAAAGAACAATCACACGCCTGATTTATCCGCTTGGTTAGGTACTTGCTAGGTTTTTTGTTTGATGGGGGCACCTCAACGACAAATCGGCTGGGGCATGCGTTATAATGAATTTTTCAGATTCCTTTTGGTTAACTAGAGTACTGTTATCTAAAAACCAAGTCAGTTCGCAAACATTCATCAACTCTGAAACTTGAGCTCAGCGAGCCAGCCTGAAAGAGCACGTAGGATTTTTCACACCGGTTGTTGACTATAATAGTATTTAATTTCATATTCGAAGTTGCAATGTTGTAATCAAATTTGATCATCCTGTCTCATAATTCATTTCCCAATCATGTTGAAAAACAATTCATTCATTTTCACCATGGCAATGAATAATAAAAAAAGAAGAAAACATTTTTGCAAAAACGACATACAGCGTTTTCATTTCCTAAAATCAATTCACAATTCAATACGTATACATCCAATACTTCAAAGCAAAGAGATCTTGAAAAGATACAATTCAACATTAACCAGAGTTGGCGCTACAAGGAAACCAATTCATCACAACAAAAATTGGTGACCCCGACGTGATACCGTACCTGCTATTTTTCAAGAGCTCAGCAAGAAAAGGCTTTCTATTCAGTCACAGATAAGCGGACAACACAACACAAAGGAAGACAGCATCAAATCAAACCTTAGACGGAACCTGCATCGAAGTGGAAACAACTCAACAAAGGTCGTACCTACCAATTACCCATTCATTCCTTATTTCCTCTATCCTTGCCGTTCAATATTCCTTTTCACAGGAATTATTACCAGTTTCTTAGGTTTCATTCCAATCACTTCTTCAATTCATTTTTAAAAGTTTCAATCATTATTCATATCCTCTGTCACAACTGACAACTTCATTATGACAGAAGACTTGCAAACGCTGAATATACAGCGTGGTCGGCTGAAAGCTTCGATCACCCGATTCGAAAATTTCATAAATGCCTTCGATATATCAAAAAATAGCATAATTGAAATGCAAAAGAGATTGCAAAATATAGAACAATCACTTATTTCCTCATTCGAAGACATTCAACAAAAAATAGAGTCATAAGATTTGATTTCTGATCATGAAAATGATAGAAATGACTTCGAAACCAATTATTACAGAGTAATTGCACGAGCAGAAGAATTGATCATAAAACATACACAATCAAACCAGCAATATAATTCTACTACTAGTACTTCATCTGATTTTCAAAATGATCCTAATGTCAATGTCAAATTACCAACTATCAAACTTCCATGTTTTCAAGGCGCTTACAATGAATGGCTCGAGTTTCATGATTCATTTGATTCTTTAATCAATCAAAATAAATCAATTAGTGATGTTCAGAAACTCCATTATTTGAAATCATTCGTAAGTGGTGAAGCTGCAAAAATCATAAGTTCTTTGAAAACAACGGCAGATAATTACAAGGTAGCATGGAACTTATTAAATGAAAGATACGGGAATAAACGATTGCTCATTTTCAATCACATAAGGTCATTGTTCAACTTACCAAAAATTGACAAAGAATCCTCATCACAAATACGTAATTTAGTTGATAATATCACTAAAAATATTCGATCTCTAGAACTATTAGGGCAAAGTTCGCAAAATTGGGATCCTTTGTTAATATATATGATAATGAGCAAACTAGATTATGTCACAGCTCGCCAATGGAAGGAAGAGATATACAAAAATAAAGGCAATGCACAACAATCATCAGATTTGGTAACTCTTGACTCAATGAAAACATTTTTAACAAACAAGGCTGATTTACTTGAAACGATTCAGGCAAACAGTTGCAAATCTGCTGATTCTAAACACAAATATTTCAATCCTTCGAATGATCAAAAACGTCACGTTATGAAACAAACTTCACAAAAAACCTTGATTGCAACTTCATTTTCATGCTCGTTTTGCAAAAAAAATCATAAACTGTTCCACTGTTCCACTGTCCCGAATTCAGTAAACTTTCCATACATTCCAAATTGGATCATGTGAAGAAGGCCAAACTTTGCACAAATTGTTTGAATTCAGGACATTCGGAAACTGAATGCAGATTCGGATCCTGTAAAAAATGTTCATTGTTGCACTCGAATATTCAAAAATCAATAACACCAGATTCACATTCCACTTCAAATATACGAAATACAGACACTTCTAGTATTTCTCCCCAGGTATCACTTTCAACTCACATTGATTGGAGAGGGCATACATTATTATCAACAGCTATAGTCAATATTCTCGATAGTCAGGGTCAAATTCGTGAATGTCGAGTAATACTTGATAGCGCTTCAGAATCCAATTTCATTACAGAAGCTTTTTGCAATGCTCTCTCTTTAGCAAAAACTCATATCAATATATCTGTAATGGAAGTAGGTCAAGTTTCCTCGCCTATAACAAAAAAATGTGATGTTATAAGTTCTAAACACAATGGCTTTTATACGAAGGTTCCTTGTTCGATTATTTCTGAAATTTGTGATCGTATCCCTTTTCAAAGGATAAACACATATTATTTCAATTCCAAAAAACATTTTTTTTGCCGATCCAAAATATAACATTCCATCTTCCATAGGTATGCTAATTGGAGTTGAAATATTTTATACACTTTTGTGTGTAGGTCAAATAAGATTAGGTCCAGGATTACCAATTCTCCAAAAAACTAAATTCGGTTGGATAATTTCTGGATCTATACATAATCATATGACACCCACAAAACTTTCACTTTGCAATTTTACCAAAAATGTCGATATTCAGCAACAATTAGAGAAATTCTGGCAAATCGAAGATTGCGCTTTCCCAGAGAGAGTTCTATCAAAGGAGGAAGAACAATTTGAAAATCATTTCATTTCTACTTTCAAAAGGCATGAAGATGGAAGGTTTATCGTTGAAATTCCATTGAAAGAAGATTTAAATGTATTGGGTGATTCTAAAAATCAGGCTTAAACCCGTTTTTTAGCCTTAGAACACAAATTTTCTAATAAGTCGGAATTCAGAAAGAAATATGTACAATTTATAGATGAATACATATCATTAGGCCATATGTCTATGATTGATTCATTAAATCGAATAATGTCGAAGTGTTCTTTCCGCATCATGGTGTGTTGAAAGAAGATAGTTTGACTACTAAACTAAGAGTAGTATCCGACGGTTCATGTACTACCACTTCAGGAATTTCTTTCAATCAAATACAAATGTCAGGTGCAAATATACAAAATGATTTGTTTCCTATACTCTTACGATTCAGACTATTTGCATTTGTAGTATCTTCAGATATTGAGAAAATGTATCGTTGTGTTTGGCTTTCTCCTAAACAGAGATCTCTGCAACAGAATTTTTTGGAGAACAGATCCATTGCTTCCTCTCAATGTCTATCAACTCAATACTGTAACGTATGGAACAACAAGTGCCTCTTTTTTGGTGATAAGGTGTTTGAAGCAGCTATCGATAGAAAATGCAAAAAAATTCCCAAATGCATCTCAAGCTAAAGAACATTCATTTTATGTAGATGATTTCCTTCACGGTTCAGATTCCAAACAAGAGCTTACACAAACTTGTGTGGACGTATTCAATGTGTTGGGTAAAGCAGGCTTCAATTTGCGAAAATGGGTATCGAATGATCCTGATGTAACAAAACCTTTTCAAAATTCAAATTCACAAATACAATTGCTTCAATTGGGCACCACAGAAAATTGCAAAATATTGGGAATATTTTGGTCACCAGAAGAAGAAAATCTATCATATAAAATTGCAACACACGATTTTTTCAAATCTAGTACAAAAAGATCTATTCTCTCTGGAGTGTCCCAAATTTATGACCCTTGGGGACTTTTAAGTCCTTGCATAATATCAATCAAAATTCTACTTCAAAAATTATGGAGTGAGAAGCTTGATTGGGATGAATCTGTACCTTTTGATATTCATACAAAATGGGCGACTTTCAGAAGGGAAATCTCAAATCTGAACGGTATGAAAATAGTGAGACACATCCGATTCAGGGAAAGTTTTCGTTCAGAATTACATGGGTTTTGTGATGCGTCTCAGGAAGCTTACTCATCCTGTATCTATATACGGAGCACGAATGCTGATGGAAAAACGCAATCACATTTGCTTTGTGCAAAATCAAAGGTAGCACCTTTGAAAATTTTGACAGTGCCCCGCTTAGAGTTACAAGGAGCATTGACGAAATTAATGGATAAGGTCATCAGATCATTTTCATTTTCCTTTGATAATATTCAATCTTGGTGTGATTCAACTATAACTCTTGGTTGGATTCGTACTGCACCTAGTTTTTTGAAACCGTTCGTAGCTAATCGTGTGAGCAAAATTCAATCAAAATCAGATATTGAAAATTGGTATCATGTGAATTCCAGAGATAATCCAGCAGATATAGCGAGTCGTGGCATCAATCCCAACTATTTATTATCGTGTGATTCATGGTGGCATGGCCCTCCGTGGTTAGTCAATACCGAAGATTCGTGGCCAAAACAATCGAGTTCATATCCTGAACTGCCAGAAATGAAACAAAATAAAGTCACATTTATATCTAGTCCGTCATTTCAATTTCCATTCCACAGATATTCCAATTATATGCGAATGATCCGTAGTGTATCCCATATTTTCAGATTCTTTCATAACTCCAGACTTACATTATCAGATAGGAATTTTCAACCAATTATGCCACACGAGATAGATAAAGCTATCATAGTACTCATTAGACTGATCCAAGCACAACAATTTTCTTCTGAATATTCTATTTTATCTCAAGGAAAAGTATTGAATACAAAAAGCTCATTATTATCTCGCAATCCATTTTTGTCACAAGATGGCGTCATTAGGGTAGGGGGTAGACTCAGACATTCACAGTTTGATTTTGACAAGCAACATCCAATTTTGTTACCAAAAAATCACTATTTCACGAAGTTATTGATGATTTTCGAGCATAAGAGACTTTTTCACGCTGGTCCTCAACAACTTCTTGCAACCGTTCGTCAGAAATTCTGGCCAATCAATGGCAAAACTATTGCAAAACAAGTTGTACATTCTTGCATTCGGTTTTTCCGAAACAAACCCAATAGTATAACACCCATAATGGGCGATCTTCCTGTTGATCGTGTAACATTGTCATATCCTTTTCACGTAACAGGCGTTGATTATGGAGGTCCTTTTTTGCTCAAGGATAAAAAGGGACGGGGTTGTAAAATAATGAAAGGGTATGTTGTCTTATTCATATGTTTCAGTATCAAGGCAATTCATCTAGAACTTGTTACCGATTTATCAGCCGAAACATATATTGCAGCTTTACGACGATTTGTAGCTAGAAGAGGTAAACCCTCACGCTTGATTTCCAATAATGGAAGTAATTTTGTAGGTGCCAAAAATGAACTCGATAATTTAGCCCAATTTCTTTCGAATAATTGCAATTATATCATTGAAACATGTTCATTAGAAGGAATAAGTTGGTCCTTCATTCCCCCTTATTCACCTCATTTCGGTGGTTTATGGGAGGCCGGGATAAAATCTACGAAATTTCATCTAAAACGTATCATGGTGACTGCACATTTAACCTATGAAGAATTTATAACAATTCTTATTCAGGTGGAGGAAATATTGAATTCGCGTCCTTTATGTCCTCTTTCCCAAAATCCGAATGATCTTTCTCCCTTGACCCCCTCTCATTTTCTCATTGGTCGACCTATAACTTCCGTAGCAGAACCAGACTACAGGAGTGGTCCCGAGAATCGCCTGTCTTCATATCAGAGAATTCAACAAATAATCCAGCATTTTTGGGCTCGATTGTCAATGGAATACATTAGTGAACTCCAATCGCGTTCGAAATGGAAGGATAATAAGGATCAATTACAAGTGGGCTCTATGGTTCTCATCAAAGAGAAAAACCAACCTAGTCTATGTTGGGCCATGGGCAGAGTTCAAGCTTTACATCCTGGTGTCGATAACATCGCAAGAGTGGCATCAGTTCTAACGTCTAAAGGAACTATCAAACGAGCCGTAATCAATTTATGTCCCCTTCCTTTAGAACATTACGTTGTAGACAGATCCAGTGAAAGTGAATAGTTACTAGCGATTATTCAATTCAATTTACTGTTTTAGGTTATTCAATATGTTTTATTATATTAATTTATCGAAAGACCAGTCTTTCAAAGTGGGGGTGTATGTTGACTATAATAGTATTTAATTTCATATTCGAAGTTGCAATGTTGTAATCAAATTTGATCATCCTGTCTCATAATTCATTTCCCAATCATGTTGAAAAACAATTCATTCATTTTCACCATGGCAATGAATAATAAAAAAAAAGAAGAAAACATTTTTGCAAAAACGAAATATAGCATTTTCATTTCCTAAAATCAATTCACAATTCAATACGTATACATGCAATACTTCAAAGCAAAGAGATCTTGAAAAGATACAATTCAACATTAACCAGAGTTGGCGCTACAAGAAAGCCAATTCATCACAACACCGGTGTCAGGAGCTCTAGATAGAAAACAAAGATTGTCATTTTCGAAGCATGCTCTCGCAGCAAATCCAGCAATTATTTTCATTTCTTCGTTATCTTTTGCCACTAGAATTTCGTTCTCGTTGAAAACACATGTTTTGTAACTCCAAGCAAAAGGCGTAAATGTGGGACGAAAGATTTCCCAGTTACGTTTTATTTGCTTTACCGGTAATTTCAAAGAGATAACAACAGCGTTCTTTGTTGCTACGCAAGCGGCTATACTGAGCCTTAGGTACCTGTTACATCCTCTGGTTTCATAACAAGTTTATGTCCTTGCTTTTTTAATGATTTTTCTATTCTCAATAAATTCTTCTGGAAGGTTTTCGAATCAATTATTTTTATGGGTATTTTATCATCACGGCATTGACTAATTATTTCGTACTTATTGAACATTTGGAGTATTTCTAAATTTTGGAGAGCGTGATTGATTGCATATTGCCAAAGAAAATTGGTATCCAACGCAAAATCTTTTGACTGGTTATTGATCACATTGCGAATTTTTTTGAAGGTTTTAGCTATTTCATGAGCATGGGAATTCGTGTGGGATACGACCGAAGTTATGTCAGAGCTAAAATTTTTTTTGAATTTACTACACTCAACAATTCGGCATGATTTTCATCAACAGCTAGCTGCAAATTGTTTGTAATGTGCCCTAGTTTCTGTTCATCAACGAAAAATGGTTCTACAGCGCGTTTTGTCAACACTGCACAACACCAATCCAAAGCCTCGCCTAAAAATTATATTGCTCTAGACTTACGGATACGGGTTTTCTCCGATTCCATAGTAGACTCCTGCACCATAATTCGTTGTACGATTTTCAGATGTTGTGGAAACTGCCCGTTCAAGAAGTGTAGGAACTTTGAACGCTGACAACTGACGTCAGTATTTTTTGGACAGCTCTCCATATCAGGTACCGATCTCATTTCCCAATTGTCCGTTGTTGGAAATGGTGCCTTGTAAACCAGTGGAACAGAAAACTGATATACCAAAAGATTTGTCAACTTTGACCAATGAATTCCGGAAACTATACTTATTTCGGGTTGCCCTCGTGTAATGAATAAATTCAGCAGTAAAATTCTGCCTATTAGATTGCTCATTTTTATGTTCGACTATTATCCGCGATAGAACTGGAATTGATTGACGATTGAAAATGCAAGATCACTAGAGGAATCAGAATAGTTTTTTATTTCGCAAACTTTTATTTTTTCAAACGATAAATGTTGCAATGTAAATGCATTGCTAGAAAGTAGCGCGATGAACTCGAGTTGTGATAACGAAGCGCGTTCTTTGAAAGGCTTCATTCGTTCCACGTATATCGTGTCTTGTTTTGTATTCTTACCTTTCTTCATTTCGATTCAATAATTGAGTCATTTACTTTTTCGATTATTTTATATGGGCCGAACCATCGATGGAGTAATTTTTCTGACTTCAACTTCAACTTTTCGAGTCGGTGTATACACTAATACTTTATCGCCTACACGATAACTGACATGTCGATGCGTCTTATCATTTCTGGATTTCTGTCTTTGTTGTTCTTCCGCTATTTTTTGTCTTACATCTCCCTGAGTTTTCTGAATTCGATTTAACGTTTCATTCACTTCTGAATTATCGCTAATATTCGTACCTAAGGTGTTATGTATGCACATTTAATATGAAATGAAACACCGCCAATCCAATACACTGGTTTATTCGCCAGGTCGATGTCGATTTACTGAATACACTTGAGAGATTCCTGGTAGCGAACACAAAACTATCTGTATCAAAAAAGTGGCTCGCAAAAAATGTAAAAGGTTTTTTTGGATATTCCGATATCTAACACCTCTCCCACCAACATCAACAATACCTAAACATATTTACACTACAACACATTATTACATAATCAAATGACAAGGAAAATACCTGAGAGGATTAGTCGTATGTTAACCTATTTGGAGAGCGAATCTGACTACGACGTCTCAATATTCTATCATTATGACTGTTCACAATCGGATTACATTCTTGACTAACACTTGGTGTTTCAGTGACGTCCATCGTAGAAGTAATTTCTTCATTTTCCTTTGTGAGGGTAGAGCGAGGTATAATGGGACTACTTGATTATTCGTTCGTTTGCAACAGATTCGTTAGGTTTCAGCTGATTTTTATGCCTCTTCCATTTCAAACCTCCCTCTACCTCTGCAATATAAGTTCTACTGCCAAGTTTCTTCACGATAACTCCCTCGCACCAATTTGATGTCCGTGGCCTGAAATCACGGACCCAGACCTTTTCTAGTTCCATAAAAAAGGTGTCGGATTTGTTATTATGATATTTCGTTAGATAATCATGTTTTTTCTGGACCTCCCCCTCAACTGAAGGTAACATTAAGTCCAGCCTAGTGCGCATTTTTCGTCCCAATAATAATTTAGAAGGGGTCTCACCGGTGGTAGTGTAAATCGTATTTCCATATTGAAATAAGAAGCTATCTATGATATGATTAAAATCTCTAGAACTATCTTCTTCCCTAGCCTTCATTAAGGCTTTTTTCATTATTTTGACCGCCGATTCCGCCAAACCATTTGTAGCGGGATGATATGGAGCTCCTGTACTATGTTTCACACCTTTTCTTCTCGAAAAATCCTGAAATTCCTCTGACATGAATGTTTGAGCATTATTTGTAGAGAACTCCATAGGCAGTCCAAACCTAGCAAAGACACTGGTCAAGGTTTTTATGGTGGTTGCCGCTGACATATTATTAATTTGAAAACATTCAATCCACTTCGTGGTGGCATCTTCTATCACAAAAAAAATATTTATCGAACAATGGACCGAAGAAATCGGCGTGCAACCTTGTCCAAGCTTTTTTTGGCCAATCTCAAGGTTTCAATGATATTTTATATCTTGCAGTTTCGTGCCATTTCCTCAATATTTGCGTCAATTGAAGGCCACCACACATAAGACCTTGCAAGAGTCTTCATTTTTACTATGCCCATATGGTACATATGAAGTTCTTTCAAAACATTGGAAACAAATTTACTTGGCACTACTATCCGATAACCCCACATTAGGCAATCTTGTTCTGTCGTTAATTCTTTATTTCTGAGAAAATAAGGATAAAGCTCTTCTGAAACTGTTTTTGACCACCCATTTTGAACATAACATATGACTTTACTTAAAACAGGATCTACTCTAGGTTCTAGCCTCACTGTAATGAATTGCTGAATTAAGAGCTGGGTTTTCGGCATCTATTTTTATCTGCGAAAGATAGTCGGCAGCGTTTTTTTCTGAAGGAATATATTTAATTTCATAATCGAATGCTGACAATATATGTGCTTAGCGCTGCAATCGGTTTGCCGAAAAAACTGGCAAACTCTTTTTTTCTCCAAAAATTGTAAGTAAAGGCTTATGATCAGAGTAAAGAAGGAATTTTCTGCCATATAAATACTGGAAGAAATGTTTCACGCCAAATATTATGGCTAGTCCTTCTTTCTCTATTTGTGAATATTTTTCTTCAGCTGATGTCAGCATTCGCGATGCAAATGCTATGGGACGTTCCACATGGTCATTATAAATATGGCTGATAACTGCACCAATTGCAAAATTTGAAGAATCCACACTCAATTTTAAAGGAACTTCTGGATCATAGTGGGCTAAAACCGTAAGTGACATAAGCATTTTTTTATAGGCTCACAACTTTTTTTGACATTCTGTGGTCCAATTTCAGTCAATTCCTTTCCTTAACAAATGATATAAGGGTCGCATAATCATAGAAGCATTCTGCACAAATCTACAATAATAATTAGCCATCCCTAGAAATGATTTCAATTCATTAATATTGCAAGGCATAGAACAGTTTTGGATAGCATAAACCCTTCCTTCCGATTTATGGAGACCGTTTTTATCAATCTTATGCCCCATATAAATAACTGAGTTTTGAAAGAATGCACATTTTTCTTTTCGGACCTTCAATCCACATTCTTGGAGACGTTTCAGGACTTTCTCTAACCTCTCATAGTGTTCTTTATCATCTTTTCCCGTTATGCGAAGTTCGTCCAAGAAACACACAACCCCAGGAATGGAAAAAAAACTCTCCATCAAATTCTGGAAGATAAAAGGGGCAAAATGAATTCCATACGGTAAACGCTTAAAAGAAAATAACCCCTTATTGGTAGATATTGTTACTAGCTTTTGACTTTCTTCGGACAACATTACTTGTTGATATGCTTCTGAAAAATCTATTTTCGAGAACTTTTCTCAGCCCTGTAATTGGTTAAATAGGTACTCGATTCGCGGGAGAGGATATCTTTGTACCTCCAGCTGAGGATTGAGGGTGATTTTAAAATCTCCGCAAAGTCGCACACTCCACCATTTTGTTTCAAAATAGGAACGATGGGTGTGGCCCATTCTGAAAATTCAACGGGTACTAAAATATCATTGTCGACCAATCTTTTCAACTCGTTTTCTATCTTGGGTTTCAAACTGAATGGAACAGGACGTGCCTTATAAAATTTTGGGACAGACCCATCTTTTAACTTCAATGAAACCTTGAATTTATTGAAGATACCAAAATATTTTTCGAAAACCGTCTTGTATTTTGATATCAAAACATCTGGTTTGGCAGTAGCACCTATATTATTCAGACAATTTTCCATTTTATTCATTCTACTGATCCCTAAATTCAACATTGCTAACCCATTCCTTCCAATCAATGGCGGACCTCCATTTTTGACAACATAAATTTTCAATGTATGTGACTTATTCTAATAAAATATTTCAACTTCAATGAATCCCAATGGCTCGAATGAAATACCAACATAATCTTTCAATGACAAATCATTTTTATAAAGAATTGTATTTCTAAAATGTTTTTGATACAGCCTCTCGGAAATTGCAGCGTATGCAAAACCGGAGTCCGCTTCAAAACAAAATTGTTTATTATTTATTGTCAATTTAATATACGTAGGTTTCACATTTCCTACATTATCAAGGTCAATATCCTGTAAGTTGAACATGTACTCTCCCTCATTGTTCTCAGATTCGATGCTTCCTGATATGAAATTCTGGTTGAATTCAGACCGATTACACATAGGTGCCAAGTGACCTTTGGCGCCACATCGATAACAGTTGTTATTCCGATACATACACTCGGAACTCCTATGATTTTGCCGACCACATGTAAAGCACTTACTTGAGTTCCGCGAAGGGCCTCTCGAGGGAAGCCCCTTTCGCTGAGCATACCCAGTCCTACCTACCACAGCTGCCCTTACGCGACCTCTGCTACCCCCAGGAGAGTGGCTGAAGTGGACGTCCTCTTCGATTTTCACACTTGTTCTAGCAGTCTCTACTGCCGTGGCTTGTACTTCCCCTTGTTCCTGTATAGCTGACTCCTTCGTTAACGCCAATTTCACCATAGAAGCCAATGTCACTGTATCACTTGATGCATCCTCCTCGAACAACCGTGACATAATTTTCTCATTTCCTATTCCAATTACAAAAATATCTCGCAGCACTACTTTTAATTGGGCTTCACTGAACTTGCAATTTGTAGCAAAACTTATCAATTTCGCTTCCCACTCCGAAACACTCTCTTCTGGACTTTTTCTCGCATTATAAAACTTCAACCGTTCGGAGAAGTAAGACTTAACCGGAGAGAAGTACGAAGTTAGAATGTCGATGATATTTTCATACGTCTTTATCTCTGGTAATGCCGGTACGCACAAATTACGCAGCAGAACATACAATTCCTCATTCAAAGTATTCAACAATATTGCTCTTTTACGCGTTTCTTTCGTGATCGCGTTCGCAATAAAAAACTGGTTAAGCCGTTCCTTGAATACGGAAAAGTCTGAATTTTTGGAGTCAAAAGTGGTAAGTGTGCCTAAAAGTCCCGTTGCCATTATTTAATTTTCACTCTCACTTCCCCTTACAGTGGGTTGACTAGACGTCCTCGTCGCCAATTGTTATGTATGCACATTTAATATGAAATGAAACACCGCCAATTCAATACACTGGTTTATTTGCCAGGTCGATGTCGATTTACTGAATACACTTGACAGATTCCTGGTAGCGAACCCAAAACTATCTGTATCAAAAAAAGTGGCTCGCAAAAAATGTAAAAGGTTTTTTGGATATTCCGATATCTAACATAAGGCTATATCTATTGGTACTCGAGCTTCACGGCCATGAACTAATAAAAATGGGGAATGTTTCGTCGTTTCTTGGGGCGAGACATCATAACCAAAAATAACCAAGGGAACATCCCAGTCTTTTTGATTGGTAGAGATCATGGTGGCAATTGTGCCATTGAAATGCTCAACAAGACCGTTTGTTTTAGGGTGGTAAGCTGTTGTGAACGTTGGGTGGCTACCTATACCCTTCAATAACTCTGTGACTAGATTTGAAGTGAAACAGGTTTCTCTATCACTTATAATTTGCTCAGGGCATCCGTGTCTACAAATGATGTTTTCGAGTAGAAATTCTGCCACATTTTCTGCGGTTGCTGCGGGTAACGCTTTCGTCGCGGCCCATTTTGTTGAATAACAAAGAGCCGTAACAATGCATGTATTGCCTGAGTCTGATTTTGGAAAGGGGCCCAAAATGTCAATTCCTATTTTTTGAAAAGGTTGACCAACTTTTATGGGTTGTAATAGACCGGGTTGTGCTTTAGGCACATATTTTTCGTGCTGACAATGAGTACACGTTTCGACGTATTGTTCGACTTCTTCATACATGTTTGGCCAATAATATCGATTTTTCATTCTCCCAAAAGTTTTTGCGAAACTTAAATGACTTCCGCTCAACGAGTCATCATGAAAGCTCAATAGGATTTCCGTTTTAAGATTTTTTGGAATTACTAATAGTTTTGCTGACCCAGCTGGTCCGAAATACTTTTTATAAAGTATGCCATTTTTATATACAAAACTTCGTGATTGTTTAACTTATTTGTTATTTGCTTCTTCAGGATTTCTGATTGCGTTAATGAGCTCATTTAGGTCATTGTCTTCTTTTTGCAATTGTGCAATGTCTTGTAAATCAATTTGAAACATGGGAATTTCAGGTGCGTCGATATCGTTTTCTGTGGGGTCTGAAACAGGATTTCGAGACAAGCAATCCGCGTCAGAATGCTTTTTCCCACTTTTATGTACAATATGTTCATGTACTAGCACCACAGGTGGAGCCCATAGGCTACAGGACTTCCTTATTATATTTGCCTTCAACATCTCTTTTATTTGGCTATTTATTATTTCTCTTTCTCCATGTGACACACGATGAGGAGACTGATGAATTGGAGTGGTATCTCCTGTGTCTATAGTTTGTTCACAAATATTTGTTTTGCCTAGCTCATGATTGTTACTCACAAAAATATCAGAATGCTCGTTTAACAATACTAGGAGCATTTCTCTCTCTTCAGATGTTAAATTTTCATTCAACTTCAAACGTAATTCAGAAACATCTACTCGAATGATTTCATTATCATAAGCAATAACAACAGAATTTCGAAAATTTCTGTTTCCTCCGATTCCTTCCTGGGATTCACTCTGTATGAACCCAGGGAAATAATTATGTTCATTACGCTTCATATTCCCAAAGAAATTGATCTCCGTCTCTGACGGGCATCCCGAATCAATCCAATCTTTGGTTTTTCCCAAGCATGTACCTTCAAAAATAATTATCATTACGTTCGTGTTATTCGTAACATAAATAAGATGTTTCTCTAAATCATACCTCACTAATGATAGACCTCTATTTCTGGAAAATTCATCCCCGTACTCAAAATAGAGTGTATTAGTATTTTTACTCTAAAACGAATTTTCATTTCAACTGAACTTCGAGGAGGTAAAGAAACCTCGCCTACACTTCGCACTTTGTCATCGCTATAAGTTTCATTATCGACAGAGATGTTTTCTACGGAAAGAAATTTGAAAAAATAGATACTGTTCCTTACTTTTATCGATATAGACTCTGTTAAAAAATGTATGTCTGTCATACTTTTTGTTGAAATCGTTTCCTAAGATACATTTACCACCAAAATTTTTTGCTATAAAAAATTCGTGCTTTATTGATAAATCGCCAATATCGAAATATACGCAACTCTTTCCAATTTCCACAAAAAAATTTCACTCGCAGATTTTATTTTAACATTCGAGACTTTTGAAATTTGATCATTTTTTGTAAAAAATTTCGAAACTATAACACTTATTCCAGGTCCTGTGTCGATCAGAAAATGAATTTAATTTTTTCCAATTTTACCTTCAATTTTTATAGGAAATATGACTTTCAATAGAAAGAGTAGATGTCGTTTCGAAATGTTTTCTCCCATATCTGCAAGATTGTTTTTTGTGGCCAATTTTCTTGCAAAAATAACAAGTTATACAAATTTTTCCGCTAATAAAATTTAGCGGCGGGGTGTTTCGTTTTCTGAATAGCAATTTTTTGCATAATGTACTACTTTTCCACATGAAAAACAAATGATCTTTCCGTCGTGTGTACGGCCTTCTTTTTTGACTCTAACATTTTGATTACGCCAGGAACCCCTATCACTAAATCTTTTGAAAGAATTTTGAACCAACCTTTTCGGTTGCTGTTCTAGCTGTTGGATACGTCTCCGCAGGTCCTCAAGTTCTTCCTCTTCTGCGTCCTTCGGTAGTTGCCTGGGCCTCTCTGGGACGCATCTCTGTAAGAGGATGGGCGAGTTGCAGTAGACGAAGGGCCATCTTCTCTTCTCTCTAGCATGAAGTTGGTTGTTTCTATTTCCTGCAGATTCTCTCGAAGCGCTTCCATAGAATCATTTTCCATCAGATTCACTTTTTCTAACAGGGTAGGTTTTAGTCCTCGTAACACAAATCCAATTTTCTCACTTTCGGCCATCTGAGGGTTTACCGAAAATCACAATTTCAAAATTCCGTGTAAAAATGTCCAAACGTCCTCGTACTATCCTTGTTTTCGATTCAGCAGTTGGAAATAACACTGTTCTCCTTTTGTCGAACTTTTGAAAGCGGCTTTCAATTTTGTTTTCACGTCTTCAAAAGTAGTACATTGACTCTCGAGCAGCTCTTTCAAGGTAGCAGGGAACTTGCAAAAATTTCGTTTCGTCTGACCAATGATTAGTTTTTGCAGCTCTTTTGAAATTCATAAAAATCTCCCACGTTTTCATTTGATTTACCGGTAAACGTTTCCGGTGTGACCGACGTGAAAACTTCTTCCAGTGACATTTTGGCTTCTTGTTCTGCGTTCTGATTTTCTTCGTCGGATTCTTCGTTTTCACTTGCAGCAGACGAGACAGTTTTCATCCGAAGTTTTTTGCGTCGAAGTCTAGTTAACATCAAGTTGTAACACTTAATGATTTTCACTGATTTTCTCGGGTTGTCCGGCGCCTCCACCAAATTCGTTACAACTTTGGTTTGGGGGTTGCTCAGGGATATCTTTATGAGAGAGATAACATGAGGGAAACACCGGAATACTTGAATACTAGGTTTAATGCCTAGGAGTTGTACATAGGGTTCCTTCCACAACCAGGTCTTAATAACAACTGTCTTATTATAATACATGATAACATCTTCAAAAATTGTCGAGTTGAGGAATCAGCTACCGCGGTCCCCCCTCGCTCTGTACGCCTCGTGTTGGTCATAGTGACATAGTCAATACGTCGTCGCTTCGCAGGGTAGAGTCCTATACCGCCATAGGTCATCATCTCGCAACAATATTGTTAAGGTGATTGAGGGAGGTGTGAAGGCTTTCGGATCCATGAGGCCAGATAGCAGAGTCATCATCCACATAACGCAGCTAACACGTCGGCTTCAATGCAGATGTGTCAATAGCTCTACAATCAAAATCTTCCATGTAGAGGTTTGCAAGTACTGGCGAAAGAGTTGAACCCATACGGGCGCCTTTTACTTGTTTGTAAAATTTGCCCTGGAAAAGAAAGTATGTACTGGACATACAATGACTAATGAGGTTGAGCGTTCCTTAGGCGATTCAATGTTTGGTTTTCAGAATGCTAAGTGTATCTTTTAAGGATATGTTTGTGAAAAGGGATACTACATCGAAGCTCATCAGGATGTCTCTGGGTCGGAAGTTAACCGATTTGATGATTTCTACGAAATGGAATAAGTTTCGAACATATGATGAGGATTGTTCATCAAGGGGTTGGAGAATGTTTGCGAGATATTCAGCTAGAACTTGTGTTGGTGAGCAACGAGATACTTGACCTTGTAGGAACAGTTACTACCGACATCTGAATACTAGATGATGATAGATCGGATTCCTTTGAGAAGAGACATGCCTGGGTTTTCCTAGCATTGAATTCCACCAAGTTCATGTTACCCCATTCTATTCTTTGAATTTTTCTTTCTCGTGCTGGTATGGGGACTCTGGAATTGAAACTAGTATGAACAGTACTGTCGTCCGCAAAACTGAACAAGATGTTTTCTCGAGTAAATCATTGATATTTAGCAGAAACAAAGTGGGCGCAAGAACTGAACCCTGTGGAACACGTGCATTCATTGAAAGAATATCAAATGATACTTCATCAACAATCACATACAGGGAGCTATCGGACAAGAAACTCTTCAAGAAAGCCCACAACTAAGGAGGCAAACCATAAGACGGTAGTTCAGAAAGGAGACTCCGATTCCAACCTCGAAAAACGCTTTTGAAATATCGAGTGCAACAGCTATCGTTTTTCCGAATTTTTCGATTGGATGCTACCAAATATGAGAAACATATGCCAATAAGTCACTGGTTGATATGGCGTGATATCCGGGGGATCTTTCACCGATGAGTCCAGAGTGGAATTTCCAGCAAACATATTTGCAAATATACTTGCTTTTTTTTTGTTGGGCAGTGGTGGCTTGTGATGCAACTTTGGTTGAAGGAGTAAATTAATTGGAAGTGAAATTTTTTGCGACAGTTTCAGCAAATGACCAAAACGAACGAAAACCCTTTGGACATTCAACAATTTTTGAAAGAATTTCATGATTATGTGCTTCTTCAACAGCTTCAATTGTTGCACTACACCTGCATCAACATAATATTTCGTCTCTTAACTGGGGTCTTGGCGCCAGCGATTGAATGCTGCTTGTTTGGATGTGACAGCCTTAGAGCAGCTTTTATTGTACCATGGTTTCTCAGACAGTAGTGTCTTTATACCACCTGAGATGAATAGTTCCATTTCCACAGTGATGATATCAGATATTTCTTGGGCACATGAAATGGGATCACCAGATGAAAAACAAATCCTTCTCCAAGGAAAATCAGAGAAAAACATTCGATGACCGTCCAAGTCTACTGACTTGGAATACAAGGCACGACGTGCGGGTAACTTACTATTCATTGGAACCAAATACGAACAAGTTATTGAAATCGAAATGTGATCAGAATTACCTAAGTGGGAGTGAATTTTGATCTGATAAATATCAGGATGAGTAGTAAGAAACAGGTCCGGTGTATTTGAAATTCGTTATTTGTACAGGAATACGAGTAGATTGATCTATCAGTTGTTCCAGATCATTAGTGATAGCGAATGCCTCTGTCTATCGTCTTCTTTCATCAGCTTTACTCGAGAATTTGAGCCATGAAGAATTATTCACATTAAAATCCACTATGGTGACCTCATTAGTTGGATGATTTTCTTTGATGGAGTCGATATTTTCCCATAGAAATTGGAATAGTCTGTCAAAAGAGTCATTGTCAGGTGATTAATGAAGACAATAGACAAATTTAGTGTTTTGACAATTAACAGGCTCAAACCACATCACGTTAAAATATTTTAGTTCCACCCCTTCTTCGCGTTGGCACGATAAATCATTCCCAGATATAGACCACCTTGAAATGAAAGCGAGAATGGAATTCATAACCTGGAAAAAGCATATGTTCATCAATCGTATATGCATAGACCTTGTTTCAGTTAGAATAAGAATGTCAGGTTTCTCGGTTTGCAGATTGTGATGCACATCATTGATATTTTTATTTACACCACAAATATTACACTAATCGATTCTCGACACTTTCAATGAAGATTCCCCCGAGTATCTTTCACCCGGAAATCCGATTGGGGAGATATTTCACTACCGTTTTTCACTCTTCCATTTTTCAAATTGAATAGTTGAGAAAAACCAGAAATATCAACCACATACTGAAACGTGAATTAACACTTCACAGCACATATAGTTGGTATGGTGGTATCTCATCGGGCGATTGTAAGACCATCTTCCACCTAGGTTATTCTTTTATTCGCCTTCTACGACAGGCAGAATCTACCCCAGGGTTATTGGAACTCGACATTCTCGAAGATGAAAAATATGATTAGAATATATTAATGGGATAAAGCATACAGTGAATTGAATATGGTGAAATGGTTGTACTTATACTATCTCCAAATATGCTTCAATACCAAGAAACTAAAATCAGAAGCATTTTGAATGAATAGTGTCAAATGTCAAATCAAATGTCAAACTTGAAAAACTTCTTGTATTCTTCTTATTTCCAGATTCTATTCACGTACTCTATTATACGATGTTTCCGGATTATCAGATTCACCATGAGTAACACTTTTATCAATGAATGTTCAGTAAACTGTTGAAATTTTGAATTTCAATCCCACTGACATTGACACAACAGAAATGGAAAAAAATTGCAAGATTTCGTTAGAAAAAACACACAATCCTAGCAGGCTTGATTTGATTGTCAGCCATCATTTGGTTCTGTTGTGTGCTGTTTTCCCTGCAGTTCCATGGCTCCGTGCTCACACTGGGCCATGTGCTCTGTTCACTCAACAAGTCGATAGTGTTAAAATGTGAAATGGAATTTTTTTTTCCAAATTGTTCTGTGAATCATCTGCACATGTAGGAATTCGTGCACCTAAATGTAATATGGATGAATGGTTCCATTTCTTCCTAGCGATATTTTCGGAGACATGTTTTCCAGTTTTTGTGAATGTTTCTGATAAGAAATGTTTTTTCTGTTTGTGATGGACCAGTATTTTTCATCTGCTGTTTTATATCTAATCCCACATTAGTGAGTTCAATTTTAACATGTTTGTGTGTTATATGTTACAATAAACACAGATGTCTTGAAAAAAAAATAAAGGTTTTCGAAAGCTCGACAAGTTAATAAAGAGTTTCACTATATCAGGCCAAACTCAATTTATGACTGCAACCCAAAGGTTAATTTTCATTCCATGAGGATTTTCCAAATTTAGACGGTTTTTTCAACTGATCCAGTCAAGAGACTACCCTTCTATATATATATATATATATATATATATATATATATATATATATATATATATATATATATATATATATATATATATATATATATATATATATAAAACTCATTTGTTCTTGATCTCAATATTTCGCTAATGTTTATTAGCTTCATCAGGGGAAAAGCTACAAAGAATGTGACAAAATTGTACAAGATTGAATCGAAAATAACAGTTCTACTCACAATCATAGAATTAATATTCCTGGTGTGTTCATTGCCTTGGGAAGCTGAATCAAACTATCCATGCTCGCATAGTTACTGCCTCACTTAAACTGAATCAGCTAGGCGAAATGTTTATAGGAGTCCCTCAGCTGTACCAGGCAATGATGTAATTAACGTTAATCTAAGGGTTTTTATAAGTAAGCACATGTCTGTCCTTATTTTTAAATATTACAAAAGTGATTAAATAGAACTCAAAATATTGCAATAGATGTTACTTAACTGACCTGTATCGGTTTTATAATTAACTGTATTTGGTTTTTTCTTAATGTGGTACATTTCAAGGAACAACCTGGTTTTCTGGTTACTGACTTTGTCTAGGATTTTAACATTTGAATAATCAAATTGATGGCCGGTTTTTTGGGAGTGGTCGACTGCTGCACAAGAGTTTTTTCCTAGCCGGGCATCGCTCTTGTGGAGGGCTATTCTTTGTTTGAGCCACTGCGAGGTCTGTCCCACATAACATTGGTTACATCCACCACACGGGATTTCATATATAACGTTGCTGTTAAGTGGGACAGGTGTTTTGTCTTTGACTTTTGAAAAGAGATCCGAAATTTTTGTGGTGTTGTATCTGGCTACTTTTATCTGTGGAAAATCTTTGAAAATATTTGTGATTTGGTGGGATAATTTTTCTACATAAGGAATTGATTTGTATTTGAACTGTATGTTACAATTTTCAGTTGGTACGTCATAGAAATTAGAGTTGTAAATTTGTTCCTTAGTAAGTAAAATGAATGAGGTCGAGCATATGGTACATTTAAAGGAATTCAAAATTTTTGCTTTATCGGAAACGTGGCTTCATTCTGGAATTACCAACGAACTCATGACTTTTGACGGGTACGATATAATCAGGAATGAAAGAATTCCCAAACGTGGAGGAGGTGTTGCTTTCTTGATTGAACGAATTATCAATTACAAAATCATTACTTCTGAAAACGAGTCATATTTAGAACAATGATGGATGGAAATAACAATCGAGAAAAAAAACGCAGTCGGTGTATGTTACAGACCACCAAGCAGCGATATTGTAGCTTTCTTCAATAATTTTGAAGATACTCCTATTGATATCCACATCCACTCCAATCATGAGCGTATTATCGTCTTGGGTAATTTCAATATAGACTATTCGAATGTTCAATCGAATAATTTCAATGTTTACATGGCCAATACGGAATCTTTCAGTCTCAAACAAAATATTTTAGAACCGACGCACTATTCAGGAAACACAATGACACTTATTGACCACTTATACTCTAATTTTGCGGTGAAAGATGCGGGAGTTATCGATACAAATGTAGTAAGACACTTTCTCGTTTATTGTTCTTTCGAAATTTGCACTGTAATCCCATTAAATGAAACTATTTCATATCGCAATTTCTCTAAAATTGACTTCGACCTTTTAAATTGTGACCTAGAAAGAAAGCATTTAGATTATATCTACGAACTCGACAATATCGAGGATAAAGTTGAATATCTAAACGAAACGATTTTGGAAGTGATAGACGAGCATGCTCCTCTTGAAACATTTGTCCCTTAATCTCACAAAAAAAATAGCCTTGGATCACAGATGATATGAAACTACTACAGAAGCTTAAAGATAATGCATTGAGATTATTGAGAAGATACAAGAAATCCAGATCGATAGCCCACTGGAAGTATTATAAGCAGCTGAGGAATTTCAAATCATCATCTTTGAAAGGAGAAAAAAAATCTTACTTTGATTACAAAATGAATAACTGTACTTTTGAGGAAAAATGGAAAATTATAAAAAATTCTAATGTAACAAAAAAACAAACTATCAAGATTCCAGAACCATTGAAAAGGGTAAACGACTATGATGAATTCCTCATAAATGCCTGTGAGAACAATGAATTGCCCGATGATGAACTTCTCCCTCATTACAGTAAAAATGTTCATGAAATTGTGGTCAATGAATTTTCATTCGAACTCATTAAGAGTGATGAGGTGATAAAGCACATAAATTGTATCAAAACCAAAGCTTTTGGCCCAGATGGATTGAATATTCAAATTATCATTCTTTGTTGTCCTGTTATTGTTTGCTACCTCACTCATTTTTTCGATGAGTGTTTGAAAAATAATTTCTTCCCAAACTCCTGGAAAAATTCGTATATTTTACCGATTCCCAAAATCTCTAATGCTACTGAATTCTCACACCTCAGAAGTATTAGTATATTACCAACCCTCTCAAAGCTTTTAGAAAAAGTTTTGGATTCCCAGAATAGATCGTACTGAGATGAAAGGAATTTGTTGCCCTCGTATCAATCTGGATTCAGAGGTGGTTCCAGCTGTACTCTACTCGCAGCAATGTAACTGATGATATACTCAGGTCACTTGAAAATAATGATATTTCTGTGCTGATCTTAATTGATTTCTCGCGAGTTTTCGATATGTTAGACCACCCAATATTGCTCCCTATTTTGCACTTCATAGGTTTCAGTAGGGAGGCAATCCAACTTCTCAAATCATATCTCACAGATCGGAAGCAGCAAGTTATTTCAGGGGGTCTGACCATAAGACAGGGAGTTCCACAGGGCCGCTCATTTAAAGTAAGTGACCTTCAGCAAGCGAGCCTGATGATTAACCATGACTTGAGTGCTCTTTTATGATTCTCTCAGAGGCATCAACTCAAAATAAACGCCACTAAATCTTGTGCAATTATTTTTGGAAACGAGAGCCAGAAAAGTGCAGCGCGAAACCAATTGAAAGTCACTATTGGGGATGATAAACTAGACATAAGCAATCTTGTCAAAAACCTTGGCCTATTCATCGACTCCAAATTGCGTTTGGATAAAAATATTACTCAAAAACTGAAACCAGCCTACTGCTCCCTGAAATTCATATATCCACATCGTGAGAGCTTGAGCAGCAGAACTGAAAAAATGCTGTGTGAATCCCTGGTACTATCACATTTTAACTATTGCCTGATGCTCACCGAATCCGAAAAATTCAAAACTCATGTATTTGTCTGATTCATGGATTGAGGAGAGAAAGAAAATCACATAAACTCAATGAGATGGGCTGGTTGAGTATGTATGATAGGCGCAGATTACACTCTCTCTGTTTCTTTTATAAAGTACTTAAAACAAAAACTCCCGGTTATGTTGCTGAAAAGATTATATTCAGGACAGATGTTCATAATTTGAATCTGAGAACGAATGGAATCGATATACCACAACATAGGAAAGCAATTTATTGAGCAAGCTTCTCATATCAAATTGCGTCGGCCGGTCACTTCTTGGGTATACCAAATTTTTCTTTATCTAACAACTCTTTCAAAGCCAAATGCACACGTATGCTACTTGAAAATTTTCCTAGAGATCAATTACCCTAACACCAAACTGATATTTTTGCACTCGACGCGCGTTTCGCTAACAAGGTTAGCATCTTCAGGAGAAGAAAATTGATACTAATTGAGTATCAATTATGCAATTTTTTGTTTATTTTAGGATTCTGTGGAAAAATTGGTCATTAGGCCTAACACTTTACCCTTTGTCTGCTACATTATTGCTTTTTGAATCATGCATTCTGTTTTTCTGGTGGACAATAAAATCACCATTAATTATTATTATTATCATTATTATTAGTTTTTGAAACAGCAGTTGTTAGCACCCCGCAGTAACATTTTTGGAAATGCCAACTGAGATGTTGTTGAGACGCCAAAACTCAATACCGACGAACCAACGGATAAAGTCGCAGAATAAGAACTTAGAAACGTTCAACGGATCATCATTCTCAAGTTCAGATAATAATTTGACATGAATTATCACCACCTAGAAGAAATCCCGCCGACTAAGCATACCACCACCCCATTCGGGATGCTGAGTAGACAGTTCTAATGGGAGCAGAGATCTTTCAGACTCCACTTGGCGACTTCAGTCAGTCTTCAATCTCAGAACTAATAACACGTATATTTTTGTACTTGTATCTTTTTCCGATTTTTGTATCAATAAATATTATTCAGAGAGCAAGTTTCGTGCCGTCGATAGTTAATTCATGTCTAATTTGATGTATCTAGGATAGAATATTATAGCGGGAGTTCCAACCTTCTTATGCTTCATTTTCATTCTTTTCACTAGTACAGAAATTGATTAGATAGTACAGATTCCATTTGTGTCATTTTATTTCCAAGACAATATCTAGAAAGCTCACTGTTTAAATATTATCAATATGGAAATGATCTCACATTATACTCCTGTGGGAAAAAGGAGTATACTGGTTGAATATCAAATCTGCAGTTGAAATGACAATAGGTATGTATTCAATCAGCCCTGAAGAGAATGTGACATTGGCTTCTGTGATCATGTTTACCTCTGTATTTCATGAAGGCAAGGCTGGACCTGATGAGTGCTCTTCAGAAGCAATTCTGAACTCTTGTTCACATTTTGACAATGCCCTTCAGAAGTAATGATTCTATCTATGTTCTGATTTCCTTCATCACTTGGAGAAACGGATATCGTGGTCAATCCAATGTTCTGATGATTCCTGTACCCGTTATCATAAGGAGTAGCTCGCGTGAACTTGGAAAACTTCGTGGCCTTCTGTGTCTTCATTTCTGCAACAAGATGGAAATGGTTATGTAAATTTATGAAACTGTTTGGAGTCACAAGATTGAGTACAAGGTTCGATTGATGGTGTCAAGTGAGTCTGTGTGGTCTCAATTTCGAAGTTTCCGACCAAATTTGAGAAATTTAACAGTGTGCCAATTCATACATGCATATATATTTGTATTTATTTCCATGTGAATTGTGGAAGTGAATGACAGATTCGGCTTGGATCCAACAAAGAATGGTTGCAGTTCGTATTCATTGCACAGTCTCGAACCACAATGGTTTATGTGACATTTAGGGCCGGTCTTTTCACTTACAGATAAAGTCCTTGATAACTTTATCTTTCAGATATTCTCCTTCTACCGTCTTTTCACCTTCAAGTAGACCTATCTGATAGATAAATACAGGGTATTTGTAGGATAACTTGTCTGGCACTTTGGGCTGTGGATAAAGCGGTATTTGTAAGATAAATTCCACAAAACAATACCGTTTTCAACCTAATTTTGTGTTTTATGCATGAATGAGTGTGCAGGCAGATTATGCAATGCATAATTTTTGACAAAGCTGTCCCTCAAGCTGGTAGAGTGCTGAGATTAAAATTAAATTAGAGATTTTGTGAATTTTGTAAAGATGGACGTAGTTGAAGATATAGATTTGCTGTTAGACTACGATTCAAATGAAATAATCAATATTGCAATGCGAGAATATAGCATTAGACCCCGAACAGATCATTCCAACTATTGGGATTATCAAACATTTTTCAAACGTTTTCGACTCTCCGAACCAACCGTCACTATATTATTAGAAGTAATTAATGAAGAAATCCGATATCCCACAGAAAGGTAAATAAGACAAAATAGTTTCATTATTTGGATCTTTTTACTGAGGTTTCATGTGAGAGTCTTATCTTTGCTTATAAGGACTAGGGCTAACTGTTTTTTTAAATATTAATATACCATTTATTTTCAATTGAAGCTTTTATTATGTGTTATAAGTACTTATAAGTGAAGTATCGAGATATTTGTTTTTGCAGGGAACCTGATAGAGCTCTTACACCCATGAATAAATTATTATTGACATTGAGATATTTATTATCAACTGGAAGTTTTTATATAACAGTAGGAGATTTTGGAGGCATTCACAAATCATCTGCTGAAAGAATCATCAATACAGTTATCACTGCTATTTGTCGCCTCAGAGAACGTTACATCAGAATTCCAAGTCCACTTTTTTCTTAAATCTTTCTTTTCCATATTCAAAATCAACACGAAACCAACTCGTACCGCCGAGAACACGAAATATTTGAAAATTGTCTGTCCACTGTTAACACTAGCACAAACACATATGTTGTTCTCTGTTGTAAGACCAAACACTTATAAGGGTACAGTTTTGACAGCAACATGAAGTTAGGTACAATTCCAATGACTAATGATTGATCGAGTACTATTGCGCTTTTATTGTATGTATTTGCAGGAGAGTGAATATAACTCTAACGAATCAATATTTTTTTCCATATACCCCTTGATTACCCAAAATTCTTGAGCCTTATTGAAGAAAAGCTTGGAATACGGCAATATATATCCAGCAGAAGTTGAAGAAGAAGTAGTACGTATCGAAAGCCCGATTCAGCAACTATCAGATACTTTGGAAAGATTTGTTCGGGAAGCATGTGGAAAATAAATAAGCAACAAGCTAACAAAGTGGTGATTTGATAATAATGAAGATTATTTTGAGATAGTCGATAACTTTATTGAAATTGGTCCGTATCAGAAACTAGTATATGTAAGCCGAATCGGCCTAGCGTATTTCGAGCGATTTTGGGAACATGCTACGCCTATGTCGTCGTAGCGGGGTACCGGCGGCGGGGGCCCCCAGTAACCCCGTTAGTACTTCGCCCATGTTCGCTAACGGTGGTCGTCGAGATGTTGAGACCTGCAAAAGGCCCACCGGCGAGTTTCCAGGCTTACGTGCAAGGCGGCTTCTTTGTCGGCAGGTTCCTCAAAGACATGATTAATGAATAGTGGATTCGGCGGAGCGTATGAATCCCCAAGTTGTTTACAAAAACAAGCACACACGTGCAAACGTGAAGAGGCGAGCTTTTTTCCGAGGGATGCTCGCCGTCGCCTGAGACTTGCAAACGGAGCACACGTGCAAACCTATGACGTAAGCGCTTTTCCGAGAAATGCAGACGGTCATACGCGGCTCGCTAGCGGGCGGGAGGGGATTGGGCGATATCGTCTTTTCCGAGAAATGCAGAAGGTCATACGCCGCGTCTGGCCGTCGCCTGGGACTTGCAAACAAAGCACACGTGCAAACCTATGACGTAAGCGCTTTCCCGAGAAATGCAGACGGTCATACGCGGCGTCTTTCGCTTCGGAGATCGGAAACCTTCGTAAAACCGCACCCATTTCGAGCGGGAATATTTGAACAGAAACAGAGAGCGTGTTTCGCTGCAAGCGCCGTTGACACATGTGTGTGGTACGGTGAGGCAATGCTGTCATATTATTCAGGCGGCTATAGCCTAGAGGTCAACGAAATGGACGCATGGCGACGCGGGTAGGGGTTTGCTCCAACTTCTCGATTGCTGCGCCGCGAAGTCAGTCTCCTGCTAGAACTCGTACGATATATACTGCTATCGAACGACAGTGTTGTGTGTCCGCCATCAGACCATCGAAGTCAGTCTCCTGCTAGAATTCATACAATGAATACCGCTATCGAACGACAGTGTTGTGTGATCAGAATGAAAAATGTAAGTACCTATTTTTCCCTTCATGTTCGGGAGTGTTTTTTCGAAACGGCTCACATACAGGTTGAGAGCTATTCATGCGCAAGTGTTGATCTCGGCATATACAGCATGTGTCGAAACTTTTTTATGTCAAGTGTGTTGGCTCAGTGTGAATTTTTTCGAACTTATTGTCATATACAACGTATGTCTAAACTTGTCAAGTGTGTTGGCTCAGTGTGAGTTTTTTTATCGTATTGGCATATACAGGGTGTGTCGAAACTTTTTCTGTCAAAGTGATGTGTCTGCAAGTTGTTGTTGGCTCATACAGTGCGAGTTTTCTCCAAACGTATACAGTGTGCGTCATAATTTTTTCGTCAAGTGTGTCGGCTCATACAGGGTGAATCAACAGCAGCACAGTGTGCTTAAAAATGTTCTCGTCAAGTGTGTTGACTCATACAGCGTGAGCCAAACCATTTTTCGAACGTGTGTACAGGGTGTCTTCAAATTTTGATGTTTTTGCTTCAGATGGACCTCCTTGCAGAGTTGAACACAATATGCAGCGCTTCTGGATACAAGCAGACCGTTCCCATGAGCAGCTTGAACAAAAACAAGCCCTATCAAATTCAAAAGCTTCGCCTGGTGAAAACAAAGTTCGGATCATCATAGCCGATATCCAGCTATACGAAGTATTCCTTCCGAGGAGAGTGTTTGCAATCCTCAGGGGACATATTGACAAATTCACTCCGGAAAAGTACGCCCTGGTAGTCGAAGAAGGAGGGGTCGGACAGACAAACACCTTCAAGTTCATCGAGAACTAGATGGGCAACAACATGAAGGAAATGTGCAAAGTTTTCTTTCTCTGTGTCCACCCATATCCACATATTTTTTTGAGAACTGTAACCTATAGAAAAATATATACTTGTATGTGAAATCCTTTTGACTTTGATTTGGAGAGAATGCGTGACAGAGAAACCATATGGAATGCTAGACGCAAGACTTGACTGAGAGACGTATGACTCCAATGACGTGAACGACAAATGAGAGAGTAATATGGTATGATGTTTGGCTCGAATGACAGACGCAAGACTTGATTGACAGATGTATGACTCCAATGACGTGAACGAAAAACGACAGAGGACATATGGTATGATATTTGGCTTGGATGACGGAGAATATTTCTGACAGATGACATATGAATTGACTGAAGTGTGATGTGAACGACAACCAACACGAATGACAGACGATATTTCTGACAGCTGACGTATGATGTGAACGATAGCCAACTCGAATGACAGACGATATTTCTGACAGCTGACGTATGACTTGACTGCGACGTATGATGTGAACGAAAGCCAACTCGAATGACAGAGGATGTATGTGGTGAATGTCAGATGACTCATGACAGACGCAGGACTTGACTGACCGCCGACGTATGACTTGACAGACGTAAGATTGACAGACGACTTATGACTTGACTGACAGAGGAAGTGACAGATGACGCTCCTCTGAGGACGCCATCTATCCACGCCACTGTGAGTCAACTCGTAAGTGTGACTGACAGATGACGCTTCACCGAGAACGCCATCTATCCACGCCACTGTGAGTCAACTCATAAGTGTGAGTAACAGATGACGCCCCTCCAAGGACGCCATCTATCCACGCCACTGTGAGTCAACTCATAAGTGTAAGTGACAGATGACGCTCCTTCGAGGACGCCATCTATCCACAACACTGCGAGCCAACTCAAAAGTGTGAGTGACAGATGACGCTTCTCCGAAGATGCCATCTATCCACGCCACTGTGAGCCAACTCACGAGTATGAGTGACCGATGACACCCCTCCGAGGACGCCATCTTTCCACGCTGAACCAACTCGCACAGTGAGTGATATGTGTCCCACATTCTGTGAGTTGTTTTCATTCTTTTCCCAACCTCTATTCCCCATTACTTTCCACCCCACAATCTGAGAGAGAGAAAAAACAACAACCCTTTCGAAATACGATTTATTGATCGAAGCATACATTTCTCTCAACGAGGTTAAACATTATTGGAAAACCATCTGAGCATAGAGTCTACATTGAACTGTGTACACATATACTTGCAGTTGTAGGCGGCGACGTGGTTCGGACAAGGCGTCGGCGTTGGCGGCAAATTTTCCATTCCATGCGTCGAACTGGGACACGTCCTGGATAGACGGTGGGCAGGTCACTCAAATTTCTCGGACTTTTGTAACGAAAATTCCGTTCCATTGTTCAAGTTTTTGAAATTCTGTATCGAGGCAATGCCGGAACAATAGTCACTTCCTATTCCGACCTCGAGTGTAGATCGCTTGCGCGAATATGAGATACAAATGATTTGCTTTGATTTTCAAGGCGTTCGGGAAGATTAGCGGCCTTTTTGCATTCGATCTTTCGACGAGTTGACAGGTTGTGGATTGGGTTGGAAGCAGTTATTATCTGGTGAAAGGACCTATTTATCTCTCATTATTATTTGATTTGAACAGGAAAAGTGGATTGAATATCTTGCTAATGAATTGAATGATACCTTGTAATTTGCAGTGTACCGAATTGCATGGTTAATTTTTTTGAGTCAGCAGGTGATTGAGGTTAAAACCTTATATTTCCATTTATTCAAATAATCTTCGCATTGAATTAGATTTCAGTGTAGATTCCACATTCGAGATCTGTCCGTTCGAATATTGAGGAACATATTTTTGGTAATAAGTAAAATATTGATTTTTTTTCAAATTTAATAGCTGAAGCCATCTTATTTCATCTCATTTTTAAATTTCCTTCGGGGACAGCAACTTGAGAATCGATATCGTGCGAACACGAAATTTTGCCTTTTCATCTGTTTAAACAGTGTCTACTCTCTGTATCTTTTCCAGCAATCGAATAAATATTATTCCTGTGACCTGTGACTGTCTGAGGGTATCCTGCCCATTTCTATCTCAATAATCATTACCAAGAAGTCTTGACTGGTACTTGTAGAGGAAACCGGAGTTGACTGCTAGCCACCGCCGGAGAAGGAACTCTCAGAGGAATTCCTCAGGTGAGCATTTATTTTCTATATATTATGATCTATAGTTTCTCTTTGGGAAATAAATGCGAATCTGAGAGAATTTGTTCTCTGTCTCACTGTGCTGTGCAGCGTTCGACCTCGTGGACTCTACAATTATTTTTTTATTTAATATTCAATCACTAGCCTGTGCAATTTATATCTGAGGGTCTACCAGGTAATTTCTCTTTCCTGCCATACCTGCAACTACAGCTCGTATTGAATGTAAAAGTACCTTTCTCTGAATTCATTAGTATCTGACATTAAATTGTTTAGGAGTTGTCCACCTAAACTTATCTTTCTTTGAATTCATTAATATCTGGCATATATAGCTAATACCTCTCTTAAATATTTAATCTTATTAACATCTTAGTATCACATACCTTTCTGTCAGAAGGTTTGAGAGCTTATGTGATAAAATTTGCATCTCTAGCGTCTATACGAAATTTTGTCAATTTATCAGAGATTGATTAATTTTTTCTTAAACTTCACAATAGTTTCATATTGATATTGGATAGATTTTCAATGGAGAATTGATTTATTATCAGTCAATTATTTGCAGTAGTATTGAAAATAATGTTTTTCTTGAGAATACTGGTTTCTCTTGGTTCATTACTATTTTTCTTGAGAATATACATTCTCTGGCATAATTTTTTTTATTATTAAATTTCTATCAACCTTTACTTGGTTTTAAAAGTGAAATCGTGCTCATTGAGGTTCAGAATATACCCTAAGGTTCTAAGGATATCCTTCGTTCCCTGAAAATATTGTGTATATATCTATTCTGATTCATTCCGTTTGCTTCGCATGCCATTGAGGAAATCCAATACTGGGTCGAGGATTGGTAACATCAAAAGTATCCCGTTGTCCAGAGAAGATCAAAGAGGCTCAGTTGATAAGCACAAGCAATCGTTCCGCTTCGTAGAGACCAGTTAGTAGCTATTGGTCATCATCGTTGTCAAGCCAGGAACGACTCCAAGTGACTTTTCTCAACGAGCCCATCAAATTCAAGCTCAACAGCGCTCTGTAAGGACCAGCTTCGTATAAACCAACTACCCAGGTATTAACCAGCCAGGACCACGTTCGGTTGAATCAGATTTAGAAAAACTTTGTATATATTCTGAATTTTCATAGCATTCAGCTTTCATTTATTAGCCTTCAGCTTTTGTTCATTCATTAGCCTTCAGCTTACGATTGTTTTTTCTTTTTATAATTAAAGTTGTTAATCTTTGCTGATTATTTGTTCTGTTTCCTCACCCAAGCTAGACAATTTTTTTGGTAGTAAATTCTGTTCCAAAAGAACTTGGAATATATTTATTACTGATCTTTGATATTTTGTTATCGTACTGTCTCGAATATCTCATATATCTGTACCGTTGTCTATATATCTATACCGTTATCTATATATCTTATCGTATCTCATCGGAAAATTATTTTGAGGTTTCCCTGAAGTGCTAGCTTAATCTTATCTTTCATATCTATATATCTATATTGATTATCATGGATCCTAATCACTTGAAAATCAATGAATTAAACTATGAGTTAACTATAAGAGGTATCGATCCTTCAGGAACTGTTGATTCTAAACGTAAAATTTTGAGGGGACTGTTAAGTCAAGAGAATGCTAATCGTAGTTTTCATGGCGGGGTTACTACTCCCAACACACATGCTGTAGAGGTAACTCAAATGAAAGAAACCATAAATGACTTGAACACCTGCATTGCTTCATTCAGTGGATCGAAAGAAGATCCTGCATTCAAAAGAATTTCTAGTCGTTTGGCTCATCTAGCTAACCGTTTTCATTTCCTCAAAGCTGACGACGAAGCAGAGGAATCTGCTGGAAAAGAAATACAGTTTCTTATGTTAGAGTTAGAAGCGGACTTTGATTTAAAAGTTACTCCAAGTACCTCTACCCCCACTCATATTAGTAATGCTCAAACACTTTCTAGTAACCCTGTATTATCTAATAAATCAGTTGTTCCATATAAGTAGAATATTTTCTTTACTGGATCAAATCAGAAAGAATCAGTTGATTCATTTCTTGAAAAAGTTGAATTATTAAGGGTAGCTAGAGGTGTTTCCAAGCCTGAGCTTTTCCAGTCTGCTTGTGACCTGTTCAAAGGTTCTGCCTGGACATGGTTCGTTAATGATAAAAGTAAATTCAATAATTGGGATGACCTTGTCACAGCTTTAAAAAAAGATTTCCTTCCTTACTTTTATGAGGAAGATCTCGAAAGAGAAATAAATTCACTAACTCAAGGCGCTACCGAAAGGGTGGCACTATTCATTACCTCAATAGAAGGTCTCTTCAACAGATTGACTACTAAGCCTGATGAAGAAACAATAGTTCGAAAAATTCGTAAAAATTTATTACCTTTTTTCATTTCTAAGTTGGCTTTGCAAGACCCAGAAACTGTTTCTGAACTTTCTGATTTGTGTAAAAAGCTGGAATAATCCCGCTTGTGGCCAGACCGTTACAAAGCACCACCCAGTCGCAATGCTGGTTTATTGGAGCCTGATTTGAGTAGTCCTTTTTATAGTGGAGCGAGTACTACCTTTCCTTCAACTTCTCAACAGTCTCACAGGAGAAATTTTTCTTTATCTAATAACTTTCATTTCAACAATATTCCTACCTTATCGAACTCTCGATGTTGGAATTGTGATTCGGCTGATCACGCTTATCCTCAGTATAGGAAACCACGATCCATGTTTTGCTATGGATGTGGCTTGAAAAATATCATCAAACCTAAATGTCCTAACTGCCGTCCAAAAAACGTAAAACAAGGTGGCGAAAAACTGGACGTTGTCACCAGTCAGTATACCGAAAGTCCAGAACACAAACCAGCCGAATCCAAATCCAAAAAATCGAAGAAAAGGCAAAACAAACAGGACCACTAAAAACTTCCTTTTCAGAATGGCAAAAATGGTGATCTTTTGTAAAAGAATTTTTGCATCCTGTAAATATTAATCCTTTATTTGTTAAAAAACTTAACGATAATCGTCCTTATCTTAATATTAACGTTTGTGGTCAGCAACTTCTTGCTCTTGCTGATACCGGTAGTACAGCTTCAATTTGAGGTTCTGCAGGTTTTCACCTTTTGCAGAAATTTAATATCCCAATTCAATATGAATCTATAGTCCATGTTACCACTGCAGATGGTAAGCCCCAAGATTTTCTTGGTTACGTTTTAGTCTCTGTTTCTCTCAATGGTGTTTCTCTTAGGTGTTTCTCTTAGGTATGGATTTTTTCCAGCTTTTTAAAATTGAAGCAAATTTTAGTAACTTGTCATATGTTGTACCGAACTCTATCTGCACCGTAAATACCATCCAACCATTCTCTGAACTGACTGGTTCCCAGAAAACAACTTCAGGAAGTTATTGAATGTTTTAAATCTATAGCTCCCAAGGATAGACTTGGCCGCACTCATCTATTGACACACCGCATAGATACTGGTGATGCGAAACCCATTGTTCAACGACAATATCCTTTGTCTCCTACTATGCAGGAACACTTGAACGAAGAAATTGATGAGATGCTGAAGCTAAAGGTCATTCAACCTTCTCAATCTCCCTGGTGTAGTCCCTTGTGGTTGGTACCTAAACGTTCAGGAAGTTTCCGTGTGTGTTTCGATGGTCGGAAGTTGAATGAAGTCACGGTCAATGATAATTACCCTATGCCTCTTATTGATAGTATTCTGAATAAATTACGGGATGCTAGGTGTAGTAACATCCTGTATTGTGAATTGAGAGTTTAATGACAGGACTGACAGTCAACAAAAAGGGCGAACAAACAGTTCTCTAAAAGAGTTGTTATAGATTGTTAATAAAGCATATTTCCCGCTAAGAGTCTATAGTAGCTTTTCATACAACATTTGGCGACGAGATTTAACTGCCGGACACCATGAGCGAAAACGATTACGTGAAGAACTTCCACTTCGAGAGATTTGACTCAAACCGAGAAGAATGGGAATATTATCTTCAAAGATTCGAGATGGAACTACTCATGCACGGTCTTTTATCAGATGATTCCAAGGAGAAACGTCGAAATCTACTTCTGACTAAGGTGGGTCCAGAACCATTTCGTATTCTAGTTGATCATTTCAATCCAGAATCTATAACTAACAAAACATACGATGAACTTAAACTTACACTGAATAAGTATTACGGCAAACAAACGTATATTTTCGCAGAAAGAATTAGTTTTGCATCACGATATCGCAAATATGATGAATCGATAACACAATATGTTAACGCATTACGAGGACTAGCAGGTAACTGTGACTTCGGAGACAGTCTCAAAGAACGATTGAGGGATCAACTCATTATTGGAATTGATTACCCGGAATGGCAGGAACAACTAATAAGAGCACATCCAAACAACACAGCCACTTTAGAAGAAGTTCAAGCTTCCGCGACAATTTTTGAACAAGCGTGTATTCAGGCGAAAAAGCTAACGTTACATTCTCAACAGAAAACATATACAAACAGAATTCAGAAAAGACTCAACAAACACGATAAATCTCCATCCAAACACCACCAATCGTCTTATAAAAACAAGAGAATCATAAATCCGTCAAAGGATTGTATTTTTTGCGGTAATCAAAAACACAAAACCAAAAACGAATGTCCCGCGATAGGAAAAATTTGCTCAGAATGTTCAGAAAAAAACCATTTTGCGCGTGTTTGCATATCCTCCGGGAACGCAAAAATTCTGGAACACGCTACACGAAAGGGTACGAGACACGTTCGGGAAAGCAACGAGTCGAGTGATTCGAGTAATGATTCGGAAAATGGAAGTATAACAGATACAACTCACGTTAAAAACGTTGGATCTCGTAGTAGGGCAATGATACAAACAAAGATTAACGGAATTTCCATAAATATGCTTTACGACACTGGGGCAGCACACTCCGTTGTAGGTAAGAAAATTTGGAAAAAAATTGGTAAACCAATTCTTGAGAAAACCAGTGATTTGATAGCATATACTGATTTAGAAATACCAACTAAGGGTATCAAAAATGTAACGGTGAAAGCTTTTGACAAAGAACGAAGTTGTAGTTTATATGTGGTTGAATCAAATGACGTTCCACTTTTTGGTTTAGATTGGCATCAGGCTTTTCAACTTGAGCTTCCACCTGGTTCAGTTTTATGTAAAATGTCAAATACTGACAACCAACATTCATCTAATCAATGTCATTCTGATGAAACTCACCCGAAAAATCTTATAGTGCAAGAAAATAATTATATGATTGATCAATTATTATCGAATTATAAAGAGCTCTTCAATGGTAAACTTGGAGCAATAAAAGGTCATTTTGCGAAAATTTATATCGACAATAAAGTTGTTCCTAAGACATTTCGAGCACGAAACGTACCAATTCCATTACAAACACAAGTGAAAGCAGAAATTAATAGACATGTTGAGGAAGATGTCCTTGAACAAATTGATACTTCCTGTACTCCCGTAGAATGGGCTTCTCCTATTGTCATAGTCATGAAATCAAATGGGAATGTTAGAATTTGTGGGGATTTTCGAGTCACCAATTATCCACATGTTCAGATTGATAATTATCCCTTACCTAGGTTCGAGGATATTACGGCCAAATTAAGTGGGGGAAAATATTTCACGACAATTGATCTGAAAGATGCTTATCTTCAGCTTGAAGTCCATCCAGACTCCAGAAAATATCTTGTGATAATAACCCATTTAGGTTATTTCGCCTACAAGCGTCTTCCGTTTGGCGTTTCTTTTGCTCCATCTTTATTCCAGAGAACGATGGACCAGATATTATCCGGTCTGGAAGGTGTCGTATGTTATTTGGACGATATATTAGTAACAGCATCTAACATCACTGAACACATGGCACGCATAGAAAGAGTTTTAAATAAACTTCAGAATGCTGGTATTAGAACACAAAATTCGAAATGTCATTGGCTGAAAAATAGTGTCACGTTTTTGGGTCACAAAATTGATAGCGAAGGACTCCATCCCACAAATGAAAGGATACATGCAATTTTGAATATGCCATCACCCAGCAACACACGTGAACTGCGTTCATTTTTGGGTTCTATCACATTTTATAGCAGATTCATAGAAAATCTACACGTTGCATGCGTACCTCTTTATCAATTACTAAAAACAAAACAAAGTTGGAAATGGAGTGATGAAGAAGAAAACATTTTCAGACTCTTGAAAAAAAAATTGACTTCTAATGATACTCTTGTTCATTACAGTCACGATCTACCATTAGTACTTTCCAGTGATGCGAGTGATAAAGGAGCAGGGTGTGTTCTCTTTCATAGATTTTCAGATGGCAAAATGAAGCCGATAGCATTCGCTTCTCGAAAATTCAATGATGTAGAGATGAGATACTCGACTATAGATAAAGAAGCTTTGGCTTTGGTCTTTGCGGTGACTAAATTCTGTCAATATATTTATGGCCGCCATTTTATTCTTTCAACAGACCATAAACCTTTCGAGCGAATTTTTGGGGAAAGTAGACAAACTCCAAAAATTGCTAGTAACCGCATTTTACGTTGGGCTATGTTACTCAATAGTTACAATTATAGTATTGAATATCGAAGTGGTAAAGAAAACTTAGCAGCCGATGCTCTAAACGTTTACCTGTTGATGATTCAAAGTTGTCACGTAGCGAAGGATTGGGACTTCCTATTCGGGGTCAATTACTCCACTTGCGCACAAGAAATTTGCCCGTCTCTAAAAAAAGACTTATGAATGACACTGAAAAAGACAATGTATTTCAACAAGTAATTCGTTTTCTATCGACATATTGGCCAAATAAAAAAAAAATATTTCCGCTGAGGTTATTCCATTCTATGAAAAAAATAGACGAACTTTCGTTTGAAGAGAATATTCTATTGTGGAAAGGTAGAATATGTGTTCCTGAATCACTTCGCTATGATATTCTCCAGATGTTGCATGACGGACATCCGGGAATAAGCGCAATGCAATCTCTTGCCAGATATCATGTTTACTGGCCCAACATAGATTCAGATTTGATTAATTATGTCAAATCATGCACATCGTGCCAGGAATCAAAACGAAATGATAGAAATGTTCCGTTATATCCCTGGAGTGCTCCGCCAGAACCATGGTCCCGCATTCATATCGACTTTGCTGGCCCGTTTGAAACCAAAATGTGGCTTATTGTTATCGATACCTATTCAAGATGGTTGGAAGTTGTTCCGATGACGAGTACTACATCTGAGAAGACAATTGATGCTTCAAACGACATTTTCGCCCGGTTTGGTCTTCCGAAGTTTATAGTATCTGATAATGGGCCTCAACTAACATCTAATGAATTCAAAAAATTCTGCCTAGAAAAAAACATACATCACATTCTAGTGACTCCTTACCATCCCAAGTCGAATGGGATTGCCGAAAGAGCTTGTTCGCACTTTTAAAGATCGCTTAAATGCAAGTGACAAAAATCTAGATCTCAAAACACGTTTATCTCAGTTTTTGTTCACATACCGAAATACACTACAGAGATCTACCGGCCGAACACCCAGTGAACTGATGTTGAGGAAATGCCCCAGAACCCTTTTCGATCAACTGAAACCGGACATTTTTAAAAATATGGAAAAAGCTATGTGGAAATAGAAACTTTATCACGATGAAGGATGTCGCACCCAAGATTTTGAAGACAATGAAGCAGTATGGGTAAACAATCCTTTAGGAGAAGGATCTCTTCCTGGAAATATAATGAAAAGAACTGGACCATCTTCCTACATAGTAGATGTTCAGGGTACACCCAAAAGGAAACATGCTGATCAAATGAGACCACGTATGAGTAGAGAAGAATCTGTTTCAAGAAAAGTTGAGGAAACCATTTCACAGGGCACCTTACTACCGTCTAGCTCCAGCAGCCAGTTGATTGAAGAACAGTCTAGTCCAAACCAGAGCCATGATGAAATTCAAGAACCATCACCAGCTATACCCCAGCCAGATGCAGTAACTTCTCAGCCAGATGCAGTAACTCCTCAGTCAGATGCAGTAACTTCATCGAATCAAGATGCGTCTACCAGCCAACGTGCGTCCAACGTTCCCCGGAGGAATCCAGACCGAAATAGGCGACCACCTAAGTGGTACCAGGACTATGCAGTTTCTCACTACTGAGGGAGGAATGTAGTAACATCCTGTATTGTGAATTGAGAGTTTAATGACAGGACTGACAGTCAACAAAAAGGGCGAACAAACAGTTCTCTAAAAGAGTTGTTATAGATTGTTAATAAAGCATATTTCCCGCTTAGAGTCTATAGTAGCTTTTCATACAACACTAGGTATCTGTCTTCAATTGATTTGACCAAGGCTTTCTTTCAAATTCCTCTAGAAGAATCTTCTTGACCTAAGACTGCTTTTGCTGTATATGGTAGAGGTCTCTTTGAATTCACAGTTTCTCCGTTCGGTTTGAGTAACAGCCCTTAACTGATGGCACGGTTAATGGATATCGTCATTGGACCTTCCTTAGCACCATTTTGTTTCATTTACCTGGACGACATTATTGTGGCCACCTCTACTTTTGAGCTTCATGTTAAAACCTTGAAAGAAGTATATCGAAGACTTAGGGATGCCAATCTTACTATTAATTTAGATAAGTGTGAGTTTTGTCGGCCTTCTCTTGTTTATCTTGGTTTTGTTGTGGATTAACAAGGCTTGAGAACAGATCCTGAAAAAGTTTCTGCTATTATCAACTATCCGACTCCTAAAAACACTACTTAAATTAAACGTTTGATTGGTCTTGTCAGTTGGTATCGTCGCTTTATTAAAGATTTTTCTTCTATCTGCTCCCCTATATCTGATCTTCTACACGGTCGAAAAAAGGGTCAATCAATAACTTGGACTCCTGAAGCAGAGGCTGCTTCCAAAGAGATCAAATCTCGTCTCACTTATGCTCCCGTGCTTGCTAGCCCTGATTTTACAAAACCATTTGTAATTCAGTGCGATGCATCCGACACAGGTATAGGATGTATCCTGTACCAAGAATGTGACGGTGTTGAACATCCAGTGGCGTACGCAAGTAAGACCCTTACTGCTTGTCAACGAAAATATGCAGTCACTGAAAAAGAACTGTTAGCTGTCATTTTTGGCATAGAGAAGTTCAGGAGCTATATCGAAGGAACCAGGTTCACCATCGAAACTGATCACGCTTCCCTTATTTATCTTCACAGTTTATTTAACCCTTCTGGACGTTTGACTAGATGGGCGTTGAAACTGTCTCAATTCGATTTCACCATCAAACACCGTAAAGGTTCCTTAAATGTGGTGGCAGATGCCCTATCCCGTTCTGTTGCTGAAATTTCGGTTATCGACGTTTCTACCTTTCAGCCCGATGACTGGTATACTTCTTTGATTAAGAAAATCGAAGAAAATCCAGCAACTTATCTTTCTTTCCGTGTCGAAAATGGTATTATTTATTAACATATCTTTTCCCGCCACAATGTAGTTAGTAATCTCACTGACTGGAAAATAGTGGTACCTACTGCTAATCGACAGGGAATTTTGAAATTCTACCATGATAAGGAAACTGCCGCTCATTTAGGAATAACTAAAACTCCTTCTCTTATCTTAGAACTGTACTACTGGCCTCATATGAGAAAAGATGTCTATAAGTATGTTAAGAAATGCCCTGTTTGTGCTGCCTGTAAAAGTTCAAATTTACCTCAAGCTGGTCATATGGGATCCTACAAAAATATCCATTTTCCTTTTCAATGTGTTTCTGCAGATTTATTAGGTCCTTATCCCAGGTCTAAAAATGGCAACCAATATGTTTTAGTTGTTGTAGATTGGTTTACCAAATATGTCTTGGTTCATCCCATGTCTAATGCTACCTCTAAAGGTATAAGTAAGTTCATTGAGAATAATGTTTTCCTTATTTTTGGAGTACCTCAAATATTTGTTGTTGACAATGGAAGTCAATTCATTAATAAGGAATTTAAGAAATTAATGGAAGATTATAGGGTTCAGAAAATTTGGTGTAATGCCAAATATCATCCACAAGTCAATTTTGCTGAAAGAGCCAATAAGGTAATAGTAACATCAATTCGCTGCTATGTCCATGAGAATCATCGAACTTGGGATTCTTCTATCTATAAAGTTGCTCAAGCTATCAGACTGGCAAAGCATGATGTAACTGAGTATTCTCCTGCTTTTTTGAATTTTGCTAGGAATGTTCCTGTTACAGGAGATTTTTATGGGAAAATTTCACATAATGAAAATAACATTCCTACCGTTTCTGATAAATATCAGCGTGTTGATGATGTCCGAGAACTTCCGAAACTGTTTGTTGATGTAGGAAATTACATCAAGCCTATCTTAAGAATGCTCGTCAGTACAACTTGAGAAAACGAGAACTTGAATTTCATGTCGGTGACAGGCTTTGGAAGAAAAATGTAACTCAGCTCCGGATAATTATTCTGCTAAACTGACTCCTTAATTCATACCTTGTATCGTTTCTAAGGTTATATCGAACCTAGCATATGAACTTAAAGACATGGATGGTAAAAACCTATGTCGTTGGCATGTCAAGGACCTAAAATCTGCTTTTATTGATAACGATTCAGATTTAACGGAGGAAGAATATTTCAGTGCTGATTCTGATGGGTCAGATAACTGATTATCTGTTTCTTCTCTACTCTATCTTCTCTTATAACTATCTTACCTATCTGACATATATCTCTCTATCTTTTCATTTTGGGCTCTGTGGAGGGGGCCTAAGAATAACTCCACCATGGCATAACCAGATGTCAAGTAAAAGTCTTGAAACTGGCCACTTACAGAAATAATGACATCTTCAGGTAGATAATTTATATCGATGTACCTTGTTATGTTTACCTCATTGCCTAACGTGTACAGTAACTTATCTTATTCATTTCAAGTTCAATTAACTTATTTTACATATCTTATTTTGTCAAGGTCATAAATTTGAGAGAATCATTAATGTTGAGGTAGAAAGTAACTGTTGATTATAATTATATTTCTTGACTTTATTTATCGTTGATAATTCCTTATGGAACCTTTGAAATTTCAGAAAATAATTCTTCAACTACTTTTGAAATGATGAATACTATTCTCAAATTTTTTCGTTCAAGTTTCTTGATTTCTTTCTTTGAAAAAACTCAGTAAGTAAATCTTTCAACATTTTTGGTTAAGATTCATCTCAATATTTTTATCTTCTCTCATTATCTCTTATCTTGTTATTGGACAGTTATTTATCTTTATTGTGAAGTACTGGACTTCTATACCGTAACGGTCTAATAATGGTTCAGTGGAATACTGGTTCCATTGATATTACCTTTTTCATCAGTGAAATGCTTTTTTCATTGATACTATCTTAACGTGATTTCCTTGATGAAGTCTAGGAAAGGTTAATGACTTTGGACAAAATTTTTGTTTTTATACCTTGGTACTTGTTACTGTACTATGTGGTTATCTGATGTCATTTATTTCTTGACGACTGGTCAATTTCAGAAAAACATCCAACAGTTTTCTGCATCTTTTTATTTTGGCTCTGTGGACAGGGGCCTGAGAATTCTGCCACCATAGCATATACCAGATGGTAGGTAAAAGTCCTACAACTGGCCACTATTGATATTACATAACATCTAGTAATTTATTTGCCATTGAAGATTGCCTCAGAATATTCAGATGATGTTAGTCATGCAGTAGCTATCTCACACTTTATCTTTTTTGGATCTGATATTCCATATCTTTGTGCCTAGGTGGCATGTTTTGACCAGTATCTAGGAATTTTCAGTTCCGCTACCTGTGAGATAGTTGTACTCATGCTTTCATTCTGAATGTACTTTGGTAGGGTCAATGGTGATTATTTACCTTTTTTATTGAGAGAGAAAATCGACTGACTGTGTTTTATAAGTTCATCCGTTACCATCTTCACAGATATGTATCTAGTATCTATCTCACTGTGGAATTTTGTTACATTTTTCTGATAGTTCATAGTTGTAGACAATAGAAAATTGACAAACCGTTAGTTGTGCATTTGGTAAGTGGAGGAATGTTTTTGAACTTTATGTCTTTTGATATCTCCTTTGGGAAAATATGTTGTTCAAAAATCAGATCTCCATTTTCATTGAATCTAGCACTACAGTAGCGGTTGTCATTTTTGTCTATTCTGTGTTCGATGACTTTTCCAAAATTATGTAGCATTTATCTTATATCTTGATGAATTGATTTCTTTTAGATGGTTGAAAATAACTGTTTTTCTCAAGCAAACCAGTCAAGTTGACTCCTCTTGATATTTTTATTATATCTGAACATTTTTTTTTCATCTTTATATCTTTCTTGCATCTTTACCTCTTCCTTATCTTTCATCTCTATCTTTACTTCCTATCTTCTCTCTCTAGGGTATTTTTGGGACAAATTGTTTTGTTGGTTATGGGATGGCAGCTCCCTTAATGCTGGACGATCTTGTGGTGGGTTCGGCTTGGCGAGTCGTTTTGGTTGTTGAAGTTCCATGCTAATTCATCTGGGATATCGATGTGGTCCTGATGCAAACCTTCCACGCTGTTGGGAGTTTGGTTTTGTAAACGTAGTCACCATATTCGATGTCTAGTAGTCTTGTTTGGAATTTTGATAGCGGGATCGGTTCGATGGGTTGAGTCCACTCCACAATGATCAGGGGTGAGTGGTTGGATAGCAAACTTGGAGGTGGTTTCTATCTGGGTTTTTAACCTCCCATTCATTTGTATTGAATGTTGTGTCTGCTAAGGTACCAAGACTTAAGGCGGTTTGGTATCATGCATTTCAATGCCTCCCCCATTTTTTTGTCTGTAGGAGACCTGGTGTGATGGGCGCGAGCATAGTTCAGTCCGGCAGCTTGACTTGTCGAGCAGAATCCTTGGAAGGGTGAACTTGGGGGGTGTCGTGTGCGCTAGCGTGGAGGTCTAGGCCGGTCAACGTGTGAAGCTCGCCTAAGAGCGGTAGTGCGGCACTACTGAGGGATCCTGAGCTCCATGGATTCGTCGCGACTGAGGACTTGTTCGCGGTATCAAACTCAGGAGGATCTCTGAATTTTTCGTAGGGGTTTTGTGGTTTAGCCACTTTCAGCTTGGTAGAGCTACATCTTACCCCAATTGAAGTGGACAATTGGCTATCTCTGTCTTATATACTTTTTATCTTAACTTCATTTCCTTTTTTCTTTCCACACGTGAATTCTTGTGGGGTTTCTGTTAATGTTGTTGTGGTGCTTCAACATTGAACTCGGGGACGAGTGGTATCAGATGTTTCGATGGCGCAGAATTTTCATCTAGCAGCGAAAAGATCATCTGATCTGAGTTCGGTGTTGGATGATCACTCTCAGCTTTCGCTTCAGGGACAGAAAGCCTGCAACAACTCACAGGCACCAGTTTAACAAAGTGTTGTTGACTGTTTTATCTATAGATTGAAAATTTTTCGTATGGTACTACAAATGCAACTATTCATTTATCCACTATGAGTTCACTCCCTGTCAATTTACTGATTTAGTACTCGTATGCTCGTAAATAAAAAATTTGTAAACTCCTAGAGTTTTCAAATTTTTTCACCGGGAAGAGGTGGTGTGTAACGGAAATTCCGTTCCATTGTTCAAGTTTTTAAAATTCTGTATCGAGGCAATGCCGGAACAATAGTCACTTCCTATTCCGACCTCGAGTGTAGATCGCTTGCGCGAATATGAGATACGAATGATTTGCTTTGATTTTCGAGGCGGTCGGGAAGATTAGCGGCCTTTTTGCATTTGATCTTTCGACGAGTTGACAGGTTGTGGATTGGGTTGGAAGCAGTTATTATCTGGTAAAAAGACCTATTTATCTCCCATTATTATTTGAATCGAACAGGAAAAGTGGATTGAATATCTAGCTAATTATTTAAATGATACCTTGTAATTTGCAGTATACCGAATTGCATGGGTAATTTTTTTGAGTCAGCAGGTGATTGAGGTTAAAACCTTATATTTCCATTTATTTAAAAAATCTTCGCATAGAATTGGATTTCAGTGTAGATTCCACATTCAGGATCTGTCCGTTCGAATATTGAGGAACATATTTTTGGTAATAAGTAAACTATTGATTTTTTTTCAAATTTAATAACTGAAGCCCTCTTATTTCATCTCATTTTTAAATTCCCTTCGGGGACAGGAACTTGATAATCGATATCGTGCGAACACGAAATTTTGCCTTTTCATCTGTTCAAACAGTGTCACCTCTCTGTACCTTTTCCAGCAATCAAATAAATATTATTCCTGTGACCTGTGACTGACTGAGAGTATCCTGCCCATTTTTATCTCAATAATCATTACCAAGAAGTCTTGACTGGTACTTGTAGAGGAAACCGGAGTTGACTGCTAGCCACAGCCGGAGAAGGAACTATCAGAGGAATTCCTCAGGTGAGCATTTATTTTCTATATATTATGATCTATAGTTTCTCTTTGGGAAATAAATGCGAATCTGAGAGAATTTGGTCTCTGTCTCACTGTGCTTTTCAGCGTTCGACCTCGTGGACTCTCTCTACAATTATTTTTTTATCAAATATTCAATCACTAGCCTGTGCAATTTATATCTGAGGGTCTACCAGGTAATTTCTTTTCCTGCCATACCTGCAACTACAGCTCGTATTGAATGTGAAAATACCTTTCTCTGAATTCATTAGTATCTGACATTAAATTGTTTGGGAGTTGTCCACCTAAACCTATCTTTCTTTGAATTCATTAATATCTGGCATATATAGCTAATACCTCTCTTATATCTTCAATCTTATCAACATCTTAGTATCACATACCTTTCTGTCAGAAGGTTTGAGAGCTTATGTGATAAAATTTGTATCTCTAGCGTCTATACGAAATTTTGTCAATTTATCAGAGATTGATTAATTTTCTCTTAAACTTCACAATAGTTTCATATTGATATTGGATAGATTTTCAATGGAGAATTGATTTATTATCAGTCAATTATTTGCAGTAGTATTGAAAATAATGTTTTTCTTGAGAATACTGGTTTCTCTTGGTTCATTACTATTTTTCTTGAGAATATACATTCTCATAACTTTTTTTATTATTAAATTTCTATCAACCTTTACTTGGTTTCAAAAGTAAAATCATGCTCATTAAGGTTCAGAATATACCCTAAGGTTCTAAAGATATCCTCCGTTCCCTGAAAATATTGTGTATATATCTATTCTGATTCATTCCGTTTGCTTCGCATGCCATTGAGGAAATCCAATACTGGGTCGAAGATTGGTAACATCAAAAGTATCCCGTTGTCCAGAGAAGATCAAAGAGGCTCAGTTGATAAGCACAAGCAATCGTCCTGCTTCGTAGAGACCAGTTAGTAGCTATTGGTCATCATCGTTGTCAAGCCAGGAACGACTCCAAGTGACTTTTCTCAACGAGCCCATCAAATTCAAGCTCAACAGCGCTCTGTAAGGACCAGCTTCGTATAAACCAACTACCCAGGTATTAACCAGCCAGGACCACGTTCGGTTGAATCAGATTTAGAAAAAAATTGTAAATATTCTGAATTTTCATAGCCTTCAGCTTTCATTCATTAGCCTTCAGCTTTTGTTCATTTATTAGCCTTCAGCTTACGATTGTTTTTTCTTTCTATAATTGAAGTTGTTAATCTTTGCTGATTATTTGTTCTGTTTCCTCACCCAAGCTAGACAATTTTTTTGGTAGTAAATTCTTTGAATTTTTATTTCTCCTAATTTTCATAATTTCATTGCTACCTGGCGCCCACTTTCTGAGCCAGTCAAGTCAACTATGAAATATTGGTAATAGTCAAATGTAATCTGCCTTCGACTGTTACCAATCATTTGTTGAAACTTACTCACACCCTCACCGTATCAAACTGAGCAGCCTATCAGCACGTAGGTGATAACTTCCATTATTTTAATATATTCACATTTGCATTTTGAAATTTTGGAGGGTTGCACTTTCCTCCAGAGGAACTCGGCTTTTTGGCTACCTCTCACGTATATGACCTCAATCGAGTACAGAAGGTATTCCTGCAGAATGGCATCAACGTCGTGGTACTCGACGTCCCCTGAAGAATATGGAATGCCATGAACGAACTTTTCCAAGCACCGGTGGTCTTCTTGTCCTTGTCCGTCAACGAGACAAAGGGCATTGGTGGCTTGAACCAGAACTTCTGCCGCTGGTGACCGACATGGATGGCGAGTTCTTTGGGGTGGAACACCCCGTTGACGACGAAACCTTGGATATCAACGATCGCGATTCTCATGATGTGCGTCTTGTACTAGCTAGCGACTTCTCCCACCACGGCAGCGGTGGCGCGCATCGCCTATGATTGTTCATGATCTTGGTAAGAAGGAAGTACAAACGTACAGTATGATGCAAGAAGGGGAATTTTGATGGAAAACCGAAGCTGAATTAGGATGGATAAGCCGTTGGGCCAACTGCCATAAAAATCGCCGCTTTCTTGAGATGTGAGCGACTCGAAAAAACAATTCTAGTCCCCTGTGGACGCTCTCCGATTCTCCAAAGTCAGAATTCGGCATATGAGCCCCGTGAAGTGAAAATAGATGTTTCCTTCAATGATTCACCGCGATACGACTTATCTCATATGGCCAAATGACGATAAGGAATGCGAAGTTATCGCAGACATGTTCAGACAAGTCAACAACTTCAATGACGCACAGGCTATGAGTCATCATACAGAGTGTTAGTGACCTTCGACTTGCAGTAAAACGAACAAAGACGCCCAGCTCTGAGTCATCGGAGTGGTGACCTTCGAACCGTGAATGAACAATATCCGAATCATGAGAGTAGAAATCAAGTTCACGACAGCAGAAAAAACGGTGTTCGACCCTTCAAAAAATGGAATGTTTCTCTTGAAACGAGAGAAAGCTGTTGATCTGACTGCGTTAGACCGAACGTGACCCAGTTGAAACTCATGCCGAACATATCACGTCTACCTGAGTGCATCAGGCTGAACACGATGATTCAGTTCCGAAACCCGGCAAGCGGTGAGGACCGCATGTTTTGTCATGAGATCCAAAGCGAAAAGCCCGTTGTCAATATACGAGGGGGAAAATATACACCCATGACGCGACGACAATGGACGGGGTTGCCTTATAGTTCACCGTTGGTTCCCACCCCTCACAAAAAGCATTCCAATCTCAAATTCGTCACATGTTCGATTGGAGTCTTCAGTACTCATTTGTCTTCCAACGAGAATGGCTGCAGACTGTTCGTATGCCGAAAGACTTCGAACGTTTCGCAATTGGCCTTCGACATTTCCGAAAAAAGAAGTTGGCCAGTGCAGGTTTCGTTTACCCCGATTCAGGAGACGACGACACAGTTACCTGTCTCAATTGCCGTATCGAAGGATTCAATTGGGAGACTGGCGATGATCCTTTGATGGACCACTTCAGGTGGACAACCTATTGTACGATCTTCGACAGCGATACTTCTTCGTTCATCAATCGAGTGAAACGACCAACACATACGGAAAATAGTGTTCTCATGCGGCGTCTCGCAACTTTCGAAAACTGGCCCATCGGTCTCAGTCAGACGCCTCAAGAACTTGCCGAATATGGATTTTTCTACACCAGAATAGGATATCACGTAAAATGCTCTCACTGCGGCACAGAAATAGCCCACTGGAAACAAGACATGCGCATTCGATACTTTGAAACTTTCATGAAGCGTCACGTTCTTGGCATTCTCAACCGCAAAATCTCCCCAGAATCTGGAGAAATATCAAGGAAATCCAATAGAATTTTTCACAGATCTAAGGAAATGTTCTCTCAAGTGTGACGTCGTCGGTTGGTGCGTATCCAGTATGGAGGAAACTGCATTTACTTCAAATGTCAAATATCCCGCCTCAAGCGTGGCATGAGAGTCGTAGAAGGACGTCTGAGAACGTTCGCACCAAGAACGCCGTCGACCATGCCAAATATCCCGCCTCAAGCGTGGCATTAGAGCCGTAGAACGACGTCTGAGAACGTTCTCACCAAGAACGTCGTCGACCACGTCAGTCTTTGAAACGTATACGAAAAATGTTCCCACTATCTGACGTATCACGTGACTGCTTCAGATACTCTGTGCGGAATGCTAGAACGTTCGAAATTCCTGCCACGTTTGCACAACGATCATGCGGTCATGCGCACAACGATCCGCTGGGTACTTTGAAGTTTCCGTCTGACGACCAACCTTCGCCGCCTAGAACGTTTGTCGCTCATGCGCACCAACGCTTTGACGTTCAAGCTGAAATCTTCCGGATTTCCCGCCTAGGGTGTTTGTTGCAACGTTCAGGCTGAACTCATTCAAAGTTGCCGCCTACAGCGTTTGCTGCTAGTAATGGAGCTATGACAGTTCTAGGCCAAAATCCCATGTTATTTCTTATGGAGGTTCATTCTGCCAATTTTGGTTCCGGCGACCAATCAAAATTATCACGTGACATCTGACGTCACACATCATCTGTCATCTGTCGCCAGCCATCTGTCATGCGCTACCACGGAACACAAACATCAGAACCACGGAACACCTTACGTCACAGCTGTCATCCATCATTTGTAACCAGTCATCCATCTGTCATGCCACGCCATCTGTCATCAATCATACTTCTCCGATCATACGAACGCCACCTATGAGCCATAGTCGCAAGTACACTAAGCGCCACCTATCAGCACGTAACAGAACCCTTGTACGAAACCTATGAATTTAACATGTGAATAACCTGAAAACAAATCTTCCGATGTTGAGGGGATTGAACCCGGGCCGCTCAGCGTGAGAGACATAGACGCTAACACTGCGCTAGCGAGGCAATTAATTTCAAGTGTGTATAGGTAGGTATGATACATCGACGCTTCTCGAAATGGCGCCCAGCATATTGTGCAACCTCACCAAGTCACCAGTCAAATTTCCAATCCTGTCATCTATCACTATTGTTTGGAGCCCTAAGCCTTGGTCGGGGGACCTCTGAGGGTCAAAGTCTAAAAACAAAAGGTTTGTGACGCTCTTTCTACGATCCTGTCACTTTGGCGCCCTGGTCAAGGTTCTTCTCGGGCGCCACCTTATGTTTAGAGTGAGAAGGACACTGCTCCGAGCAGCTTCAGTGGAGTAAGATAATTCCAGGATAATGAAGTTTACGTCCTGGTAAATAGCTGCTAGGTTATTACAATTCATTCAAAATACGGAAAGATGCAAAATTTCATTATCAACTCAAACCACAGACGATTCGGCAATTAGAAGGAAAGTTAAGCGTACGAACAAAGCGGGCAAAGCGGTGAGTAATCAAGCAAATTAATAAATAGTTAAGCAGGGAACCAGCAAGCTCTACGGTGTCGGTTAAAGCTCTATCTCCGGTGGTATGACCCTCAACCAAACGGACTAATAACTTTACAACTCCCCTGTTAAACTTAGTTTCGAATTATTCAACGGTGACGTGAATGCTAATTAATTATAGACGGCTACGGAGTACAAGCTTACCTACACCTGAGTTTAACACCACCGAGTGTGAAAAAGCGTTCCTCTAGGTATCTTGCTTCCAGCACCTGGGTGTAACACCACTGTGTACTGAAAACCAGAGTACCTGACAGAGCTCAAACAAGGGGCGGTAAATGCAAATAATGAAGTTAATGCAACTAATAAAGTTACCTTCAGTACAAGCTTTTCAACACCTAAGTTTACACCACTGAATGTGAAAAGCGTTCCTCTGGGTATCTCGCTTCCAGCACCTGGGTGTAACACCACCAAGCACTGAAAACCAGACAACCCGACAAAGTTCAACAAGAGTATATAAATGAATGTAAGTCGAGTACCAACTTTCCAACATCTAGGTTTGCACCACCGAATGTGGAAAGTGTTCCTCGGTATATCTTGTTTCCAGCACCTGGGTGTAACACCACTGAGCACTGAAAACCAGAACACCCCAAAACGAACTTTTCAAAATATCGAATATATTAATTCGGACGGCAATCGAAACTAAGAAACAAGGTTACTAAATTATAAATAAAACACTTGGTTGAAAATCTACTAAATTTATTACCACCTGTTTTACCCTTACACACGGTTCCCTGAACGGCACTCTCTAGGACGGACGCCGGCTGGCTCGCTCTACTAGGGCAGGATGTCGGCTGGACGGCTGGATTCCAATTCAAGTCGCTTGCACTGCCACTTCTTGACCGTGACTGCTGGCTGGCTCGAATTGCCGAAATATTCAATATTCAATAATTTATTTTTCAGCTTTCGTAGGCCTCCACTTCGGATACGATATCTAAGCGTAAGTGGTTCCCCCAGCGGTACTACTCACTAACTACTCGGGTCGCAGATATCTGGTGTTGTCGGAGATTCCGAGATTCCAGTGTCGTGCGCGATAATTTTTAGTAGGTGACTTTGCGAAATATAACAATATCAAACTGGAAAGAACGGTCATAACCTCAAAATCGTCGGCATCAAAGTCACAATGCGTCTTCTAAGACATGGTCCGAAATTTCCAAGTATAATTTTTGTCACCTATCACAATGAGCCCTCAGACATGGTCGGGGGCCCCTGTTTGAGAGGAAAAACATCAAAATCGCACATTTTCCCCACCAAGTCACACCCTAGCCATACGTGACACCTGTCATCAGTCATTTTTACTGTCAAAATCACCTAACCCAACATTCTATGCCACTTTGTCAGCCCTAGGCAGTTCCCTGCCAAAAGCCCTTTGTCAGTACAACCTAACCTTGTAAAATTCTAGTCATACGTCTATCATTTTCCCAGCTAGAGACATCTGTCAATCCAACATTACCTCGTATTCTATCATTTGTAAATTCCTAGTCACACGTCACACCTGTCATCAGTCATTTTCACTGTCAAAATCATTAAACCTAACCTTGTAATCTGTCGTAATTCCAAAGTCACGCCCTAGTCATACGTAACGTCTATCAGCTGCCACCAGTCATTTCTACAGTCAAAGACATCTGTCAGTTCAACCTAACCTTGTAATCTGTCATCTGTGAAGTTCTAGTCATACGTCACCAGTCATTTTTCTACCAAAGTCATTTGTCACGTTAACTTAACCTTGCAATTTGTAATATTTCCAAAGTAACGTCTATATCTGTCATCAGTCATTTCTACAGTCAAAGACATCTGTCACTTCAACTTAACCTTGTAATCTGGCATAATTTCAAAAAATCACGCCCTATTTATACGTAACGTCTATCAGCTGTCACATTTTCCCCAGCTAAAGCCATCTGTCATCAGGCATTCTCCCAGCCCAAAGACATTTGTCAGTTCAACCTAACCTTGTAAAGTCATACGTCACAAGCATCATCTGTCACCAGCCAATGTCATCGCCCTAGTTACCAGCTAAAGATATCTGTTACATTTCCCCCAGCTAAAGCCATCTGTCATCAGTCATTTTTCCCAGCCCAAAGACATCTATCATCAGTCATTTTTCCCAGCTAAAGACATCTGTCATCATTTTCCCCAGCTGAAGACATCTGTCATCAGGCATCCAGCCCAAAGACATCTGTCATCAGTCATTTTTTCCAGCTTAAGACATCTGTCATCATTTTCCTCAGCTAAAGACATCTGTCAGTTCAACTTAACCTTGTAATCTGGCATAATTTCAAATCGCGCCCTAGTTATACGTAACTTCTATCAGCTGACACATTTTCCCCAGCTAAAGCCATCTGTCAAGTATGAAAAAACAGAAAATTCAACGTCCCGTTAAAACGTCCCATAAGCATCGCACACAACAAAAATGACCCCCGTTAATGCCAACTAAGACACAGCACGCAACAATGGCTCCCGCTTAACACAGCGCTAACGCTACGTCTTAGCATCGTACGGAACAAAAATGGCTCTCGCTACCACCTAACACAGCGCTAACGCCTAGTCAGAGCATCACACAATAATGGCTCCCGTTAATGCCAACTAAGACACGCAACAAAAATGGCTCCCGATACAACTCAACCTATCATTTTTCACTAGTCATTTGTCAGCACAACCATGTAATCTGTAAAGTCCTAGTCATACATCTATCATCACTCATTTCAACGATCGCGATTCTCATGACGTGCGTCTTGTACTAGCTAGCGACTTCTCCCACCACGGCAGCGGTGGCGCGCCTCGCCTATGATTTTTCATGACCTCGGTAAGGGGGAAGTACAAACGTACAGTATGATGCAAGAAGGGGAATTTTGATGAAAACCCGACGCTGTCGACATGGCTGTCCACCACTTCGAACAGACCGAAGAAGTTCCTTTAATTTTCAGCTATCGATACTTAGACGTTCAGCGGATGAGAAAGCATGTCAACGCAAAGGTGGACCGTATTCGTTGGGTTAACCGTGACGAAACGTAGTTCTCGTTCGACGCCTGAACCGAAAAAGGCCAACAGAATGGGGGTGAGAAGGCTGTACTCATCAAGCCGAATGTGATGGAACAGAAAATATCTCCAATGTCAACCGACAATCACCGACGATGTCGACACGGCTATCCACCACGAAGATTCCACCTTTTCTCCTCGAACAGACCGAAAAAGATTTGAATTTTCAGCTATCAATACTTAGACGTACATCAGATGTCTTGAGAAAGCATGTCAAAGAAAAGGATGACCGTCGAGTCAACCGTGACGGCTCTCGAGAAAAGATCATTAAAAATGGGGGTGGGAAATCTGTACTCATCAAGCCGAATGCGATGAAAATATCTATGACGCCAATGTCAACCGATACTCTGAGAGGGCTTCTCTGGTTCACAACAAAATAGGTGGACCGGCCAGGTCAACCGTTATGGAATCGAGCGAACTGAAAAAAGATGGGGAAGCCGTTGGGCCAACTGCCATGAAAATCGCCGCTTTCTTGAGATGTGAGCGACTCGAAAGGACAATTCTAGTCCCCTGTGGACGCTCTCCGATTCTCCAAAGTCGGAATTCGACATATGAGCCTCGAGAAGTGAAAATAGATGTTTCCTTCAATGATTCACCGCGATACGACTTATCTCATATGGCCAAATGACGATTAGGAATGCGAGGTTATCGCAGACATGTTCAGAAATGTCAACAACTTCAATGACGCACAGGCTATGAGTCATCACACAGAGTGTTAGTGACCTTCGACCTGCAGTAAAACGAACAAAGACGCCCAGCTCTGAGTCATCGGAGTGGTGACCTTCAAACCGTGAATGAACAATATCCGAATCATAGGAGTAGAAATCAAGTTCACGACAGCAGAAAAAACGGTGTTTGACCCTCCAAAAAATGGAATGTTTCTCTTGAAACGAGAGAAAGCTGTTGATCTGACTGCGTTAGACCGAACGCGACCCAGTTGAAACTCATGCCGAACATATCACGTCTACCTGAGTGCATCATCATGCTGAACACGATTCAGTTTGCCACGCTCTCAGGGCCGGTTGTGTAATGAAAACTAGGCAAAGGCATAAAAGATGGTGACCGGGCTAGCTCAATACCCAAAAAAAACAAACCTTGTTTACCTGGAAGAATTCAAAATTCAAGGACGGAGGAAAATCTGCCTAGGAGATCTTTTTCTTTACCAGATTTGAGGAAATGGGCGCCACGTGATTTAATAATATTTTTGTTGTTAGTATTCGACCGCCCTGGCTAGTTATTTTTCCTTCACAGGAATTTACAAATCACAAAACTAAATGACCTGCTACTCCTCGTTTAATTTCATTCGGTTGATATAAAAAATGGTAAAATTTGCTGAGAAATCTTTTTCAATGTGTATTACAACAATATAATATAAGAACAGACAAACTATGAATTATCTTGGATTGATATCCTTATAACAAAAATATTCTCCGCGGCGATATAGATATCTATATTTCCGTTACAAAAGGAATGTAAATAGGATGTTTCATGAAACAATATATACTCTTTTTTGTTGAAGCACTACCGAAGAATAACAGAAATCTTACTATTAAATACGATTTTCTGATGGCAAAATGAATTAATAATTTTTGCGGTAGACGGCGTTTGCAATTAACGGCAGGGCAAGTAACCCTACACACGGGGGCTTTCACACTGAAGCTATTCGAAGAAAAACAAAAAAATGGATGACGATACAGGACACAACTTATCTGGTCTTAGTATCCTGAATAGTCGGCTGTTTCTCGTAGGCTCTGAAGCCGGACAGGTTCAATTTGCTGGATGAAGACGAACCAAAAGTATCAAACGGTAAGGAATACCTGACAAGGACTCGGAAGCGGGTTTCAAGGCTTCACCAGAAGCTTAAAAATTCAACCTGGTAGTAGAACCCTAAAAAATTATCAAACCTTAGGTACATTCAAACACAAGAAAAAAAATGATATACTACCTCACTCTGTGGAGGGTTCCTGATTCAGAGTATTTCCGATGGTGCGGAAGAAGGTACTCGGAACCAACTTGTACACTACAAAGACGAACAAATGAATGTCATAAAAAATCAAAAGTGGGCTAAGAGGAAAAATGATCACCAGTACTTACAGAAGTGATGGATAAATCCCTTGAAAAAAGGTTAAGACTTCCTCGAAATTGTTTCAACTTGAAACCGGTATGGAAATCCAAAATATCAGTGGAAATCAGTTCAAATCCTTCTAGAAGGGTAGTTACAAAATCTACAAATAGCTAACTTCCACGTTCCACTCACTACTGAAGAAGATCAACAATCTCGAATTTTCTGGAGATCAAAAAAGAAATGAAAGATCAAATTCTCTACCAACACAAAGGATCTAAATTTCCATTCGCTGGACGTGAAGTAAATTTCGGAGATGACAGTGTCGTTCCCTTCAGGGAGGTAAAGGGGCATTTGTGGATGATTTCGCCACAAAGGTGATTCTCATGGATAACACACGGTAGGGAAATACCTTCGGAGTGATCTCAATTATTCAGGAGATGAAAATAATCCCAGACAAGCCTAAAATTACGGAATATAAGGAATGATAATGGAAATACCAACCGTCGCGCCTATGTCTAGTCGTTCTTACGGTTTCAGCAGTTCAATATTTAGGGACATCGATAAAAATAAAATATACTGAATGTTGACAGATTGTCAGAAGTGCCGATCAAAACAAAGCCAAGACCTTTTGAGGTTACTTTCAAGTTTTCACATTTGTTGAAGATATTTCGTTTCCCAAGAACTCAGAGAAATCCTACTGGAGTGCACGAACACTAGATTATTAAGGTGGGTACCTTCTTGAAGTCATCATTTAGATCTGAACCATTAAATCGGAGCTACGAACACAAGGGTGATTCAGAAATGCTAGATGGGAATTACTTGAATTATTGCATCACCTGAAAAGCGTGCGTATACAAGGTCCAAAGTGTACTGCTATTACTACTTGACCGTGATAATGATTAGGAAGATATCAAAGAGAATAAATTGAACCGTTACACCCCACCTCTTCTTCGGAGGAAGGAAATATACAAAAAAAAAAAAAAAAAAAAAATGACTCTAAAGTCCACCTCAGTCCTCGTCGACATCGAAAAAGGGTTTGAGGTCTTGTACGTGCCACATCCCAATAGACTTTCCGCACTCATCAAGCAGTTCATAAGTCACACCACCAATCTTCCGTTTGACTGTGAAGGGTCCAACGTATCTCGGAGAGAGCTTCGCGCTTATATGCTTAGTAGCATCGGATAGTATTTTATTCTTCTTCCATACTCGGTCTCCGACTTGATAATGAACAGGCCGTCTCCTTAAATTGTATACTTTCCTATTTCTTTCCTGAGCCAACTCGAGTTTCATTCTCACTGATTCGAATAATTTCTTGAATCCAGCGGTCCTTCGAGTAATTTCGCTCTCGATAGGAACTTCAGTTTCACTCTCAATTCGATGAATGTACTCGGTGCCGTCACCAATATACTCTCTTCCAAAATTTATCAAGAAGGGGCTGTATCCAGTAGTTTCACTCCTAGAGGTTCTTATAGCACAAGCTATGGCAGCTATATTTTCGTCCCATCGGCGATGGTTATCGCGGAGGTAACAGGATATCATAGTTTTAACGATTTTGTTATAGCGCTCCACCGGATCTGCATTAGCATGATAGTTCGCGGTAAAAGATATTCGAGTATTGTATTTACTACAGAGAGTCTGGAACTCTTTTCCACGCATTTGTTTTCCATTGTCACAAATCACAAATTGTGGTACACCATAAACACAGAATATTTGTTCTTCTATAAATCGGCACAGGGCTTTTGCGGTAGCGGAGCGTAAAGGACATAACACAACATATTTGCTGAAATAATCACAAACAGAGAGGAGGTAACAATATCCTTGTGAACTACGTGGGTAAGGACCCATGAAATCCAAACTTATCATTTGCCAAGGTTTGGTAATCGTAGGCCTTGTTCCCATGAGACCAGCAGGAGCTTTCTGCTCGGGCTTATGCTGAGCACAAATAGTACATGAACGAACATATTTGGCTACGTCATATCGCATCTTCGGCCAAGTGAAGCGGTTATAAAGTTTCCAATAAGTTTTATAGACGCCAACATGTCCTGATCGAATATCGTCATGATATTGCCGGATGATGTTTTGTCTCTTATCTTTCGGAACGACAATCTTCCAGTAATCAGCTTCTTCCGATAATTCGGGAGTAAGACATCTCACATATTTATAAAGGATACCTCCCTCTACGCGCCATTGTTTGAATTTGTCGGGTTTTTCGACAGTGTTTTGTACCATGCGATTATACCACTTATCGGTTGAATTTGCAAAGTCATGTCGAAAATCAGGGACTACATTTACAGTGTCTACCTGAACTGGTACACTCCTTGATAAGAAATCTGGGACAAGGTGGTCTTTTCCCTTACGGTGAATAATAGTGTAATCATAGGGTTGTAAACGTAAGGCCCACCGAGCTAATCTACCGGTGGGGTCTTTCAATCGGTCCAGCCAGAGCAGGGAAGCGTGGTCGGTTATTATCGAAAAATGAGTTCCTTCCAAGTAGTGACGGAGTTTTTCTACTGCCCATATAACACTCAAACATTCTCTCTCGGTAGTCGTATAGACACGTTCGGATCTGGTGAGGGACCTTGATAAGAAACAAATCACCTTTTCCCCATCTTCGAATTGTTGTGTCAACACTGCTCCCAATCCGTACGCAGAGGCATCTGTTTGCAAGGTGAATGGCTTGGTGAAGTCAGGGCAGGTTAGTATCGGTGCGGTGATAAGGGCATTTTTGAGCTGATTGAACCCTTTCTCGCATTCCTCGGTCCAAACGAAGGGGACATTCTTGTGAATGAGCTTGGTTAGTGGTGCTATAATGGTGGAGAAATTGGGAACAAATTTCCTGTACCAACCGGTCATCCCAATGAATCGGCGGATTTCCGTCGTATTCGTAGGACGTTTGACATTGATGATCGCCTCTACCTTTTCAATGTCCACATGGAGTCCTTTTGAGTCGACTATATATCCTAAATATCGCAAGGAAGGTCTACAGAAGTTACACTTTTCTTTACCTAATGTGAGTCCAGCTTCTGTCAGACGATCGAACACTTTACCCAATATGTCTAAGTGGCTATCAAAGTCTGAAGATATAAGGATAATATCATCCAAGTACACCAGTACGTGAGGCTCTAAGTCAACTCCCAGAATCTTCTCGATTAACCGCTCCCAGGTAGCAGGTGCATTGGTCAACCCAAATGGCATGCGTTTGAAATGGAACAACCCTCTGTTTGGAACCGTGAAAGCAGTATACTCCCGACATTCCTCTTTCACCGAAACTTGCCAATAGGCGGTTTTAATATCCAAGGAACTCAAAAACTTGGCTCCCCGTAGCCTGTCAAGTATGGAGGATACATACGGTATTGGATATGCGTCTTTTTTGGTCACTTTATTGAGAGCTCGGTAGTCGACACAAAAACGGTACGATTTATCAGCTTTAGGAACCAGCAAAATTGGAGACGACCATGCGCTCTTCGAGGGTTCAATTACATCCAACTCCAACATTTTTTTAATCTCTTCATCTATCTTTTGCTGTTTAAAAGGGGAAACTGGATAATACCTTTGCTTGATGGGTTTCGTACCCTCTTCCAGTATTATTTCGTGTTCATAAACGGTCGTATATCCTAAGCGGTTACCCATCTTGGCGAATTTTTCGTCTAACAGTTGATTGAGCCTGTTCCGCTGGTAATCATTCAGATTCGGCTCATCGATAATCCCGGAAACTTGAATAGAGTTTTCCTTCCCAAAATGCCAGACGTTCTCTTTCAAATTTGGAATAATATCCATTTCCACCCAAAAATCTGTTCCAAGAATCAATGGACTGGATAGCTCGGGAACGACGAGGATATCGACAACACAAATCTTTCCCATCAAAGTTATAGGTGCCTTTACCACTCCGATGCTATAGCAAGTTTCACTGTTAGCTACGGTGCATGAATTTCTTCTGGAATCATCTAATTTCAAGCCAAGGGTTTTCAAAATTTCGTATCCAGCTTTTCCAACGAGGGTAACAGTACTACCGGAATCTAATAATCCAAGCATGTCGTGACCAAGAATATTTATTTTGAGGTACGGCCTTTGATCTCCTTCTGCATGAGAAATTATGAAACTTACAAGAGCTTGTCTCTGAACATTGACTAAATCAAACTTTGTGGCCTCTATATTCGAAGAAGGGGTAATCAGTTGGCCCGATGATTCCCCGGAGAAGCGTTTTTTGTACAGGTCGGGCAGGTTTTAACGGTAAACCCGACTTGACCACATCGAAAGCAGAGTAGTCTGATGGGTTGCTGGCACTGCGACCGACGGTGTCCAGGTTGATCACAGTTCCAACAGTTCTTTGGAAGGGTTACCGATCGAAAATTTTCTCCCTGTCGGTCATTATTTTCAACACTATTTACCAGTACGGGACGAGGATGAGTTGTCGTTCTCCGGTAAGTGAGATGAGGTTCCGCTAGCAAACGGCCTTGAGATGGTGGTGGACAATACTGCGTCGATTGCCAGTGTACGTGTTCAGCTTCTTTTCCTTTGGATAATAACTCTTCGATAGTATGGATTGATTGAAAAACAAGAGCAGTTTGAAGATGTGGCAAGAGGTTTCTTCTCATGATAGTTACTTGCTCTTGTTCACTAGGCGGATGCTTCACTAATTTTCGGAAAAGATTTTGCATCCTAGTCACAAAGAATATCAGACGTTCATCTGAGCCTTGTGTGCGCCTCTTGATATCTTCGAGCAAGTTCTCTTCATAATTAGGTGGCATGAATGCTTCTCGGATTTGGTTTTTGAAATCATTCCAGTCCAAGAAGAATGCTTTTCTTGGTAGGTACCAATCTCGAGCATCTCCTCTGAGTATTTCGTATACGGAATGGAATAACTGACCATTCGAGACTCCTCTTGATTCTGCTAAATACTCAACTTCTTCAAGGAATGATATTATGCTCCCCCGTCCATCGAAAAATATATTCCATTTATGAAGAGGTACAGAGGCAATATTCTGACTACTCTGGTTATCCTGGTTTCTAGGCGGATTAGGAAATCTGGAGGTTTGAGGAACTATTGGAGTTTGAAAAGTGCTATTCAGGTTCCGAAAAGGCGCAGCCCCTGATTGTACTGATTCAATAAGCGGTCCTTCTCGTGTATCCTGGTTGGTGAAAGCAAAAGAAACACGTCTCGATGGTTCGGCAGGAAAACGGTCCGATTCCTCACTCGTTGAAAGATTCTGGAACGAAAGTTGATTCAGACGCCTAGCGATTTCCCGGCAAGTTTGTTGGTAACTACGTTCGGGACAACTCGGTGGTTGATTTCCTGATGGTATGCTATATCTCGAATTATTTTCAGTTCTAGTTCGGTCATGTCTATCATCCTCTAGATCAATCAGATTTCCCTCGGTGGTGAGCGGGCTGGTGCAAGTAGCAGCTACTGGAACGGGTTGATCCAGAATTGAAACATTCTCAGAGCGATCGGAGTTTTGAAGTTGGGCGATATAATTGGCATCATTCAAAGCAACCCCAACCCCATCGAGAAAAAACATGAGGTTTTGCTTCTTCAGTTGCATCTCCGTGTTATTCGGAATAATACGTTCTAGTCGTCCTTGAATATGTATCAACCGACTTTTATTTTTTTTGAATTCATTGTCTCGGTTTTTGTGATTGAATTCCTGAATTTGGCCAACCAGTTCGTCGAGTTTGATTTTGCAAATTTCAAGTTCGGATGCTGGGTCAAGATTCAGCGCACTGTTATCTAAAAATGGAAGATTCAAAGCAGTCCTCAGTTGCGCACGTTTTTCTTCAACAGTACTTCCTACCTCGCATCCTCTAGCTGCTAGTTCCCATGTCAACTCATCACTTTTCAACCTATTCACCTCCATTTCAAAAAAAAAACGCACACTCAAAGCTTGACCTCGATATTAATAAATATCAACTCCCTACCTCTCCTCCGAAGGTTGAGCAAGGAACAAAAAAAACGAAAAAAAGATTCTAATATTAAGTTTATACACACTAGTCTTCAATGTCCATGTAATAAGCACACTCGCCGACACCTAGAGTCGCTCGACTCCAGCAGAATGACTAAATTGTTAAAAAAACGGTTCAAAATACCTTCAAAATATCGTGAAAGCATATGACCTAGTATCCTATAAGATCAATGATTTCAGTCTGTATGAATTATCTTATTTACCCTGTATATACATAAACACATTTATACCGGTTACTGAAAAATAATTCGCGATTCAGCAGAGCGACACCGTGATTTCTTCAAGACCTTGAGAACGAAGAAAAATTCTCTTCAAACAATGCAAATATTAATTGATCAATCACCCTGTATAATACAATTACGAAATATTAAAGTATAGTTTGTGGAACCAATACATTACGCAATACTCAATGAGAGAATGATTTCAATCGGTACGAATAATTCGATTTACCCTGTACATAAATCGGTTATTAAGAAGTAAGCCACGATTCAGTAAGCGATTATGTTTTTTCAAGACCTTCAAAATGAAGTGGAAAACTCTTCAAACGATATCAATAACAATAAAACAACATGTTTCCGGAAATTCAAAGTGAAACCATTTTCAAACGATGAATATCATAAAAAAACAATGCTGAATCACCCTGTACAATATATCTACGGAATATCAAACTGAATTTCATGCGAGCAATCGCTATATTACGTCAATGATTTCGGTATGTATGAGTATTTCGTCTTACCCTGTATAAGTATCGGTTACTGAGAAATAATCCGCGATTCAGCAAGCAATACCGTGATTTGTTTTTCAAAACTTGAAAAAAAACGAGTGAAATGCTCTTCAAACGATACAGCAAAGCAATATCGACAAAAAAATAATCAACAAAAAAATGTAGATGTTCATGCACACCAAAGACCTCTCCCGTTATTAACTCAAAAAACGAAACATAAAATGAAGTATTATATTATGAACATACCAACACAATGAAATGAATAAATCCAGCGATCGACTATAGAGAATACCAACGCTTGGCGTTAGTTTTTTTCGTTGGGTGCCAATTTATGCCACGCTCTCAGGGCCGGTTGTGTAATGAAAACTAGGCAAAGGCATAAAAGATGGTGACCGGGCTAGCTCAATACCCAAAAAAAACAAACCTTGTTTACCTGGAAGAATTCAAAATTCAAGGACGGAGGAAAATCTGCCTAGGAGATCTTTTTCTTTACCAGATTTGAGGAAATGGGCGCCACGTGATTTAATAATATTTTTGTTGTTAGTATTCGACCGCCCTGGCTAGTTATTTTTCCTTCACAGGAATTTACAAATCACAAAACTAAATGACCTGCTACTCCTCGTTTAATTTCATTCGGTTGATATAAAAAATGGTAAAATTTGCTGAGAAATCTTTTTCAATGTGTATTACAACAATATAATATAAGAACAGACAAACTATGAATTATCTTGGATTGATATCCTTATAACAAAAATATTCTCCGCGGCGATATAGATATCTATATTTCCGTTACAAAAGGAATGTAAATAGGATGTTTCATGAAACAATATATACTCTTTTTTGTTGAAGCACTACCGAAGAATAACAGAAATCTTACTATTAAATACGATTTTCTGATGGCAAAATGAATTAATAATTTTTGCGGTAGACGGCGTTTGCAATTAACGGCAGGGCAAGTAACCCTACACACGGGGGCTTTCACACTGAAGCTATTCGAAGAAAAACAAAAAAATGGATGACGATACAGGACACAACTTATCTGGTCTTAGTATCCTGAATAGTCGGCTGTTTCTCGTAGGCTCTGAAGCCGGACAGGTTCAATTTGCTGGATGAAGACGAACCAAAAGTATCAAACGGTAAGGAATACCTGACAAGGACTCGGAAGCGGGTTTCAAGGCTTCACCAGAAGCTTAAAAATTCAACCTGGTAGTAGAACCCTAAAAAATTATCAAACCTTAGGTACATTCAAACACAAGAAAAAAAATGATATACTACCTCACTCTGTGGAGGGTTCCTGATTCAGAGTATTTCCGATGGTGCGGAAGAAGGTACTCGGAACCAACTTGTACACTACAAAGACGAACAAATGAATGTCATAAAAAATCAAAAGTGGGCTAAGAGGAAAAATGATCACCAGTACTTACAGAAGTGATGGATAAATCCCTTGAAAAAAGGTTAAGACTTCCTCGAAATTGTTTCAACTTGAAACCGGTATGGAAATCCAAAATATCAGTGGAAATCAGTTCAAATCCTTCTAGAAGGGTAGTTACAAAATCTACAAATAGCTAACTTCCACGTTCCACTCACTACTGAAGAAGATCAACAATCTCGAATTTTCTGGAGATCAAAAAAGAAATGAAAGATCAAATTCTCTACCAACACAAAGGATCTAAATTTCCATTCGCTGGACGTGAAGTAAATTTCGGAGATGACAGTGTCGTTCCCTTCAGGGAGGTAAAGGGGCATTTGTGGATGATTTCGCCACAAAGGTGATTCTCATGGATAACACACGGTAGGGAAATACCTTCGGAGTGATCTCAATTATTCAGGAGATGAAAATAATCCCAGACAAGCCTAAAATTACGGAATATAAGGAATGATAATGGAAATACCAACCGTCGCGCCTATGTCTAGTCGTTCTTACGGTTTCAGCAGTTCAATATTTAGGGACATCGATAAAAATAAAATATACTGAATGTTGACAGATTGTCAGAAGTGCCGATCAAAACAAAGCCAAGACCTTTTGAGGTTACTTTCAAGTTTTCACATTTGTTGAAGATATTTCGTTTCCCAAGAACTCAGAGAAATCCTACTGGAGTGCACGAACACTAGATTATTAAGGTGGGTACCTTCTTGAAGTCATCATTTAGATCTGAACCATTAAATCGGAGCTACGAACACAAGGGTGATTCAGAAATGCTAGATGGGAATTACTTGAATTATTGCATCACCTGAAAAGCGTGCGTATACAAGGTCCAAAGTGTACTGCTATTACTACTTGACCGTGATAATGATTAGGAAGATATCAAAGAGAATAAATTGAACCGTTACAAGTTCCGAAACCCTGCAAGCGGTGGGGACCGCATGTTTTGTCATGAGATCCAAAGCGAAAAGCCCGTTGGCAATATACGACGGGGAAAATATACACTCATGACGCGACGACAATGGACGGGGTTGCCTCATAGTTCACCATTGGTTCCCACCCCTTATAACGATCTCTACGATTTATTGAATTATTACTAATTACTCAAATCGTTATAAGGGTTTTCTTGGGGACCGACGCTCAAGATCCCTGCATGCTCTCGGCTACGCTCGAAATGGAGATGGTCGTGGGTAAATTACAGGTGAGCGTTGAGGTGACTCAAGGACAATTTCACTTTCCCTGTACAGAAAATGGGCACCACCTAGTTTTGCACCACAGCAGGTTCAATGTTAGCTTCTTCCTTAAACCTAGGAAATCGGAAAAAGGAAAAGCCAATACCCAATATAACCGCGTATATTCAGAAACAAAGTTAATGTGACCACCCAGTACATTAATTGTGATTTGAAAAAAAATATGTCCGGTAGTGTGACTAATGCTCGAGGACTATGGTATTCCAAGTAGAGAATTGAGATAGGCAGATGATTTTTCACTACATGCGAGGGTAAATTACCTTAGGAAATTATACCGTACGGAAAGTTAGTCAGAATAAAACTACTAAATTATGAACAAAACGTCGGCGAATGGATCCATTTGCAGAGGTTACCTTTTTCAAAAATAGTGCGCTTACTTAGTATGTCGTTAGCTTTCCGCAGATATCTTACAAAAGAATAGTGAATAACCCTGTATGTTATGTTCTTTAGTGTCGTAGGTACGACTTCAAGTCGAATTGTTACGGGAATATGATTTACAGATGAAAGAGAACTGATCTTTCACTACGACTAAGTTACTTGGATGTATAGGTGAATACGGACTTCGTGTTCACCCTACGACGTTGACATGCGACTCTCCAACGGTGCTCAGGTACAGAAACTATGGGTTTGGATTTCCTACTCAGTCTACGGCTGTGGAAACCCGATTATATAACCAGGTATCCTTCAACAAAATCTCCACTTTCCGCAAAATCACGGCTTCCTCACACGTACAAAAACCTCTTCACAGGATTTTGGCCTTCCGGAAAGAAAAAAGTTACTCCAGACGAAACTTGGCCTCTCGTAAGAACCCTATGAGACAAAAACCGGTGTTACAATCACGGATTTTTTTTGTTATAAAAAATTCCCTATCACCCCCAGTCCTACGCGAGTTTACGACTTTCATTATGGAAAAACAATACAAAGCAAAAATGATCGATCTGAGAGAAATCACTGAATGTACTGATGCGATAAATCACTTAAATGTTGAATAATAGGACGAGTATCGTCCTGGACATGCAAAAACAAAATGACGGACTTAACGAATGTCAGTTTCAGAAAATCATTCATCAAAACCACGCTATAGAATATAAACTCATTTACTTCATTAATAAGGGTTTCACACAAACTACAAACAATCTTCGGACCGCAGAGACGTTTTAGGTGGTGATGATCCCCTCCAACAGGTCTGGGTGAGCGGTTCTTCAAAAATCAACTTTGCACTCGTTTTCCAAAACAACGACGCTCCTAAGTCCACAAGGCTTTACTCCAATCTACCACGCAGCAATAAACTAAGATAATCCCAACACAGGATGGCACGACAGCGAATACATATCTTTCGATTTGTTTTCTTGATTAAACGGCTAACAGCCTTCACCAGACGTCTTGCTTGTCTTCTCGAATGTTCTCCAACCGACTAGCCTGAACGGAAATCCCCACTTCTCAAATTTCATTTTTGACACTTGGAAATCCGTACAGTGTCTCCAACACGCTGATTCCAAAATAACTATCGAACAAACCCTCATATACTAAACATTCAACTACACGAAACAAATACACCGACATTTCGCTAGTGATCAGCGATACTCGATAGTTCTATGAGATGAAACGACCAATGAGGAACCGGAATTAAAGAAATGTTCCCTTTTTTTTATTTTATCTGATAGAGCATGAAAATCTGTTCACAAAAATCCCCTTTCGACCTCGAACCTTCCACTATTTTTTTTAAAAACCTCTACTATGTAACGAAAAATATGAAATGATGACGTCAGCATTTACTCATTCATAAATGCTCTCCATCTCCTTCTAGTTACGATAAAATACTACGAAATACTATAAAATATTTAGATTTACTACGGTGAGTTGGCAATACGAGATTAATTTGACAGCAGCTGAGTTCACATCATTCAAAGTTACAATGGCGTCTGATCGTTGGTTCAGGGTTTTTGAGGTTATGCTGTTGACAAAGGCGCCAGTTACGTGGTTAAACGGTGCTTGTCCCGCCATTTAGTGATTTACATTGGAAAAATTAGTTCATATTCGCTATTTCTATCATTCATTCGTTGGAAGCGGGCGTCTCCGATCTCTGAGCTGTTTCATTATTTGTGTAATGGCAATAATGGCTGTATACTTACGAAGTCTTTTCTATGATAATAGTTTGTACGTGACTCGCTGAGTTTAGTGAGTTTATTTGAAGTCCGACATTTAGTGAAATTATATCTATACAGTGCGATTACGGTGTTTTTTGAAAAGATTGATGCTGTGACCATGTTCAGAATCATTTCAAAAAATCCAGATTTTGTGGGTCTAGAAATAAAGGGATAGAAGATCTTGAGGTGAGTTTCCTTTTCCAAATAATCAGTTACACTGTTTTATGCAGCAGTTTTTTGTTATAATAAAGGTAATGAGCTATAAGAAGTTCAACATTCACTTTTCAAAGGGAACGTTTATGCACTTGTCCTAAGAAAGTTGGATCATTTCTATTTCTCACCCTGGATTTATGCAGCAGTTTTAAGTAATAAGAGTTGGAAATTATAGACTTTTTTATGACAAGTGCATATAAACGTTCCCTTTCAAAAATGAAGGTTGAACTTCTTAAAGCTTATGACTTATTTCTTATTACTTAAAACTGCACTCGTCATCACAAAGTTGGATAATTTCCATTTCTTATTACTTAAAGCTTATTACTTAAAACTTCATTTATAAATCTTGTGTTTTGTTCTACACTTAAAGCTTGCTATTGTACTTATTACTCAAATCTGCTGCCTAGTGACTGAATCCAGTATTAAATTCACGTGAGAAAGATTAACCATTAAAGTTCACTTTGAAGTGGATTTTGAAATATTGCTAGAAAGACAGTATTCATATATTTTTGGCACACTTGAAAACATTTTATTTTGCAAGGCATCGGAACGCATTAATCGGTATACATAACAGTATGATGTGATCAATTAGCCTCAATATTTTGACAAATAATCTTTGAATCTATTATCGTTGCCTATCACAAAATCTGAAATTCCTCGAATAATTTTTCTATATATTTTCACTAGGTATAAAAATGAAATGATCAACTCCATTCTGAACTCAGTATTCTGATCGAGATTTTGAGGCCTGTTGCAGTTGACTATTACTCTGCTGAAATAAATAAATGACCTACCTATTGATAACTAGTTGTATGATTATAAGAAGGAAAATCATCCTTGAACAATTCGTTCAGGCCAGTCTCAAATTACCTACACTGTAGGTTTTGGCTGGCACCTGTCAGAAAACAACTACTCCCCTGGTTGATTTACTTCTGTGAAGAAACCTGCGCTGGCACCGGTCGGATATAATCCAACGCCCTTCGTGGTATCAGCCAGGGGAGTAGTTGTTTTCTGACAGGTGCCAGCCAAAACCTACAGAGTAGGTATTTTGAGACTGGCCTGAACGAATTGTTCTAGGATGATTTGATTTATCGCCAGTCTTCAAGTGTGCCCAACGACTATGTCGAATTATAAGAAGGAAATCAATATGTGGTGAAAAACTGTCCTAATTGAATGATATATTGGAATAATTTTGTCAATATAGTAGGTACCTAACTACTAACGTCCAATGAATGTTGAATATTACAAAAAAAGTTATAAATTATGTATACAGAATTTGTTTGAATTATTCATAACAATATTGTAGGTCTGCACGAGAGAGTTATGGAGACAATGCTGTTGGTTTTGTTCAGCTGAAACATGATACTGTCAAACGTATCTCTACTGTCAAAGGAAAAATTACTCCTGAACATAACGTGAGGAATAAAGCATATTCAGTTGTAATGGAGTTCAACTAAGAAGAGAACCAGATTAACTTTGTCAAATGCGAAGACTGTGCTGCCCATTTAAGTGAGTTGAAGATAATCTGTGGTATGCAGTATCCTTTGGGCTAGAAATAGAACTTGTATTTTTGATCTGTGTGTGATCAGTTGATGGAAAGAGGAATTTAAATGTTTGAAATGAGACAAATCACTCGGACCTAAAGGGTAGGATGCTAAGAAAGTGGCAAGATAGATGGAGAGACAACTTAACAGTGACACAGAGAACAAAAGTGCTCATACCTGATATGGAGAGTTGTCTGAAATGTAATACCTAACAGGGCATGCTTCCTTCACAAAATGCACTCACAGGATTGGGAAGAAGGAAAACTCTTGTAGCTGAGGTAATATATGTGATGAGTGTTTTCATTGATATTACTTTCTTTTTCATTTTAGTAGTATACACAATTATCTTCTCTTCCTGTCCTACCTCTGAACAGAAAAATATGAACCTCTTTTCCTTTTTATGCTGTTGACAAAGGCGCCAGTTACGTGGTTAAACGGTGCTTGTCCCGCCATTTAGTGATTTACATTGGAAAAATTAGTTCATATTCGCTATTTCTATCATTCATTCGTTGGAAGCGGGCGTCTCCGATCTCTGAGCTGTTTCATTATTTGTGTAATGGCAATAATGGCTGTATACTTACGAAGTCTTTTCTATGATAATAGTTTGTACGTGACTCGCTGAGTTTAGTGAGTTTATTTGAAGTCCGACATTTAGTGAAATTATTTCCTATACAGTGCGATTAGTGTGTTTTTTGAAAAGATTGATGCTGTGACCATGTTCAGAATCATTTCAAAAAATCCAGATTTTGTGGGTCTAGAAATAAAGGGATAGAAGATCTTGAGGTAAGTTTCCTTTTCCAAATAATCAGTTACACTGTTTTATGCAGCAGTTTTTTGTTATAATAAATAGGTAATAAGCTATAAGAAGTTCAACATTCACTTTTCAAAGGGAACGTTTATGCACTTGTCCTAAGAAAGTTGGATCATTTCTATTTCTCACCCTGGATTTATGCAGCAGTTTTAAGTAATAAGAGTTGGAAATTATAGACTTTTTTATGACAAGTGCATATAAACGTTCCCTTTCAAAAATGAAGGTTGAACTTCTTATAGCTTATTACTTATTTCTTATTACTTAAAACTGCACTCGTCATCACAAAGTTGGATAATTTCCATTTCTTATTACTTAAAGCTTATTACTTAAAACTTCATTTATAAATCTGGTGTTTTGTTCTACACTTAAAGCTTGCTATTGTACTTATTACTTAAATCTGCTGCCTAGTGACTGAATCCAGTATTAAATTCACGTGAGAAAGAGTTACCATTAAAGTTCACTTTGAAGTGGATTTTGAAATATTGCTAGAAAGACAGTATTCATATATTTTTGGCACACTTGAAAACATTTTATTTTGCAAGGCATCGGAACGCATTAATCGGTATACATAACAGTATGATGTGATCAATTAGCCTCAATATTTTGACAAATAAACTTTGAATCTATTATCGTTGCCTATCACAAAATCTGAAACTCCTCGAATAATTTTTCTATATATTTTCACTAGGTATAAAAATAAAATGATCAACTCCATTCTGAACTCAGTATTCTGATCGAGATTTTGAGGCCTGTTGCAGTTGACTATAACTCTGCTGAAATAAATAAATTACCTACCTATTGATAACTAGTTGTATGATTATAAGAAGGAAAATCATCCTTGAACAATTCGTTCAGGCCAGTCTCAAATTACCTACACTGTAGGTTTTGGCTGGCACCTGTCAGAAAACAACTACTCCCCTGGTTGATTTACTTCTGTGAAGAAACCTGCGCTGGCACCGGTCGGATATAATCCAACGCCCTTCGTGGTATCAGCCAGGGGAGTAGTTGTTTTCTGACAGGTGCCAGCCAAAACCTACAGAGTAGGTAATTTGAGACTGGCCTGAACGAATTGTTCTAGGATGATTTGATTTATCGCCAGTCTTCAAGTGTGCCCAACGACTATGTCGAATTATAAGAAGGAAATCAATATGTGGTGAAAAACTGTCCTAATTGAATGATATATTGGAATAATTTTGTCAATATAGTAGGTACCTAACTACTAACGTCCAATGAATGTTGAATATTACAAAAAAAGTTATAAATTATGTATACAGAATTTGTTTGAATTATTCATAACAATATTGTAGGTCTGCACGAGAGAGTTATGGAGACAATGCTGTTGGTTTTGTTCAGCTGAAACATGATACTGTCAAACGTATCTCTACTGTCAAAGGAAAAATTACTCCTGAACATAACGTGAGGAATAAAGCATATTCAGTTGTAATGGAGTTCAACTAAGAAGAGAACCAGATTAACTTTGTCAAATGCGAAGACTGTGCTGCCCATTTAAGTGAGTTGAAGATAATCTGTGGTATGCAGTATCCTTTGGGCTAGAAATAGAACTTGTATTTTTGATCTGTGTGTGATCAGTTGATGGGAAGAGGAATTTAAATGTTTGAAATGAGACAAATCACTCGGACCTAAAGGGTAGGATGCTAAGAAAGTGGCAAGATAGATGGAGAGACAACTTAACAGTGACACAGAGAACAAAAGTGCTCATACCTGATATGGAGAGTTGTCTGAAATGTAATACCTAACAGGGCATGCTTCCTTCACAAAATGCACTCACAGGATTGGGAAGAAGGAAAACTCTTGTAGCTGAGGTAATATATGTGATGAGTGTTTTCATTGATATTACTTTCTTTTTCATTTTAGTAGTATACACAATTATCTTCTCTTCCTGTCCTACCTCTGAACAAAAAAATATGAACCTCTTTTCCTTTTTATATTTTCTTTGTTTCTGAATGCCTAATCGTCTCAAGTAACTTTGTAGTAAGAGAGGAAAATCAGAACTATATTTGTTTGGATTCAGAACTCACTTTCCCTTCTTAAAAATATGAAGTAGAAGTATTTCTGAAGGTGGCTCATTCTTTTTTCTAAAAATCAAAATATGATTATACAAATGCCTTGTAATACTTGTGTATCAGTGTGTCTTTGAGATGAAACTGAAACTGGTCTGAAGCTAGTGTGTCTGAACTGAAAAGGGTTCAATCTTTTTATTGCTATTTTTGCAGAAATTTGATTTAATATTGAAGATGTATGTATGTATGTAATAATAATTATAATTAATTATTAAGTATTGAAGATGTATATATGTTTGTATCTATGTATGTATGTAGTTTTTTTGCCTTTTTAAAAATATGTGACATTTCACCTACATATTGTTGTGTGAGAATAACATTCCCCACTATAATTTGTTTATACAACACATAAATTCACTTTGACTGTTTTTTAGGGGGATTGTACATAAGCAGTGGTGCCCATTATCTTGGTTTTCCTCCGACTGAAAAAACAACCTACCAGGATTGGTATCTAGGCAACCAGTTGCAGAATTACTTTTGCCGTGACCAGGATTCAAACCTAGCGAACTACCTGTGCTCAGAGTCTGTTGAATTCAAAGCGTACACTTCTACCGAACGGCTACAACCACACCCAGTATGACTGTACAGAGTGTCCAATGACAGTGATTTGAATTTGAAGTAAAAAGGCCCTGACATGTAAAATTTGCTTTTTAAGGGGACACATTTTGACATATTCGTTAACCTCTGCCTTCAAACCCCTAGCGACGGGGAGTCACAACCCTAAAATTTCAAATGGTGAATGGGGTCGAGTGATACATCATGTGAAAAGGTACAAACTTATCTTCGCAATGATACCCTATTCATTAAAGTTCACCCAAACGCTCAATGCAGAATCGGCTGCTATTTTCACATCAATTCTCTAAGTAAAGTACCCCACACTTTTCTTATGTCAGTCAAATTTTCTGAAAGTTTGGTATATTGTTGTACTCGACGTAATCCTATGGCTATTTTTCTAGAATTGAAGTTGAAAAATGCCCACTTTTTCGTTTTTTTATTATTGAAAGTTAGATTGAATTTCTGTTTCATGTAGGCGTTTATTACATTTTCTGGTAGTGAATCAGTGACTACGCATAAATTCTAATATTTATATAAACAAGTTCATTAACAAATGTATGACAGTCCTTTTTGCAAATTCTAACATTTTTACTGTGACATCAGAGAAGCATATTTTTGAAAGGTTCTACTCGTTATAGTGTTTTGACTAGAAAATATTGCACACTGCACATTTCTTATGCAGGGTATTTCATAGAGAACTACTAGACAAAATTATAATTTTTTTAGATTAATTCCAAACCCTGAATAAGTCCAAATGTGTCCTCACAATCAAACTCTACTTGTCCGACATTTTTGCTTTGAATTACAAGCAAGAAAAATGATAGATGTATAGTTTTGTAGGACCACTCTCTATACACAATACAAACTACGTAATTTCAAATTCAGTGGTGGAAGGAAAGGAAAATTCTGTTCAGAATAAAACCAAATTATTAGTAGGACTCACAATACAGATATAATATTATTAGTTCATCATTTATAGAGTCTAGAAAAACTAGCGCATACAACTCTCATGTAATGGTTGTTAATACACTCGCATTAACCATACGAAATTCACCTTAGGCTCGTTTCGTATCCCGGTTAATGCTCGTGTATTTATACCATCATTACATGACCATGCATAATATATTATTTTGTTTTTTATAATGCCCTGTATCATTTATGTGTATTTGCTTTAAGTTGTGTACTATACATGTTAAGAATAATGAACATACAAATGGAGGGCTGAAATTTAAAACAATAGGACAGTATGTTAGTTTTATCTGAATGGTTTCAAAGAGCAATCTACAAAAGATTGTTTCATTACTTGAAATGAGTGTATTACCCCCTGTCGCTTTCAAAAAAAGTCCAAACCCTTTTGAGTTATAATGAACATTAAAATGTTTATACAATTTGTGAATAATTTTTTCTCCTACTCTGATTTTTTAGTTCAACGAGTTCATATCATTTCTGAGTTGATTTTTTGTGAAATAAAGCATAATACTGAATGTTTTTTTTTGATACTTTCCAAAAAGTTTACTGAATGAAAGAAAAAACTGTTTTGGATTTCATAGTTTATTGAAATAATAATGAAAAATAATTTTGTACCAAAAATTATTAGTGGGAAAATAAGAGGTGATGCATTTGCTGTATTTTGAGAAGATGAAAATTTGCCTACATTTGAAGCAAAACAATTATTTCAAGGAAAAAAATTGAAGTGAATGCTTTCAATTTCTCAAAATACCACCATGAGAAAAACCCACCAAAAACTCATGATATCACCTACAAAGCAATGATTACAATTTTGTCCTATATATGAATAATCTAAAAACACATTGTTTTGTTTTACTGGGTTCGTTAACCGTGGCCTGCAATTTTTAGTGCATGTGGTAGACATTTGAGGGTGATAAGGTAAAGGACGCAGTACCAACTTGTCAAGCCCTATAACAGTAACCAGATCACTACGTCATTACCTTACCTCCTTTAAAGGTGTTCAAGGCAGTTGTAGATGAAACGTCAGTTATTCTAACTTGAAGGCCACGGCCAACAAACCATTATGGCTTTATATTTTTATTCAAATTTATGAATTGATATCACTTAGGAGGTAAATTTTCAAACATTCACTTAAAAAATATGTTAGTGATGAGATCGAGGATTTTACTGAAAATTCAAAAAATCATTTTGTCATACATAAAAATCTGAAAGAAATTGTGACGTTCTAGCTAAAAGTAAACTTTAATCTTGAAAAAACAAAATGTTCAGGTGGTGACGTGAGACACTAATGATAAATAGGATTCCTTCAGAAACAAAGGACCAAGTAATAAAATAATAACTTTTCAGGATTCAATGGCAAGATTTAGGAATAAGAATCTAGAATTGTAGTTATTTTATTATATGTTTGTATTCGTGAAATGTTTTACTGTCTCATTCAATTTACATTGTGGACAGAATAAAAAAAAACAAAGAGATTATTTGATACTCGATTCAAAGTCCAAATTTTAAAAAAGATCTTTTGAGCAGAAATTCAACATTTTGCTTTTTCAACACTTCACAATGGAAATTAATCTTCATAGAGTAAGTAAGTGAACATTTCACTCAATAATCCTAAACAATTCCAAAAATTTATACAACATATTTTAGTGATGTGTCCATAAATATTTGAGAGGCTGATTTTCATTTCATATAATGATTTATACTTTTATTACATTTCGAGAAAAGGAAAAATTTGCCAAAAATTCTGTTTGGAATAATTCTATTATAAATATTTTTGATTTCAGTTAAGGGTATAAATCAGTCATTAAAACTAAGTACATTACCAGTAAAAGCCTATCTCCTATTTTATTACAAGATTGATAATTTCAGAAAAGTATACACACCACAGTGAGCAGCAAAATTGAACGAATTATATATATATATATATAAAATTTTGGTATTCTTGAATCATGGATGTTTTTTTCATTGTGGGTTCTTGGATTTCGGATTTTATTGAGAAAACGACTTCATCTCTGGCCATGAAGACCATCAGTTTATTGTTGAAGTATCATTCTATGATGTCATGAAGTTATTATTACTTGAATCGCGTTCAGATATTATTTGTGGTAACAACATTTTATATTATACTCAAATCAATGCCACAAATATTTGAACGTCATTCAAATAATAATAACTTAGTGACACCATAAATCATCTTACTTGAACAACTAATAAAGAGAAAAGGATTTGTAACTTAATGCCGGGGTCCCAATCTCTCTCCTTATAATATATATATATATATATATATATATATATATATATATATATATATATATATATATATATATATATATATATATATATATATATATATATATATATATATATAAGCAATTTTTTTTTTCAAAAGGATAGTTCATTTAGAGCATAAAAAATAATTACCAATAAAATGAAATACATGAGTGAATAAGTAGTAAAAAAATATACCAAAAGTAATGATGCAAAATTATTAAAAGATATACAAATAAGCATTCAAAAAATTATACTAAACAATCAATCAATTTTCAAATCAGTTTTATATTTCAGTTTACCATGAGATGATATTTCAAATGATTGAAAATGAATATAATTTTATGTGGGCATGTTATATAAATTGAGGTTTGAGAAAAAATATGAATATAAAATCTATTTATTTGTACACAGTTTTCAAATTTCAAAATAGGTGATAATATTTCTGATACATGGTACCCTGAGCATTTCATGAACATAGTTTTGGATTACATTTGTGTATTAAACTAGTATAATAATACAAATTTTTTATATATAAGGTAAGTGGTGAGCAGAACGTATGACTAATGAACAACTCGACAGTGAATAAATTAAATTGGACAGTTAAAATACAATCACTATAAAATTATTTCATAAGAGATAAAACGTTTTCCATGCTATAGCAATATTTCCCACAAATTGTCCTGTTTAGAGATATAAACATTGAAATGCAAAAAAAAGACCTTTGAATTATTCAAAAACTCAATCACAATACATACAACTCATCAAAGTATTCAAGATGAGGATTTTTTTCAATTTTCAAGGAAAAACAATTTTGAAATAAATCGGTTTACAAGCCATAGTGCTAAACAACTGACATTCCCAAAAAAAAACACACCTTTCACACAAATAACTGCTTTGAAAATTACACATCTAAAAGTGTGTAATCAATTTCTGAACAAAGGGTCCTGAAAATTAATAATTCCACAAGCAATGACAACAATATAATCCAATAACTGTATGTGATTATGATCTATGCAAGAATGGGGTTCTAACATTTTAAAATTCCTCAGCCTCCCGATAACTCTTTCGACATGTATTCTCAAAGCAGCTATTCTCTTGGATTCCCTCACTTCTGCAGGTGAGCTTGGAGTTGAACTTGAAACTGAAGGAGGTCTTATCAAAGCACATCTCCTTTCTGTCAGCAGAGATGACAAGTTCTTGAACCCTCTGTCTGCCATTATTTCCATACCAGGTGTTAATTTTTCCAGATATCCACAATTTTCAACAATATCAACATCGGTTGCTCTCCCACCAAATCCATTTGAAATGAAACTGACCAATCCATCAGGAGTACATGAAATGAGATATTTTATTGTATTGATTAGAAGGCTTCTCGATTTCGATTTCTAAACAATCAATAATTGAAACAACTTTTCCATATCTAGCTCTGAAAGAAATTGGTAAATGAAGTTTAATTTTTTTGGAATCTGGCCAAACAATTAGTTCCTGAAGTACTTGAGCTAGTTTAATTACTGTCTTCCTAAATATTTTCCCAACATTACTTCTGTCATCCCAAAATGTATACCTAATAATTTGAATGCATAATCAAGTCTAATCTTTTTCAAAGTTATTAAAATATTGACGGTACTCGTAGATACTGAATTGGAGAGCATTTTTATCAGAAAGTAACTTTCCAAAGGCAAACCTAAAAATATTTTGGGATTTGTTTCTATCATTATTAGAGTATGTTGTAGAAAATTGTGGATATCACCACAAGCAGAATCGGAAGAATCAGGGTCATAGTCAGAATCTTTATATGTTGCTGATCTTGTATCAATACTGCTTGCAGAGTAGGTGGAACTGGATAGTTTTTGACTATGCACATCATTGCTCTTTGGACCTCTTTCACATTTAGCTGGCACAGGTTGCTCAAGATGGTCCTTGTTCACCTGAAATGTTTGTTGATCTTAATTGAGTGTTCTCCAATAATGTACTGATATAAAAACTCCGGCGAGTCATGAGTATATTGTCAGAGAAGAGAAAATGAGTCAGCCACCCTTGCTTTGAGAGAAAGAAACAACATTAAATGCAATTAATCTGAATGGTATGCAACAACGAATAAACGGTAACACATACACCTCCAATAACCACAAGCTGGTGGTAATCTTTTGTCTGTATTTATTCTACTCTTACAATATATGTTTTTATTTGTAGTTATTCCAATGGCTCTGTTAGATTACATCCAAATGATGATACATTTCATCGATAAAAACTCCATTGAGTCATGAGTATGTGAAATTAAACTTGAATTTCATTAGAAAAGGAATAAACGAGCCACTATAATGAATATAATACATAAAAATACTTCTAAACAGAAAAACTATGAAATAGCATAAGCAGCACTATTATTGGAATTTGTTGGGTACTTACAAATACATATTACTCAGTCATTGTTTTTTTTCGTAACAGATCAATGGGCCAGAATATGAATTCAAGCTGAATTTTTTCACTCACCTCAGCTGGTTGTTTTCGTTTCATTTCAACTCCATTCTCACCCGGACCAGACACAGATATACTTGGCACAACATCCTTCTTCAATCTAGGTGTATCATTCATCAATTTCACTTTCAAAAAATTCTCTGCATCTTCTTCCTACTAAAAAAAAGTATGTGATTTCGAGTGTGATCTTGCTACAATACCTTAAAGCTAAGCCTATCCAAATTCTATAATAAATATCAATTCAATGAACACTTCCTTGGAGTCATATTCATTATTATTTTTTATAGTAGTAATTACAACTACACGAATGTGTTTGTGGATGGCTAGTTTTGAACTCTAGTTATAATTTGGATTAATTTTTAGGTATTGTTACAGAAACAAGCAATCATTTTAAGAGTATTTCATACGATCAATTCCTAAACCGAATCACAATTTTCAGTTACTTACGTTAAAATGATCCTCGTAAACGTAGGCCCTAACTTTTTTAGAAACCCTATCACACCCATTCAAAGCAGTTAACCAGGCATTCCTCCTCGATGAATCGAACGGCAACAGAAAAAAGTACTTATTTGCGGAAACTTTAGAGTTGTTCTTGCACTCAGTTACCAAACAAAACTTCACAAAATCACTCTTCGATGCCATAATTTCGGGAAATTTTCCGTTGAAGCGCGAAATAACATGAAAAATGGCGAATTCTTCCCCATCGCAAAAGAATGTCAACAGTAATAAGTTCCTGCAACTTGTAAAAATGAAATTCCTCTAAGATATTGATTCATTAAATAGAAGGGGTGTGGCTTACCAAAACCCAACTTCATATGGTTGTATTTATGAATGAAAGTGTTGACGTCAGCATTTGATATTTTTCGTTACATAGTAGAGGTTTTAAAAAAAAATAGTGGAAGGATCGAGGTCAGAAGGGCATTTTTGTGAACAGATTTTCATGCTCTATCAGATGAAATAAAAAAAGGGAACATATTTTTAATTCCGGTTCCTCATTGGCCGTGATAAACAGACTACTTGCCCAGACTGGTAAAAACAAAATTCACCAAGGTGGATCAAATTTGTGACAGGAATGCTTAGGGTTGAGCGGGGAATGCCTGAAATTTGCATAAAATTGCTAACGACAATTTGACTCGTTACACCCTCACAAAAAGCATTCCAATCTCAAATTCGTCACATATTCGATTGGAGTCTTCAGTACTCATTTGTCTTCCAACGAGGATGGCTGCAGACTGTTCGTATGCCGAAAGACTTCGAAAGTTTCGCAATTGGCCTTCGACATTTCCGAAACAGAAGTTGGCCAGTGTAGGTTTCGTTTACACCGATTCAGGAGACGACGACACAGTTACCTGTCTCAATTGCCGTATCGAAGGATTCAATTGGTAGACTGGCGATGATCCTTCGATGGACCACTTCAGGTGGACACCCTATTGTACGATCTTCGACAGCGATACTTTTTCGTTCATAAATCGAGTGAAACGACCAACACATACGGAAAATAGTGTTCTCATGAGACGTCTCGCAACTTTCGAAAACTGGCCCATCGGTCTCAGTCAGACGCCTCAATAACTTGCCGAATATGGATTTTTCTACACCAGAATAGGATATCACGTGAAATGCTCTCACTGCGGCACCGAAATAGCCCACTGAAAACAAGGAGATTCGGTTTGGACACATGGCTCTCACGACGGATACGATTTCATGATGAAACTTCAGCAGCAACCGTCCAGGGCGTGTCCGCCGCCGCCACCGCTGACCTGTAGAGTTTGTTTGGAGAATCAAGTATGCATTTCATTCATGCCTTCTAGACATTTGGTTTGTTGTATCGAATGCTGTGTAAGATGCGGTGAAAACTGTGTCGTTTGCCGTTCACCAGTCACCTCCTTCATGAAGACTTATGTATCTTGAATATACATTTGAATTTTACGCCTCGTTTCATTCCACCTCCATTATAGGTCTGCACACAGACATGCGCATTCGATACTTTGAAACTTCCATGAAACGTCACGTTCTTGGCATTCTCAACCGCAAAATCTCCCCAGAATCTGGGGAAATATCAAGGAAATCCAATAGAATTTTTCCCAGATCTGAGGAAATGTTCTCTCAAGTGTGACGTCGTCGGTTGGTGCGTATCCAGTATGGAGGAACCTCATGCCGAACATATCACGTCTACCTGAGTGCATCAGGCTCAACACGATGATTCAGTTCCGAAACCCCGCAAATGGTGGGGACCGCATGTTTTGTCATGAGATCCAAAGCGGAAAGCCCGTTGGCAATATACGCATGGGAATATACACCCATGACGCGACGACAATGGACGGGGGGGGGGCTTATAGTTCACCGTTGGTTCCCACCCCTCACAGAAAGCATTCCCATCTCAAACTCGTCACATGTTCGATTGGAGTCTTCAGTACTCATTTGTCTTCCAACGAGAATGGCTGCAGACTGTTCATATGCCGAAAGACTTCGAACGTTTCGCAATTGGCCTTCGACATTTCCGAAAGAGAAGTTGGCCAGTGTAGGTTTCGTTTACACCAATTCAGGAGACGACGACACAGTCACCTGTCTCAATTGCCGTATCGAAGGATTCAATTGGGAGACTGGCGATGATCCTTCGATGGACCACTTCAGGTGGACACCCTATTGTACGATCTTCGACAGCGATACTTTTTCGTTCATCAATCGAGTGAAATGACCAACACATACGGAAAATAGTGTTCTCATGCGGCGTATCGCAACTTTCGAAAACTGGCCCATCGGTCTCAGTCAGACGCCTTAAGAACTCGCAGACATGCTCATACAAGTCATCAACTTCAATGACGCACACGGCTATGAGTCATCACACAGAGTGTTAGTGACCTTCGACCTGCAGTAAAACGAACAAAGACGCCCAGCTCTGAGTCATCGGAGTGGTGACCTTCAAACCGTGAATGAACAATATCCGAATCGTAAAAGTAGAAATCAAGCTCACGACAGCAGAAAAGTTCGACCCTCCAAAAAATGGAATTTTTCTCTTGAAACGAGAGAAAGCTGTTGATATGACTGCGTTAGGCCGAACGTGACCCAGTTTGCCGCTCATGCGCACAAACGCTTTCGGATACTGGCTGAAGTCCCCCAAATTTCTCACCAGAACGTTCACATTGACGCTCAGTCTGTTATCATTCAAATTTCCCGCCTACAGCGTTTTTTGCGACGTTCAGGCCGAAGTCCCCAAAATTTCGCGCCAGAACGTCCACTTTGACGCTCAGACCGCCTACCGCGTTTGCCGCTCATGCGCAAAAATGCTCGGTTACTTCGACGTTCAGGCTGAAGTCAGGGTTCACCGCTCATGCGCAAAACGATCATTCGTGTACTTTGAAGTTCCTGTCTGACGACTAACCTTTCAAAGTTGCTGCTTAGAGTGTTTGTCGCGACGTTCAGGCTGAAGTCTTCCAAATTTCGCGCCTGAACGTTCACTTTGACGCTCAGGCCACCTACAGCGTTTACCGCTCATGCGCACAACGATAATCCGTGTACTTTGAAGCTTTCGTGCGTTTGACCTTATCGTCTATCCATCAAGCTGAAGTCCTTCAAAGTAACCGCCTAGAGCATTTGCCGCGCAAAAAGACCATTCGTGTTCTTCGAAATTTCCGAACGTCTGACGACTAACTTTCCAAAGCTGCCGCCTACAGCATTCGTCGCTTAAGCGCGAAACATATGCCATACTTCAGCTTTTCGACGTTTGATGCTTATACGACGTGGACCACTCACGTACTTTGATATTTCCGAAAGTCTGACGACTCACCTTTCAAAGTTGCCGCCTAGAGAATTTGCCGCTCATGCGCAAACACGCTTTTGGTCACTTTGACGTTCAGGCTGAAGTCTGAGTTCACCGCTGATGCGCTAACCCCAGATCATATGTACTTTGAATTTTCAGTCTGATGACTAACCGTTTGTAGCTCATGCGCAAAAGCTATGCCATACACGTTCAGGCACATGTCATGCGTGTTTGGTGCACTTCAGATACGTGTCAGAGGCGAGTAAGATGGACGTCAGATGCATGTCAGATGTGCGTCAGATGCGAGTCAGGTAGACGCCTGAGGACGTTCAAATCTCCTTCCAGATGCGTGTCAGGTGTACGTCAGATGCGAGTCAGATAGACGCCTGAGGACGTTCAAATTTACCACCTAGAGCAGACGGGGCATGAAAGCTCTCTGACGTCTGTCGCTCATGCGCATAACGATCAATTGTTTGTCACACGCTCTGAGGCTGAATGACAGCTGAAGTGCACCTCAGATGTATGCGCAACCAACTTCAGAGGATACTTTGACATAGGTAGATCGACTTGTCTGGTGGTAGGTCAACGCATTTCGTTTCGAAATTTTTGATGCAAAAAGTGAACAGAAATATGTGCGAAAAACTGCACAAAAAACTTGTAATTTTTGGTCGAAAAAACAGCATAAAAATGGCGCGTTTTTGACGCGTAGAAAGTGACCAGAAAAACATCGTTTTTTGCGTGTTTTTTATGCTCATTTTCGATGCGTGAAAACGTCGTTTTTTTTTTGATCGACTCTTTTCGCACAAATATCATCGAAAAACGATCAGTTTTTCTCGAAATTCTGATGCTCTTTTTCGGTACGTCGAAGTGACAAAAAAACGTCGTTTTTGACGTGTTTTCACGCATCGAAAAACAGTTGCGTGAAAATGCGTGAAAAACGACGTTTTTTTGTCACTTCGACGCATCGAAAAAGAGTGTCGAAAAAACGCGTAAAAAATGGTGCGTTTTGACGCAATTTTTTCGTCGAAAAAACACATCAAAATGTAGCGTTTCTGCTTGCAAGAATTGTACAAAAAATGACATAACTCAAATAATGAGGCAAAGCATACAACAAAGTAGTGTATTCGTATCATTCAATAGTACATGGTCAAGTCGTCTCAAGACGGCGGCTAACGTGGGCAAATGGGCTGCAGAGATGGAGATGCTTGAACTAAAAAATTGTTGTTCTGAAATTGTTCGTTTCCGTTAACCAGCTGACGAACGTCAACCCTCAGAAGTCGAAACTTGTGCGAGCAATGGATCAACGAGGCCTTACCTTTTAACGTGCGATTACCCAGCACGGTGGACCGGCGAGGATTCGAACCCCGGCCTTCCGCTTGATAGGCAGATATGCTAACCACTACACTACCGAGACCAACTATTCACACAGATTGGTCTATACTGCACGCTCATTTTCTGATGCAAGTACGACTGCTTCATTGTCATGCACATAGTGATCGATCATATTCATGATGTAGTCGTTGGTGATAGGATAATGTAGGACCTTGATTCGGTTCATATGTACCTCACAACGTTCCACTTCTTCGAAATGACTCTTGATCCGGTTGCAGATATCGATGGAATAGGATACGTTTTCCCACTTTTTGAGTAGCCGCACTCCCCTTCCGCCAAGTACTTTCTCAGCATGTTTCCAATTGCATTGTTGACGTCTCATTATGTACCACTTTCTGTCGGGTACCACTTCGAATAGACCAAGACATCGAACTTTCTCTTCGTTGATCGAATAAGGCGTCAACCTGGGTGCGATTGATTCCCTCAGAACAGAAATGTTTCTCTGGATCCTCTCTTCAGATTTCAGACGTTCGATCTCAGCTCGTTTTCGTTCAGCTGCTCCTTCGCAATCTTTCCGGCATTTTTACGTCTCTCGTGGGCAGCCTTGCGTATTTCCGTGACCAGCATCTGCTTCAAGTCTTGCACCGATTTCACAAGTTCAGAGTTTTTTGTCTTAGCGAATTCACACCATCTTCCGACGTTTGTGGTTGCGTCGTCCACTTACTCGCGTAGTTACGGATTTTCTTCAACATTGTTGATTGTACGACTCCAACTGATAGACTGACGCTATATCGATTTTTCATGTACATGTCAAGAGAGGAGGTGGTAGTCACGTGATATGTCAGACGCTCAATGGCGGCTAAGTCCATTGAGGACGCCTATACGCATGAGCGAATTCACGCCGAAAAACTGAACCGTCTAGGCGAAAACTTCGAAGAGACGCAAGAACGTTGGAGAAGTCTTTGCGCATGAGCGGCAATGGGTTAGTTGTCAGACAGAAACTTCAAAGTGTATAGGAGATGGATTTGCGCATAAGCGACAAACGCTCTAGGCAGCAACTTTGGAAGGTTAGTCGTCAGACAGGAACTTCAAAGTACACGAATGATCGTTTTGCGCATGAGCGGTGAACTCTGACTTCAGCCTGAACGTAGAAGTGACCGAAAGCGTTTTTGCGCATGAGTGGCACACGCTGTAGGCGGTCTGAGCGTCAAAGTGAACGTTCTGGCTCGAAATTTCAAAGACTTCGGCCTGAACGTCGCGACAAACGCTGTAGGCGGGAAATTTGAATGATAAGAGACTGAGCGTTGATGTGAACGTTCTGGTGAGAAATTTGGGGGACTTCAGCCAGTATCCAAAGGCGTTTGTGCGCATGAGCGGCGAACGCTGTAGGCGGCAACTTTGAATGAGTTTAGCCTGAACGTCGCGACGAACACCTTAGGCGGGAAATCCGAAAGATTTCAGCTTAAACGTCAAAGCGTTAGTGCGCATGAGCGGCAAACATTCTAGGCGGCAAAGGTTGGTCGTCAGATGGAAACTTCAAAGTACACAGCTGATCGTTGTGCGCATGACCACTGATCGTTGTGCAAACGTGGCGGGAATTTTGAACGTTCTAGCATTCCGCACAGAGTATCTGAAGCAGTCACGTGATACGTCAGATAGTGGGAACATTTTTCGTATACGTTTCAAAGACTGACGTGGTCGACGACGTTCTTGGTGGGAACGTTCTCAGACGTCGTTCTACAGCTCTAATGTCACGCTTGAGGCAGGATATTTGGCATGGTCGACGGCGTTCTTGGTACAAACGCTCTCCTTTTACGACTCTTGTATGAATACCCACCAACCGAGGACGTCACACTTGAGAGAACATTTCCTTAGATCTGGGAAAAATTTTATTGGATTTCCTTGATATTTCCCCATATTCTGGGGAGATTTTGCGGTTGAGAATGGCAAGAACGTGACGCTTCATGAAAGTTTTAAAGTATCGAATGCACATGTCTGTGTGCAGACCTATAATGGATGTGAAATGAAACGAGGCGCCAGATTCAAACGTATATTCAAGATACATATATCTTCATGAATGAGGTGATTGGTGAACGGCAAACAGCACAGTTTTCACCGTATCTCACACAGCATTCGATACAATAAATCAAATGTCTACAAGGTATGAAAACAATGCATACTTCATTCTCCAAACAAATTGTACAGGTCAGCGGTGGCGGCGGCGGAGACGCCCTGGACGGTTGCTGCTGTAGTTTCATCATGAAATCGCATACGTCGTGAGAGCCATGTGTCCAAACTGAATCTCCTTGTTTTCAGTGGGCTATTTCGGTGCCGCAGTGGAAGCATTTTACGTGATCTCCCATTCTGGTGTAGAAAAATCCATATTCGGCAAGTTCTTAAGGCGTCTGACTGAGACCGATGGGCCAGTTTTCTAAAGTTGCGAGATGCAGCATGAGAACACTATTTTCCGTATGTGTTGGTCGTGTCACCTGATTGATGAACGAAAAAGTAACGCTGTCGAAGAACGTACAATAGGGTGTCCACCTGAAGTGGTCCATCAAAGGATCATCGCCAGTCTCCCAATTGAATCCTTCGATACGGCAATTGAAACAGGTGACTGTGTCGTCGTCTCCTGAACCGGTGTAAACGAAACCTTCACTGTTCAACTTCTCTTACGGAAATGTCGAAGGCCAATTGCGAAACGTTTGAAGTCTTTCGGCATCATACGAACAGTCTACAGCCATTCTCGTTGGGAGACAAATGAGTACTGAAGACTCCAATCGAACCTGTGACGAATTTGAGATTGGAATGCTTGTTGTATGGGGGGGGAACCAACGGTGAACTATAAGCCCCCCCGTCCATTGTCGTCGCGTCATGGGTGTATATTCCCATGCGTATATTGCCAACGGGCTTTCTGCTTTGGATCTCATGACAAAACATGCGGTCCCCACCATTTGCGGGGTTTCGGAACTGAATCATCGTGTTGAGCCTGATGCACTCAGGTAGACGTGATATGTTCGGCATGAGCTTCAACTGGGTCGCGTTCGGCCTAACGCAGTCAGATCAACAGCTTCCTCTCGTTTCAAGAGAAACATTCCATTTTCTGGAGGGTCGAACACCGTTTTTTCTGCTGTCGTGAGCTTGATTTCTACTCTTACGATTCGGATATTGTTCATTCACGGTTTGAAGGTCACCACTCCGATGACTCAGAGCTGGGCGTCTTTGTTCGTTTTACTGCAGGTCGAAGGTCACTAACACTCTGTGTGATGACTCATAGCCGTGTGCGTCATCGAAGTTGATGACTTGTCTGAACATGTCTGCGATAACCTCGCATTCCTTATCGTCATTTGGCCGTATGAGATGAGTCGTATCGCGGTGAATCATTGAAGGAAACATCTATTTTCACTTCTCGGGGCTCATATGCCGAATTCCGACTTTGGAGAATCGGAGAGCGACCACAGTGGACTAAAATGATTTTTTGGAGTCGCTCACATCTCAAGAGGGGGGCGGTTTTCATGGCAGTTGAACCAACGGCTTCTTTATCCTTATTCAGTTCGCTCGATCCCATAACGATTGACCCGGCCGGTCCACCTATTTTGTTGTGAACCAGAAAAACCCTCTCAGAGTATCGGTTGACATTGGCGTCATAGATATTTTCATCGCATTCAGCTTGATGAGTACAGATTTTCCACCCCCATTTTTGTTGGTCTTTTCTCGGTTCAGGCGTCGAACGAGAACTACGTTTCGTCACGGTCAACCCAACGAATAGGTCCACCTTTGCGTTGACATGCTTCCTCATCCGCTGAACGTCTAAGTATCGATAGCTGAAAATTGAAGGAACTTTTTCGGTCTGTTCGACGTGGTGGAGAGCCGTGTCGTCAGCGTCGGCTTTTCATCAAAATTCCCCTTCTTGCATCATACTGTACATTTGTACTTCCCCCTTACCGAGGTCATGAGAAATCATAGGCGACGCACGCCACCGCTGCCGTGGTGGGAGAAGTGGAAGAACTGACGCTCTCGTCTAAGTGCACATCATCATTCAGTCGATAGCTAGTACAAGACGCACATCATGAGAATCGCGATCGTTGATATCCAAGGTTCCGTCGTCAACGGGGTGTTCCACCTTAAAGAACTCGCCATCCATATCGGTCACCAGCGGCAGAATTTCCTGTTCAAGCCACCAATGCCCTTTGTCTTGTTGACGGACAAGGACGAGAAGACCACCCGGTACTTGGAAAAATACGTTCATGGCATTCCGTACTCTTCAGGGGACGTCGAGTACCACGACGTTGATGCCATTCTGTAGAAAAACCTTCTGTACTCGATTGAAGTCATATACGTGAGAGGTAGCCGAAAAGCCGAGTTCCTCTCGATAAAAGTCCGAGAAATTTAGAGTGACCTGCCCACCGTCTATCCAGGACGTCTCCCATTTCGATGGTACGACGCATGGAATGGAAAATTTTGCAGCCAACGCCGACGCCTTGTCCGAACCACGTCGCCGCCTACAACTCCGAGTATATGTGTACACAGTTCAATGTAGACTCTATGCCTAGATGGTTTTCCAATAATATTTTACCTCGTTGAGAGAAATGTATGTTTCGATCAATAAATCGTTTTTCGAAAGGGTTGTTGTTTTTTCTCTCTTTCAGATTGTGGGGTGGGAAGTAATGGGAAATAGAGTGTGGGAAAAAAATGAAAACAACTCACAGAGTGTGGGACACAGATCACTCACTGTGCGAGTTGGTTCAGCGCAGATAGATGGCGTCCTCGGAGGGGTGTCATCGGTCACTCACACTTATGAATTGGCTCTCAGTGCCGTGGATAGATGGCGTCCTCGGAGGAGCAAAAGGAACAATAACAACAACCACGTTTTATCTGGAAATTACTAAACCTACAGAAAAACGTAATAACTGGCGCCTTTAACGTGAGGCCAGACCACATTTTTTTTAACTGCTTTTTATACGGTACTGGTGTTTGTTTTAATATGTATCCGTTGTATTTGTTGAGAGAATTCTGAACCGAATATTTGGGAAATGTTTATTGCTTTTGTTAGAGAGTGAATTTATTTGCTTTCATTGATTTTTATTTTTTTAAAACGTTACTTGTACCTTTACGTTTACGATTTATTGTTCAACTATTTTTTCTTGAATATGGATCTGTCGAAGCTAGTCAGAGATGAACTAGTATACGAGTTGAAAATATGAGGTTTTCCCAATACGCAAGCCGAAACAGTGTTGTCGATGTGCCGCCAATTAAAAGAATTAATGCAGGAGGAGACGTTTGGGAATTCAATAAATAAAGTTGATTCTTGCAATTTGGATATCACCCAGGAAATAGATATTTGTAATAAAAAAATCGTTGAACTTGATAATTATATTTCGAGTCATGTTTTTCGAACCTCTTCTAATAATTAAACAAAATATGTTGACGCAAAGCTACAACATTTACTAAGTAGGTTGCAGAGATTAGAAACGGATGATGATATTTTGCAGAGAAGTTTGAAAAATTTAATCGAGCAGTTGGGTAATGTTGAAATTAGTTTCGATGAAAAGATGAAAGATGGAGATTTAACAGTCACTGCTCCATCTACTTTTCGAACACCATCATTGTCCAACGTAACACCATCAACCGCTTCTTTTTCATCCAGCAGCCACATACACAAGTGGAATTTTAGATTCACTGGGGTAAAGGGCACATTGAGTGTGAGCGCATTTTAAGAATTAGTTGAAGAATACCGCGTCGCGCGAGGGGTTTCTAATACCGAAATGTTTTTCGGTATTATTGATCTTTTGGATGGGAGAGCTAAAAGTCGGTACCGTTCGGTAAGGCATAGTATAAGTTCGTGGCCAGAAGACCACCCGGTACTTGGAAAAGTACGTTCATGGCATTCCGTACTCTTCAGGGGACGTCGAGTACCACGACGTTGATGCCATTCTGTAGAAATACCTTCTGTACTCGATTGAAGTCATATACGTGAGAGGTAGCCAAAAAGCCGAGTTCCTCTCGATAAAAGTCCGAGAAATTTAGAGTGACCTGCCCACCGTCTATCCAGGACGTCTCCCAGTTCGATGGTACGACGCATGGAATGGAAAATTTTGCAGCCAACGCCGATGCCTTGTCCGAACCACGTCGCCGCCTACAACTCCGAGTATATGTGTACACAGTTCAATGTAGACTCTATGCCTAGATGGTTTTCCAATAATATTTTACCTCGTTGAGAGAAATGTATGTTTCGATCAATAAATCGTTTTTCGAAAGGGTTGTTGTTTTTTCTCTCTTTCAGATTGTGGGGTGGGAAGTAATGGGAAATAGAGTGTGGGAAAAAAATGAAAACAACTCACAGAGTGTGGGACACAGATCACTCACTGTGCGAGTTGGTTCAGCGTGGATAGATGGCGTCCTCGGAGGGGTGTCATCGGTCACTCACACTTATGAATTGGCTCCCAGTGGCGTGGATAGATGGCGTCCTCGGAGGAGCATCATCTGTCACTCACACTTTTGAGTTGCCCCACTGATTCGTGGATAGATGGCGTCCTCGGAGGAGCGTCATCTGTCACTTACACTTATGAGTTGACTCACAGTGGCGTGGATAGATGGCGTCCTCGGAGGGGCGTCATCTGTCACTCACACTTAGGAGTTGACTCACAGTGGCGTGGATGGATGGCGTCCTCAGAGGAGCGTCATCTGTCACTTCCTCTGTCAGTCAAGTCATACGTCGGCGGTCAGTCAAGCTCTGCATCTGTCATAAGTCATCTGCCATTCACCACATACATCCTCTGTCATTCGAGTTGGCTTTCGTTCACATCATACGTCGCAGTCAAGTCATACGTCAGCTGTCAGAAATATCGTCTGTCATTCGAGTTGGCTATCGTTCACATCACACTTCGATCAATTCATATGTCATCTGTCAGAAATATCCTCCCTCATCCAAGCCAAATATCATACCATACGTCCTCTGTCGTTTTTTGTTCACGTCATTGGAGTCATACGTCTGTCATTCAAGCCAAACATCATACCATATTCCTCTGTCATATGTCGTTCACGTTATTGGAGTCAGTCAAGTCTTGCGTCTGTCATTCCATATGGTTTCTCTGTCACGCATTCTCTCCAAATCAAAGTCAGAAGGATTCCACATACAAGTATATATTTTCCTATAGGTTACAGTTCTCAAAAAAATATGTGGATATGGGTGGACACAGAAAGAGAAAACTTTTCACATTTCCTTCATGTTGTTGCCCATCTAGTTCTCGATGAACTTGAAGGTGTTTGTTTTTCCGACCCTTCCTTCTTCGACTACCAGGGCTTACTTTCCCGGAGTGAATTGGTCAATATGTCCCCTGAGGATTGCAAACACTCTTCTCGGAAGGAATACTTCGTACAGCTGGATATCGGCTATGATGGTCTCTCCGAACTTTGTTTTCACCAGGCGAAGCTTCTAAATTGGATAGGGCTTGTTTTTGTTCAAGCTGCTCATGGGAACGGTCTGCTTGTATCCAGAAGCGCTTCATATTGTTTTCAACTCTGCAAGGAGGTCCATCTGAAGCAAAAACATCAAAATTTTAAGACACCCTGTACATACGTTCGAAAATGGTTTGGCTCACGCTGTATGAGTCAACACACTTGACGAAAAAAATTTTACGCACACTGTACTGCTGTTGGTTCAACCTGTTTGAGCCAACACACTTGACGAAAAAATTATGACGCACACTGTATACGCACACTGGAAAAAACTCACAGTGTATGAGCCAACAACAACTTGCAGACACATCATTTTGACAGAAAAAGTTTCGACACACTCTGTATATGCCGATACGGCTGAGCCAACACACTTGACAGAAAAAAGTTTCGAAACACGCTGTATATGCCGAAAGAAAATCAACACTTGCGCATGAATAGCTCTCAACCTGTGAGCCGTTTCGAAAAAATACTCCCGAACATGAAAGGAAAAAGAGGTACTTACATTTTTCAGCCTGATCACACAACACTGTCGTTCGATAGCGGTATATATCGTATGAGTTCTAGAAGGAGACTGACTTCGATGGTCTGATGGTGGACACACAACACTGTCGTTCAAATCGATAGCGGTATATATCGTACGAGTTCTAGCAGGAGACTGACTTCGATGGTCTGATGGTGGACACACAACACTGTCGTTCAAATCGATAGCGAGACTGACTTCGAGGCGCAGCAATCGAGAAGTTGGCGCAATCCCCTACTCACGCCGCCATGCATCCATCTCGTTGACCTTGTTACGATATGGTCATGACATTTGATTCCGGTCCGATCGTTAAGGATTTATACCACCCGCGACCGTACTATCGTACTCACACACAGAACTATCAGCTACGCGACAAAAACAAAACTCCGGTCCCGATGATAAATCACATCGATGAAAATCGCATAGTAGTCTTTTGAAAGGAAAGGTCAAGATATCTGCCTAGTGAATGTTTATAACTATTGTAGTGTATCGCTGAATTGCGGATTTGCAAATCACAGGCCATTGTGGGTGTTGAACTTATGAGGTTTTCTGAAGGTTTTGGAATTGGTTCAACATCACGAGTTCAATTGAATTGGATCGATATCATTGGAATCAAATTTGATTTTGAAACGTCTCCTGCTGTGCTAGGGTTTTCGACACAAGGTGAGCGTTTAATCTATAGCAATCAGCTTTTCCTATTGATTTGCCTGCTGTTGAGAAGTACTTGAATGAATTATGATTTTAGACGTTCCATGTTTATGAACTTGCCATACATTGCATGAGTATTGTGCACTCTGGAGGGTTATTCCTTGAAAATGAGAAATCCTGGAAGTTCGATGTTCTGTTGCTGATTGAGTTAGCCTACCTATCCTTCCAGAGAAGAACAGTAGGATTACCGAGGATAAGTACCTCGTAGAGGCCCTTTTTTTTATTGTTTGTATTCGTTACGAAAGCAATAAACTCACATAATAACTTTATTCAAAAGAAAATACGCTGTGATAAGCTCTTACTTTACACGAGTATGCTGAAATTCTGGACCATATAAGAGTATATATTTGTATTTGGTTTAGTCCTATATTTGTTTGTAGTAGGTTTACTATTATTGCATGAGAAGGGTTGGAAAGTGAGCCTTTTTTCTGCTGATTTCCACTTCTTCCCATATATATTTATCAGTCCTTGCAAGAGACGATCCGTTACGGTTACCCTTGTAATTGATTAGTGACATCGCCCTTCGCCTTTTTTTTATTATGTATAGGTATATCCAATGAAACTCCTGGTTTGTAGTAATCTAAGTTTTTTTGTTGTTGTGAGATTATTGTTTCACACATTTAGTTATTTTCATTATTAAAATCGGCCAAATCACTTGGCGCCCTGTAAATTAGCATTATGTTTTGGTGATAAGATCATTGAACCACGGCCCTGTAACTTGGTTATGAGTTGGTGACCCAACCAACCGTTCTCAAAAAAAGGAACAATAACAACAACCACGTTTTATCTGGAAATTACTGAACCTACAGAAAAACGTAATAACTGGCGCCTTTAACGTGAGGCCAGACCACATTTTTTTAACTGCTTTTTATACGGTACTGGTGTTTGTTGTAATATGTATCCGTTGTATTTGTTGAGAGAATTTTGAACCGAATATTTGGGAAATGTTTATTGCTTTTGTTACAGAGTGAATTTATTTGCTTTCATTGATTTTGATTTTTTTAAAACGTTACTTGTACCTTTACGTTTACGATTTATTGTTCAACTATTTTTTCTTGAATATGGATCTGTCGAAGCTAGTCAGAGATGAACTAGAATACGAGTTGAAAATATGAGGTTTTCCCAATACGCAAGCCGAAACAGTGTTGTCGATGTGCCGCCAATTGAAAGAATTAATGCATGTGGAGACGTTTGGGAATTTAATAAAGAAAGTTGATTCTTGCAATTTGGATATCATCCAGGAAATAGATATTTGTAATAAAAAAATCGTTGAACTTGATAATTATATTTCGAGTCATGTTTTTCGAACCTCTTCTGATAATGAAACAAAATATGTTGACGCAAAGCTACAACATTTACTAAGTAGGTTGCAGAGATTAGAAACGGATGATGATATTTTGCAGAGAAGTTTGAAAAATTTAATCGAGCAGTTGAGTAATGTTGAAATTAGTTTCGATGAAAAGATGAAAGATGGAGATTTAACAGTCACTGCTCCATCTACTTTTCGAACACCATCATTGTCCAACGTAACACCATCAACCGCTTCTTTTTCATCCAGCAGCCACATACACAAGTGGAATTTTAGATTCACTGGGGTAAAGGGCACATTGAGTGTGAGCGCATTTTTAGAATTAGTTGAAGAATACCGCGTCGCGCGAGGGGTTTCTAATACCGAAATATTTTTCGGTATTATTGATCTTTTGGATGGGAGAGCTAAAAGTTGGTACCGTTCGGTAAGGCATAGTATAAGTTCGTGGCCAGAATTTGTAAGGGAATTAAAAAATGAATTTTTACCAGCAGGCTTTCAAACCGATTTTCTAGAAGAGATTCGTAGAAGTCATCAAGGACAAAATGAACCAGTAGGGGAATTTTTTGCAAGGATTTTGAATATGTTCAATAGGCTACCGTCACCGCTTTCTGGAGGGGAAAAATTAGAAATAATTCGCCGTATTATTGAACCATGTCATATCGAAAAATTAGGCTTAGCTTCTTACGCGACTGTGCATGAACTGAAACTACTATGTAAAAAATTTGAGTCATCGCGTGATATCAAATCGGTTCAACCAGAGAGGAAGATCTGTCAATTCCGTGAATTTATTAGAACCGGATCTAGCTTATTGTAGAGGCCGTGCAGAAATTTCAATTAAGAATCATCCGGTACGGATTAGTTCAGTAAATTGTTGGAACTGTGGCGATGAAGGTCACACATTTTTGAAGTGTGCAAGACCCAAAGATAAATTATTTTGTTTCCGTTGTGGAAGAGCAGGAGTAACCAAATATAAATGCGATTGTCGCTCAACAAACGGAGATCCGGGTCGTCGTTAACCCAAACGACGGCTCCTCTTGAAGTTAAATTGGAATCGAGACCTTTGATGATTCTTGGGCGTCTTGGCTGGAATTCGTTGGGTTAGAGTTCAAGAAGGTCCATATTGACGGTATTTTCAAAGTAATCGGTAACGATCCAAGGCCTTATTTGGAAGTGAATATTTTTCAGATCAAATTTCGAGGTTTGTTGGATTCGGGGGCGACCCAGACTATCATCGGCAGGTCCGGTTGGGCCAAATTGAAGAATTTTGGATCATTCTTGGAGGAATATACCCATTCGATTAAAGTGGCCAACGGTGCAGTTTGTTCAGTTCTAGGGCAAGCTAATATTCCTGTTGTTTTGGAAAATAAATGTAAGTTATTAAAATGTCTTATAGTTGTAGATATCGAAGGTGATATCATTTTTGCTATTGATTTTTGGCGCGATATGGAATTAATCACGGATTTTTCGAAAAATATATGGCATTTTCCCACGAATGAGGAGAGCAAACAGGCTACTTTCGCATTTTTTAGGAAGATGGGTTCAGGCTTAGGGTGTACCAAAGAGGTGACAGACTCAATACGGGTTCAAGATACAATATTGTTGACGGGATTCCGGACCTGTATAGCAAGATATAAACATCTCTCGCTTTTGGCTTCAGAATAAATCGTAATTACTCAATTAATTCGAAATAAAAGTGCTCACACACTACAGTGAGAACACCAAGAAACATCCAATACAATAGTTCCTGACTGTAAGTACGAATCTAGGATTCTTACAACAACTGTGCCTTCATTCATAACCGCACTTCTCCTCAACTGCAACTGCTCATCGGCTGGACTCCCTCGCTTTCCTCGGCTCGGAAACAGGACCGTCTCGAGGGACCGATGTGTCTCGCAGAAGGCAAGGCTGAAACATGAGCGATATGGCACAGGGGGTTTCTGACTACAGGAACCTCCTTTCAACGCAGAATAAATCCCAACTACAGAACCCATCAAATCAAGGCACAACTCAACAAAAGTCTTACTCCACTGCTGTAAGTCAACAACAAACCGCCAAATTTCCAGGTCGAGACCAAGCGATAATTTTTTCTGCGACAGAAGGAGTGAGAATTCAAGAATATATACTAGCACTTGGAGCTCAAATTGATCCAAAAAACATTATATTCGCCTCGAAAATATCAAACAATAGAATTTGTGTATATCTATCGAACCCCAGAATCGTCGACGATTACATTAATAATGAAGGCTATATCATAGTGAGAGAAGAAATAATCAGAGCTAGAAGACTCATAACTCCATCCGAACGATTGATCATTTCGAACGTATGCCCCTCGATTCCACACATAGTAGTTAAACAGAAACTTTCACAAGTGGGTCTGACTTTGGTCTCCCCTATTTCCTTTCTGAGAATGAACATTGATGACCCCCAATACCCCCACATCCTAAGTTTCAGGCGCCAGGTATACATCTCCCCTCCTGAAGCCATAACGGTTCCCGAATCAATATTGGTGGAACACGATAACACACAATATCGTATTTTTCTATCTAGAGATAACTTTACCTGTTATACCTGTAAAAAACCTGGCCACATCGCCTCTCAATGTCCTGATGGTCAAACTCTAGAAAGCCAAGTGCCCCAATCACCACCACTTGCTTCAGCGCCTCCAGCAGTAGAACAAATACCTCAGCCAACACCCAGCATACTACCATCGGTATCCGAACAATCCAAAAGTGGAAAAGGCTCTTCCAAAAAGCCCGAAACGATCTTAGCACAGAAAAGAAATATTTCTGAAACTCTAAGCCCCCCTCCAATTCCAAAAGACCACGAAGTGTCCCAAAACCCTGACCCCTTCCTTATACCAGAATTCAGAATTCTGAAAACACACCGCCTCTCCTCCTCTAGGGAGAACCTAGCCTCTTCATTGGAGGAGCAGCTGCTACCAGCGAAGGAGTTCATCTTGAAGGAGGCGGATTCACTCGTGTTGAATTACATGCAGCTGAAGGACTTCCTGAAGAACGTATACGGTAACAATGACCCACTAAGCGTCGCCAACGAGTACACAGACGACATACATGGATTGATTAGCATGCTCAAAAAAGTTTACATCTTCTTTACCGAACGCAGCCTCAAGGCACGTTGTACCAAAATCCAGAAGAAACTGCTCAAACAATTGGTTGAGGAACAACATTCACGGAACCCCACCACCTCAGATACCGAAAGTGAAGGAACCCCCTCCCAAGAAATCTATTAATCTATAACAGGCTTCATTTTACAGTGGAATATCAATGGGTTATATACCCACCTAGAGATGTTGAAAATTCTGATCTCAGAACATGATCCTACAATCATATCTCTCCAAGAGACTCACTTAATAAATGACACAACGTACCTCTTAAAAAACTATAATTCATTCTGTAAAAACCGCATGGCAGTTACAAGGGCAAGCGGAGGAGTTGCAATATACACAAAGAAATCAATAGATGTGGAACAAATTCCTCTTATAACTGACATCGAAGCAGTAGCAGTCAAGATCAAGGATTGTAAACAACTAAATGTTTGCAATGTGTATATTCCACCAAACAGAGAAATCACGGACATTGAATTATCCAGACTTCTACAACGAATACCCAAACCTAGAATCATTACAGGGGACTTCAATGCACATAATATTCAATGGGGGTGTTCCTCAACTAATCTTAAGGGGCGCATAATGAGCAACATTATAGAAGAAGAAAATTTGCTGATCCTCAACACCAAAGGCGTAACCAGGCTGAACCCTACAGGCACCTCAAGCGTTTCGGACTCAACCCTTTGTGACCATTCCCTTGGGCCCCAATAAATATTTGACATTCTTCCATATTTTTACGGAAGTGATCATTTCCCAATAACTATATGCCGCAATGAAAACGAAAACAATTTCCGGAGATCAACACCAAGATGGCGCCTGAGAAAAGCAAACTGGGGGTTGTTTTCTAATACCATCGATGAAAAATTCAAAAGCTTTTTGCTACCAGAAGACATCAATGAAGCTGTAGAAGAGTTCTCGAATATTATCAATGAGGTCGCACTACAAACAATCGGAAAAACAAAAACACTAACGAATAAAATACCTGTACCATGGTGGAATCAGGAATGCGAACATGCTATAAAGGCGTCCAAAAGAGCTTTGAATAAATTCAGGAGGAACAAAACAGAAGAAAACTGGATATCATATACAAGACTAAGGGCAAGATCCAGATGGATAACAAAAAAGAGCAAGCGTGATTCTTGGATGAATTATGTATCATCCATTAATAGTTCAACGCCTATCAAAACCGTCTGGAACAAAGTCAACAGAATCAAAGGTACAAACACATCTTGCAGCATAAATTCGCTTGAAAGTGAAGGACATAGGTACAGTAAACCAGAAGAAATAGCGGAACTACTGGCAAACACTTACCAACATAACTCTAGTAACTCCAACTTCACTGAAACATTTTAAGCAACGAAAAAGATTGAAGAATCACGAAACACCTGCACCCCAAACCAGGAGATAGATGACCCGTTGAACTCCAAAATTAGTACTGAGGAACTCGAAGAATCTTTGAAATCTTGTAAGAACTCTAGCCCTGGACCTGATGACATCCCTTTCATATTTCTTCAAAATCTGTCATACACGGCGAAACAAGTACTATTGAACATTTTCAATGTAACTTTGCTGCAAGGTTGCTTGCCAGAATCATGGAAGGAGGCGATAATAATCCCGATACTAATATCGGATAAAGTCAAGTCATGCCCAGAGTCGTATAGACCCGTGTCTCTTACTTGCACAATGTGTAAGCTCTTGGAGAAAATTCTGAATAGAAGATTGTTGTGGCATTTGGAGAAGAATGGACATTTGACTCCTGAACGGAATGGGTTTCGCCAGGGGCGGTCAATATTGGTCAATTTGGTGGACCTTGAGAGCTACGTACATGAAGGCTTCGCAAACAAACAAATGTGTATCGCTGTATTTTTTGACATAAAAAAAGCATACGACATGACATGGAAGCACTACATACTACAGCAACTTGTTAAGAAGGGAGTTAACGGACATCTATTGAATTTTATTAGGAATTTTATGAACGAGCGACGTTTCAGAGTGAGAAGCAACAGTCAACTTTCGGATATGAGACCACTAGAAAATGGAGTTCCTCAAGGTTCAGTAATCAGTGTCACACTATTTTTATTGGCTATAAATGAAGTGGCAAAATTCGTAGAAAAACCTATTAGAATGAGCTTGTATGCGAATGACGACGATATACTTGAAGGGAAAAAATATATCAACTATGCAAAGCAGTCTCCAACATGCCATCAACAACATTGAAAACTGGCTGTCAACAACAGGTTTTCAAATGAGTACAACTAAAACCAAATGTATACTCTTCACAAAAAAAAGTATACCCACCAAGCCTGTACTGATAATGAATGGAGCCGTCATTGAGGCTGTCCAAAATATAAGGTACCTGGGAATGATAGTTGACGAAAAACTTACCTGGGAAGCTCACTCAAAAAACCTTGTGAAAACATGCCAAAATGGTCTGACCTTGCTGAGAGTACTCTCGAACCATCATTGGGGAGCTGACACAAAAGTAATTCTCTCATTGAACAGGGCGCTGATAAGATCGAGAATAGACTATGGATCAGTGGTGTACGCATCAGCTAGCAGAAGAATATTGAAACTTCTGGATTCCATACATAACTCAGCTCTCAGAACGGCACTTGGGGCACTCCGCTCAACACCTCTACCTAGCATCTATTGCGAAGCCGGCGAACCCTCCCTGCACACCAGACGCCAATACCTAAGCCTCTCCTTCGCAAAAGCCATTTCCTGCATTAAAGATCATCCTACTCACAAATATGTATTCTCCTCAAGATACAAAAAATGTTTCTCGAACAGAAGCAGAATAGCCATTCCATTCTTCGAACGACTGAATCGTAACCCACATACTTCCAAAATTGACTTCCATAACATATCTAACTCATCTTTTTCAAATATACCCCCTGGGTGATACCCAAACCAAAAGTCGACACATCTCTAAGCCTGTATCAGAAAATGGAAACCCCGATTGAACTGATAACTCAGAACTTTTATTATCTACTCTCACACTACCCAGAACACTTGACATTTTATACCGACGCATCTAAATCAGGAAACAAGGTTGGAGCAGCCATCGTCTTCCAAGATGGTATAAAAAAAATTTCCCTTCCACCGAACTCCAGTGTATACAGTGGTGAAATATACGCCATTTTTCAAGCCCTCAATTTCATCGCTAGCAACAGGATACAGAAGTCACTCCTTCACTGATTCATTGAGTGCTATCGAGAGCTTACAGCAAATATACAGTGACAACCCGTCTGTCTCGGCCATCAAGGAAATAATACATAACCATACCACCAATTCTGATAATGAAATTGCCCTTCTATGGGTGCCTTCACACATTGGCATTCCCGGGAACGAAAAGGCGGACTCGGCGGCCCGAGAAGCTGCAAATGAACGGGCGAACACTCTGCACGAGCAGATATGGAGTAAAGACATGAAGAGCCACATCAAGTCGTTAGTCTGGGAGGAATGGCAGGATGAGTGGCACCGACAACATTTCAAACTCAGTGAAATAAAACCCTGTGTGAAACCCTGGACGACTTACCCTCAGAAAAGAAGACACCAGGTAGTTATTTCCCGATTGCGACTAGGCCACACGAGATATACCCACGAACATCTCTTTAAAGGCGAACCAGAGAGAACTTGTGACGACTGTCAAGTGCCAGTAAGTGTCAAACATATTCTCGTTGAGTGTCCTAGGTTCGAGGATACCAGGCGGAAATACAACTTGGAGCGAGATCTGAAATCTTTACTGGGAGAGCGCCACGACACCTCCAATCTAATAAAATTTTTGAATGAACTCCATTTAACAGCCAAAATTTGATGTTGTGAATATCCTCCGGACGAACTCGAAACTATTTGCGGATACTTGTACTGTGAAAATTGTATTGTATGTATTGTATTGAAAATGTTACTGTACCTCAAGTTGCTAATGACCCATTGTGGTCGATGCAACTTATTTCTTTTTTGAATAAAAAAAATAAAAATACGGGTTCAAGTGAACCGATCAAGCAAAGGTATTACAATGTCTCGCCATATATTCAAAAGGTTATAAATGAAGAAGTCGACAAGATGCTGGATCTAGGAGTTATTGAACCATGTAGCTCGCCTTGGTCATCGCCGGTTGTGGTTGTTAGGAAGTCGTCTGGAGAGTATCGATTCTGTGTCTACTTTAGGAAAGTAAACTCTGTAACGCTTAGGGATGCGTATCCACTACCCTACGTGAACGCGATTCTAGATCGCTTGCGAGGTGCCAAATTCTTGTCAGCCATTGATATCAAATCGGCTCATTGGCAGATAGAATTAGAAGAGGACAGCAAGGACAAGACAGCGTTTACTGTTCCTGGAAAAGGTCTGTACAGGTTCAATAGGATGCCGTTCGGGCTTCATAATGCCGCCGCTACCTGGCAGAGATTTTTGGAAGGAGTTTTAGGAGCAGAATTAGAAACGTCAGTCTTTGTATATCTGGAAGATATTATTATCGTGTTCCCCGATTTCGACTCTCATTTTTCTGTTTTAGAAAAGGTTTTGCAAAAACTTACTGATGCAGGTCTCAGCCTGAATAAGGATAAATGTCGTTTTATGATGAAGGAGTTGCGCTATCTTGGGTATCTAGTAAACGAAGAGGGTTTCGGTACAGATCCGGCCAAAGTTGAGTGCATGTTGAACTACCCCACTCCGAAGAACGTCAAAGAGGTTCGTAGATTCGTCGGTATGGTTTCCTGGTATAGGAGATTTGTTAACGGCCGGATTTACCAATCACCTACCAACTCGAGTTTTTGCGGGTAAAAGGACGAGGTAACACGGTGGGAACGGCTTCGTTACTTCCTTCTCTCTTCAATATCAGTCCCCATCGCAAGGAGTACACTCAACGCGAAAATTCTGTGAAGGCTCATGGTCATCTAGCGTTTAAATTCAGGCTAAAGGGTACTCGACTCTATCTTTTATTGGAACGCCGCACTCTCGTACAGTGGCGGCTGACAATTGAAAATTTTTCAATAGCTTTCGTTTTTTGATAATCGCCACCCTTTGATTTGATGCATGCAATACCAATATGATTTTTCGGCGAGCTGCCGTGAGTGACAAATATATGTCGTCTTAAAAACAAAATTTGTATCAATGCAACGGGGTCATGTTATAAATGGTAATAGAAGGGTGTACCGTATTTTACAAATGAATTAATTTGTTGTACAGAGTCGGTCCTTAGGAGAACATTTCAGCCCCTCGCGTTTGCATCGCACCGACAAATGAATTTTATGCGTAAATGCAATTTTATGAGTTTTTTTGATCTTTGCCGGCTAACTATGGTAGGGAGTAGGAATAATTTTATTTCATGGAGGCATTCGGTTGATTTGTCTTTCGTCTACAATTGTGGTAGCGGGAATTTCGAACTTGTATGTGTTTTGAATTCAATTGTTTTGTTGTGAATACTTATATAATTGACAGAGTTATTTTACAAAAGTGTGTAAGGTGTGTTTGATTGTTGTGGAGTAGACATTTATTTGTATCATTTCACCATGGGCAGACGAAATATTTGCAGACAAAAAGTGACGTAGGTATAAGAGAAAAAATCGATCGGGAAAAAAGAATCTTCTAGAGTACCATAGAAGGAAGCGTCTTGGCTACATAAAAGGTGAGTGAGATAGGTATACAGTTGAGTTACAAATGAAATTGTTCGAGGGTGGATTTTCTTCTGACGAACTCAGTTGAGATTATTGCCATATAATCATCACTTAGAGATTATAATGATAGCCTAAGAGAGACGGCCATTGTTTTTTTTTTCTACTGAGTAAGTATAAAACCACCGACTCGCCGAAAAGGAACTGTTTTTTTTATAATATATAATTATATTATTATGGAAGGTGGGTTTTTCTAATCAATTACTTGACAGGCTATAAAAAGTGTAATGTAGTAGGTACCTATGTGAATTCTGGAGAGAAGTTCCACTGTCGCCTTATGCTCGGCCTCATCAGGCCCATTGTGGTGTCTCCAATCTACTTTTGTTTGGTTATAACTCATTCAAATCATTTATCAATCAGATTATTAACTAGCTGATATGAAGGTGTTTCAACTGCAGAATGGTGTATTATTTAACGGACGTGTAGTGAAGACTATTATTCAAGAGAGAATAATAGCAGAGTGGTACTGTTTCGGACTTCTATTGTCTATTTTTATCAACTGTATTGAAATCTGTTGCTGAGAACTGAAGGATAAAAAATTATAGAAATAAAAATCGAATAAAATATTAAAATCCAAACAAAAATCGATATGACAAAAATTGAAATATTGAATATAAAATGGTAGAATAAAAATGTAAATAAAGAAATGAATGAAATAATATTATTACACATCATTTACTCAATCAATCAAACCTTCAATTTAATTTTGTGACCAAAAAACAAAAATCTATTTTAATTTTTGTTTGGATTTGAATACCTCATTCGATTTGTATTTCTATAACTTTTTATCCTTCAGTTCTCAGCAACAGGTTGCAATAGAGGTAATAAAATAGACAATGGAAGTCCTAAGCAATACCACTCGGCTATTATTCTCTCTTGAATAATAGTCTTCATTACACGCTCGTTAAATAATACACCATTCTGCAGTTGAAACACCTTTATATCAGCTAGTTAATAATTTGATTGATAAATGATTTGAATGAGTTATAACCGAACAAAAGTAGATTGGAGACACCACAATGGGCCTGATAAGGCCGAGCATAAGGCGACAGTGTAACTTCTCTCCAGAATTCACATAGCTAGGTACCTACTACATTACACTCTTTTTATAGCCTGCCAAGCAGTGGCGGATCCAGGATCAGGTCAAGGGGGGGGTCTATAACTCAAAATTTATATATATATATATATATATATATATATATATATATATATATATATTATAGCAACAACCAGTCAAGATCCAAAAAAAAAGTGAAAGAGATTTACATGAGCAAAATTTGAAGGTGTAGCCAGGAGGTAAAGTAGGTTCGAAACTTTACTTTTAAATTGAATCGAGTTGATTTAACCTAATCAACAGCATATTCTACTCATACATAATATATTCAAATCGTTACCGGCATACACAATACTCACAAATGTAACAAGTCTAATTTTTCAAATACTGCGCCAAAAAGGATCCGATGGCAGCACTGTCAGAAATTTCTCGAACTTTTCCTTGATAAGCCTGACAAGTGTCAATTTTCTTTAAAGTGTCATCGAGAAAAATTGCAATTTGATCTAAAAAAATTTGGAAATTAGGAGCCGATAAAAATTGAAATGATCAAATATTGATATATATATATATATACGCATTCTGTAGTATCATCTTCTGTTAATAACCACCAAAAAAATCAGCTTTATGTCTTTTGCCGTTCATCTCCTAGAAGAAAGCACAAATTCATTGTTTCGTCATATATTTCTTCTGGTAAATCCGACCCTTAAGGACTTCGCTACTAGAATGACACCGTTGACGTATTTGACGAAGAAAAATGTTCGTTTCAACTGGGATATAAAATGTGAGAGAGCTTTCCAAGATATCAAACAGTGTTTAGTTTCGGCACCGATATGAACATGTCCTGATTACACTAAGGAATTTGTACTCCAGTGTGACGCCTCTCAAGTTGGGCTTGGTTGCGTTCTGAGTCAGATGTTCGATGAAGGAGAAAAAGTTATTTCTTATGCTAGCCGTACTCTGACACCACAGGAGCAAAAATATTCTACGACGGAGTTAGAATGTTTAGCCGTTTTATTTGGGATAGAAAAGTACCGACCGTACATAGAAGGAACCTGGTTTACAGTTATAACCGACCATTAATTCTCGAATGAACAGTCAAAGCGAGTAGACGTGTTTCTGTGCTCCGCAAGCAATCGTTTCTAAACTAAAACACCATGAAGGCGATTATGTCCGATCAAACTTTTATGGAGTCGTTGATAAAAAATGTAACCGATCACTTGAATGTCAAACTCAATGAAATAATGTCTAAATAACAAGAGAAGATGGAAGAATATGAACTCAAGATGAAAGCACTTCAAAATGAAAATGAAAATCTTCAATCTCAGTTAGATAAGCACGACCAGTTCCAGAGAAGAAACTGTGTACGTATATTTGGCATCCAAGAATGTGAAGGTGAGAATACGGAGGAACTGATACATAATCTAATAAACAAAACCATGAAACTGAAAATAAATATATCTGCGAACACCGAATATTGTTATCGAGTTGGTCGTCCGATTATAAAAACGCCCATTGAGGAAAGGAACCAAACAAAACCTCGAGCGATACTCATTCGTTTTTCAAATTATAAAGAGAGACAAAAAGTTTTGGAATGTAGGCGACAATTGAAAAGCAGTGGTGTTGTGATCAGGGAAGATCTAAGCAAAGCATAACTCGATTTGATGAAAGCAGCAACAGACAAATATTCATATAAAAAACGTATGGACAATGAACGGGGATATTTTTGTGAATGACGACAGTAGAAAGAAGAAAATAATCAAACGAAGTGATTTGAACTGAAGCATGGTGAGATGACATGAACAGACGCGGTGGCACAACACAACTATGCGCAATTATTCCGATTCGCATTTCTCTTTTTATATACTTTTAGGTTCTAATAATCTTCTCATAAATAAAAGTAAATACATTGTTACATAAGCACAATATAACTGAAATGTAAAATATATCTTGTTATTATCAGAATTTTAGGGGACTGAGAACGAAGTTGAATAATTTCAAACTAAGTACTGAGGGAGAAAACTATGACTTAATAGTGGGGACAGAAACATGGTTGAATGAATCAATCTACAACTCTGAATTCATTAACTGTAACAGGTATGGGATATTAAGATGCGATAGAAATCCACAATTAACGAATAAAGATAGAGGAGGAGGAGTTATGATTGGGGTGAGCAAAAAATTTAAAATTCTAGACTGGGCGAAAAAGGAAAGTCATTTCGATGCTCTGTTCGTTAAAGTAAGGTTAAAAAAATAGTGATCACTCTCTTTGTAGTCTATTTTCCTCCGAAATCAACGGCTGAAAATTACAAAGAATTCTTTTATTTTTATGAACAAAAGGTCGGTGAGGACAGAAATGTCTTTGGTGACTTCAACCTACCGAATCTGACATCCCAGTTAACGGTGCGAACAGGCTTGGATGAAAAACATTTGACTTTTTTAGACTTCACGGACTTACATGCTTTGGAACAAATGAATGAAGTTCTCAATAATAATAATTGAAAACTTGATCTGGTGTTAACATCTAATGAAAACTGCGAGTTTCTCAGAGTATTGAAATCTGACTTTCCATTGATAGAGGAGGATATAAACCACCCTGCATTACTAATTGACATTGAACAAGAAAATGGAGTAGTGGGGAGAATACATTCTTCGAAACAGAAACTGTTTACAATTTTCAAAGATGCGATTTCTTACAGCTCTCGTATAGGATCAGAGATATTGACTGGACTGTATTGTTGGAAAAACAAAATGTTAATGACGCGGTAGAAGTTTTTTACAGCAAAATATATGAAGTACTTAACGAATTAGTACCTCAAATAAAAAATAAAAAACGAATGTTCCCTGTCTGGTTTAATAATGATGTGAGAAAAAGTTTGAAACGGAAAAATGAACTGAGAAAAATAAAAAATGGATCCAACTATTATACACAGCTATATATAGAGGAAAGACGAAGATTGAAAAAACTAATTGATGCGTGCTATAAAGAATACATAAAAAATGTAGAAAATGCCATTAAAAATGATTCAAAACATTTCTGGTCCTTTACGAAAAGAAACAAAAAAACTAATAATTTGTACCCCATACTCAAGCTACAGGGCTCCCAAGTGAAAGAAAGTGAGTCCGCAGATTCTTTTGGCAAATATTTTCAATCGGTCTATAGTAATGACCAGGCGACATACAGCCTCAATTTCGATGGGGATGTAGAGAGTCGCCTCACACTCAATGAAGTAACCGACATCGATTATTTTGAAGCTCTAAAGAAACTTAAGCCAAAAAAATCTGCGGGAAGTGATAAAATACCACCGTATATAGTTAAAGGATGCGGAGTGTGGCTAAAGCAACCTCTTCTTCATATCTATAACCTCTCAATTAAATCTAATGCGTTCCCAGACTTATGGAAGGAAGCATTAGTAACACCTATCCATAAGGCTGGCAGGGTCTCGGATATTGAAAACTATAGGCCAATAGGAGTACTATGTGCTAGTGCGAAACTGTTTGAACAGATCATCTATACGAAAGTTTGGAGGGGTTTTGGCGAAACTATTTGTGATGAACAGCACGGATTCGTTCCAAAAAAGTCGACGTCAACAAATTTACTAACATTCACTCATGTTCTCAATCATCTAGAAAACAATAAACAGGTCGATGTTATTTATACAGATTTTCAGAAGGCGTTTGATAAAGTAAATCATGATGTGATACTGGAAAAGTTTCATAGAAGTGGTGCTGATGCCCATGCACTCAAATTGCTGGCCTCGTATTTGAATAACTGATAATTCAGAGTCAAATATAGAGGTTATTGTACGGGAAAATTTCGCGCAAACTCTGGGGTCCCTCAAGGATCAAACCTAGGCCCATTAATCTTTCTTATATCCATAAATGATCTTACACAAAATATCAAATACTCTGAGTGTCTGTTGTTCGCTGACGACCTCAAATTTTATAGACAGATCGAAAATTCACAAGACTGCGAAAAATTACAGGAGGACATCAATAGTGTCTATCGATGGAGTGTTAAAAATGACCTTCCGTTCAATATATCCAAATGTAATGTTCTGTCTTGTACCCGAAAACTAACTGAGAAACTATACGATTATTCAATGAATTCTATAAAATTATCCAGGGTAGAGACTATCAAGGATTTGGGTATATACTATAACTCCACACTCTCGTATAAACCACATTTAAATCACATAGCGTCTCAGGCACTACGAACTATGGGATTTATAATGAGACAAAGTGCACATTTCAATGACATTGGAGCAACTGCTGCGCTATATAATAGTTTAGTCAAACCTAAACTTGAATACGGTGCTGTAGTTTGGCATCATTCTCAAATTATTCATAAAAACAGATTAGAAAAGATTCAATACAGATTTCTGAGATATTCATATCACAAAAAATATAAACTATACCCGGACTATGAAATAGTCAGATCAGAAGCACTACGTATTGAATTCAAAATACCCAGTCTAGAAAATAGAAGATAGGCAAGTATAGTGTTAATGTGTCACAAAATCTTAAAAAAATATTACGACTGTCCAAATCTCAAATCTTTACTAAAAGAAAGAATTCCAAACAGAACAACAAGACTCATTCAATTCTTCGATGTACCATATGCATCAACAAATAACTGTTCACCCATCATTACAATGATTAAAACAACAAACAACTTTCTATTAATGTCAGATATCAACTCCGTTCTCCCTCCCAAACAAGTCTATGATGGTATAAAAAAATTATTTCCAAGCTCATAATGACTACTTTTGTTCTTTCCATTCGCTGTATATAATGATACTGTATCCATATGTAGATATTAGAACTCTTATAATTTAAGCTCAGACTGTTTTCATATTTTTCTGTAGGAAATATTATTTTCATGTGATGAGGTTTTTCACCTGTTTGAAAATAAATAAATAAATAAATAAATTATTCGTTGATTTGGTTGCATAAACTCCAAAATCCATCCGGCAGACTTGCTCGTTGGGGTTTACGCCTTCAAGGCTATGACTTCAATATAGTCCATAGAAAGGGAAAAGCACATGTGGTACCAGATGCCTTGTCTCGGGTTGTTATGAGCATTGGCATCGGCAATGCACAAAGCGAACCTTGGTACAATCGTTTACTTAGTAATATTCAATCTAATCCCGCCAAATATCCAAAATTCAATTCCAAGTTCAAGGTGACATCTTATATCGAAACGTCAGTTCAGGTTATCCAAGGTTTGACGAAGAGCTAGATTGAAAAATAGTAGTACCTAAGTGGGCCCGCCGACAAATTATTTCTGAGAATCACGATGAACCACATGCCGCGCACTTGGGAGTTTTTAAAACGCGCAAAAGAGTTGCGGAAGCATATTATTGGCCGGGTATGCATACGGATGTAAGGAGATATGTTGGAGCCTGTGAAGTTTGTAAAGCGCAAAAACCGGAACAACGATTACCTCATGGAGAGATGTCTAGCAGAGTAGTTTCACGTCCTTCGGAAATAATATATACAGATATTGTTGGTCCGCTACCGATGACTCGTAATAAAAATAGGTTTATTCTGGTTGTTTCAGATCTTTTCACCATACACACCTTATTGTTCCCTCTGAAGGTGGCTTCTAGTGCTTCGGTTACCAGATATATTGAACAGGACGTTTTCCATATTTATGGAGTACCGGAACGTCTCATTTGCGATAACGGGAAACAATATGTTTCCAAGCTGTTTTCGGAGATGGTTAAATCGTACGGGTGTAAAATTGTTTTCAACGCAAACTATAGCCCTCATGTAAATCCTACGGAAAGAGTAAACCGTGTAGTGGGGACTGCCTTGAGATCTTTTATTCGTTCAGATCAGAGGACGTGGGATAATAACTTGTCGAAAATCGAGTTTGCCCTGAGGACCGCTGTACACGACGTAACGGGATTCAGTCCGGCCTATCTAAACTTTGGTAGACAACCATTCATTTCTGGAGATCGTCATCGAATCGGAAACGCGGAGGGCATGTTAGAATTTGCTAGTAGAGAACCCCTGTCCGAATATTTGGAAAATTTCCGCCTAATTTTCAACGATGTTAAGAAAAGTTTAACCCAGTCCTACGAAAAAAGTGCCCAGAGGTATAATTTGAGACATAGGCCTTTGACGTTATCGGTGGGACAGATTGTGTGGAAAAGGAATTATACCTTGTCAGATAAAGCCGAATTTTTTGCCTCTAAATTAGCTCCAAAATTTATTAAGTGTCGGGTTTTGAGGAAATTATCTACTAATGTATATGAGTTATCTTCTTTTGAATCAGGACGGTCTTTGGGATCCACGCACATAAAGGATATTAAGGTCGATTGAATAATTTTTTTTTATTTTTTTTTTTCAAGCGAAGGTGGTGCTACGATATGGTCATGATATTTGATTCCGGTCCGATCGTTAAGGATTGATACCACCCGCGACCGTACTATCGTACTCACACACAGAACTATCAGCTACGCGATAAAAACAAAACTCCGGTCCCGATGATAAATCACATCGATGAAAATCGCATAGTAGTCTTTTGAAAGGAAAGGTCAAGATATCTGCCTAGTGAATGTTTATAACTATTGTAGTGTATCGCTGAATTGCGGATTTGCAAATCACAGGCCATTGTGGGTGTTGAACTTAGGAGGTTTGTAACGAAGCGTTTTTCCACCTTCCAGACTTGTCATCCTGATGGCGGAGAGAGCGGAATCTTCTGGCCTGTCGAAACTTTTGTATCACTACTTCAGTCTCTACAGGAACGACTGGCCGTTCTGTCACTCTATCAGGATGTACTGAACATTTCTAGTGTTAACAGAATTTGCTTCGTGCCATGAACACCTTCAAACCGTATCGATACACAAACGCTTCGTTCAATTCTCAGATACTAGGCTTCTCCGACCTATTTGATATGAATTACTTGAGTCAGTTTTATTGTGATAGTATACCGAACACATTCCCGACCCAGACTTCTGTAAGTTTTGGGTTTTGATTGCTATTTTTCCAGAATTGTGAATTAGGCAGAAGTGAGGTTAGGTAATATAAGAAGTAGGTTTTGAATTGTCCTGGATGAGCAATTCTACTGGTAAATAATGAGCCAAAGACTAAGATACTGCCGTGGAGGAATATCCTGAAGTTTCAGTAAACCTAGTAAATATTTTTCTGGAACCCTTTCATTAAAACACCATCCATTTTGGTCTGGAAATCTAACACCGATCCCTTTTTGCTTCTGAAAGTTTCTTGTTTCAATAATATTTACTTTCATATAGGTTTCGAATTGGTCCGATTTTTTTTGGAACGACAAAAAGTAGTAACCAGATTTCTTGGGTTTTTGTGCCTTTGAGTTTTTCAGAGGTAGAAAAACAGGGTACGGGGCCTGGTTTTTACAACAGTTCTTTCATTAGTTTTTCTTCCTGAAAAGGGTTCCTATAAATACGGGAATTTGGAAAGTCAGAGGGAATCGTGTTTTACCTGCGAACCAGTAGAGAATAGTGATTTACCGTAGAGTTAAGTGCAAAGAATTTAATTGAAGTGACCGACCGTTATAATCAGACTAAGTAAATCCGATTTTGATATTTAGAATATTTCTCCACCGTTTTATCCAGTTTTCATTCGACATAATAATAGGTTATTGTTATTGGTGAATAGTGGAAATTGATAATTGATACCGTGTCAGTTGTCGTAACTCCGTTCGTATATTCGTATTCCGTTAGCATTCCGTTCCGTTACGCAAGTTTCAGAGCCAGAATTGAGTAAGTTATTTTCAGTTGATTTGGAATCAAGTTCTCAAGTGACACCCAGAAGTGAGAAATCTACTCATATTGAAAATAGCTATTATATTTGTTTTGTTTCTCAACGAACTACTGATTTCACGATTCCCCGAGTCATTTGGTACCGTGATTTTGGTTCCCAGCGCTTTGCGAAACCGGGCCTTAGGAACTGAGTTCACCGTTGATCGGTACTTTGCTTTCCCGGTTTTACTATAAATATTCGGCTTCTCAGAGCTTTGTGAGACCGGGCTTTGAGAACCAGTTGCTTCTACGGTTGTGGAATCAGTGGTGACAACGCTTATAGAAACTATATATTTATTTTTGGTTTTATTCTCAACGATCTACAGATTTCACGATCCCGCGAGTCATTTGGTACCGTGATTTCGGTTCCCAGCGCTTTGTGAAACCGGGCGGTGGAAACTGAGTTCACCGTTGATCGGTACATTGCTTTCATTTAAATATCCTATTCCTCGGCGCTTTGTGAGACCGGGCTCTGAGGACTAGTTGCTGCTAGAGGTATAATTCCTCTATGGTGGTGGAATCTGTGGTGAAGGTATCCGTTTGCAAAGTATTCACTATCGATTTTGTCATAATTCTCGACTCTTTCTTCAGAGGTACATTTGAGACGATTTTTCAGTTAAGAAGTTTTTTTTACATAGTTCTGAAACTTGTACCGTTTTACCGACCGACCCAAATTCCGACATATATTTAGAGATATCTTTTCTTTGAGTGTATTACCGATTCACCGACCGCCAAAACTATCAATTATTATTCAAATATATTCCTTGAGATTTGGATTTACCGAGTTGCTCATCCATTCAGTTGATTTTACATTTGTTCAAGACAAGCTTCCCTTGTCGCAATTTATATTATCTGAGTTTAATTGGTGTGAAGAATAACTTTCAACCGAAATTATAATAAAGTACCACATCAGATTGAAATTTCAGAGTGTTTTCTTCAGTCACCCCACTATTTCAGGTGGGTTTATATTTCAGCAATAATTAAGAAGTGTATAAGTTGATTACTGATTGTGTTTTTCTGAATATCAAGTGAAATACCGTTAAAGCACCGTTATTGACCGAACTTTCTAACCGAACCGTTACCGAACCGTAAATTCATCTATTCTAGTTGTTTGATTCGCTGAATACATCGGGGTTGAATATTTATATTCGAACACTGATTATTCGGCGTATCTCGCAGCCGGTACCCCTGTTGAAGCAATAGGTGTAATTAAAGCCTACACCTCATTGCTAAAGTCTTTTCTGGTCACACTATCAGACCCCTGGGATACCGTATCTCCATCTGCTGCTACCTGGGCCTCCCTAACGACTTTTGAGGGAGCAGTGGAGCATACCATTCCAAAAACTGGCGCCCGAGTTTTTCTTTGGAATTGGAGTCTGTTTCTAGCCGAGAAATAGAACCAGTTCCCGAGAAACCGACAGCGTCACGGAGTAACGCCCGCCGAACCGCCGAAAAAGCGTTACAAATTGGCGCCCGAGCAGGGACCACAATAGTGAGAAATTTCCCGAAATTTTGATTCTATTTTCCCCAAATTTTCATGAGTTTTCCTTGAAATTTTTTTCATCGTATTTTTGGATATTTGCCGGAGTGTATTAAATGTGAAGTGTGTTTCATTTTCACCGATATATATATATATATATATATATATATATGTTTTTTTTTCTTCCAGCATTTTTCATTTTCTATTTTCCAGTGGTTTATTATTTATGAATTTTCTCGCTATATATTTCGTGTGAATATTTCCTTGAAGTGAACATTTTCGTTTCAGCATCTATTTAAATATTTTTCGAATTTGAGTGTACTTGCACCTTTGATTGAACCACATTTTTGGTTTCGTCATATTTATTTTTATTTTTATTTTCAGCATTGTTGGGTTATTATTGATAAATTTGGTTTACTGATTTTCGCTCCGACTATTTGTGTTTTTTTTTCTTACACATTGATTTTGATTTCCAGCACCTCCGAAATAGTGTTGCACAATTTGATTTTTCCCGAATGCTTGTTACCCTGTACGCTTTTTGAAATATCTTGGGTTTACTGATTTATATTGCCAGATTGTTGAGACTGCCCCAATTACCTGTGTGTGTACTACTTATTTGATACTTTGAGATTTTTTTTTGTGTATGTGAACATTTTGATATAAATTTTCTTTCGACGAATACTGATTGGCTATTGTACTGGTATTTTTGAAAAGTTTATTTACGCTTATACTCCTCGAAAATTGGTGCTGATAAATTCATATATTTATTCATTTTTTCCTGCTGCCTTTTTTTTGCTTATTCATTATTAACCCGTTATTATCTTAGTGTAAGGTTGATATTTTCGCTGAAACGAGTGTTCCTTCTTGTTTTTTCTCTTACCGTGTCTGCAAATATTCTCATTCTCATTTTTCCAACGCCTGATCTGATTATTTGAATAATACTTGAAAACTGTTTATGACCTGATATTATCGGCTTGTTGGGTATTTTCGTTTTTTTTCCAGAGTTGATTTTCTTGGTGGCATTTAGACTTGTTTTCGGAACATTGGAATATTTCCTTTGATGATAAATTGATCTGAAAAAAATTTTGGTACGAATATCTATTTACTGTATTTACTGGGACTTGTTTTTTTTTGCTGAAAATATTTTTTCTGTGTGGTACCGTGAAATTTTCCCTGACATATTTAGCAGGATACAAGTTCAAGTATTCTGACATATCGTTTTGGTCTTGAACATTTTGATTTTTTTTGTTTGTTTTAAGTGAAATACTTTGAGAAATACTTTGAAATATTTTTGTTTTTTATTTTGAATGTACCATTGTTTATTTTTTGTTGAATTTGTTTTGCTGTTTTCCGAATTTCTCCACCGTTACCGTTCCGTTCCGTTATCCGTTTGTTTGATTTTTTTACCGAAAAAAAAAACCGTTTATATTCCGACATGACCGAACAAAATTCCCCCAAACCGACCATGGAACAGGAAGAACAAGGAGCGAAGGGTCTGGACTACTTTCTTTCCACCGGAGGGCCAAGCTCTGTCGGCTCAGGATCCGACATCGAGGATATCGAAGAATCGCTCGCTTCTACGTTGGAACCCAGAGTGAGTTGGGTGTACAAACTAAAGAAACCTGAGCTGATAAAGGAAGCTGAACACCTACGGATACGAACCAATGGAACGGTTGCAGAACTTCGACGAAGGATTGTTTGGTTTCTGAGAGAACTCCCGTCCAGACTAGACAATCCAGGGCCAATCATAAGAGTTGACCCCCCACCACTGTCTGCAAATACTGGAGCTATCCCCAAAAACTTCTACAGCCAGGAGGGGAATACACAACCCGGTATCTTCGTTCCGACCAGCCATTCGGTACCCCTTATGAGACCGAATGACTCCGTCCCACTCTACGTTCAGTCAGCTCCCAGGGTGAACACCTACCAGCCCAATCCACAGAGGCATGATTTCGTCAGGCGGGATCCGAGCCAGGCCCAACCGCAAGCAACTTATGCCCGTGTTGCTGAACCTGGTCCTCCATTGCAGCCCCTGAAAACATACCGTTGGAATGTCCATTTCAATGGACAAGGGGATCCGGTTGCGTTTCTGGAGAGGCTAGAAGAAATTTGTGAAGCCGAAAATGTACATCCGGATCAACTACTCGCCGCTTTACCGGAACTGCTACAAGATATGGCGCTGCTATGGTACCGTAGCAACCGACGGTACTGGAATTCTTGGGCAACTTTCAAGAATGTGTTTCGAAATACCTTCTACCCCATACATTACCGTGAAGACATAGAAATGGAGATCAGTCGTAGGCTGCAGAAACCTGAAGAACCGGCAATCAAATATGTGGTGGATATGCAGACCCTGACAAGAAGACACGGTAATCTATCCGTTGACCAAGAAACCGCTTGGTTATACCGAAACCTACTACCCGATTACCGTCACTACATTCGGCGCATTGATTTCTATGACGCGCCGTCACTGATTTTCAAGATTTTGGAGTTTGAGAGTCTTCGGAAAGAGATGAAGGAAGCTTCCACCGGCTTTTATAGGACAGCCACTCGCCCGCAATACCAGCCTGAAAGTCCCTCCTACGCTTCAAGACAGGAACCGGATCAAAGACATCGCCGACCTAATTTCATTCCTGGAAACCACCGTAATCCGCCAGATAATGGTCGTTCCAACCAACCGGCCTTCAACTCGCAACACCAAAATCAGAATAGGCCAACACCGGAACCGATTCACCGACCTGCCAACCCGCCATTAAGGACAAGCCGAAGGGCAGAAGAGAACCGCACTAGCCCAAATCCTAGACCAGTGTGTTGGAGATGTGGAGAAGAGGGACATTTGAGAACTAACTGCTCCAACCCTCCGAAACTATTTTGCTCACGCTGTGGGCGGAGTAATATATTATCCAGGGACTGCGACTGTAACCAGTCGGGAAACGGGCGGAGAGTTCGACTGGATCGAGGACAGTCGGGCTCCAACAACTGAGCCCCTCGAGTATACTACCCCATCCTGATGATAGGCGACCGTTTGTCCCAGTGACCGTCAAGGACACAACTTTCCTGGCCCTTATTGACACCGGAGCTACCAGAACATTCGCTTCGCCAACTGTTGGTGAATGCTGCGCCCGTCTTGGATTTCCGTTATTAAAACCGACCGTTCATGAATCTCGCCAAGCCGATGGTTCCCCTATACCTGTCATTCAGGTATTCCGACCAGAGATCACAATAGGACAAGAAACTTTTGAACACGAAATTTTGGTTATCTCTCAACTAAGTGTGGACATCGTTATTGGAATGGATGTTCTACAGTCCCGAAATTTCAGACTGGATTTAACGACGGGCCGACTTTTCCTGAATAACGTGGACATTACCAACCGCCTTCCCGATACCAGGCAATCACCACGGATTCACCTCGTAACCTCTCCGACCGACTCACAATTTCACCAGAAACCATCACCAAATATAAGAGGTGTCGAAGCCCGTGGATCCGTTGAACAGAATCCGGAACCGAATGGTGAGACCGAATTTATGGATGGTGAGATGGTGGAGCGAAAGAACCTCACTAAGCTTCAGCGTTACCAGTTAACCAAGTTCCTGGAAACCGAACTACCGCTCTTCGACAAAATTAGAGGAACCACTTCGTGGATACAACACCACATCCGCTTATCGAATCCTCAACCTATCAAGCAACGTTATCGTCCACAAAACCCGAAGATGCAGGAGATTATCAACCAAGAAGTGGATAAGATGTTAGCCGATGGCCATATCGAACCGTCCCGCAGTCCGTGGAGTTCACCAGTTGTCATCGTCCGAAAAAAAGATGGAAAACCGAGATTTTGCATTGATTTCCAGAAGGTCAACGAAGTAACCGAGAAGGACGCCTACCCTTTGCCATTTATCAGTTCCATATTGGATAAATTGCGAGAAGCAAAGTTTATTTCAAGTCTGGACCTGCGTCAAGGTTACTGGCAAGTTCCCCTCACCCCCGCCAGTAAACCAGTTACTGCATTCACGGTGCCAGGACGTGGACTGTTCCAGTTCACCGTTATGCCGTTCGGGCTCCATTCAGCTCCCGCTACATTCCAAAGGTTGATGGATACCGTCATAGGACCGGACATGGAACCGTACGCCTTTGCTTACTTGGACGATATAATTGTTCTCGGAAAGACTTTCGACGAACATCTGAGTAACTTGCGTGAGGTATTCCGGCGCCTACGAGAGGCAAATTTGCAGCTCAACCCCGACAAGTGTAAATTTTGCATGGATTCACTGCGCTACCTTGGACATCTAATTACTCCTGAAGGCATCCGAACCGATCCCGAAAAAGTGGAATCTATTGTTAGATGGCCCGCTCCGACAACCATCAAACAACTCCGTCAGTTTCTTGGTATGGCTTCCTGGTATCGACGCTTCATCCCGAACTTCTCACAGATGGCCTCACCATTGACTAAATTACTGAGGAAAAATTACCGATGGAGATGGAATCCAGAACAAGACGAAGCTTTTGCCAATTTGAAGCGTTGCCTCACCGAAGCTCCAGTACTAACCTGTCCGGATTTTTCCCAACCATTTGTTCTCCAGACCGACGCCAGCGACTACGGACTTGGAGTTGCTTTAACCCAAACTATCGCCGATGAAGAGCATGTAGTTGCCTACGCCAGTAGAACACTGTCCCCGTCGGAGAAGAACTACTCCGTTACCGAAAAAGAATGTTTGGCTGTTGTATGGGGAATCGAGAAGATGAGACCGTACCTGGAAGGTTATAGGTTCACGGTCCTGACCGATCATTTATCACTCAAATGGATTCAGGCCATGAAGAGTCCGTCAGGCCGCCTGGCCCGATGGGCCATGTTCCTCCAACAGTTTGACTTTGAAGTCAAGTACCGAAGAGGATCTCTGAACCGAGTAGCCGATGCCTTATCCCGTCAACCGCTGTCCGATTTGGGAAAAGGAGAACCGACCTGTCTGACCATAGACTTCGTTCAGGCGGAAACCGAATGTCCTTGGTATCAGAAAAAGTATAAAGAAGTTTCCGAGAAGCCCGAAGATTTCCCTGACTATTGTATCCGTGACGGGAAGCTTTACCGTCATTTCTGGGAATCCGGGGATATGACTGAACCCGACATGGTCGATCCATGGAAATTATGTGTACCAAAACCGCTTCGTGCTGCTGTCCTGAGAGAAAACCACGACGCGGTGACTGCTGGTCATTTGGGAGTATCTAAAACTACCGTCCGAATTGCACAACGGTACTACTGGCCTGGCATGTTTCGAGAAATCTCCCAATACGTACGAGGTTGTTTGACGTGCCAAAGATATAAGACGTCTCAACAACAAACTCCAGGTAAAATGCAGCCATCCCGAAATGTTAAACCATGGAGTACCGTTTCTACCGACCTTGTAGGACCTCTACCGCGTACGAGTAAGGGCCACAACTTTATCTGCGTATTTCAAGACCGATTTACTAAATGGATACAGATCAAACCGCTGCGTAAAGCAACCTCCCGTGCTGTGGCCCAGGCATTATATGAGGATGTCGTACTCCGTTTTGGCTCCCCAGATACCGTCATCAGTGATAATGGTAGCCAATATACCGGAAAAGTTTTTACCGACCTCCTGACTGAATTAGGAATCACCCACCGACTCACTCCGATCTACACACCGCAAGCTAACCCTGTGGAAAGGGCCAACAAAACTATCAAGACCATGATCGCTCAGTACTGCGAGGACGATCATAGAAAGTGGGATCAACACCTTCTTGAATTACAGTTTGCCCTGAATACTTCTCGCCAGGATTCGACTGGATTCAGCCCAGCTTACCTGAATTTTGGTAGAGAATTTAACCCTCCTCGATCACTTTCGAGACCGGAACATCCAGATGGAGAAGCCAATGTAAAACCGACTCTTTGGGTAGCGAACTTGAAGAAGTTACAAGAAGTGTATGAACTGGTCAAGGTGAATTTGGCCCGAGCTTTTACAACCCAAAGTCATTATTACAACCTGAGACGCAGAGACTGGAGGTGCCGTGTGGGAGATCAAGTAATGAAGAAGGAACACCCCCTGTCGTCCAAGGTTCAAGGGATAGCTTCCAAGCTTGCTCCGAAGTACTCAGGCCCCTATACCGTTAACAAAGTTGTTTCTCCCGTAGTATATGATCTCAAGGATACCGCCGGAAAAATAGTGAAACAGATTCACATAAAAGACCTGAAACCATTTCATCCGGAACCGCAACCGTAAAAGACCTTTTTTTTCCGTTTCAGTCATGAGTAAACGCCCAGCTTCCCCGGTGGATGAAACCTCTTACCGTTCCCTAGGGCTCCGCACCCCCCCTCCATTCATTCCTACCATCGACCTCACCACTCCGTCCCCCCCTTCCGTCATGATGTTGGAGAACTTAGAGGTAGAGGACCTTCCTATCCTGTCCCCGTCGCTCTATCTCTCTCCTTCCCTTTTCCCGACCGACAATATTCCATCTTCCCTCGAACCGCCTGTTTCACCCTGTAATTCCTGTCCCCTTGAAACTCCCCTACCGACCCCTTCTCTGGCACCGACTCCGCCACAGACGTCGATTCAACCCCAGGTCTCGACTCCGCCGCAGCCACCGACTCCAGGAACTTCCGCCGAGGACCCGACATCCTGGGAGTCATTTGTAACAGCCCCTGAAGTGCGTCACCTGCTTCGGAACTTTGGGAAACTTCCCCCGTCCGTCCAACTCATCATGGGGGAGGCGTTGGTAGAGAAACACCCCACCGTTGGAGCATTGTGTTCCCGCTCCATGGCGGACTTAATGAGCTCCGCATTGACGGAATGGGCAGCGGAGGAATACCGGAAATTCCCTTCCGTCGCAGCTTGGACCCCCACCATGCGGCAGGTGATGGCGTTTTTGAGGCCACGTGAGGTACCGATCAACAGGCGGTGTCGCCTGCGTCTCCACACGAAGGAGGGAGACGTAGTTTGGGCCACCATTCCGAAGGGCCTCTAAACATCCGACCGGCAATCAATTCATTTCTTCTTGTTTTTTATGTTTTTTTTTCTTCAACCGCACCAAGTATTATCCGACCTTTTACCTCTTTTCATTTCTCGTTACAGACGTGAACTTGAAATGGCAGATTTCATTGAACTTAGCTCATCTCCACTTCCTGATGAGTGGGTTGAAATCGACGTGGAGATGGAACAGTCGGACCTAACCTCAACCAGCACCGTGAATCCGACTACCGACGAATCTCAGATCGTGGACATGGGACAGTCGGACCTAACCTCAACCAGCACCGTGACTCCGACTACCGACGAATCTCAGATCGTGGACATGGGACTGTCGGACGTAGCCTCAGCCAGCACCGTGAATCCGACTACCGACAAATCTCCAACCGCGGACATAGAACTGTCGGACGTAGCCTCAGCCAGCACCTTGAATCCGACTACCGACGAATCTCAAACCGTGGACCTGGAACTGTCAGATGTGGCCTCAGCCGGTACCGTGAATCCGACTAACGATGAATCTCAAGGTACAGTGCCGATCCTGGACGACTCCGTCGCCAAGTTCCGAACAGACGTCGATCCGTTTGAAAACAATGGATATTATGCGCTGCAGTACCGGTCGGAGGAGGAATATAATGCTCAGCTCCCCAAGCCAGGGTCATCTGAGTCAGTCCCCGTTCCAGTGAATGACGAAACTTTGAGGCATGTCCAGCCTCCTCGTGCCGAGGGAAACCTCCTGAAAGTGGAAGATGATCCATGCCCCATCTACCTTCCGGTGGGGATGAAATTATGCTGGAGATGTGGCTATCCTGGCCACAGCCGTTACGACTGCCAAAAGCCATGGCGAATTTTCTGTTCTCGGTGCGGACTATATGGGGTACGTTCTTGTGACTGTCCATGTTCCCTACAGGTATCGGTGAGCAATCCACGAGCTACGGTGCCCGTAGCATCATCCCGTGCTTCGGGGAGCACTTCAGTTCCCCGTCCTTCGGAGTATTTGTCTGGAAGAGCTAATCAACGAACCCAGACCCCCACTCGACTCATCGCTGAGAAGGCCGTCCAATGTACCCTCTGTGGTTGCAGAAAACATTGGTCCCGCTGAAAGTTAGAATCTTTCAGACCTTCCCGAAAGTTTTAATCCCGCCATTTGCTTTCCACACCGTTCCTGTTTGCCGGTCGGACACCTGGTCCGAATTTCTTCAGTCCTGCTCGGATATAGAAACCGAATTCACCGTTCCTGTTTGCCGGTCGGACACCTGGTCCGAATTCATCATTTCTTCAGTCCTGCTCGGATGTGAAATCCGAATGCACCGTTCCCGAATGCCGGTCGGAGACCTGGTCCGAATTCATCATTTCTTCAGTCCTGCTCGGATGTGAAATCCGAATGCACCGTTCCCGAATGCCGGTCGGACACCTGGTCCGAACTCATCATTTCTTCAATCCTGCTCGGATGTGAAATCCGAATGCACCGTTCCCGACTGCCGGTCGGACACCTGGTCCGAACTCACCATTTCTACAATTCTGCTCGGATGTGAAATCCGAATTCACCGTTTCCGATTGCAAGTCGGACACCAGAACCGGACTCCTCGTCGCTTCACTCCTGCCTGCATGGATCAGTTTAGATAAGTCATATATATTTTGGTTCTAAAAAAAAAATAATAAAAAAAAATGCAAAGCAAGTTTTCATTTTTTTTTACCGTAAGTTAGGGGGGAATGTAACGAAGCGTTTTTCCACCTTCCAGACTTGTCATCCTGATGGCGGAGAGAGCGGAATCTTCTGGCCTGTCGAAACTTTTGTATCACTACTTCAGTCTCTACAGGAACGACTGGCCGTTCTGTCACTCTATCAGGATGTACTGAACATTTCTAGTGTTAACAGAATTTGCTTCGTGCCATGAACACCTTCAAACCGTATCGATACACAAACGCTTCGTTCAATTCTCAGATACTAGGCTTCTCCGACCTATTTGATATGAATTACTTGAGTCAGTTTTATTGTGATAGTATACCGAACACATTCCCGACCCAGACTTCTGTAAGTTTTGGGTTTTGATTGCTATTTTTCCAGAATTGTGAATTAGGCAGAAGTGAGGTTAGGTAATATAAGAAGTAGGTTTTGAATTGTCCTGGATGAGCAATTCTACTGGTAAATAATGAGCCAAAGACTAAGATACTGCCGTGGAGGAATATCCTGAAGTTTCAGTAAACCTAGTAAATATTTTTCTGGAACCCTTTCATTAAAACACCATCCATTTTGGTCTGGAAATCTAACACCGATCCCTTTTTGCTTCTGAAAGTTTCTTGTTTCAATAATATTTACTTTCATATAGGTTTCGAATTGGTCCGATTTTTTTTGGAACGACAAAAAGTAGTAACCAGATTTCTTGGGTTTTTGTGCCTTTGAGTTTTTCAGAGGTAGAAAAACAGGGTACGGGGCCTGGTTTTTACAACAGTTCTTTCATTAGTTTTTCTTCCTGAAAAGGGTTCCTATAAATACGGGAATTTGGAAAGTCAGAGGGAATCGTGTTTTACCTGCGAACCAGTAGAGAATAGTGATTTACCGTAGAGTTAAGTGCAAAGAATTTAATTGAAGTGACCGACCGTTATAATGAGACTAAGTAAATCCGATTTTGATATTCAGAATATTTCTCCACCGTTTTATCCAGTTTTCATTCGACATAATAATAGGTTATTGTTATTGGTGAATAGTGGAAATTGATAATTGATACCGTGTCAGTTGTCGTAACTCCGTTCGTATATTCGTATTCCGTTAGCATTCCGTTCCGTTACGCAAGTTTCAGAGCCAGAATTGAGTAAGTTATTTTCAGTTGATTTGGAATCAAGTTCTCAAGTGACACCCAGAAGTGAGAAATCTACTCATATTGAAAATAGCTATTATATTTGTTTTGTTTCTCAACGAACTACTGATTTCACGATTCCCCGAGTCATTTGGTACCGTGATTTTGGTTCCCAGCGCTTTGCGAAACCGGGCCTTAGGAACTGAGTTCACCGTTGATCGGTACTTTGCTTTCCCGGTTTTACTATAAATATTCGGCTTCTCAGAGCTTTGTGAGACCGGGCTTTGAGAACCAGTTGCTTCTACGGTTGTGGAATCAGTGGTGACAACGCTTATAGAAACTATATATTTATTTTTGGTTTTATTCTCAACGATCTACAGATTTCACGATCTCGCGAGTCATTTGGTACCGTGATTTCGGTTCCCAGCGCTTTGTGAAACCGGGCGGTGGAAACCGAGTTCACCGTTGATCGGTACATTGCTTTAATTTAAATATCCTATTCCTCGGCGCTTTGTGAGACCGGGCTCTGAGGACTAGTTGCTGTTAGAGGTATAATTCCTCTATGGTGGTGGAATCTGTGGTGAAAGTATCCGTTTGCAAAGTATTCACTATCGATTTTGTCATAATTCTCGACTCTTTCTTCAGAGGTACATTTGAGACGATTTTTCAGTTAAGAAGTTTTTTTTACATAGTTCTGAAACTTGTACCGTTTTACCGACCGACCCAAATTCCGACATATATTTAGAGATATCTTTTCTTTGAGTGTATTACCGATTCACCGACCGCCAAAACTATCAATTATTATTCAAATATATTCCTTGAGATTTGGATTTACCGAGTTGCTCATCCATTCAGTTGATTTTACATTTGTTCAAGACAAGCTTCCCTTGTCGCAATTTATATTATCTGAGTTTAATTGGTGTGAAGAATAACTTTCAACCGAAATTATAATAAAGTAACACATCAGATTGAAATTTCAGAGTGTTTTCTTCAGTCACCCCACTATTTCAGGTGGGTTTATATTTCAGCAATAATTAAGAAGTGTATAATTTGATTACTGATTGTGTTTTTCTGAATATCAAGTGAAATACCGTTAAAGCACCGTTATTGACCGAACTTTCTAACCGAACCGTTACCGAACCGTAAATTCATCTATTCTAGTTGTTTGATTCGCTGAATACATCGGGGTTGAATATTTATATTCGAACACTGATTATTCGGCGTATCTCGCAGCCGGTACCCCTGTTGAAGCAATAGGTGTAATTAAAGCCTACACCTCATTGCTAAAGTCTTTTCTGGTCACACTATCAGACCCCTGGGATACCGTATCTCCATCTGCTGCTACCTGGGCCTCCCTAACGACTTTTGAGGGAGCAGTGGAGCATACCATTCCAAAAACTGGCGCCCGAGTTTTTCTTTGGAATTGGAGTCTGTTTCTAGCCGAGAAATAGAACCAGTTCCCGAGAAACCGACAGCGTCACGGAGTAACGCCCGCCGAACCGCCGAAAAAGCGTTACAGGTTTTCCGAAGGTTTTGGAATTGGTTTAACATCACGAGTTCAATTGAGTTGGATCGATATCATTGGAATCAAATTCGATTTTGAAACGTCTCCTGCTGTGCTAGGGTTTTCGACACAAGGAGGTGAGCGTTTAAACTATAGCAATCAGCTTTTCCTATTGATTTTCCTGCTGTTGAGAAGTACTTGAATAAATTATGATTTTAGACGTTCCATGTTTATGAACTTGCCATGAATTGCATGAGTAATGTGCACTCTGGAGGGTTATTCCTTGAAAATGAGAAATCCTGGAAGTTCGATGTTCTGTTGCTGATTGAGTTAGCCTACCTATCCTTCCAGAGAAGAACAGTAGGATTACCGAGGATACGTACCTTGTAGAGGCCTTTTTTTTATTGTTTGTATTCGTTACGAAAGCAATGAACTCACATAATAACTTTATTCAAAAAAAAATACGCCGTGATAAGCTCTTACTTTACACGAGTATGCTGAAATTCTGGACCATCAAAGAGTATATATTTGTATTTGGTTTAGTCCTATATTTGTTTGTAGTAGGTATACTATTATTGCATGAGAAGTGTTGGAAAGTGAGCCTTTTTTTTGCTGATTTCCACTCCTTCCCATATATATTTATCAGTCCTTGCAAGAGACGATCCATTACGGTTACCCTTGTAATTGATTAGTGACATCGCCCTTCGCCTTTTTTTTTATTATGTATAGGTATATCCAATGAAACTCCTGGTTTGTAGTAATCTAAGTTTTTTTGTTGTGAGATTATTGTTTCACACATTTCAGTGATTTTCATTATTATAATTGGCCAAATCACTTGGCGCCCTGTAAATTAGCATTTTTTTGTGATAAGATCATTGAACCACGGCCCTGTAACTTGGTTATGAGTTGGTAACCCAACCAACTGTACTCAAAAAAAGGAAAAATAACAACAACCACGTTTTATCTGGAAATTACCAAACCTACAGAAGAACGTAATAACCTCTAGGCCCGCCTGAAGAATATGACAGCATTACCTCACCGTACCACCCACATGAATGCCGCCTGAAGCAAAAAACGCTCTCTGTTTCTGATCAAATATTCCCGTTCGAAATGGGTGCGGTTCTACGATGCCGCCCGAACGTTTCCGATCTCCGAAGCGAAAGACGCCGCGTATGACCTTCTGCATTTCTCGGAAAAGCACTCGCGACATAGGTTTGCACGTGTGCTCCGTTTGCAAGTCTCAGGCGACGGCGAGACGCGGCGTGTGACCTTCTGCATTTCTCGGAAAAGCGCTTGCGTCATCACGTTTGCACGTGTGTGCTTGTTTTTGTAAACAACTTGGGGATTCACATGTCGAAAACCCATTAATCATTCATCATGTCTTTGAGGAACATGCCGACAAAAGAGCCGCCTTGCACGTGAGCCTGGGAACTCGCCGTTTGGTCTTTTGCAGGTCTCAACATTTCGACGACGATCCTGAAGTACCGCTATTTTCTTCGCAAAATTTTCATCAGCTAACTGATCTGAGGCAATAGTTTTGAAATTGTTTTTCACTAATTTGAATTCTGATGATAACTGTAGCATTGCCACTTTCACCTCAGCATCAAGGTCAGGATAATACTTGACACTTGAACAAATAGGATTTCGTGACAATTTATCGGCTATAAGATTTTTACGGCCTGGACATTATTCTTACTTCAAATTATATTCTTATATAAATGATACCCAGCGCGTCAGCCTAGCACTACGCATGCGCGTGGTTGAAAGAAACGTGAGAGACTCATGGTCTGGTAACACTACTATAGGAAATCCCAGAATGAGAGTACGCCACTGCTCAAGTGCGTGGACCAAAGCTAACAAAACTCGTTTTCAGTTACGGTATATTTAACTTCACTACCGTTCAAAATTCTACTAGTGAATGCAATCATTCGTTGTTCTGGGAACGCTTCGTTCTTTTGTTATAAATAGGACCCAAGTGCGAAATTATCACACTGTAGATAAAAGAGTATTGAAAAATCAGGATCACCATATTGACATTCAAGAAGGCATCTTTCATTTGTTGAAACGAATTTTCTTCCTTCTCTTCCCATTCCCATTTAACTGATTCTTTAAGAGCTGTACGAGAGGTACTGAATGTTCCGAGACCTTTTCGCAAAACCTTCTACAGTATGTCTCAAGCACAATAAATCCACGTAGTTCTCTCACATTCCGCGAACGTAGAAATACTCGAATAGCTATTACCCGGTCAGGATCAATTTTTATTCCTTCCGTAATAATGAAATGTCCTAAAAATATTATTTCGCGACGCGCGAAAGCCGATTCACGTAATTTAACAGTTAAATTCGAGTTTCGGAATTTCCGAAAAATCTGTTTCAAATGATGTAAATGTTCCACTGCATTAGACGACACCACCAACAGATCGTATACATAACTGAAAGAAAACTGTTCTATTTCCGGACCTGATATGTTTCTCAATCCACAAAAAAATGAAGCTACAGAAGTAGCTGAACCGAATGGTAGAACCTTGAAATAATAGGTCAGATTATCAAAACTAAAATCTCTGTAGCATCTATGTTCTTCCTCAATTGGAATTTGCCAACAGCAGGCAGCCAGGGCATGGCCTAGCTCTTCAGGTTGACTGACAATCATTCGATATCTGAAGTTAAGCAACGCCGAGCGCGGTTAGTACTTGGATGGGTGATCATGCAGGAAAATACCATGTCGAAAGCCCGCACAGCTGCAGCGAAATAGCATATCATAGCTCGCAGACAATATATCAATGAGCACAAGATATATTGAGCATATGCCGTCCTTCGGAGGGCGTAGAGCCGTCGATCCCGAGTCCATGAGTGTTGGGCTCATTAAAGATCCCTACTTCTGGTTGGAATACCAGAGGGTTCGGCAAAATTTCCGGTTGCGGGAAGTGTGCTCACCGGCGTCGGTGATTGGCCTTGGTAGCGGAAATAGGCCGACGTTGAATAAAGGAATAGAAGAAGAAGCAGGCAGCCATATCTAAAGTTGTCATAACTTGACTTTTTCCTAATTCACTAAGTAACTTTCCAGGCTTCGGAGGCATCGTGTGATCGTTACACATTCTCGCATTCAGATAGCGAGCATCTAAACAGACCCTAATCGAATGATGATTTTTCTGAACAGTGACCAGAGGCGAAATAAACCCAGTGGGGCCCTGTTCGATGATATCATTATCTAACATTTCTTTTATCTGGCGACTCACCTCCTCGCGTTGCGAGAACGGTATGGCGTACTGTTTTCTAAAGAACGGCGAATTATATCGCGAAATGATTTCGTGTTCGTACTCGTTTTTCCTATCGGGAGTTTCAAAAGATTGTTTCCCGTTGGGGCCAATGTAACACTTTCGAGCTCAGTTTGGGTTGTGGGTTTGCACATTGACAAATATATCAAAATTGTAGCCACTCGGAAATTCCTTTATTAGGTGCTAGTGGAATAAATTCAACTAAAGAAACAATTCACATCACTAAATGCTAAAAATATATTCCTAGACGTTCAGCACACTTCTCTTCCGTCTACCTGACAAATCTGACTCCCTTTTCACTGTTTCGCTCTAGCGCGCGTTAACAATATTTTTTACGATCAATCAACCAATCAAAGGGTCCATCGAAATCGCAGTCGAAGTATATAGCGCGGTTGCCACACATTTATAGAAGTCTTTAGGCAATCACTTTCAGAACATTACACTTTTCAGCCCGCTTTTCAGTTCATTCAATTCTAGGAAAGGTTATTGGTCCAACACGCCGCTCTTACAGGAGATCTAAAGAGGAAGATTATAAATTCGTTTGAATAATTCAATAAGTTCCAGTAGAAAATTGTATTAGTTTATTGGAAAATATGGTACCAGCCAGTTATAGTTTTTATGTATGTGAACATAACAACCATAGTTGAATAATATGGATGTTTTTATCTGAAAATGAATTCCTGAAAATGCAAGTTACGACTTAGATCATAATATTATCATGTCACCGTAAAAATGAAGCTTTATCAATATGGCCATGTGGAAGTAAGAAACTTCTTTTTGCAAGTGGGTAATTGTGACCCTAGTTGGACTTATACACTTCTGTCCCACCCTCGCCCCCCACTCCCTAGAATTAGTAGTAGGCAACAAACGAAGTCCATATCGGACTAAAGAACTTTGCAGGAACTTGCTGCACCTCCTGAATATTGTAGAATATATGAATAGCCAACCCTAGTATTCAAATCCAGAATTAATTTTCTTCTCTCCTTCTGAATATGCCAACTTTGTCAGCGAAACGCGCATCGAGTGCGAACAATATCAGTTTGGTGTTAGGGTAATTGATTTCTACGAAGAGTTCCAACCTATGATACTTTCGAATTTCGAATCGAAATATAAATTCGACTCGAGGAAATTGCATTATATACAGAAAATTTCGGGGAAAAATTAATTGAAATATGGAGAGTTTGAAAGAAGGAATCTGGGTCATAACAACATCTGTTAGTGTATAGCTCAGCTCATTCAGCTTATTCTCTGGACTATAAATGCTCATTGCCTGATTTCAGATTATCCAGTAGGTATAAAAGAGGAAGAATTCACGAGTTAAAAATATTTTTCACTTTCCTTGTCCAATACACTCGAGAGTACGCCTAGTATGCAGAGCCTTATGCGGACAAGGGTCGGTCAATTATCTTGCTTGACAAAACGCTCATGGGCGTCTTACCAATTTTTAGGTAGCAAATTGTGGTATTCAATATAAAAAAAACGGAATTTCAATGCACACACTGGTTCAATATCTACAGTGTGGCCCATTAGTGTGAGGAAATATAGTATCTTGCCTATTAAGAGGAGTATGTTAAAATGATTCAGATCAAAGTTATGTGAAGATGGCTGCCACAGATGCAGCCGAGAGCTCCGGAACTCAAAATTCCAGAACACGTCCCTCAAACCCGAAAAACCTGCAATACATCAACATGGGCCGCGAAAGCCTCCATTCTTTTATATGGTTCACTTTGTTGCTTATCTCGAAAATATTTTGGAGTCTACACCCAGTCAGCACAAGTATATCTTATGGATATATCATGGACATCCATCATGGATATTGTAAATATCCATAAGATACCCGAAAAAGGCCAGGGCATATCCTATGGATGTCCATGGGATGTGACAGTGTGACCTTTTTGGATGTCTGACAGATATCCATTATGGACATTCATGAGATATCGACTGCGGATATGCACAAGATATGGTATTAGATATGATATGGGCATCTTAAGGATATCCTGTAACCCCTAGAAGTAAGGAAAGTTGCAACCCGTGAACTCTAAGTCGAAGGCTGGGTGTGGGTTCATCAAGTTTTACAGTAAAATACAAGATGTTCAAAATCAAAAGTAAGTCTGGGCGCCAGACTGGTTAAGTCGGGAAAGGGAATCTGACAAAACTAAAACACTTCTGAATACTACAATATATAATCAAGAAATTTCAGGGTGAGCGAAAAGAGTTTTACAATTATTAATTCAAATTTGAAAATTTCAGGGTTGAGTGAAAAGAGTTTTACAATTAATTTAAATTTGAAAATTTTAGGGTTGAGTGAAAAGAGTTATACAATTAATTTAAATTTGAAAATTTCAGGGTTGAGTGAAATGTTGGAATTCAACAAAGGACACTCTGCAATTATAAGTTGGGTTGAGTATTAATTTACATGGATTAGTAATTTCCTAATTTAGATGGCTGTACCGCCCTATAAGTAATTGGAACTATGTGAAATGTAGTACACGATGCACTTTGTCAAATTATGATTAGTATACCTAAACGAAGTAATCTGAAAAACAGATAACAGGGAAGACTACTAAATATATGAGGGATTAACTAACTTTATCTGGGTAGTGAATAACAGCGCTGTTATTGTGCCCTTACAGAGCTACCTATACTTAAGAACGGGTTTACAGGGTGATGATTTCCACTCAAATCTGAGCACGGAGAGTCGAAGACAGGTTTCTCACAAAAAGGTTACCTGGATTCTTGAAGACTGCAACTTGTATATTTCTAAAATCAGGTCCTCATCAGGACAAAATACCTGGGTACCATGAACTTCAACCATTCATATGCTATGATACTTCAGTATATTGATACTCAATTCCTCATCCTTGAATTTCAAATAAACAGAACAATATTCCAATGGAACTCCATTCCCACTAGGTGTTATAGCACCTTTATCCAAAATTTCATATCCAAAAATTCAAAACCAAATAAAAAACTCCAAGGTACAATACAAAATGGAGGAAGCTGCCATAGCTCTACTCCTAACTTCCTTCTATCACATCTTTATCCCCGGTGGGATGAAGCCTGTAATTAATTAGTTTTAAATTAGAAAAATTGCTGAAAGTTTTATTTAAGTACTTGCCTAAGATGGAATTAGGCTTCGTTAATAATATGAACAGCCCCATATTTCAGAATCGATTTTTCAATGAAGCTATCGAACGGGAGCGACTTACACTGTCTACAGTCAGGGTGCGCTTGACCCAAGTCCCTTCTCTCTCCCCGATAGATAGGCAACCACGAAGGTTCCAAATCTTAAGGCAGGTTCACCATTGAAATTAGGGCGAGTTTACTTCTGAATGCCGAATGTGAACAATGAAATATAATTGTTCTATGACGTTTCAAAAAGAATTTAATATCCAATCATTCCAAATGAATGAATGTAATTGAAATATATATCGTAGTGAAGCTTAAATCGATAAATTACCGTAATCATGCATTCATTTTCGTTAGTTCTGATAACGAACACAAGGTGCGCATTATCATAGATCACAATGTAAAGTAGAAGCTGAACTAGGTACTTGTTGGAGTTCTTGTAATGACCGCTAGGGGTAAAGTTAACTTGATTAAGGTAAATGGGTTTTGTACTCCATGAAATGAATAGACTGTCATTCTTCATTACTCAAATCTGAAAACTAATTGACACATGAAACCCAGCTCACAACTTATTGAAACATCACAACCTTCCTATTTGGAAAATGTACCAAATGTTCTTCCAAGTTTATGGCATTGAATGATGAAAACTTCGGTGATTTGTATCGTACACGGAGTGGGTAATTTAGCTGTTACACACCCCCTCTTCTTACCAAAAAAAAAATATTTGCGCAGCTAATATTTTTTTTTTTTACCAAAAAAAATAATTACATGTCGCCACAATCTCTACAAAAACACAGGGTACAACAGCAAGGTAGCGCTAGACCCGAATACTTCATCATCTTAGGTATTTAGGTGAAAGAGCCAAGGTATCCAACAAACACGGCAGGTCTTATACTAAACTAAATCAAGGGAGCAGCAGGTGTTCGAGCCGAGGTTGGACAACAACACTATTTGCTGAATTTACACATCCGAGGCTGTTAAATACAACTCATTCAGAAACAGATGCGTGTCGCCAAGACACTACTAACCTTCAGCTTTCGTCCAAGCATGTCAGGGTTGGACCAACAACCACCCCCGAATACTCATATCCGAGGCTGCTCATTTGCAAACAGTAAGCGGGGAGAAGAAATGGTTCCTGCCAACACACAAGGAGTACTAACCTATTGCGCACTAGATCCGCGTAGCAACTGAACTCCGAGCCTGCCTCCACCAAGAAAATCCATCATGCCTAATTTATACCAACCATGAACAATTACAGCAACAGGGTTTTCACAATAGGTGAAAAACATCCACAACGCGATGAAAAATATCACCTGGAAAAATCAAACTTACAAACCTCAACTCAATGACATACTCTATCTCTGATCCACGTCCAACGGGCACACATTCATCCTTCCCATTCTCTCACCATACGTTGCCACAGACATTCCAACTAATTCATTCCTCCGGTGGAACTGAATCAGTTCCAAGGTATGGTTTGAGGTCTTTCACGTGAAATTTACCCAAGGTTTTACCCTGTACATCAGATAGTTCGTAAACGAGTTTTGAGATAACCCTCTTTACCGTACAAAGAATAAACTTAGGGGCCAGCTTTGCCGCAAAACTTTCACTTTTCTTCGATAAGATGAAATTTCTTTTCCAAACGCGCTCACCTACATGATAAACATCAGCGGGACGTTTACGAAGGTTATAAGACTTGGAATTCCTAGCATATGCATCAGCTAATCTGCGTCGAACATCGACATATATTGCTGGTAATTCCTCCAGTTCATTGCAATAGGAACTTCTATTTATATCTGTCAGATCCATTTTTGAACAAGACTCTAACTTTCCATAAAAATCACCACTTGATGGTACATATCTACCAAAGTTCAAAAATGTCGGGGTATACCCAGTGACTTCATGCACCGCTGTCCTCATTGCAAAGCCAATTCTATGGATTTCCTTATCCCAATCCCTGTGATCTTTATCTTTGATATATGACCGAATTGCTGTCTCTAGAACTCTATTAACGCGCTCCACTGCATTAACCTGCGGGTGGTAACGGGCATTATAAAAAATTTTAACACGGTATTTTTCGGCTAAAACATGTAGATGTTTACTGATGAACTGCACTCCATTGTCGCAAGCTAAAACTTGTGGAGCTCCATAAATCAAAAATACTTGCTCCTCAAGGTACTTCACAACTGCTGTAGAAGTGGCTTTTCTTAAGGGATGAAGAAGACAAAATTTTGAGAAGTAATCTGATACTAACAGAACAAATTGAAAACCGTTCCTGGATCGAGGTAAGGGTCCTAACAAATCTACAGACACATACTGCCAGGGATAATTTGCCTTTTTGGGTTGTCCCATGAATCCTGGACGAGCAGTGTTACTTACTTTTTGTGCATTACACACATCACAACTCCTAACGTACTTTTTCACGTCATTCAACATCTTGGGCCAATAGTAAAGCTCTCTGACACGACTTACGGTTTTGAAAATACCGGAATGCGCTGCAAGCGAATTGTCATGACATTCCGCCAGGACTGATAACCTAGTTGGTTTCGGGACTACTATTTTCCATTCTGGGAAATTTGATGATAAACCTAATTCGTGAGGGACATGTTTATACAGTAGACCTGCTGAGACATTGAATTCAGGGTATTTTTCCGGATCAGCCAAAACTTTATGTATTAATTGCGAATACCAATTATCAGCGGCGACATCAGATTGAGAAATATCAATAACATTAACTTCTAGAGGTGCTCTAGATAATGCATCCGGGATAACATTCAAAGCGCCCTTACGGTGAATTATTTCCATATCAAACATACTGAGTCTCATGGCCCAACGAGCGAGACGACCCATGGGATTTTTCAAATTAGTCAACCAAATGAGTGATCTGTGGTCAGTGATCCTTTGAAGTGGACTCCATCAATAAATGGCCGGAACTTCTCAACTGCAAAAAGAATTGCCAAACATTCTTTCTCAGTGGTTGAATATTTTCTTTCAGCCTCCGTTAGTGTTCTCGATGCGAATGCAATGATAACTTCTTTGCCATCTGACTCCTGAGTCAACACTGTACCAAGGCCTACATTAGAAGCATCCACTTGTATCGTGAACTCCTTTGAAAAATCGGGTGAAGCTAAAATAGGTGCAGACACTAGAGCCTCTTTGATATTTTTGAAAGCTTTATCAGCTTCCTCAGTCCAAGTAATTTTCTGTGACTTTTTCTTGCCTTTCAATAAATTATTTATGGGGGCGGTGAGAGTCGCATGATCTTTCACAAATCTCCGGTAATAGCTAATAAGACCAATGAATCTTTTGATTTCCGTAGCTGTAGTTGGGATAGGGTATTCCAACATCGTCTTTACCTTATCTGGGTCAGTACGTAACCCTTCTCTGTCCACGACAAAGCCTAAATACTTCAAGCTGGGGCGACAAAAAGAACATTTATCAATATTGATCGTGAGCTTGGCATCGCGAAACCTCTCAAAAACAATATTCAAAATTTCCAAGTGTTTTTCAAATGTGGGGGTTGCTATAATTGTATCATCAAGATATACGAAGCAGAATGGTTCCAAATCCGGCCCCAATACCGCGTCCATGAGTTTTTGTAGAGACTGTGCCGCATTACAAAGACCAAACGGCATAACCTCGAATTCAAACAATCCGCGACCAGGTACCACAAAAGCAGTTTTTTCACAAGACTCTGGATGCAATGAAATTTGCCAAAACGCACTTTTTAAATCAATACTACTGAGATATTTCGCGCCAGACAGCTTATTCAGAATCTGATCAACTATAGGGAGGGGGTAAGCACATTTCTTTGTTACTGAATTCAATTTTCTTCCATCAAAGCAGAACCTCGGATCTCCATTAGCCTTTTCAACTATCAAAACTGGACTAGCCCAAGGACTTTTTGAAGGACGGACTACTTTCAAGTCTAACATTTTGTCAAGTTCTTCATTCAAAGTTTTTAACTTATACGGACTAAGTAAATGGTGTCTTCGCTTGATCGGTTCAACTGTACCAGTATCAATTTTGTGGAAAATTTTATCAGTTCTTCCTAACCTTGAAGTTGACAGTGTTCGAAAGTTACTTATCAAAACATTGAGTTGTTCCTGTTGCAGGGCAGTTAAGTCTGATCTTGAAATTATTTTGTTAATGGCCCCCACTTCTATCATATTGTCATTGCTTAAATTTGTATTATTTCCATCAATTAAGAATGAATTTGTAGAAAAATCTATAGTTACATTAAAACTCCTGCAAAAATCTGATCCCAATATGATCGTGTGAGATAGTGATGGCACTACTAAAACTTTGATTAGTTTGATTATATTATCTACTTCTATTGGTAAAGTGACAAATCCTAAAATTTTTTGAGCTGCCCCATCTGCAGTACTAATGGTGGTATCTGCGCAATCATAAATATGTGAACCAAATGCATCAAGTAAATACAATCCCTTACTCCCTATGACACTATGACTCGCACCACTATCAATGAGACATATTATTCTGCGACCATAAATATGAACCGCTGCATAAGGTCTGTTATCATTACACCTTTCTACAAAAGCAGAGTTGGCTTCCTTCAAAGTTTCGGTCTTACTTTCTGTTGAACGTCTAGTATTATAAAAATCAGTAACAAAATTCAACCAAGCCTTCCATTCCTCGACAGTTGTTCTAATTGGATCATTTCTAAAATTTATATCCTTTAAAAGTTTCCCACGCCTACTGTTGATAAGATTTTTATTACTATTTCCCCTTGTGAAAATTCTACTACCTACGCTATTCTTATGAGGCTCCGATACTCTCAAAAGATGCTTTGGTGGTGTACTATTTCTTTCATTACTAAAGGTTTTTCTAGTCCAGACTCTGGAATTAATAACACTTACATTGTTTCTATTATTGTAGACTCTAGAAAAAGAACTGGAGGGGCACTGGTCTACCTGGTGTCCTCCTTTCGAAAGTTTTTTTGCTTTGAACAATTTGGACAATTGGGCCGTATAACATTAGCTTTACCACAACCATAACATGATAGGGCCTTTTTCTTACAATCTTTCTTAATATGACCTACTTGATTACAGGACCAACAAATTGCAGAAACTTGCTGAGGTTGAATTAAATTTCTTTGTACTTTACCAGTATTTTTCCTTGAACTTGGATTATTTTCATGAAAACGAGAGCTGCACGCAGCATCCTCAAAGTCTGATGAATAAGCTAAAGAAGGTTCTAAGGTAGACACGTTTTGTCTAGACGGTGGTTGAAATTTTGCTTTTATTGTTTCAGCTTCCTCTAATGCCCTACATACTTCAATAAGATTTTTGACATTCTTAATATCCTGTAAAACTAAGTGCGACTGGTAGCGAGGTTGTATATTTCGTCTTATAATTTTCAATTTGGTTTCCTCTGAAGGAGGTTCAAGCAAACTATTGAATAAATTTTCCATTAGAGAAACATAAATAACAATTCTCTCCTGATGTCCTTGAGTACGGCGTCTAATTTCTTCCCACAATAAATCATCATAATCTGATGGTAAAAAATCTTCTCTAAGAGCTACCTCTAACGTATTCCAAGAATCGAATCTACTCTGTCTCAATTGTGATCTGTACCACTCTCTAGCTATACCCTCAAATAAATCAGAAGCAGACTGAAATAAATCTTCCTTAGTAATATTTCTAGCAACTCTCAACTCCTCTATTCTTTGTAAAAATGAATTGAGTGAACCCTTCTTTGTGGTTCCATCAAATGTTACTCCCCATTTATAAGCTGACACTGTTTTATAAACTGGTGTAGGAACTATAGGTGCTACAGATTGATTCAGAATTGAACTATTTGAAATATTTTGACTTTTGAGAATTCTATCTCGTGCCTCAACTAGATCTTCTTCCAAAGTAGAAACTAGAACTAAGTTATCACCACTAAAATTTGAAACTTCATCGCCTTTATCTTTAGGAAATCTCAACAATCTGCCTATCAAATGGTTGAGTCTACTTTTAACTCTTTTGAAAATTTCTTCATTAACTCCATCATAATCATTCACTAATTCAGTAACAGAAGTTATACTATCAGTTATTTCCGATTTCTCTTCTTCAAAATCAAAACCTTCAGCACAACTGTAAACAACATCTGGTCTTGCCATGTCTTGTCTAAGTTCTCTGCGCAAAAACTTTCTTTTGGCATTTATATCAGCCCTGTCTACTGAGACACCTCTAATAGATAATTCATAGTTAAGTTCAAATGCTCTCAAATGGTTAGGATCCATTTCATAGTTGAATTTCATTTTGAATGAACTGATATTTGTGGACAGCCTTTATACAAAAACACAATACAAAATACTCTCCCTGTATACGACACAAAACACTCTCACACCCCAGAAAATGCCAAAAGGTACTCTATTCAGAACTCTGAGCAATATGATTGTGAACTGAATCCCAAATATCAATCAACATCCAGTCAGGAGACAAGGAAATATTGTTTCGTGTTACTTTGTTTTGTCAGAAGGGATAACGGGTAGGGTTCAAGGGAAAAACTTACTTTGCCCGGTTACTGCAAAATTTGACCAACACTGTACTATTCACTCATGAAAACTTGAAACATTTCAGGCCTGCCACGTTGTGCGCCACTTTTGTAACCCCTAGAAGTAAGGAAAGTTGCAACCCGTGAACTCTAAGTCGAAGGCTGGGTGTGGGTTCATCAAGTTTTACAGTAAAATACAAGATGTTCAAAATCAAAAGTAAGTCTGGGCGCCAGACTGGTTAAGTCGGGAAAGGGAATCTGACAAAACTAAAACACTTCTGAATACTACAATATATAATCAAGAAATTTCAGGGTGAGCGAAAAGAGTTTTACAATTATTAATTCAAATTTGAAAATTTCAGGGTTGAGTGAAAAGAGTTTTACAATTAATTTAAATTTGAAAATTTTAGGGTTGAGTGAAAAGAGTTATACAATTAATTTGAATTTGAAAATTTCAGGGTTGAGTGAAATGTTGGAATTCAACAAAGGACACTCTGCAATTATAAGTTGGGTTGAGTATTAATTTACATGGATTAGTAATTTCCTAATTTAGATGGCTGTACCGCCCTATAAGTAATTGGAACTATGTGAAATGTAGTACACGATGCACTTTGTCAAATTATGATTAGTATACCTAAACGAAGTAATCTGAAAAACAGATAACAGGGAAGACTACTAAATATATGAGGGATTAACTAACTTTATCTGGGTAGTGAATAACAGCGCTGTTATTGTGCCCTTACAGAGCTACCTATACTTAAGAACGGGTTTACAGGGTGATGATTTCCACTCAAATCTGAGCACGGAGAGTCGAAGACAGGTTTCTCACAAAAAGGTTACCTGGATTCTTGAAGACTGCAACTTGTATATTTCTAAAATCAGGTCCTCATCAGGACAAAATACCTGGGTACCATGAACTTCAACCATTCATATGCTATGATACTTCAGTATATTGATACTCAATTCCTCATCCTTGAATTTCAAATAAACAGAACAATATTCCAATGGAACTCCATTCCCACTAGGTGTTATAGCACCTTTATCCAAAATTTCATATCCAAAAATTCAAAACCAAATAAAAAACTCCAAGGTACAATACAAAATGGAGGAAGCTGCCATAGCTCTACTCCTAACTTCCTTCTATCACATCTTTATCCCCGGTGGGATGAAGCCTGTAATTAATTAGTTTTAAATTAGAAAAATTGCTGAAAGTTTTATTTAAGTACTTGCCTAAGATGGAATTAGGCTTCGTTAATAATATGAACAGCCCCATATTTCAGAATCGATTTTTCAATGAAGCTATCGAACGGGAGCGACTTACACTGTCTACAGTCAGGGTGCGCTTGACCCAAGTCCCTTCTCTCTCCCCGATAGATAGGCAACCACGAAGGTTCCAAATCTTAAGGCAGGTTCACCATTGAAATTAGGGCGAGTTTACTTCTGAATGCCGAATGTGAACAATGAAATATAATTGTTCTATGACGTTTCAAAAAGAATTTAATATCCAATCATTCCAAATGAATGAATGTAATTGAAATATATATCGTAGTGAAGCTTAAATCGATAAATTACCGTAATCATGCATTCATTTTCGTTAGTTCTGATAACGAACACAAGGTGCGCATTATCATAGATCACAATGTAAAGTAGAAGCTGAACTAGGTACTTGTTGGAGTTCTTGTAATGACCGCTAGGTGTAAAGTTAACTTGATTAAGGTAAATGGGTTTTGTACTCCATGAAATGAATAGACTGTCATTCTTCATTACTCAAATCTGAAAACTAATTGACACATGAAACCCAGCTCACAACTTATTGAAACATCACAACCTTCCTATTTGGAAAATGTACCAAATGTTCTTCCAAGTTTATGGCATTGAATGATGAAAACTTCGGTGATTTGTATCGTACACGGAGTGGGTAATTTAGCTGTTACAATCCATAGTGGACATCCATCGAATGTACAACCCAGTATATGACGTATAGGTAGAAATTGAATGTTGATATATTGAAAAACGGAAAACAATTCAGAAAAATGTAATTCTGTTGAATGAGAAATATAATAAGAATACAGAGTATAAATCATGATTCAGTCAGTGTTTCGCATAGTTTTCCCAAACCTTTCTTCTGGACATCTCAACCAGTTTTCATCAACTGATAAACCGCTCTTGTCTACAGCATCTGAAATTGAACAAAAAATGATTCCCATGACAATTCTCGGAAAATATGTTCTTGATGTTCATTCAAACACATTGTGAGGTCTTTTTTATAGCATTTGTAGATTTATAATCAGAACATTTATCAGTATATTTTATGTTCAGAGAATTTTTTTTGTTTTTTGTTCCCAACCAGCTCTATTCATCTCCGTAACAGTTGATAATGGGCATTTTCATACACCTTTTGATAAGGTCATAAAAATTGCCTCCACCTATTTTAGGGAGTTCCTTGACCTGAAAAAAATTTGAAGTAATTAGTTTCAAAAACATATTCCAATGCACAAAACAATGTAGATTGCTGTTTTGAATAGAATCAGTTTCAGTCATAGACATTACAACTAATGGACTGGCCCGAAGAGAAAAAAGACTGCGGATACTCAAATATAACTTGTAGGCGCATTCCTACTGCAATTTAGCAGAGAAAGAAGGGTTATGAAAGAAAGAGTTTTTCAAGTATAAGATTGCCGTTATGTCTTCACAATATATATACAATTTGCATATCATTTCTCCCTCTTATATATTTCGCATCATGATCTGTGAAAATCTGTCCATTCGTTGTAATATATTTGGTTTTAGTATTTTGAAACATGTCACTTGATTACATAATACACTACGTATGAACTGTTGAATACAATTTCGAGATATCCTGTTGCATATGAATATCAATGGTTGATTATCAATACTCACTGCTACATCAAAATTTCAAGTATTGGACAGAAATTCATTCACGTTGTTCATATCATCATCACGTGATTGAATGGGAAATGTGAAAAATAGAGCAGAAACTATTTCTCTATAATATGATAAGAAGATTTGGAGGAAGGTGAACCACCAGTTATATTTTCTCCCCCATGTTCATCATCTGAGGATGGATGAGGGTCTGTTTTTTTCTCTGTATTCTCTTTATTTTGCACTCGTTTCTTGCCCTGGTATAGTCACCTGAAAATAAATAATAGCATTGAATTGATAAAATAGCATTGAATTGATAAATATACAGCACGTACATAATAAATGAAGATTCCTGCACAAAAGTTAATTGTATGTATCTAAGCAGAATCTCAGATGTAGGTTAGTCAAATTATCTACCTGACTGAACGACCTACTTTCTATACAAACTTGTGACAAAAGTTTATTAGTATGAGGTTCTGCATTTTTGTGTTTCTTTAAACCAAATTTCTATTCAATACCTACTTTTCACATTTATAGATGTACTTACATATAGGAAATATTCATTGTGATTGTGACTGATCTGTTCGCCCGGGACATGACTCGAAATGTCATCTCTTCGATTTTGTTCCGTGTGTGCCAGGCCCTGTGCCGCCTTTCCATGTCATCTCGACAATAGGAAAACATTTTTCGACAGTTCTGTCAGTTGAATCTCCTTCATTCCCAAATCAAGTCAATTTGTGAACTGTAGCAGTTTTTCAAGTTTTCTTCCATGTGGCTTTTTCTTACTTTACATATTGGGCACAAGGGCTTCAAGCCCCCCAATTTTGAAACCTTTTGTGTGTTAGGAATGTCTTAAATTCCCCTAATCATAAATTTTTTTTCATTATTCCTTTCAATGTATAATTTTTTCTGATGACTATTTAAATTTCACCATGTGATTTTTTCATCTCCATGTAAGTAATTTTATACTTCATAGTATCAACTAATATTATATTGTTCTTCCTTTATTGTAGAATTGAATGTTAATTCAGCTGATGATGAACCTATGTAGGTTCGAAACATGTACTGAATCACCGTCCTGACATCTTTTGAATATCAAATTGTGGAGACGGCTTAGAGTTTTTCTGCATCATAAACAAAATATACGAACCGTCTTCAAACCTCAAAGGACCATTTCGTCTCGCTTGCCGAGACCAAAGGACAGGATTCCTCTCGGAAACCAAGAAGTGTATAGCATCACATGCGGGGACTGTGATAAGCAATACATTGGCCAGACGAATAGGAGAATGTCAGCTAAAGTGCAGGAACACAAAAGTAGCATAAGGACAAAACAAACATCTTCCGCCCTCTTTCAACACCACGACCAGTCGGGTCACAAAATAAATTTCGAAGCAGCAAAACAAATAGCGCAGGTAAACCATTTCACAACACAAATTAGGGAAGCCATCGAGATAGAGAAACATGGAAAAATAAACGAAAGAGACGACTCTAAAATATACCAAATGTCTGGAAGGCCCTCATCAACAAAAAGAAAAACAGTTCAGGAAATGGTCCTTCGGTGGATGCAGATCACCACGAACCAGACCGACCGTTATTACCTGAACAGTCATTAGCCAAAGGTCCGACAACCATAATCGACCCGACGGCTGATGGAACGGATCATATCGGCTACAATTTACGACCGAGAAACAATTCAGAAACTGGCTAAAGTTTTTCAAACAACAGTTGCTAGCACCAAGTAGGAGCAGTAACATTCTTGAAAGTGACAACTAAGATGTTGGCGAAAAGTCGAAAGTCAATACCGACAAACCATCGAATGAACTCCCAGGAAACCAATTTCGCATACTCAATCATCCGTGGAAACCTTCACTGTAACATATATATATATATACATATATATATATATATATATATATATATATATATACATATATATATATATATATATATATATATATATATATATATATATATATATATATATATATATATATATATCTGATCGCCCCACGTTGTTGAGCCACTTGTAATAATATTTTTATTTCATTTTGCTGACAAAGTAGTGATTATCAATTGCAATGAAATAGAATCAAAAGTTTTTGAGTTGTAAATTTTTGTAAATTTTGATATGTGAAAATTTTTCTCATGAAATTAGTTATATTTAATGTCCCTGAACTACGAGAAACCCAACTCATTATTAAATATATCATATAAAAATACATAAAGTGGAATTTTACAGTGACTCTGCTCCGTGCAGTTCCCGAAAATAAACAAAAGAGAAATTAACTATAAACGAACTCTACCTTGAAATGTTTCTACGCGAAAATTCGTCTTCTGGTTATGTTCCGATGAATCAAATGGCAAATGAAGTTCAGAAGAATCAGGAGATTGAGATTGTAATATACACAGGGATTGATTGCTTTTCTTGAAGTGAAACGGCCGGAAAATGGATCAGATACCTGGATTGCAGCTGTTGACCATTCCTCTGGATCTCGGAAATTTTATTCTCTGGTACGTCTTTAGTGTCTTCAGTTTCTATTCGTTACAGTATCTAATATTTACTGTTCTTGTAGATAATTCTGGTATAAATGATTTTCTATTTCTTTTTTCAAAATTTTTCACACCTCAGCTTCTTTTTCGTCCTTGTTGCCAAGCCAACACTTTCTTGACTCACTAAATCACTTTCCATAGGCCACTCTCATTATGAAGTAATTCACTCAATACTGATAACAAATGATCTTTTCATATTGAAATTTTTTTGAATTGATTGAAGGTCATGTCAGGTGAAACGTGTTCGTCGAACACATGTTTTATATTGATTTCGTACTGCTTGAAGAGAACAAACAAATTGCAGTTATCTCAGATGAGTTGTTTGGGTATTTTCGAGTACGTCTGACATAGGTAGGCGGCATCGATGTCCTTGTGCCGGCCCATAGAGAAGTATCCTCGAATTTTCTGCCCGACCCCATTCACGCCGCCCAACACTTCACGCAACAGCTCGTACTTGGGCTGGTACAGCGACTTTGGTACGAAGATGTTTTCATTTTTTTTATCGTCATTCCGATGGAACAACAAAGACAGCATGAAGTTCGTCTTTATGCATCCGCTCGGTCCACGAATGATAGCTCGAAAACTGTTTGGAAACAATTTGCTATGTTTTTTCGCTTCGATGACTCATCGCTGATGACGTCATCGAAGTTGTTGATCGGAAGCGTGTGTTCTTGTCGAAAGGACTGCATGTTGTGTTTGTTGGATACAGACTGATCGCCTATGAATAGTATACTGGGTGTCGCATATATATGGGTACGTACGTGAACAACCAATCAGTTTCACTGTTGGTATACGAGAATGAAGGTCTAGTCAACAACTTGATCACTAAGCTCCCGTTCGAACTTCATCTACCGGGGGGGGGGGATGCCAATACTGTGGACGTGAGTTGTAACAGTTCCACACACACGAATGGGAATTCTAACCTCAAATACTTTCAGCGGGAACCAAACTTCAAAAACGCCTTGCGCGCGGCGGTCCCGGAATCAATAAGCTCGACGCCGCCTGTCGCATCCACGACATAGCCTACTCCAAGTCTTCGCTGCTGTGAGAGAGACATAAAGCCGCACTAGTTGTCACCGGAGCCATGAAGGCCAAAAAAAAGCTTGGTGGCATGGGCGTATCCCCTCTGTCATTCAAACGTCACATCATTCAAAAGGTGAAAAAAGGCATGAAACCATCGATTGTCGGTGAAGAAGTTTGAGGGAAAGAGACGCATTCGAATTCTCAGAATCATACCCATAAAAAATCCAAAATCAAGTGGAGTCTTACCACTCATACCGCTGTTGTCCGGTTTGAGCGCTCTGGGCGCTCTAAGTGGAGGCGCAGCAGGAATCACCAAGACGGTCCTGGATGCCAAAAACGCCCAAAAGAAACTCGATGAGGAGAAACGTCACAACAAGGTCATGGAAGCCATCAACGGCAAAGGATGGTACCTGAAGAAGAACGCCAAAGGTGGATACGGTCTATTCTTGAAGAAACAAAAAAACTCCCAAGCTTATGAACATGTAAAACTCTTTCTCAGTGGTGCAGTTTCTCTGGATGATAGAGCAGTTTCTTGGTGCCATAAAATGAAATCTATATGAAGAACCAAATAAAATGTTTCCAAAATCAAATCTGTTACCAATTTCATTTCATTCCAGTACCTTTTTCCAATAAATCTTTCAAAATGTCAATGTGTGAAAATTTTTCTCATGAAATTACTTATATTTAATGTCCCTGAACTACGAGAAACCCAACTTATTATTAAATATACTATATAAAAATATATAAAGTGAAATTTTACAGTGACTCTGCTCCGTTCAGTTTCCGAACACGTTCCAAAAACAATTAAATGAAATTTACTATAAACGAACACTACCATAAAATGTTTCTACGCAGAAAACTGTCATTTGGTTATGTTTCGATTAATAAAATGGCAAATGAAGTTTAGGAGATTGAAGATTGTAATATACACAGAGATTGAATGCTTTTCTTGAAGTGAAACGGTCAGAAAATGGATCAGATATTTGTACCTGGATTGCAGCTGTTGACCATTCCCCTGGATCTCGGAAATTATATTCTCTGGTACGTCTTCAGTTTCTATTTGTTACTGTGTCTCATATTTACTGTGCTTGTAGATAATTCTGGTATAAATGATTTTCTAGTTTTCTTCAAAATTTTTCACATCTTAGCGTCTTTTTCGTACTTGTTGATCTCCCGTTGCCAAGCCAACACTTTCTTGACTCACTGAATCACTTTTCATAGGCCACTCTCATTATGAACTAATTTACTTGATACTAATTACAAATGATCATTCCATATTGAAATTGTATTTGCCAAAGGATCCTAGAGATATTTGATTCAATTTGTATGACATTTTCAATCCAAATTATCATTAGATTCATATAAATTACATGGCTTGTCTCAATCTTTTCTAATCAGTCAATGTCCTCGTTTTGTTTTGTAGTCTGGTTTGTGAATTCCAATGTACAGTGTATTTCTTAAATGTTTCTGAGTTTGATTTTCTGTTAGGTGTTTTGAAATGTTATTGTCAGTACGTAATATGATTAATATGTGATATTCTCTGTATTGTAGCTCGACATATTGTTGGTAACGTAGAATACTCAACATATTCACTCCCTTCATAGTTCAAACTCACAATTTTACATTTATCCTTTTCTTTTGCAGTCAAACTTTCATGTATTAGGTACACTTCGTATTGATTTATTGTTTGACATCTGTTGGAAAAAAACTATATTGTTTTGTGTGTACTGTCAATAAAATAAAAGTATTTTCAAATAACTATTTTAATTTCTTAACATAATCAAAAGGTTATGGGTGTTGGAATCTAATACAACAGTTTCATGAATTTATTCTTGATTTATATCACATCAACATGTATATTGAATAACATGTGAAAAACGTTGTAGTTGTCATAAATAAAATTTGATACTGTCACTGTTTTCTTTCCTCCAAATATTGAAATATAAATTATTTCCATCGCCTGAATTCCAAAAGGTTATGGGCCCAGATATCCGTGCATAATGAGATTATTTTCAATTGGAGAAGAAAGGCTCATTGGAAGGCTTGTCTCATATCATGCCAAACGAAGCTACGAGAAATTAAAAGGAGGTGAAAATTATAATGATTGGTCTTTTGCTATGAGTATGCTCCTGAAACATGAAGATTTGTGGTACAGTATTGTTGGATATCCTGAAGGAGATACAACTTCTGAATTGGTTATATCAAGAAAGGATCAGAAAGCATTAACCAAAATTTGCCTCATGGTTCAACCGAACTGCTATTCTCATATCAGAGCAGCAAATAAAGCAAAAGATGCATGGACAAAGTTACAATCAGCGTGTGAAGATAAAGGACTGAATAGACGGATAACGTTGCTTAGATCACTCTGTTCCATTAAGCTAGAAAATTTCCACAAACCGAAAGATTATGTCAATGAATTCATGAATTTTTCCCAAAAGATGAATTCAATTGGAAAACCAGTCGACGATGAACTTCTTGGCACCATGATGCTTCAAGGACTTCCTGAAAGTTATGAACCGATGGTGATAGCTATTGAACATTTGGGTGTGCTTATTACGAGTGACTTCATCAAATCGAGGCTTCTCCAAGATACCAAATGGAATAGTGAACGATATTATTCAAAACAAACATCGTATTCTCAACATAACAATGTGGAGCTGTCTAGGAAAAAAAAACTATGGTGTTGGAAATGCCGTTCTACAGATCATTACACGCAAAATTGTACCAAGGAACCTGATTCTCTTTCGAATCCATCCTATAAGAAGCCTGAGAAGAAATACGATAAATATTTTAAGGACAAAGTTCTACTATGCTTTGGGATGTCGAACGAATCAACAGAGTTGGTATATTGATTCTGGAGCATCAACACACATGACTCATTGCAAGGAGTGGTTAGTAAATTACACAAATCAAGCAAATAATGGTTTAGAAGTGAATGCTGCAAATAATCAGACTTTATACAGTGAAGGAATGGGTGATGTTCATGTTAGATTGAAAACGGATTCCCGAATCGAAATGATTTCTGAAGTCACATATGTTCCGCATCTTGCATCTAATTTTTTATCAGTGAGTCAACTAGTTACCAAAGGTTATGTTGCAGTTTTCGACAAAATGGTTGCAGGATCCTAGACCCCGAAAATTGTTATATAGAGGGTGGAATACAAGCCACTGCTACTCACATAGGTGGTATCTATCGCTTCGATATCAAGGAATTCGCAAATACAGTAATAACAGGTACACACCTTTTATGGCACAAGAGATTGTGACACCTCAAAAGAATCAGCATGCAACTTTTGAGGGATGAATTAGCCACTGGAATTTCTTTCAGCGACGAAACTGAGAGCATTCGATGTGTACCCTGTATACAAGGAAAGCATTCCCGTCAACCTTTCAAAAGTGACAAACACAAACTGTCAAATGAAAAGTTGGATCTTGTCCATATGGGTCTTTGCGGACCAACGCAAGTTTTGTCTTGGGGTGGCAGTAAATATTTCTACAGCCTAATTGATGACTGCACAAGAAAAGTGTTCATATATTTCCTCAGAAATAAAAGCGAAGTGAAGTATTTTTTCGAACAATTCAAAAATCGAGTTTAAACTGAATGTGGCAGAAAACTGAAGCGAATACGCAGTGATAATGGAGCTGAATTCACTAGCCATGATTTCCAATCTGTTTTGAAGAATTCTGGTATTCAACATCAGCTCACCGTGCCCTACAGTCCTCAGCAAAATGGTGTTGCTGAGCGCATGAATAGAACGATTATGGATAAAACACGCTCAATAATGAATGAATGCTCCTGTGATCAACGTTTTTGGGCAGAAGCGGTCAATACTTCAGTTTATTTGATTAATAGATCCCCCACTGAAGTTTTACCAGAAATTACACCAGAAGAGAAATGGATTGGGTATAAAATTGATCTTAGTCATCTTCGAATTTTTGGGTGTGTAGCATATATGCTCATGTTCCTGATGAAAAATTGGACCCCAAAAGCATGAAATTCATTTTTGTTGGATACTCCGAAGAGTCTAAAGCCTATAGACTTTTCAATACAACAACTCAGGAAATAAGGACAAGGTACCGAAGAACTCATAACGAGTATTCCACTAAATACATTATTGCCTTTAGATGTGGATTCATATTTGCCTTGTGAAAATTCTCATGAATACACCGAAAATAATGTTGAAGTTGAAGACAGTCCTCTAGAAAACATTTCACAACAATGCAACTCCAGTGCAGATGATGAAGAGCCAAGGTATCCACAAAGGCAGCGCAAGATGAAGATGTATCCAGATTTTATGCTTTATCAAACAATCTGCGATTCTGTCAGTGAACCTCAATCCATGAGAGAAGCATTTTCTGGTGAACATTCTATCGAGTGGAAAGCTGCAATGCAAAATGAAATCGATTCCCTTCGTGAAAACAATACGTGGGTTTTAGTTGATAAACCCAGAGAGAAAAATATCGTCAAATCTATATGGATTTTCAAATTGAAACGAAATTCCCATGGGGAAATTGTCCGTTTCAAAGCAAGACTTGTTGCTGAAGGATTCACGCAAGAATATGGTGTGGATTATTTTGAAACTTGTTCTCCTGTCATAAGACATTCTTCATTGCGTTTTCTTTTTGCACTTGCTGCTCAGTATGATCTTGATATGCGGCATTTAGATGTCATCACAGCATTTCTACACGGTAACCTGGAAGAAAATATCTACATGGATCAACCAGAGGGTTTCATTGTTGCGGGGGAGGAGAATAAAGTATGTCTTCTTCGCAAGGCTATATATGGTCTCAAACAGTCGGCACGTGCATTGAATAAGATCATTAATGAAGTTCTCTGCAGCATGGGTTTCAAAAAATCGTGTTACGAAAGCTGTTTATATTTCAGAACGGGAAAAATTCGTATAACAATTTTGGCATTGAATGTTGATGATTTTTTCTTGTTCTACAATGATCAGCTTGAAACTGAGGAGTTAATCAAGGAACTTCCATCACATTTTCGTATTAAAGACTTGGGAGAAACTAGTCATTGTCTTGGTATGAAGATCACCCATGACAAGAAAACAGGACAAGTTAGACTTAGGCAGAGGCAATATGTTGTTGATTTATTGAATAAATTTGGAATGCAAGATTGTAATCCAGTTGGTACGCCCTTGGAAGCGAATGTGAAATTCAATAATAATTTTCAACATCACCTAGAAAATGTTTCATATCAGCAGGTAATTGGATGTCTAATGTATCTGAGCGTTATGACCCGGCCTGATATCTCTTTTACTTCTTCCTATTTGAGCCATTTCAATTCAAAACATTCTGCAGAACACTGGCAAGCTGTCAAGCGTGTACTCCGGTATCTTAAGGGAACTGCATATTTGGAAATTGTTTACCTACACTAGAAATAATGAAAATGTTTTCACCGGATTTGCTGATGCAGATTGGGCAAGTGATGCTTCTGACAGAAAATCTTTCACTGGATTTGTATTCAAATTAGCAAATGCTGCTGTTTCCTGGGAATGTAGGAAGCAATGTACAGTCGCTATGTCCTCTAGTGAAGCCGAATACATGGCATTGAGTGATTGTACAAAGGAGGCGATTTATCTGAAAATTTTGATGAGTGAGGTGTTAGGAGTTTCGAAACCAATATGTTGGAATCTAATACAACAGTTTTATGGATTTATTCTTGATTTATATCACATCAACATGTATATTGAATAACATGTGAAAAACGTTCTAGTGTCATAAATAAAATTTGATACTGTCACTGTTTTCTTTCCTCCAAATATTGAAATATAAATTATTTCCATTGCCTGAATTCCAAAAATGGGCCCAGTCTCACAGTGATCCCTGAACGAGTAGCTGACCCAGAAATTGAAGGAAATATTCATTCGCAAGTACATCCAGTTGCTACACAGACTAATCGATTCGACAAGCTCAGTTATCGACAAATTTCCTGAATTTGAAAAACTCCATGGTGCATCAAATTTTCATTCCTGGAGAACAATGGCCTATGCTTATATGGACGTATACAATCTATATAAAATGGCCACAGGAGAGGAGAATAATCCCAAGGAAAATCCACCCAAAACAAAGCCTACAGAACCTAATTATGCTACCAAAATGAAGGAATTTGAGAATCTTTGCGAGAATTATAGATATCGTCATTCGCTATGTAGAGCCTTCATATTGTTCAACGTAGATTCCACAATTTCACCACAGATAACTAGCTGTTCAGGTGCTCAGAGTATGTGGAAGATTCTGAATGATCTTTTCGACAAAAAAAATGAATATTCATTACATGTATTGGTGAAATCCTTGATAAGCATAAAATGCCTTTCCAAATCAGAAATACCTGATCATATTGCAAAATATGATGAACTTTGGCAAAGGTTAGTGGAACGTACTGCTATAATGGCTGAAGAAAAACAAGATTCTTTGGAAGCTGCTTTTCGACCAATGGCCAACTCTATTCGAGCCAAGGACTCATTATTTCTCACTACACTTCCAGATGACCTAGAAAACATTGTAGATAACCTGAAAACCAAACAGGATTCAACATATGACGATATTTGTTCTGATGGAACTCTCAATTACGAAATCGTATTCATCAAACATAGATAATCAAGCCTTTTTGAGTAAACAAAAACGAACAAATATCCCGAAAGAATGCAGCTATTGTAGGGAGAGAAAAAAATGGTTTAGAGGCTGTTGCAGAAACTGGTAACAGTTTATTTTAATTTTCGCGGTATTTAAAAATGGCATTAGGCGACTATATACTTCGACTAGAACGCCACCTATGAGAACCATGAAAACGAAGATACTTGTGCACTGATATAGCTGAAAGACAGTACTACCCTTTATATTCTCCGCAATAAAAAGTCTCGAACAATTCTACAAGAACTCCTACTAAGTGCAGTTTCAAAGTGCAAGCAATTCTTGCGTTCACTATTGAAGACTTCTACAATCGCCTACTTACACGAAGATCTCTGCCGCATAACGTAAGTAGTCTCATGCCATCGTTTTTTCTCTTGTCTTATTTTTTGCTTTATTCATACAGTCCATTTAATCTTTTTCGAAAACCTACCTTTCTGCATCATTTGGTCCATCGACCCGATTGTTCCGCTACCGCTAATTTTTACGTTGTTACGAATTTTCATTTTTCATGAAAATTATTTGATTGATTGCACATGTCCATTTCACGTTTACTTCTGCTTACTTATTGGAGAAAATAGATATTGATGGTTGTCCGCCTATTTCTAATCTACGCTCAATAAATAGTGATTTTTCCAAGTATAAAATTTTTCAATCACGGTTGGGAATAAAACGGCCATTTTTGATTTGTTTTCATTCGCTCAGTGCTGTTCGCTGGTTGTACGTGGACGCAGGTCAATCAAGTGCTCACGCATGTCAATTAGGGACTAAATATTTGTTGTCACTAGGAAAAAGTATTTCAGCTGATCAGTGTTGCTTATTAGTCTATGCGCGTACGCACAACTTTCAAATAATTTGCAATTAATTATGGATAAATTAAAGAAACACAAAACTTTGAGAAATACTTGTATGGGTGATATCAATTCATTGCACGCACTCGCTCAAAAGGCAAAAGTGGACAAAAGTCAACATTTGTTGTTCAAAGTAAGGTACGCTGATCTTCAAAACATTCACGATGATTTTATGAAGCATCACAACAATGTTGTTTCTGCTCTTTTGACTGAACCCTCCTCAGATGTGGATATCGAGAATATAATCAGAGGAAGTTTTCTGACAGATTTCTATTCCATAAAGACTATATTCACAGAATTATTCGAAAATTCAATGGTACAGTCTCCATTGGAAACAAATCATAATAGCACAATGCTTTTTCCCGCTTTGCCTCAACGAAATGCACGCTTACCAAAAATTGAATTATTTAAATTTGATGGTAACTATAGAGATTTTGTATCCTATATTGATCAGTTCGATTCCCTAGTGCATAATAATCCAACTTTGTCTCCCATGGAGAAATTCAATTACTTAATTGATTCTCTAGAGGGTTCTGCTTTGTCGAAAGCAAAAACGTTAAAGCTCACATCTGATAACTATCTCATTGCCTACAAGTCACTCGTTACAAAATTTTCTAACCGTCGCTTGCAAGCCAAAAGTATTTGGGAGGAAATTGATTCATCTAAAAAAATTACTGTTCCAACTGCTGCTGCCTATAGGAATCTTCTTGACACGTTCACCGAGAATATTGCCGCCTTACGCAACTTAAAGTTTCCTACTGAACAGTGGGATTTTATCCTTGTTATGATGCTTTTGAAACGCCTTGATGATGATACACTAGAACGATTTGAATTAGATCATAAATCAGCCGAAGTACCTACCTTTGAACAGGTCACCACTTTTGTAGATAATTACTGCGGTGTCTTAGAAACTCTAGGTTCTTCATCTCAGAAAAGACAGTTCAGTCGTTCACAAAAACCTAATTCTACTCCACAAAATAATGTTTCTAAGCGCACTTCGTCGTTTTTCATTAGCAAGTCTCCCTCTGTGACATGTATTCTATGCAAAGAAAACCATTCTCTTTACACATGTCCTGCTTTTTCTGCCTTGTCAGTTTCGGAAAGATATAATTTTTGCAAATCAAAAAAAATGTGTTTCGGATGCTTGAGCTGTTCTCACGATTTGAAATCCTGTCGATCTACTCACACTTGCCGACAATGCAAATCACGTTTTCACCATTCATTACTTCACGATGACACTAGACATAGTTCATCAAATAACGAAATCTCTTGCTCTTCAGGCACGCAATCAAACTCTAAACAAAGTCAACCTGATGAGATGCAATCCGGTAGCTCTACCTTTGCTGCTACTGGAGTTGTATCTCGATGCAACAGTGTTTTGTTATCTACTGCTATGATCGATGTACTTGATAGTCGAGGTAACTATCAACCACTAAGATGTTTACTTGACTCGGGTAGTATGACGTGTTTCATCAGTCAACGGGCTGTGCAGCTATTGAATTTACGAAAAACCTAGTCATTGACTGAAGTTCAGGGACTTGGTTCAATGAAATCTTGCTTGAATAAAGGATTGGTTTCCCTTTCTCTGAAACCTATTCAGAAAGATTTTCCGCGCTTTGTTACAGATGCTGTTGTCATAGATAAAATTTGTGATAACTTACCAGCCCACAGACTAAATCCAGAATCGTGGAATCATATTAAAAACTTATCTCTCGCTGATCCTAAATTCTATAACTCGAGCTCGGTCGATTTACTTCTAGGCGCTGATATATTTTCAAGAATAATTTTATCGGGTCCTATAGTGGGCGGTCCTGATCAACCTGTCGCGATAGACACTTGTTTCGGATATATTTTGATGGGTAAAACCAATACTATGCCTTTGCAGTCAGTATCTTCTTTTTTCATAAATTCTTGTGATACGTCACTCGAAACTATAATGCATAAATTTTGGGAAACCGAGGAGGTTCCTCACATTGAAATAGAAAGTAAAGAAGAATCCGAATGTGAACAATATTTCTTGAAAACTGTATCGCGCGCCGACGACGGCAAATTCATTGTCTCGCTGCCTTTTCGGCAAAACTCAACTCCTGTCTTCACAGGAATGCGTGAATTTGCTCTTTCCCGATTTTATTCACTCGAGCGAAGATTACTTAAGCAACCGCAAATTTATTCTCAATATAAAAATTTCATGTATGAATATCTTAAGCTAGGCCATATGGAAACAATTCCCTGCAATGAACTTTCCGCAAATTCATACTATTTGATTCACCACTGCGTTCTGAAGCCTGATAGTGCTTCGACGAAATTACGTGTAGTTTTTAATGGTTCAGCAAAATATTCTAACCAAAAATCATTAAATGATCATTTGATGATTGGTCCCAAGTTACAACAAGATATCTGCAACCTCTTAATTCAGTTTCGTCTTCACCCTTATGTTATATGCTGTGACATTCAAAAAATGTACAGAATGATATGGATAGATCGCTCTCAATGGGACTACCAACGAATTCTTTTTCGTTTTTCTCCTAATGAACCTATTCAAGATTTCCGCCTCAAAACTGTTTCTTATGGTTTGCGCCCTGCTCCCTATTTAGCTTTACGAGTTCTGAAAAAACTTGCCGAAGAAGAATGTTCTAGATACCCCCGTGCCGCTAAAGCTATTTTGAATAATTCTTATATCGATGACTTTATATTTAGCGCTCCTACTATAGAAGATGCTCGTATACTTCGCGATGAATTAATGTCTCTTATGGAATCTGCAGGTTTTTTGTTACGAAAATTCTGTAGCAATGAGCCATCTCTATTGAGTGACTTACCTGAATCATACCTTTCTATTAATCCTCCTAATTTAGACACAGACGCTCGTCAATCTTCGCTGAAAGTTTTAGGATTGAGGTGGAACCCTATACGTGATAACTTTTTCTTTTCTGTTGAATCTATTGAAAAGGTAGCTTGCACAAAAAGAGTAATGCTATCGGAATTAGCCCGCGTGTACGATCCCTTGGGAATGCTGACTCCGACTACATTCCTCACGAAACATCTCATTCAAAAATTGTGGATGTCAAAAAGTGAATGGGATGAAACAGCCCCATCTGAGATTGTTCGCGTTTGGCAACAATACAAATCTGAAATATTATCTATATCTTCTCTAGAAATACCTCGCCTTATCATGCCTATAGGTTCATCTCTTTTTGAAATTCACGGATTTTGTGACTCTAGTGAAGTAGGTTATGCCTGTGTAATATATTTACGTTCCCGCAATACATCGCAAATTTCTACAAATTTTTTGTGTGCCAAATCTAAAGTTGCTCCGCTTAAGAAAATGACCATTCCTCGCCTCGAGTTATGCGCAGCAGTTTTACTGACCAAGCTCATGACATTTGTCATACGCTGTTTCGAAAATATAATTCCTCTGGAAAAAATTGTTTCTTGGTCAGATTCTCAAATAGTACTGCATTGGTTGAAGGGTAATCCCAGTCGATGGAAAACGTTTGTTGCCAACCGAGTGTCTTTTATTCAAACTAAAATTCCTAATAATTCCTGGTTTTACATTGATAGTAAAAATAATCCAGCTGATATTGCTTCCCGTGGTGCATTTCCTTCAACTTTACTCTCGAGCAAATTATGGTTTGAAGGCCCCGTCATGCTCAAAGAACGCGTACTTTCTAATTTCATCCCTTCGTCACCTTTCCCCTACCCCGCTGAAGAAGAACGTAAATTAATATTCCTCTCTACTATGCCAATCGAACATTTTTTAGAAACTTTATTGAACAAATATTCTTCGTTCATGATTCTTATAAGAACTCTATCATATGTTTTACGTTTTATATATAACATCCAAAACCGCCCTTCTCGTCGTTCAGGGTTTCTCTTGACTTCAGAATTGCATTGTTCTCTCATTGTGCTTGTTAAATATACTCAGCAACTGGCTTTTGCACAGGAATTCGAAAATAAGAAATTTTCATACACCTTCCGAAAACTCTATGCTTTTATTGACAATGAAGGAGTCTTGCGTGTGGGAGGTAGAATTAAAAATTCGCATTTACCCCACGATGCAAAATTTCCGATATTACTACCTCGACAAAGCCGCTTGACAACCTTAATAATCGAGCATTACCATAATAAATATTTCCATGCAGGATTTCGCACCACACAATATTTGATTTCACAAAAATTTTGGATTCTTTCTAGTAAAAGAGCCATAAATTCTGTTATCTCGAAATGTCTTCGATGTTGGAAAATAAATCCAAAAACTTATCAACCCCCCATGGCTTCTTTACCCGAATCTCGCATTACTCAAGCCAAGCCCTTCATTAATTCTGCTGTTGATTTCGGAGGTCCCTATTATGTAACCTTAACTCGCCACCGTGGAGTCAAGTCTTGCAAAGCTTACATATGCGTCTTTGTATGCCTCGCAACCAAAGCGGTTCATTTGGAACTTGCGAGTAATCTTTCTGCTGAAACTTTTTTAGCTGCCTTACAACGATTTGTCGCTCGGAGAGGTAGGGTCGCAACAATTTATTGTGACAATGCCACAAACTTCGTCGGAGCAAGTACCGAACTGAAGTTGATGCAAAATGCAGCAAATCATGAAATGATTCATTTTGTTTTTTCACCCCCCTCTGGTCCCCACTTCAATGGTTTGGCTGAAGCTGGGATCAAATCTGTCAAACTTCACCTAACGAAAGTTATCGGAGATCAGATCCTCTCCTTCGAAGAATTCACAACCATACTCACTTTAATTGAATCTACATTGAATTCTCGTCCACTGATACCCCTTTCATCCGATATTGAAAGTGTAGAAGTCCTCACTCCGGGACACTTTCTTACCTTAGAACCTCTCTCTGCTATTCCAACATCTGACTTTACAGATGTTCCAATTAATCGTTTATCACGATGGCAACTTCTACAACGTCTACATAGTGATTTTTGGCGACGTTGGCGTCATGAATATTTACATACCCTACAGCAAAGGCATAAGTGGTTAGATCCTACTACTCCTCCTCGAATAGGACACCTTGTGCTGATCAAAGACGAAAAGTTGCCCCCGGGGAAATGGACTTTGGCTCGAATTATCAAGTTGCACCCTGGTGACGATCAAGTTGCACGGGTTGCCACTATCAAGACCCCTACTGGAGTTTTGACGCGACCATTGGTGAAGCTGTGTCCACTTCCTAGTGAACAGAGCGCTGAGTGAAAGTGTTTTTTTATTACAATTTCACTCTTATAATTTAATTTTTTTTTTGGGTTACATGCATTTTGGGTTCATTCAACCTCAATATATATATTTTTTTTTTCGTATGTGTATGGTACATGTGCAATTCAAAGTTTTTTTGTGCGGGTTATTGTTCATTGCAATTTTTTATTATTTTTTTCTCAAAAATGCATATTTGCATTTTTCCGGTGGCAGAATGTTGCAGAAACTGGTAACAGTTTATTTTAATTTTCGCGGTATTTAAAAATGGCATTAGGCGACTATATACTTCGACTAGAACGCCACCTATGAGAACCATGAAAACGAAGATACTTGTGCACTGATATAGCTGAAAGACAGTACTACCCTTTATATTCTCCGCAATAAAAAGTCTCGAACAATTCTACAAGAACTCCTACTAAGTGCAGTTTCAAAGTGCAAGCAATTCTTGCGTTCACTATTGAAGACTTCTACAATCGCCTACTTACACGAAGATCTCTGCCGCATAACGTAAGTAGTCTCATGCCATCGTTTTTTCTCTTGTCTTATTTTTTGCTTTATTCATACAGTCCATTTAATCTTTTTCGAAAACCTACCTTTCTGCATCAGAGGCCATACAATACAGAACTGTCGCAACAAAAAGAAAGAAGATGATGCAGCAATTTCTGCAAATTTTCTGCACGATTCTGAAGATGGAATAGCTTATCCTGCATCAACTTCCGGAAAAATATGTGGAGATGGATATTTGATACAACGCAACGTCGCATATGACAGGAAATCAAACCGCTTTCAGTGATTTACGCCCATATTCTGGCACAATACGTTTGGGTAACGATAAAATGGTTAAGGCCACTCATATTGGAAAAGTGAAATTGAACACATTGCTACTAAATGGGTCAATTATACAAGTTACCCTGCATGAAGTTCTTTATGCACCTGAACTAAAGTGCTCCTTGATGTCTTGGGATGCTATGAAGTCCAAAGGTATGGGTATGAAGGGTAGTGATGACATTACTTTGTGGAAAAATGGCAAGATTATAGGATGGGTCATATTAGTCAATGAAGAAAATGTGTTTCAAGTGGAAATGCCAGATCGTGCAAATGTCAGTCTTGCAATATGGCATCGCAGACTCGGCCATGCTCCAATCGATTCGTTCACTAAAATCAATAAAGCTGTTGCTGATCCTTTCATAATACCCAAAAATAGTCCTAACATCGATTGCGAGGTTTGTGAAAAATCGAAACTTGTTCGTAAAATTCCGAGTACTCCTGGGAATATTTGTAACGATATTCTTGAAAAAGTTCATTCGGATGTAGCAGGACCATTCAGTCTATTGGCGGCAAATACTACTATGTATCTTTCGTTGATGAATTCTCTAGATTCGCAGAAATAACATTTGTTTCAAAAGTGATGTAGAGAAAGCTGTTAGAGAATATATAACTAAAATGGAACGCCAAACTGGAAAATCAGTGGAAATATTCAAATCGGATGATGGCGGATACTTCCAATACCATGCAAATTTTTTTCAAAGAAACCGGAATAAAATTTGAATCATCTATACCACGAGTTCATGAAACCAATGGTCTTGCAGAGAGATTCAACCGAACACTGATAACCATGTCCAGGACTAGCCTTATTGACTCAGAACTCCCAGAATCACTATGGGCCGAAGCAGTAGCTCACGCTGTCTACACCAAAAACAGACTTCCTCATTCTTTCAACAACATTTATGGTGAAAAACCTGAAATTGGACATTTGCGAACTTTTGGTCAAAAAGTCTATATACACATACCTACTGAAAGTCGTTCACCAGAAAGTAAACTGCTTCCGAGAGCTATTGAATGTGTTTTAGTAGAATACGCTAAAAAATGTGCTGGTATAGGTTTTGGACTGGTCTGAAAGTAGTGATATCAAGGGATTGTAAATTAGCTCCCGAAGATGAGAACGTTGTTGTTATTAGTTCTATCGGCTCCGAAGAGAAGAAAGAAAATATGGAAGATAATGATTTTCAAGACCATGATCAGAATTCTTCTCAGGAATGTCAGGTGAATACTGGAAACAAACAACAAGAAGTAATACCAGAGGCGAGTTTGAGGCGTAGTACTCGTGAACATGTCCAGCCTATTAGATATGAAGAAGAATTTTTTGCAATTTAGCTGTTGATGAAACTTTGTCATACGAAAAGGCGATGTCAGGTTCAGAAAAAGACAAATGGGAACTGGCAATTAGTGATGAACTACAATCAATGGCGAAAAACAATGTATGAGAAATCGTGGAATATCCTGCAAATACAAAAATAATTGGTTGCCGATGGATTTTCAAAAAGAATATTTCTGATAAGGGAGAGACATTACGGTACAAAGCGCGACTCGTTGCACAGGGTTTCAGTCAGAAACCTGGAATTGGCTTCGAAGACACGTTCGCACCTGTTGTAAGATATGAAACTATCAGAATCCTTCTTGCACATGCGTTGCACCATGAAATGATCATAAGACAACTTGACATAAAGACTGCCTTTTTGAATGGTGAATTGGATAACAGCGTTAACATGAAAATTCTAGAAAGTGTTAATGCAGAGCCAGGAAGAGTATGCTGTCTCAGAAGGAGCATTTATGGTTTGAAACAGTCACCGCGATTATGGAATCAGAAGCTGGTAAAAGTTTTTAATCAGGTCCCTCTCGAGCAATCCAACGCTGATCCATGCATGTTTGTGTCTCGGAATGGCAAGCAAATTTTTGCATTCTATGTAGATGATATTATAATTTTGGGTTCCACGGAAAATTATGTAAAAACCATTGAAAATATTTTGAGTGGTATGTGGCATGTGGAGGTATTTTTATATCTCCTTCCTCTTCATATAAATTGGTACGAAGACTACATAACTATATTCCAAGAACAATATATACACAAAACCCTCGAAAAATATAAATTACTCGAATGCAAGCCCCATAAAACTCCAATGGATTGTGGCACAGTAGTGAAGACAGCAATATCCTCAGATATCCGAACAGATAAAACACTTTATCAATCGAAGATTGGAAGCTTGCTGTACTTAGCTACTGGAACAAGACCAGATAATGCATATTCTGTGAATTTACTTTCACAATTTTTTTCAGATCCGACAAATACGCACAATAATTTGGTTCAGCACTTGTTCAGATACGTGAAAGGAAGCATCACTAGAAGGCTGATCTACAAAAGAACCACAACTCCTAAGCTGATATTGTATAGTGATGCATCTTTTGCTACTTCATTTTGTGATAGACGTTCATATAGTGGACAAATAGGATTTTATGGACAAGCTGTAGTATCGTGGTCATCTAAGAAACAACAGAGTGTTGGGGTTTCAACAACAGAAGCCGAGTACATGGCTGCTTCTTTGGCTTGTCGACAAGCAATATGGATGTCGTATGTGTTGAATGATTTGAAACAGGAAAGACGTCCTCTATTGTACTGTGACAATCAGGCAGCAATTCGTTTAGCATTCAACGAAATAGTCCATCAGAGAAGTAAACATATTAGCGTTCATTATCATTTCCTGAGAGAAAAGTGGTCAGTGAAGAAGTATACATCGAATATATTACCTCTAAGGAAAATTCAGCAGACGTTTTCACAAAATCACTAGGAAGTAGATTTCAAACAACTAACTTCGAGTTTCATGAAAGTTTTCATTGAGTTGCAGTCAAACTTTCATGTATTAGGTACACTTTGTATTGTTTTATTGTTTGACATCAGTTAAAAAAAAATTTTTCGTTTTGTGTGTACTGTCAATAAAATAAATGTATTTCCAAATAACTATTTCAAGTTCTTTACACAATCAATATAATAATATATTGATATATATATATATATATATATATATATATATATATATATATATATATATATATATATATATATATATATATTGCGAAATTGGTATTCTGGGAGTTTATCCGTTGGTTTGTCGGTATTGACTTTCGACGTTTCGCCAACATCTCAGTTGGCATTTTTAAGAATGTTACTGCTCCTACTTGGTGCTAGCAACTGTAGGAGCAGTAACATTCTTGAAAATGCCAACTGAGATGTTGGCGAAACGTCGAAAGTCAATACCGACAAATCAACGGATAAACTCCCAGAATACCAATTTCGCATACTCAAGTATCCGTGAAAACCTTTACTGTAACGTATATATATATATATATATATATATATATATATATATATATATATATATATATATATATATATATATATATATATATATTGGTTCTTATAATTTTTTTGATAGGCAAATTGGAGTTATACGAGAAGTTGCTGACTAATTGGACTTGTTCTATCCAGAAAGAACTATTTTTCAATAGACGCAGCAACTTTTCACTTGTTTGGATTCCAATAGTGATTTTTATTTTCTTAGATTTTTGTAGGTTAGAAACCCAGAAAACTTCGGAACTCGAAGAGAAGTATTGCTGTAATATATATTCCGGCAATTTATAAAGCAATTGATGCATAGGAAATATACCCATTGGTGTTGAAGTTATCAAATAGTAATGCCTGAGTTCATAACAAGAGAAATAGTTATATATTGATCAAAAAACTAGTATGTATATTCGAGGATGGTGGCACTTCACTTGTATTAGTGGATTTGTGCAGTGATATCGTTGTATTTCCTCCAGGGGCCTCTTTTATGAAAGTACAATTCTTGTAGCTACAAGAAAAACACAATGTCGGCTCAGGAAAAAAACGAGTTGAGAAACACTTATTCAGCATCGCGTTCCATTGTGTTTCTCTTGTAGCTACAACACTTGTACCTCCATGAAACATGCCCCAGTAGTTCATGTATACGGACAAGCAGGCATGAGAAACATTTGTTGTTCACTGGTATGTTTGCTTTTTCGTGTAAAAAAGGTGGTTTCGGGATGAAAAGGTAAATACATGAATACGCCTAGGTATTCGACCATGACACTTTTCAAATACATTTCTTCAAATGACGACAGTACAACATTTTGGTAAAGCTTTTGTTGATGAGAGCTGAGAAAGGAACAACAATGAAAACAATTCATAAAAATTATCGTTTATAGTTTCAGCTTTTACTCTTCGAATCAATAAAGAAAACAATGACAATTACCGATGAAAGAAGTAATGGGAATAATATACATACTATTATCTTAACTTGCTTTGAAAGGGTTATGTTCATTGTATTATCGTAGAAGAAAAAAGCAAAATTCTCGATTTGCAATGTATTTCATATTTTTCAAAACCATAAGACCCAAATAATTGATCATTGATCTCTTTCAACAAGTGAAGTGATCACAGATACCAATTTATGTCGATGTCTTATCAAGAGAACTAACATCGTTTCATCAATGTCTTTGAGCAATCATCAGAAATTTGCTAAAATTCAACTACAATATGAAAAATACTTTGAATTATATCGAAAACCTTGTTGTTTACTGACAGAGAAGTTCCGAGGGAGAATACCAATTCTCACACGTAGAATGAATCAAATGGTGGCATCTTGACAAGAAATGCCTTCCAGTGAAAGAACGGACGTGGTATCATGATCAGGAACAAGGACTTACCGACTGTTCGGAATCCATCCAAAAAATTCAAACACTCATCATCACATCCATGAGGTCCAGAATAATTCAGTTCTAAGCAGAATTTACCATTAATTAATCACTGTCAACAGAACACCACTAATTCACCCTGAAAATTTCAGCGGGATACACTCCGTCAAACACGAGCACGATCTCGCAAAACGATCTCGCAGAATCCGCCGGGAACTTCCGTCCCTGCAGTATCACCGCACGTCAACTGACTCCTGAGGCTGCTGGAAAATCTGAAGCTGTGAGTTTTCCGGAATAGCGCATGCCTCATCTTGGTCGGCTTTGACCTGCTTGACACCTCTGCTCCTGTTGGAGATGCTATTCTGACACTCGCGACGGTTTTTCTCTTCTATCGCGTTTTTCTCTGATAATATCACCCGATATTTGTTTGATTTGGTTGATGGATGGATGGATGTATGGATGAATGAATGGATGGATGGATGGATGGATGGATGGATGGATGGATGGATGGATAATTGGATTCATAAATTTGGGATTGCATTTTTCGTTGATTCCCTATTGTGACATTTTTTCATTTCATGATTTACCTCTTTTCTGTATTTTTATGGGATGGGATATGTAACATTTGAAATTTTGTATACCTTTCACCTCAATTTTATGCATATATTTGTCAGTTATCCCATTATCTTCATTTACTCAATTTATATGGCTTTTCGAAATGTCTTGTACCTCATTTTCCATTTTTTCACCACACTTTATGTTTTCAATAGCCTCTGTAGTATTTGAAACATGTTCTGTTTTTATTTCTTGTATTGTGTATATGTTTTTGTCCTTTCAAAATTTCAATATTTTTTTTCATATTAGTACTTGTCCTTGTTCATTGTCAATAATCTCACCATGTTTGTCTAATTTGTCAGTTCCTATTATAGCGTCATGTAATGATTTTTTTTATTATCAAAAAGTGCATTGCGACTTCTGTTCCATTGAATTTCGAATACCAACATATTATCTCATTTACTTGATACAGTTTCTTGTTATTTGCAACAACTGAAGTTGTTCTGGGAATTCCAAACATAACTTCTACATCTTTATTTCATTTTCTTATTCATAAATAAAACTTCTGAACCTGTGTCCACTGGTAATTGATATTTTTTTCATAGAATTTCAGACTAATTTCAATAAATTCTCCATTCTGTTCTAATTTGAATTTTTTCTCAATATTAATAAATTCTCTTGGATGTTTATAAATTCTATATTTTTTTGTTATTAATGTTATTATTACCTACTGTTGTTCAGTAGGTGTTTCACTGAAAATTTTGTGTATTTGTTGTCATTATTTGGTCTACATTTTGGTGGTTGTCATATTCATCTATTTGTACTTTTTGTACTTGTCTTGAATTGGTTCGTTCATTTTCCTGACTTCTACATCTTTGTCTGTGGTTATGCTCGAAATAATTATTATTTGGTTTTGTTTCTGTCTACACTTGTCGGTCTTCGTCTGTAATTTGTATTGTTGTTATTATGATATCTATGTCGATTAATATTATCATTGTTGTTCTGTTTTTTCTCGTATTTCTATCATTTCTATCACACTTGTAGACCGGTTTCGGGCTATTTGGGCTTTCGTCAGGAACGACGCCAGAGTGAGATAACACTGCTACCATCTGTTCGGAATTGAATTTATAGTAATCAATATTATTGATTTTTTGAAATTGAAGGATGTTAACATTAAATCACAATGGATTGAGAAAAGATTGTAATTATTATGTGAAACTATTTTAAAACAAATTTAAAAAATATAAAAATAATAATTTTCAATTCAGATTAGTAGAGAATTATTGTTGTTGAAAATGTTGAAAATTTTTATCAATATCAAGTAGATATACATAGATTCCACTGGGGTGTTTAATATCAGTTCTCCTGTTAAGGCAAGATGTTGATTGAGAGATAAACGCCATTTCCAAGAACAACCGCTTAGACTCATTTTGTTCAATACTAAGAATTTTTGTTGAATTGTAATCCATGATATGTCCATCTTTGTAAACTTCTGATAACAGAATACTTATTGATTGGTATCGCAAACCTCTCAGTTCTGGCAGATTCCTCAATTATTTGTCATACCATAGACAATCAATAAAAGTGAACTTGGTCCGTCAGATGAAGAATCGTATTATCCAGATTTCCGATCCCTTCTTCCATAACAAAAATTTAAACATTTTACATCAGCTTTTTATCAATAACTCCTATCCAGATCCTCTTTTAAAACAGATCTTGTTCAGCACGTCTCCCCCATGACCTCAATTCTAATAACAATCTCCAATCTCACACTGTTACAAATGTGACCAATCCGCCTCAGATTTTCTTCACCTCTTTGCCTTTTATTTTTGAAGTCACTCCCAAACTGACAAGAATTTTTAGAGATATTAATGTAAAAATCGCAAATAAAACTTTACTTACAATTAATAATCTGTTCTCCAAACTTAAGGATAAAACTCCCTTTCTGCTTCAATCGAAATTAGTTTCTTCAATTCCTTGCCATAACTGCGATAACGAATATATTGGTCAAACTTGCAGATCTCTTAAAGATCGAATTTCATCACATAAAAGCGATAGTAGGTTACATCCTGAAAGATGTGCCCTGAGTAACCATGTTTACAAAGATGGACATATCATGGATTATTCAACAAAAATTCTTAGTATTGAACAAAATGAGTCTAAGTGGTTGTTCTTGGAAATGGCGTTTATCTCCCAATCAACATCTTGCCCTAACAGAAGAACTGATATTAAACACCTCAGTGGAATCTATGCATATCTACTTGATATTGATAAAAATTTTCGACATTTTGCAAACAGCAATAATTCTACTAATCTCAATTAAAAATTATTATTTTTATATTTTTTAAATTTGTTTTAAAAAAGTTTCACATAATAATTACAATCTTTTCTCAATCCATTCTGATTTAATGTTAACATCCTTCAATTTCAAAAAATCAATAATATTGATTACTATAAATTCAATTCCGAACAGATGGTAGCAGTGTTCTCTCACTCTGGCGTCGTTCCATCCTGGCAGATGTCTCTTCACACACCTGTTTTCAGATGTGCCATACTTCATGTCAACTCTGTCATTTCAAACTTCATTGTCAATGTCATTCATAATTCATATTCAACCGTTAAAGTTCGACTTTTATGTGTATTCACCTGTTGAATATGCAACTATATTTTTTCAATCCTGTTAATATTTTAATGGCGTTTTAAACAATTTACTTGGTGTAAAATTTTAATATTGGACTGTGAACATATTTTTCGTCTGTGACATGTTATTTCACTTTACCAACGTTTTTAATACGACTAACCTCAAATACAGTAAGGTTCTTGTTACTGTTTATTTGATGTGATAACTTAAAATAATAATTTGTAGCTTTTCACTGAAGATGGTAATAAACATTATCGAAATATTCGAAAAACTGGTATATATATATATATATATATATATATATATATAAAAAAACCGTCTAAATTTGGAAAATCCTCATACAATGAAAATTAACCTTGGGGTTGCAGTCATAGATTGAGTTAGGCCTGATATAGTGAAACTCTTTATTAAATTGTCGAGCTTTCGAAAAATCTTTATTTTCTTTATCAAGACATCTGAAAAACAATGTTCATTGTTACATAAAGCACTTAAAACATGTAAAAATTGAAACTTACTAATGTGAGATTAGATATAAAACAGCAGACGAAAAATCCTTGTCCATCACAAACAGAAAAAACATTTCTTATCAGAAACATTCATGAAAAAACTGGGAAACATGTCTCCGAAAATATCACTGGGACGTAATGGAACCATTCATCCTTATTACATTAAAATGCACGAATTACTACATGTGCATGTGATTAAAAGAACAATTTGGAAAAATTTTTTTACATTTTTCACATTAGCGACCTGTTGAGTGAACAGAGCACATGGCCCAGCGAGAGCACAGAGCATGGAACTGCAGGGAAAACAGCACAACAGAACCAAATGATGGTTGACAACATCTTGTCACCTGTCAATAGTTCCACTATTCCGTGTCCAAAACCAGAGCATGTGTTACATTCTCAGGGTCGGAATTTATTAACTTTAAGTTACAAAAGGAAAAAATTAAAAAAGGAAAGAATTTGTTAAGTCTGGGCAAGTTGTTTTGGATGATCAAAATTCAAAATGTAATTGTAAATAATACTGAGGTTTGCTATATCAGACCTCTTATTCATCGGATTTGGTTGTTTATTGATGTAAACCATCTCCAAAAAGTTTCTTTTATTGTAATTATCTTCAACTGCTAAAATTGTAGGGTTTCCAAAATTAATGATATGATTTGTGTTAATGTTGTGTTCAGCCAAAGCACAACTATTTTTTTTGAGATTACAATCACTCTTGTGGGACGTGATGCGTCCAGACAAGTTTCTACTGGTTTGTCCAATATAAACTTTATCACATTCAAAGCAAGGAATTTTATAAATGACATTAGACTGTTCAAATTTAGAAAGTGGTGTTTTTGTTTTAGTATATAAATTGCCAATAAGCTTCAAATTCTTTTTGGCTAATCTCAAATCATCTAATTTAAAAATGTTGGAAAGTCTTGGTGTAAGTTCTTGAATATACGGGAGGGTTCTGTACTTAAATGTTGTTGCAACTTGAGAAATATTATTATTGTTAATAGTTTGATTATTAATTTCATTATGAATATTAGAAAAAGATGAGAGAGACATATTTGAATTAGTGTTAAATAAAAATTTATTGATGAATTTAAGAGGATATGAATTTTCTTTAAGAATATCCCTGAGTTCATTCAAACACTCCACATGATACTCAGGATGGGACAGACCGACTACCCGGCTCTTCAAAGCTAGAACTAGATTGCTCTTCATACTATGATGATGGTATGAGTGAAAGTTCAGGAACCTGTTAGAACAGATTGGTTTCCTGTACCATTTGGTGCGTAGCACGTTGTCTGGACCTCTGTGGATTCTCATGTCAAGAAATGGGATACTATGATTCTCCTCAATTTCTGCAGTGAACTGGAGGTTTAAGTCATAACTGTTAAAATAGTAGAGAGCTTCATCTACTCTGCCAAAGGGCACTGCAAGTATCAGGTCATCCACATACCTTTTCACGAAAGGAATATCAAAAGGAATCAGGGACGTCACGTCCTCAACAAGTTCATCAAGCACAAAATTGACTAAAATTGGAGAAATTTTTGAACCCATTGGGGTGCCAAAAATTTGTTTGTAATAAGTGTCATTAAAAGTGAGAAAATTGGATTCAAAAATGAATTCTAAAATGTCAATGAAAGCACTCCATGTTAGAGAACAATGGTTGCTGATCGTCTCCCATTTATTAGAAAGGCTAGATCTGACAACTTCAAAAGGTAAATTGGTAAAAAGCGAAACCACATCAAAACTTACCAACACATAATTATCAGGAATTTTAAAATTGTTTATAAATTTGCTAAACTCAAAAGAATCTTTAATATAAAAGTTATTATCTGTATTATATGAATTAGTTAAAATATTTGTAAGGAAATTTGCCAAGTTACCATTAGGAGAATTAATTGAAGAAACAATGGGTCTCATTGCAAGGGTGGGTTTATGAATTTTAGGAAGAGCATAAAAACGAGGTGCAACTGAATTGTAAATTTTGAGTTTTTTAGCAGTGGAAGGGTCCAATAATTGTTTTTTTTCCAAAGCAGAAACCAACTTGTTTGCGGTTTGCTGTAATGTACATGCCGGGTTACGAGGAATTTTTTTATAGTATTTCTCATCTTCTAACAATAGTTGACTTTTGTCCAAGTAATCCTGCCTATACATCACAACAGTGACATTACCCTTATCACTCTTCACTATGAATATGTCAGGATTGTCTTTAAGAAATTTTTTACATTTATTGAAAATATTCTGTAAATATGTAGATTTAGAGGAGTTTTTGTGCAAATAATTAGTAATAACATTAGTACATTGTGATCTATACAAATCTTGATCCTGATTTGGAAAAAGAGCTATGATAGATTCAATGTCAGCAAGTAAAGAAGAAATTTTCAAATCTCTGCTGTTGGGGCAAATGCTAAATTTGGGTCCCAACGCTAACAGACGTTTAAAATCTATAGGAATTTCAATATCAGTTAAATTTTTAATCCATTTCTCTTGGAATTTAATATTGGTGAAAGCATCTAATTTCAAATTATTCAATTTAAATTTATGTTTGGTTTGTATGTTATGAAAAATTTTATTATAATGAATTTTTTGTCTCCTGTCATATTCAGAGTAAACAGCAAAGGGAAGCAAGCTACGTACTTCAAATTTAACATTTCTAAGCTCATTCTGGAGATAGCTTATCTCACTAAACGTTGCTTTTATTTCTAAATTTAATATCGTTTTTTTCAACCTGTGATTAAATCCTTGTATTTTATTTCCAATATGTCCTCTTCGATGGTGTAAAAGTGAGTTGATGTTGCATATTCCATTCTTGATATGTTTCGGGAACAAATCCAAGCTCCTACATCTCGTCAAAAAAATCTTTCTGTTCGTGGTGGCTGCTATTTTGGTGTTGAGAGTGGCCCATCGTTTCAGTAACGTCACAGTAGTAGGTCCGTACTGGTGATGAATGTTGTTGAAAAACCCCATATCTGTAATTTATTGAGAAGGGTAGTCTCTTGACTGGACTAGTTGAAAAAACCGTCTAAATTTGGAAAATCCTCATACAATGAAAATTAACCTTGGGGTTGCAGTCATAGATTGAGTTAGGCCTGATATAGTGAAACTCTTTATTAAATTGTCGAGCTTTCGAAAATCTTTATTTTCTTTATCAAGACATCTGAAAAACAATGTTTATTGTTACAGAAAGCACTTAAAACATGTAAAAATTGAAACTTACTAATGTGAGATTAGATATAAAACAGCAGACGAAAAATCTTTGTCCATCACAAACAGAAGAAACATTTCTTATCAGAAACATTCATGAAATAACTGAAGTTGTCAGATCTAGCCTTTCTAATAAATGGGAGACGATCAGCAACCATTGTTCTCTAACATGGAGTGCTTTTATTGACATTTTAGAATTCATTTTTGAATCCAATTTTCTCACTTTTAATGACACTTATTACAAACAAATTTTTGGCACCCCAATGGGTTCAAAAATTTCTCCAATTTTAGTCAATTTTGTGCTTGATGAACTTGTTGAGGACGTGACGTCCCTGATTCCTTTTGATATTCCTTTCGTGAAAAGGTATGTGGATGACCTGATACTTGCAGTGCCCTTTGGCAGAGTAGATGAAGCTCTCTACTATTTTAACAGTTATGACTTAAACCTCCAGTTCACTGCAGAAATTGAGGAGAATCATAGTATCCCATTTCTTGACATGAGAATCCACAGAGGTCCAGACAACGTGCTACGCACCAAATGGTACAGGAAACCAATCTGTTCTAACAGGTTCCTGAACTTTCACTCATACCATCATCATAGTATGAAGAGCAATCTAGTTCTAGCTTTGAAGAGCCGGGTAGTCGGTCTGTCCCATCCTGAGTATCATGTGGAGTGTTTGAATGAACTCAGGGATATTCTTAAAGAAAATTCATATCCTCTTAAATTCATCAATAAATTTTTATTTAACACTAATTCAAATATGTCTCTCTCATCTTTTTCTAATATTCATAATGAAATTAATAATCAAACTATTAACAATAATAATATTTCTCAAGTTGCAACAACATTTAAGTACAGAACCCTCCCGTATATTCAAGAACTTACACCAAGACTTTCCAACATTTTTAAATTAGATGATTTGAGATTAGCCAAAAAGAATTTGAAGCTTATTGGCAATTTATATACTAAAACAAAAACACCACTTTCTAAATTTGAACAGTCTAATGTCATTTATAAAATTCCTTGCTTTGAATGTGATAAAGTTTATATTGGACAAACCAGTAGAAACTTGTCTGGACGCATCACGTCCCACAAGAGTGATTGTAATCTCAAAAAAAATAGTTGTGCTTTGGCTGAACACAACATTAACACAAATCATATCATTAATTTTGGAAACCCTACAATTTTAGCAGTTGAAGATAATTACAATAAAAGAAACTTTTTGGAGATGGTTTACATCAATAAACAACCAAATCCGATGAATAAGAGGTCTGATATAGCAAACCTCAGTATTATTTACAATTACATTTTGAATTTTGATCATCCAAAACAACTTGCCCAGACTTAACAAATTCTTTCCTTTTTTAATTTTTTCCTTTTGTAACTTAAAGTTAATAAATTCCGACCCTGAGAATGTAACACATGCTCTGGTTTTGGACACGGAATAGTGGAACTATTGACAGGTGACAAGATGTTGTCAACCATCATTTGGTTCTGTTGTGCTGTTTTCCCTGCAGTTCCATGCTCTGTGCTCTCGCTGGGCCATGTGCTCTGTTCACTCAACAGGTCGCTAATGTGAAAAATGTAAAAAAATTTTTCCAAATTGTTCTTTTAATCACATGCACATGTAGTAATTCGTGCATTTTAATGTAATAAGGATGAATGGTTCCATTACGTCCCAGTGATATTTTCGGAGACATGTTTCCCAGTTTTTTCATGAATGTTTCTGATAAGAAATGTTTTTTCTGTTTGTGATGGACAAGGATTTTCCGTCTGCTGTTTTATATCTAATCTCACATTAGTAAGTTTCAATTTTTACATGTTTTAAGTGCTTTATGTAACAATAAACATTGTTTTTCAGATGTCTTGATAAAGAAAATAAAGATTTTCGGAAGCTCGACAATTTAATAAAGAGTTTCACTATATCAGGCCTAACTCAATCTATGACTGCAACCCCAAGGTTAATTTTCATTGTATGAGGATTTTCCAAATTTAGACGGTTTTTTCAACTAGTCCAGTCAAGAGACTACCCTTCTCAATAAATTACAGATATGGGGTTTTTCAACAACATTCATCACCAGTACGGACCTACTACTGTGACGTTACTGAAACGATGGGCCACTCTCAACACCAAAATAGCAGCCACCACGAACAGAAAGATTTTTTTGACGAGATGTAGGAGCTTGGATTTGTTCCCGAAACATATCAAGAATGGAATATGCAACATCAACTCACTTTTACACCATCGAAGAGGACATATTGGAAATAAAATACAAGGATTTAATCACAGGTTGAAAAAAACGATATTAAATTTAGAAATAAAAGCAACGTTTAGTGAGATAAGCTATCTCCAGAATGAGCTTAGAAATGTTAAATTTGAAGTACGTAGCTTGCTTCCCTTTGCTGTTTACTCTGAATATGACAGGAGACAAAAAATTCATTATAATAAAATTTTTCATAACATACAAACCAAACATAAATTTAAATTGAATAATTTGAAATTAGATGCTTTCACCAATATTAAATTCCAAGAGAAATGGATTAAAAATTTAACTGATATTGAAATTCCTATAGATTTTAAACGTCTGTTAGCGTTGGGACCCAAATTTAGCATTTGCCCCAACAGCAGAGATTTGAAAATTTCTTCTTTACTTGCTGACATTGAATCTATCATAGCTCTTTTTCCAAATCAGGATCAAGATTTGTATAGATCACAATGTACTAATGTTATTACTAATTATTTGCACAAAAACTCCTCTAAATCTACATATTTACAGAATATTTTCAATAAATGTAAAAAATTTCTTAAAGACAATCCTGACATATTCATAGTGAAGAGTGATAAGGGTAATGTCACTGTTGTGATGTATAGGCAGGATTACTTGGACAAAAGTCAACTATTGTTAGAAGATGAGAAATACTATAAAAAAATTTCTCGTAACCCGGCATGTACATTACAGCAAACCGCAAACAAGTTGGTTTCTGCTTTGGAAAAAAAAACAATTATTGGACCCTTCCACTGCTAAAAAACTCAAAATTTACAATTCAGTTGCACCTCGTTTTTATGCTCTTCCTAAAATTCATAAACCCACCCTTGCAATGAGACCCATTGTTTCTTCAATTAATTCTCCTAATGGTAACTTGGCAAATTTCCTTACAAATATTTTAACTAATTCATATAATACAGATAATAACTTTTATATTAAAGATTCTTTTGAGTTTAGCAAATTTATAAACAATTTTAAAATTCCTGATAATTATGTGTTGGTAAGTTTTGATGTGGTTTCGCTTTTTACCAATTTACCTTTTGAAGTTGTCAGATCTAGCCTTTCTAATAAATGGGAGACGATCAGCAACCATTGTTCTCTAACATGGAGTGCTTTTATTGACATTTTAGAATTCATTTTTGAATCCAATTTTCTCACTTTTAATGACACTTATTACAAACAAATTTTTGGCACCCCAATGGGTTCAAAAATTTCTCCAATTTTAGTCAATTTTGTGCTTGATGAACTTGTTGAGGACGTGACGTCCCTGATTCCTTTTGATATTCCTTTCGTGAAAAGGTATGTGGATGACCTGATACTTGCAGTGCCCTTTGGCAGAGTAGATGAAGCTCTCTACTATTTTAACAGTTATGACTTAAACCTCCAGTTCACTGCAGAAATTGAGGAGAATCATAGTATCCCATTTCTTGACATGAGAATCCACAGAGGTCCAGACAACGTGCTACGCACCAAATGGTACAGGAAACCAATCTGTTCTAACAGGTTCCTGAACTTTCACTCATACCATCATCATAGTATGAAGAGCAATCTAGTTCTAGCTTTGAAGAGCCGGGTAGTCGGTCTGTCCCATCCTGAGTATCATGTGGAGTGTTTGAATGAACTCAGGGATATTCTTAAAGAAAATTCATATCCTCTTAAATTCATCAATAAATTTTTATTTAACACTAATTCAAATATGTCTCTCTCATCTTTTTCTAATATTCATAATGAAATTAATAATCAAACTATTAACAATAATAATATTTCTCAAGTTGCAACAACATTTAAGTACAGAACCCTCCCGTATATTCAAGAACTTACACCAAGACTTTCCAACATTTTTAAATTAGATGATTTGAGATTAGCCAAAAAGAATTTGAAGCTTATTGGCAATTTATATACTAAAACAAAAACACCACTTTCTAAATTTGAACAGTCTAATGTCATTTATAAAATTCCTTGCTTTGAATGTGATAAAGTTTATATTGGACAAACCAGTAGAAACTTGTCTGGACGCATCACGTCCCACAAGAGTGATTGTAATCTCAAAAAAAATAGTTGTGCTTTGGCTGAACACAACATTAACACAAATCATATCATTAATTTTGGAAACCCTACAATTTTAGCAGTTGAAGATAATTACAATAAAAGAAACTTTTTGGAGATGGTTTACATCAATAAACAACCAAATCCGATGAATAAGAGGTCTGATATAGCAAACCTCAGTATTATTTACAATTACATTTTGAATTTTGATCATCCAAAACAACTTGCCCAGACTTAACAAATTCTTTCCTTTTTTAATTTTTTCCTTTTGTAACTTAAAGTTAATAAATTCCGACCCTGAGAATGTAACACATGCTCTGGTTTTGGACACGGAATAGTGGAACTATTGACAGGTGACAAGATGTTGTCAACCATCATTTGGTTCTGTTGTGCTGTTTTCCCTGCAGTTCCATGCTCTGTGCTCTCGCTTGGCCATGTACTCTGTTCACTCAACAGGTCGCTAATGTGAAAAATGTAAAAAAAATTTTCCAAATTGTTCTTTTAATCACATGCACATGTAGTAATTCGTGCATTTTAATGTAATAAGGATGAATGGTTCCATTACGTCCCAGTGATATTTTCGGAGACATGTTTCCCAGTTTTTTCATGAATGTTTCTGATAAGAAATGTTTTTTCTGTTTGTGATGGACAAGGATTTTTCGTCTACTGTTTTATATCTAATCTCACATTAGTAAGTTTCAATTTTTACATGTTTTAAGTGCTTTATGTAACAATAAACATTGTTTTTCAGATGTCTTGATAAAGAAAATAAAGATTTTCGAAAGCTCGACAATTTAATAAAGAGTTTCACTATATCAGGCCTAACTCAATCTATGACTGCAACCCCAAGGTTAATTTTCATTGTATGAGGATTTTCCAAATTTAGACGGTTTTTTCAACTAGTCCAGTCAAGAGACTACCCTTCTCTCTCTATATATATATATATATATATATATATATATATATATATATATATATATATATATATATATATATATATATATATATATATATATGTCCCTTCCATGGTTTGAGTACCGGTTCAGATATATCACCCAAGTTTTCAGTACCGACTCCAGAATTGTGGACATTTCATCCTAATTTCGGTACCTGATGATAAAAAGCAATATATTTATTTCTTTAATAAAAGCTTTGAGGACCAGTTGGCCACGCCTTCTGCCAAATTCACCACGCCCCAAATCCATTTATTTGTAATCGAATAGTGGTCGAATTATAGGTACAATACCGAACTTTGTCATATACCTACTCATTTTAAAATAAACATTGCATTCGAACTGCTGATTTGCGTGCTTGACATTGTTTATAATACTCGATTAAAAGTGGCATTGAAATATCTCTTGGAATAAAAAGTGACATGAATGATGAAAAATCAAAATAGCTGAACAATAGCTGATTTATTAATATAATTCATTTCAATACAGGCTTTATATGTCTGGAATATTCAAATATATATTTATTTGAGATTTTTCAATATGCATCACTTAACTTCACGAAATCTTTAGTGGAAAATATTGATTGTACTACGAATGAAACTTTTTCTATGGATCAGCTACCCTAACAAATAAAACAAAAAACACTTGCCCTTGCGCTATTCGCTACAAGTTATCAATTTCCTCTCTTCTGAAAATATTTTTCATTTTCTTCATTACAAACTATGCAATAACTGTGTGATTTTTTTTTCTAAATTTCTTCTCGAATAAAAACCCTCATAATATGGACATGGGATATTCCTAATTGAAGTCACATTATCTTTGAATTTTCTCCTCATTTTAATCATTTTTCCAGTACTGTCAGTTTTCAAATTGAATAAGTTTTTCTCTCCTACGAATTCATACGTCTATTAACCCGACCACACAAGACACCCAGATCATTCGTAAGAAATATTATTATAATGAAAACGTCAACTGACATTAAATGGCGCAATAGGTTGTGTTTCCAGACCATGATCTGAAGACCCTGGGTACGATTATGATTAGAGATTTTCACTCTATCGTATAAGGGGAACGACTTTGTCACGTTTCATCGTTGATAGGTCCGCGAATAATCATGAGAATCGGCGTAAGTTAGTAACAGGGCGTACTACGGCTGTCCAAAGCGAGAACACAGTTATTGCATTTCAGTGAACGTTGAGAAAAATGCATTTTTAAATATTTCATACCCTCACTCTATTTAGTGACAGTCACTCACGGCACTCGGAGAAAGTGCCAGTAGGACCTTAGTTATCATTGTGCAATTAAAAATAATCAAAAATTCAATTAGAGGGTAACATGATGAATGGTTTGGTATGGTATTTTTGAAAGCAGCTGAATGCGAGTCTCATGAAAGAACACAGTAACTACTACTTTTTTTGACGAATCCAAAGAAAAACACAGTAACTGTGTTCACTTCGTTACTATATTTTCAATAGTTATAATTTATGCATTTGAAAAAAAATCCTTGAGTGATATTATTGTGTTCTTGAATGTGGAATAATTTTTTTTAATTGAATAAATTTTTATTCAAATGTCAAATGTCATTGCCGTAGTAACATTTATATTGTGACAAATGAAATGAAAACTAATACTGGAACATTATTGAAATTAATTCCTTGTCACGAAATATATGGTGAGTTGTTAACTCTTATGGAAAAGTGAACAAATAAATACCCCAACTAACATTTTTAGTTATAATTACGTTAATCTTACCTTCGATCAGGTCGGCGACCTTTCTGAAAGAAGACTAGATCACATAATTTCTACCTTGTAATTACCAATGTGGGGAAAAACCGAAGTAATTTGGACGTCGAAAATTGGAATATTTAGACATTTAGTTTACTAGGTTCAAGGTAAAAATAAGTAATTTTGACATGAAATTGATCAGAAATAAGTAAATATTAAGCTTAAATTAATCTTTCTGTTACCAATTATTTCCTTGGATGAATGAGTAAACGAAGAGAGGTTTCTATATATGAATAGCATACATATATACATATTATCTCTATCTCAACTTTTCATAATTTGGTTGCCACAACGAATCAGCTATGGTCTACATAAAATGCTGACAATAAGTATGGGAATATAAAAATTATTGTCATACGGTAGCTACATGCTCTCTCCTCAACAATATTCTCCTTGCGGCGCAAAATTTTCTGTGAAATGATGGTTCTTACCTTCATAAAATTCACGGGCCTCTTCAAATATGCGATTTAATGCAAAAATGATTTAGATTGATTGCACATGTTTAAATTTTTTCTCCAAACAACACTCTTTTAGCAAAGTTATTGTTTTAAAATGTCATATGCAGCCATTATTTGAAAATAAATCGTCAGAATAAACTAAAATTCAATATGTTATCGATATTTATTCATGGGTGCAACAGATATTCTAATTAAATATGGCGTGATTTTTGAAATGTACCTATAAGTCAATTATCTTCTTCTTACGGTATGAAATCAAGTTAATAATTGAACTATCAGACCTGTTAAATAACCTTCATATTTCCTGACCGTAACGGCTTATATCTAGTCACATTCAGGTGAATATTCATCAAGAGAGAATACCAAAATATTCATTGGGTTATGATGACATTTGCTTCGTAAATTATACCCTAAATAATACCAGAATTCAAACCGCCCCAATCCTTGCGAGGGTTGGGTCATTTTTGAAGGAGGAAATAGGTGATTTCTCACATGTTTCTTGCTCTAAAGTGGCTTATGGAATTTGAAGGGGATTTACTGGTGATTACTTTCCTGTAATTAACCAAGTTTGCTACGTATAAATCATTTATACTTTGAAGTTAAATATTCAAGGCCTGTACTACCAGTATTATCCTTTTTTCAGACATTTCTCCCCGGCATGTGGATTAACTGTCCTAAAATGTTAGTTGGGACTGATTCCATTGCTTCTCCATGAAGGATTATGTACAAACGTCAATCGATCATTGATCGTGATTGGAGTGAGGGGAAATAATTCTAAGTGGTCGAAAAATAACCTGTATGGCCATTCACAAACACAGTAATCACACAAACCCATCGAGAAACACAGTAAATGCCATGCACTTACTGTATTTTTCCATGAGAAGTTATATATATATTGTGTTTTGATATGGGGTCTCCATCGAAGTCGGGGCAGTTAGTGTGTTAAGGCAAGGTGATAACTCCGCTAATCATGAACCGATTATAATTTTTCAAATACAGCAATGCGTAGCAAAACACAGTGAGTTTGCTTATGCCATAATCTCAAATTTGTGAAATATGTCATTACTGTGTTTTTGCTTAGTACAGCCGACTTGTTAAAGGACTTCGTTTGAAGTCAATGACGTTCGCTATGAGATACTATAAATAAAACACCAATACATATTTGTACATGTGTACACATTTCAGAAACTGTAATCAATACAATCAACAGCGACAGCCAATGTATTTTACAATTCAATCTTGTTTTTTCTGATGATTTTTTCAAATTGTAGTGAGTCAAGATATTGTGTAGTGAAACGCGTGTTGCTAGTTTGTCCGCTGTCTAGTGAAAATCACAGAATGAAGTGAGGTTATGTATGAAAATTGGAAATGACCTCCAAGATCATTGGAAAATGAATTTAATTCTCGAATATCTCGAATAGTTAAGGTAATATTTTTATAATGAAACTTCACAATGAAACTGAAGATTATTTCAAAAGAAAAATGTTGAATGATTTCATTTCAACTTTTTTCCATAAGTTTAATTTTTATGTCATGAACATATTGAAACCTGATGTGAAAAAAACATATTATAACTATATCATTGTGCACGAAGGAGTTCTTGTTCTGATTCAATAATGGAACCAACGACCACCTAAGGACCGGTTTCATCTACTTTACTTTTATAGGGATGCATTTCATCATAGTTGGGTAGTGAAAATGAAATTATTTTGAAAATTGATAGCAATATTTCATACCAACCTTTTTTTAATGAGCATGCTTTTTTGGCAATGATATTACGATTTCAAGTTAGAAGAGAAGCTCTTTACAGCGTAGACAACGCTACTAATCGTAACACGTGAAAAAATATGTTTCTTCATCTAATAAATATCAATACATATCTCACACAAATATATTATTCATCCACTGTCAATATTATTTGATATTATTTCTTGATCTCTCGATCATTAAAACCCACCACACCTATAATTCAATGAATCGAGTTAATACATCATTTTTTTCAGAACTATAGATTTCAGTTCTAGTTTTTTGATGTTTTACCAGCTCTATCTCCTTTAGAGAATTAATTTCTCTTGAAAGTGTGTATGTACAAATTTGTAAATGGAAAGTGAACATTTCATTTCGTTATTCCAACGATTTCAGTTTGGAAATAAGACTATTTCAGATTCTGGTCATTCACTCTTTCTCTTTCGAATAATGAATTTCCAATATTTATTGATTGATTGTTAGAAAATGTCTGTTTTCGAAAAAAGTGGTATTTTTGGTTGGTATGTTTTTTCATTCAGATCATCCATTATGTGGACAATTATTTCTCACTGAATGTAGGATAGATCACAATTTACCAAATTTTATATTCCGTCATGGAAAAAGTATGTATTTCACATATTCCTTCGTCACTGCGATATATTGTACTAACAATACTGCCGTGCTTGAATCAAATACGATATCTACAAAAAAGTCGTGTTTCTTTTATTTTCGGTAACAGAATTCTAACATCATTATCTATCACTACACATCATTTCGTATCTTTAAATATTTACGTATCTTAAGCATTCATGTGATATATGCTGTCTGCTAGTCGAAAACTACGAAAGCGTACTCAGACGAATTGATTTCCTATGTGAGAAAAAAATTTAGGAAACTTCGGAAAACGATCCATTTCATACCATATAACTTGATTCAACTACTTCCTGTTAAACAGGTTACAGGTGTTCATTGGGAACCATGAAAGAAGAATTTCTGACAAAAACTACAAAAACGCAATTCTCTTTAGGTTTTCTTCTCAATCAAAATCATGCTATATGATTTCTTTGTTAAAATTGATAATGCGAATGGACAAAAAATATTGAAAATAAAAAAGGGTACCCTCAAATGATTCGGTGGAGAGGTGAATAATTCGGAATTGTCCACAGAGTTTTTGTTATTTATGCTGAAAGTGGTGAGCAAGCTTTCACAATAGCGCCCTTCGATACCACTAAATCAGTCATATCGTTATATCGATACCAGTTACAGAAAAATAAAGTTACAAGTTGTATATACGCAACTCTGGCCACTTTCGTTAAGAAAGGTTGATGAAATAGGAAAGAAATATTCTCCGAATTTCAACCGCCCAGTCACATAAGTTATTTATGTGGTGTGGCGACAAGTGGTTCAACCTTTTTTTCTCGGTAACTGTATTGAGTAGTTGTTCTGTCGTCTAGTCAACTTCGATTTTGTTAACGTCAAGCTCCACGCTGTGCACACCGTACGCCCTTGTTGATGATTGTTCAGCTAGGCAATTGTATGCATTAAACCAGGGTGTCAGACTGTACTGGTTGAGGCACTTTGTTTTTTAAAGTGAACTTGATAATTCACAGCGATGCTCTTGCACTCTTGCAATCTTAATTCTAACATTGATCTATCAGACGCTTGGAAGGATGTTTCTATCATGAGGAATCATTTTGAACCTTATCGTTTTTTCGAACATATTTCTGTGAAAGATGGTTCCTAGCTCATCATAAATTTGATCAATATTCAGTTTTGAATTTTTTCCATATAAATCTAATTGCTCATTTTCATTGACAGTTTGGAACATCTTGTAGAATTACTTGCTATGTGATCGATAATGCTCCTGCTTCTTTGAACTTCTCTAGTTGAAATGCAATCATTATATATAGAAAAGTTATTTGACTGGAAAATATCCATTATTTTCTTTCGACTATAATTGCTACACCGTAGATTTAGGTTCATATCACCAAATATATAACATTCGGCCTTCTGTTCATTGAGATAATCAAGTTTCATATCCATATAACTCAAAAAACTGTTTTTATCTGAACTGGGGGATCGATAAATAACTGCAATTATAATTTCATTCACTTCCACAGCCAAAAATGAGAATTCAGATGAATCCATATCAAAAATTTGCATTGGGATATGTTTTTTAACAGAAATTGCTGTTCCATCACCTCGCTTGGTTCTACTACAGTAGCAGTTTACTGTAGCTAGAAAATTTGATAGATTAAAATATTTTTCTTCTTCTTTCCTCATCCAAGTTTCTGTTGTTATGATGATATCTATTTCCAATTCGTTGGTAAGAACTTTTAATTCATCTAATTTATTTTCAAGGGATCGGGCATTGATGTTCATGATGTTGATATTATTTGTTTTTTGAGGTTATAATTACTTACGGAAGATAATTCACATACATTAGTATTGATTTCATTCATGGAAAACTATTCGAGATTTGTTTAACATATTGAAGTATTTGTAACTTTCAAAATTGTTGAAGTCGTCTGCGGAATGGGTAACAATAAGGGCTTTTTCATATTTTTTTGGCCAATGAACAATTTCTACATTTTCTCCCGTTCATCCTTTTACAATCTTTTGATGAGTGTTCGTCAGCACAGAAAGAACATGTTTCATTGTTTTTACAATTATTGGATCTATGGTTGAAACCATTACATCGGAAACATCTGGTCAGTTTATTATTATCATGCACAATACATGACTGACATCCGAAAAATAGTTCACTGCCTGAGTTTATGATTTTTGAAAAACGATGTCCATTTACTTGAGCTCCATTATATCATTCTGCTCAGTGAATTATTTCTCTAGTTCATTAATTGGTAATTGTTGATCTAGTTCAATACCAGTTATTTTCATCCTAAGTAGTTTCAAGTTATTTTCCTGAATGGCGAATTTGTCTCCGAATTTATTAGAAATTTCTTCCCTTAGTTTATTCAGATCGATCTTTGATTGACACTGTATTTTTATCGCTCCTTTTGGTAAATTACGAATTTTTATTTTCAATTTCACGGAATCAATTTCATCGATGAGGTTTTTTCTAGTTAATCCATGTTCTTGAGCATTTATTGGTTTCATTATAATATTCGATTCTGGTGAATTTGGTTTGTTTGCCATAGAATTATCAGTACAGCTAGCGTTGTGTACCACTCGGGAATAAGTAGGTTTTTCTTTCATACAGCTTTCTCTAACTTATTCTACTTTCTTTTGAATTTTTTTAACTTTTCCATAATTGTGTCTTTTTATACAATATGAGTGATTATTGAATCATAATTTTCTTGAAGTGTTTTATTTTCGTTCATAAGCTGTTCAATCAGTTTTTCCTTTCCTTGTATTATTTTTTTTAACAGCAGATTTTCTTTCTTCAGATCATTATCTTCAGAAGTAACTTTTTCGGCATCGATTTCTTTTTTTTTCTTACTCATCAAAGGAAATTTTTTTATGTCCTGTATGTTACAACTTCAAAGTTTTCAGATGACGTTTTTCGAAAATTGTGGATATGTCAAAATAACAAAATGGCACGAAATGAAGTAATAGTTATCAGTCAGACAAAATCATTATAACCGAAGCTCCGGGACGTCTCCAAAATATGAAAGAAACAACTTGCAAACAGATAATCTTCTCAGGCCATTGGCACATGAAGCTCTGACAGATTTTCATATTCTATTGACAGTTCATATGATAATTGTCCGTCAACGTTACATAAATTCAATCCTTGGAATAGTGGATATCAAAACTACTCCACGTTCTATTCTAACGTTCTAATGAAATTATTGATGCGAGGAGGTACCACAATATAGTAATGGATGAAATTTGAATGAATCTGGAGCAAATGGTGTAAACCTCTGAGGTGCAACGCCATTTGATGGATGACTGCTCCAAGCAGAGAATACCTCTTAAAACAGGCACACCGTACGGCAAAGCCGTAACAAATGACCTGCCGCGATCAAGAATCGTCTTCGGCCAATTTCAGTATTGTGTTGATGGATCTTTGTGAATAGGAAATTCAGTATTATGTTGATGGATCTTTGTGAAGATGAAATTCAGTATCTGCGGCTATCCAATCGTGGTATACTTAGCGCTTCTATCATAGTTCAATTTCATCTTTGTCATATTATTTAGTAAGAGCCGATTCGATTCGTTTGAGGTGGTATTTCGAGTGTCTGAAGAGCCATAAATACGGTTTTTGCTCGTTGGTATGCATACCAATATCTGTGAAGTACTCGACACCACTTTGAGCGCTCCCTATATAACTGACAAATTACGATCAATATTTCCTTTTCTTTCTCGAAGTATGTGACTAGATTCAATCATAATTGTGACATACGGGTTTCAAACAAGAGAACATATTCGTGCAATCCAACAAAATATGTGATATAAACGGTCTTCTTCGAAAGTATTGATCTTGATATTTTGGATTTATGATACACTTTGCAAGTTTAGATTCTGCATTTTACTAGAGGTGCAGATTTTCGATTGCAGGATTGAATCTGGTATATTCTTAATGAATTTCCAAAAAGGTTCACTGATCGCAGGGCAGCATGAATGATAGCAAATAGTGATTTATAAAATAATGGAAGCCGTTGAACTAATTCATGCATTCAAAAATATGCAAGTAGCATACAGCTAGAATTCATTTTCGAGGGCGGTATTCCGTCCAATTCTCACTTGAATTCTGTAAATGACTAACATTTTCAAGTGGATATTCAAATAGGAATCAGAATTTCCATGTTAGACATGATTGCATTTACAAATCCAATGTCAGATAGCTGTTTCGAACCGCCATAGGTCTCTTCAGTGACACTTGACTGCCGTACCATGTGCCTGCTGGAAGAATTCTCCTCTGCTTGGTACAGTAGGAGTTAGAGACTTTGGTCGTCGTCCAGAAGATGCCATTATTCTTTGTAGGTTAACACCATCTTCACCAGATTCAATCTTTTGTTTCTTGAGGGACATACCATTCTGAATGTTTTGTTCCCACAAGTCCAGCCGAGTGCCACTGAGAAGACCTATGGCAGGTCGAAACAGCTGTCTGTCATTGGATGTGTGAATGCAATCATTTCGAACATTGATATTCTGATTTCTGTAGAGGGTTGAAGCTTTCCCAGCAAATTGACCGAAGACGATTCTCGATCGCGGCGGGTCATTTGTCACGGCTTTGCCGTACGGTGTGCCCGTTTTAAGAGGTATTCTCTGCTTGGAGCAGTCATCCAGCAAATGGCGTTGCGCCTTAGAGGTTTACACCATTTGCTCCAGATTCATTCCAATGTGAATTCAATACAGGAATGCATTATTTATAAGCCTGATATAGTTTCATCCATTACTATATTATTGTGGTACCTCTTCGCATAACAATAATTTCGTTAGAACGTTAGAATAGAACGTGGAGTAGTTTTGATATCCACCATTCCAAGGATTGAATTGATGTAACGTTGACGAACAATTATCATATGAACTGTCAATAGAATATGAAAATCTGTCAGAGCTTCATGTGCCAATAGTCTGAGAAGATTATCTGTTTGCAAGCTGTTTCTTTCATATTTTGGAGACGTCTCGGAACTTCGGTTATAATGATTTCGTCTGACTGATAACTATTACTTCATTTCGTGCCATTTTGTAATTTTGACATATCCACAATTATCAAAAAACGTCATCTGAAAACTTTGAAGTTGTAACATACAGGACGTAGAAAAATTTCCTTTGATGAGTAAGAAAAAGAAAAGAAATCGATGCCCAAAAAGTTACTTCTGAAGATGAAGATCTGAAGAAAGAAAATCTGCTTCCGAAAAAAATAATACAAGAAAAGAAAAACTGATTGAACAACTTATGAAGGAAAATAAAACACTTCAAGAAAATTATGATTCAATAATCAATAATAATACAATAATATTGTATAAAAAGACACAATTATGGAGAAGGTTAAAAAAATTCAAAAGAAAGTAGAATAAATTAAAGAAAACTGAATGAAAGGAAAACCTACTTATTCCCGAGTGGTACTCAACGCTTGCTGTACTGATAATTCTATGGCAAACAAAACAAATTCACCAGAATCGAATATTATAATGAAACCAATAAATGCTCAAGAACATGGATTGACTAGAAAAAACCTCATCCAAAAGGAGCGATAAAAATACAGTGTCAATCAAAGATCGATCTGAATAAACTGAGGGAAGAAATTTCTAATAAATACGGAAACAAATTTGCCATTCAGGAAAATAACTTGAAACTACCTAGGATAAGAATAACTGGTATTGAACTAGATCAACAATTACCAATAATGAACTAGAAAAATAATTCACTGAGCAGAATGATATAATTGAGGATGGTGATCACTTCAAGATTGAATATATAAAATATAATGCTTTCAAAAGAGCTATACCACTTTTGCTCAAGTAAATGGACATCGTTTTTCAAAAATTATAAACTCAGGCAGTGAACTATTCTTCGGATGGCAGTCGTATTGTGCATGATAATAATAAACTGACCAGATGTTTCCAATGTAATGGTTTCAACCATAAATCCAATAATTGTAAAAACAATGAAACATGTTCTTTCTGTGCTGGCGAACACTCATTGAAAGATTGTAAAAGGATGAACGGGAGAAAATGTGTTCATTGGCCAAAAAGAATATGAAAAAGCCCTTATTGTTACCCATTCCGCAGACGACTTCAACAATTTTGAAAGTTACAAATACTTCAATATGTTAAACAAATCTCGAATAGTTTTCCATGAATGAAACCAATACTAGTGTATGTGAATTATCTTCCATAAGTACTTTTAAACCTCAAAAAACGAATAATATCAACATCATGAACATCAATGCCCGATCCTTAAAAAATGAATTAGATGAATTAGAAGTTCTTACCAACGAATTGGAAATAGATATCATCATAACAACAGAAACTTGGATGAGGAAAGAAGAAGAAAAATATTATAATCTATCAAATTTTCTAGCAGTTTACTGTAGTAGAACCAAGCGAGGTGGTGGAACAGCAACTTTCCAGTCAAATAACTTTTCTATATATACCGTGTGTCACAGACTCATAGTACACCCCCGTTTTCTCCTTTGTTTTTCTAGATATATTTTTGAAATTCGGAACATTGAATATGCTCACTGAACAGCATTTCTCGACATATCTGAAAGAAAAAAATAACTTCCAATTTTTCCGGAAATGACATCAACTTTCGATTCTTGAATGGGATACCCTGTATATTGTTACATGATCGGCTAGGGATGATCATGAGGAATCCAACGATACCAGGTTTGATGATGTTATCTCCAATGACTGCGGAGATATCGCCATTTATTTTATCCATAAGCTCAACGAGTAGGAGAGAGAAACTTTTTCTGGCGGGTCAATCCAATTCTCTCTCCCACTCATTGAGCTTATGAATAAAATGAACGGCGATATCTCCGCAGTCATTGGAGATAACATCATCAAACCTGGTATCGTTGGATTCCTCATGATCATCCCTAAACGATCATGTAACAATATACAGGGTGTCCCATTCAAGAATCGAAAGTTGATGCCATTTCCGGAAAAATTGGAAGTTGTTTTTTCTTTCAGATATGTCGAGAAATGCTGCTCAGTGAGCATATTCAATGTTCCAAATTTCAGAAATATAGCTAAAGAAGCAAAGGAGAAAACGGGGGTGTACCCAGAGTCTGTGACACACGGTATAGATTGCATTTCAACTAAAGAAGTTCAAAGAAGCAGGAGCATTATTGATCACATAGCAAGTAATTCTACAAGATGTTCCAAACTGTCAATGAAAAAGAACAATTAGATTTATATGGAAAAAATTCGAAACTGAAAGATCATATTTATGATGAGCTAGGAACCATCTTTCACAGAAATATGTTCGAAAAAACGATGAGGTTCAAAATGATTCCTCATGATAGAAATATCCTTCCAATAGCGTCTGATAGATCAATGTTAGGATTAAGATTGCAAGAGCATCGCTGTAAAATATCAAGTTCACTTTAAAAAACAAAGTGCCTCAATCAGAACAGTCTGACACCCTGGTTTAATGCATACAATTGCCTAGCTGAACAATCATCAACAAGGGCGTACGGTGTGCACAGCGTGGAGCTTGACGTTAACAAAATCAAAGTTGACTAGACGACAGAACAACTACTCAATAGAGTTACCGAGAGAAAAAGGTTGAACCACTTGTCGCCGCACCACATAAATAACTTATGTGACTGGGCGGTTGAAATTCGGAGAATATTTCCTATTTCATCAACCTTTTTTAACGAAAGTGGCCAGAATTGCGTATATACAACTTGTAATTTTATTTTTCTGTAACTGGTATCGATATAACGATATGACTGATTTAGTGGTATCGAAGGGCGCTATTGTGAAAGCTTGCTCACCACTTTCAGCATAAATAACAAAAAATCTGTGGACAATTTCGAATTATTCACCCCTTCACCGAATCATTTGAGTGTACCCTCTTTCATTTTCAATATTTTTTGTCCATTCGCATTATCAATTTTAACAAAAAAATCATAAAGCATGATTTTGATTGAGAAGAAAACCTGAAGAGAATGGCGTTTTTGTAGTTTTTGTCAGAAATTCTTTTTTCATGGTTCCCAATGAACACCTGTAACCTGTTTAACAGGAAGTAGTTGAATTAAGTTAAAGTATCTAAAATGGATCGTTTTCCGAAGTTTCCTAAATTTTTTTCTCACATAGAAAATCAATTTGTCTGAGTACGCTTTCGTAGTTTCCGACTAGCAGACAGCAGATATCACATGAAGGCTTAGGATACGTAAATATTTCAAGATACGAAATTATGTGTAGTGATTTCCCATATATCTATTACAGATACTGCGTTCATGTCCGGTAAATGGATAGATAATGATGTTAGAATTCTATTACCGAAAATAAAAAAACACGACTTTTTTGTAGATATCGTATTTGATTCAAGCACGGCAGTATTGTTAGTACAATATATCGCAGTGACGATCGAATATGTGAAATACATACTTTTTCCATGACGGAATATAAAATTTGGTGAATTGTGATCTATCCTACATTCAGTGAGAAATAATTGTCCACATAATGGATGATCTGAATGAAAAAACATGCCAACCAAAAATACCACTTCTTTCGAAAACAGACATTTTCTAACAGTCAGTCAATAAATATTGGAAATTCATTATTCGAAAGAGAAAGAGTGAATGACCAGAATCTGAAATAGTCTTATTTCCAAACTGAAATCGTTGGAATAACGAAATGAAATGTTCACTTTCCATTTACAATTTGGACATACACACTTTCAAGAGAAATTAATTCTCTAAAGGAGATAAAGCTGATAAAACATCAAAAAACTAGAATTTTGCGAAGAACTGAAATCTATAGTTCTGAAAAAAATAGATGTATCAACTCGATTCATTGAATTATAGGTGAGGTGGGTTTTAATGATCAAGAGATCAAGAAATATTATATCACAAAATATTGACAGTGGATGAATATTATATTCGTGTAAGATATGTCTTGATATTTATTAGATGAAGAAACATATTTTTCACGTGTTACGATTAGTAGCATTGTCTACGCTGTAAAGAGCTTCTCCTCTAACTTGAAATCGTAATATCATTGCCAAAAAAAGCATGCTCATTAAAAAAAGGTTGGTATGAAATATTGCTATAGAATTTTTAAAATAATTTCATGTTCACTACCCAACTATGATGAAATGCATCCCTATTAAAGTGAAGTAGATGAAACCGGTCCTTAGGTGGTCGTTGGTTCCATTATTGAATCAGAACAAGAACTCCTTCGTGCGCAGTGATATAGTTATAATATGTTTTTTTCTCATCAGGTTTCAATATGTTCATGACATGATAAGTAAATTTATGGAAAAAAGTTGAAATGAAATCATTCAACATTTTTCTTCTAAAATAATCTTCAGTTTCATTGTGAAGTTTCATTATGAAAATATTACCTTAACTATTCGAGATATTCTAGGATTTAATTCATTTTCCAATGATCTTGTAGGTCATTTCCAATTTTCATACATAACCTCATGGAAAAAAACACTTTATACTGTGATTTTCACTGGACAGCGGACAAACTAGCAGCACGCGTTTCACTAGACAATATCTTGACCTACCACAACTTAGAAAATCATCAGACAAAACAAGATTGAATTGTAAAAAACATTGGCTGTCGCTGTTAATTGTATTGATTACAGTTTCTGAAACGTGTACACATGTACAAATATATATTGGTGTTTTATTTATAGTATTTAATAGCAAACGTCATTGACTTCAAACGAAGTCCTTTAACAAGTCGGCTGTACTAAGCAAAAACACAGTAATGACATATTTCACAAATATGAGATTATGGCATAAGCAAACTCACTGTGTTTTGCTACGCATTTCTGTATTTGAAAAATTATAATCGGTTCATGATTAGTGAAGTTATCACCTTGCCTTAACACAGTAACTGCCCCGACTTCGATGGAGACCCCATATCAAAACACAATATATATAACTTCTCATGGAAAAACACAGTAAGTGTATGGCATTCACTGTGCTTTTCGATGGTTCGTGTGATTACTGTGTTTGTGAATGGCCATACAGGTTATTTTTTGACCACTTAGAATTATTTCCCCTCACTCCAATCACGATCAATGATCGATTGACGTTTGTACATAATCCTTCATGGAGAAGCAAAGGACAGTAATTCCACATGCCGGGGAGAGATGTCTAAAGAAAGGATAATACTACTAGTACAGGCCTCGAATATTTAACTTCAAAGTATAAATAATTTATAAGTAGCAACCTTGGTTAATTACAGGAAAGTAATCACCAGTAAATCCCCTTCAAATTCCATAAGCCACTTTAGATCAAGAAACATGTGAGAAATTACCTATTTTCTCCTTCAAAAATGACCCAACCGTCGCAAGGATTGGGGCGGTTTGAAATCTGGTATTATTTAGGGTAGGTATAATTTACGAAGCAAATTTCATCATAACCCAATGAATGTTTTGGTATTTTCTCTTGGCGAATATTTACCTAAATGTGACTAGATATAAGCCGTTACAGTCAGGGAATATAAAGGTTATTCAACAGGTCTAATAGTTCAATTATTAACTTGATTTCATACCGTAAGAAGAAGACTATTGACTTAAAGGTACATTTCAAAAATTACGCCATATTTAATTAGAATATTTGTTTTACCCATCAATAAATATCGATAATATATTGAATTTCAGTTCATTCTGACGATTCATTTCTAAATAATGGCTGCATATGACATTTTAAAACCATAACTTTGCTAAAAGAGTGTTTTTTGGAGAAAAAATTTAAACATGTGCAATCAATCTAAACTATTTTTGCAATCAATCGCATATTTAAAGAGGCCCGTGAATTTTATGAAGGTAGGAACCATCATTTTACAGAAAATTTCGCGCCGCAAGTAGAATATTGTTGAGGAGAGAGCATGTAGCTACCGTATGACAATAATTTTCATATTCCCGTACTTCTTGTTAGCATTTTATGTAGACCATAGCTGATTTGTTGTGGCAACCAAATTATGAGAAGTTGAGATAGAGATAATATGTATATAAGTATGCTATTCATATAAAGAAACCTCTCTTTGTTTACTCATTCATTCAAGGGAATAATTGGTAACAGAAAGGTTGATTTAAGCTTGATATTTACTTATTTCTGACCAATTTCATGTCAAAATTACTTATTTTCACCCTCAACCTAGTAAACTGAATAAAAAAATATTTCAATTTTCGACGTCCAAATTACTTCGAATTTTTTCCCCACATTGGTAATTACAAGGTAAAAATTATGTAATCTAGTCTTCTTTCAGAAAGGTCGCCGACCTGATCGAAGGTCTATTGAAAATATAGTAACGAAGTGAACACAGTTACTGTGTTTTTCTTTGGATTCGTCAAAAAAGTAGTAGTTACTGTGTTCTTTCATGAGACTCGAATTCAGCTGCTTTCAAAAATACCATACCAAACCATTAATCATGTCACCCTCTAATTGAATTTTTGAATTTTTTTAAATTGCACAATGATAACTAAGGTCCTACTGGCACTTTCTCCTAGTACCGTGAGTGACTGTCAATAAATAGAGTGAGGCTATGAAATTATTTAAAAATGCATTTTTCTCAACGTTCACTGAAATGCAATAACTGTGTTATCGCTTTGGACAGCCGTAGTACGCCATGATGAAACGTGACAAAGTCGTTCCCTAATACGATAGAGTGAAAATCTCTAATCATAATCGTACCCAGGGTCTTCGGATCATGGTCTGGAAACACAACCTATTGCGCCAATATTTAATGTCATTTGACGTTTTCATTATAATAATATTTCCTACGAATGATGGGTGTCTTGTGTGGTCGGGGTAATAGACGTATGAATTCGTAGGAGAGAGAAACTTATTCAATTTGAAAACTGGCAGTACTGGAAAAATGATAAAAATGAGAAGAAAATTCAAAGATAATGTGACTTCAATCAAGAATATCCCATGTCCATATTATGAGGGATTTTATTCGGGAAGAAATTTTAAAAAATCACATAGAGTTATTGCATAGTTTGTAATGAAGAAAATGAAAAATATTTTCAGAAGAGAGGAAATTGATAACTTGTAGCGAATAGCGCAAGGGCAAGTGATGTTAGTTTTATTTGATAGGGTAACTGATCCATAGAAAAAGTTTCATTCGTAGTACAATCAATATTCTCCACTAAAGTAGTTGATTTTCGTCGAATGATTTCGTGAAGTTGAGTGATACATATTGAAAAATCTCAAATAAATATATATTTGAATATTCCAGACATATAAAGCCTCGAATTTTTTCAAAAATAATATTGAAACAACTAATTTTTGGTTATTTGCTCCCTAATTTGCTTGATAAATGTTGATTATTGCATTAGAAACGATTATTTTTTTTCAATTCAGCGAGAGTGTGTGTGTTCCATTCTTTGTTAAATTTTAAAGTGATGCGATCTCCCGTGTATATCTTCATGTTTTCATGGTATAGTTCTTTTTTCCTTGTGTGAATGAACTTCCTAAATACATCTTGTTGTTGGGTTACGTGTTTAACATACACTGGCTGCAGCAGCATGAATGTTTGGAAGTTGGTGACTCGCTTTCACAATATAGTATTTTTGAAATTTTATATATTATTTGGGATAACAAGACGGAAAACATTGGAAATTTCTCAAATAATTCTTGTTGCTGTTTTGCGTGTTTAACCTACACTGACTATAGCATCTTGAATGTTTGGAAATTGGTGGCCAACGTCGTTGAAAAATAAAAACAGTTTACAGTAGTGATTTAGGGATGGTTCATTAGCCCCATTGATCGCTTATTACATTTCATTATATTTACTGCTTATCAGATAGCGATAATTCTTCACAGGGAAAATGCCGCGGAACCCTTTGGAAAGTTTGATATGTGGGCACAATTGGATGATGTTCGTTTACGATCTACAATATAATTCGAGCAGGTGTCTTCGTCATGAAGGCATGACGAATATGTCTTTTCATCTATTCGCGCATTTAGGAATTTTGGGCCAGTTATAAAAAAAAATATATTGTAATAATTATGTGTTACGTAGGTAGTTAGGTCACAAGGGAAATTGAAAAATCAATAACAAGCCGGTTGAAAAAACTTTGTGTGTTGATAGTTGTTCGAATTTCGAAAATTATTATTCGGATATAACATCATGATTTATATCCATAAACACAAATTGAATATAAATTTCAATAATCATATTCATAATAAAAAGGAATAAAAATAATATCACATTGAAAAATAGAGTTAAAACAACAATGTCTCAAAAAATTTTTAAATATTTATTACCATTCTACTATGACTTGATTCCAAATCATATAAAAATGAGTCATTAGTATCTTTCAAACTACAGATTAAAAAATGGATTCAAGAATCACGTCGAAATTTATTTCACGAAATCTCTAACTTCAGTTAAGAAAATTAGTTAATTTTTTAATATTATCTGTTGAATTCTACAAATTTATCAAATATATTATACATGAATGTAATTCGTATCTCTCGCAACAAGTTTTCAACGTCGCGAGTATAATTGAACTGTTTATTCACCTTTTTACAAATTGATATATATGTTCTTTTTTATGAATTTTGAATAAACTTTATTATTTTTATTATTATTCAATTCATAGTGAAGAAAAAACTTTATTTTTCATATAGTCAGAAAAGTTGGGAAACTTTTGTAGAGGGGATTGTTTCTAGGGCGAACATATATTGTAAGGCAGCCTAGGTGACAGTGTCAGGTTATTGTCACAACGAAAAGGATTAATTGATTCGTGTGCGCTTGGGAAAACTTTTTATAACGAAGTACAGCCACGATGATAAGGTGGATGGTGAGAGTTATCTGGCACTAGCCTTGCCGCTGAAGTCAAAATATCCAGTGGGGGCTTCAAGATCAGTTTCAACTGAGCTAGATGAGAGATCTATTGGTTTTTTTTTGTGTTTTTGTGAGGTGGGATCAGAGTAACTACCTATAACCCATCGAAGGTTTTTTCTCAACAGTGCTCTTTTTAAAGTTATTTCTGGCGTTGTATTTTGGCGACTATTTTTTTTATGAAATGATCCTAAATCTATCTGTTTTGCTGAAAAAACCTTCTTTCATAAAACCCTCATCAAGTTCAAACAGTGCCTTATGCACCATACTTATGCACCACACTCATATTACTTTTTATGTGCGTAATTTGGATGTGCCTGAAGCGCATATGCAGTCAGCCCCGAGGTCAGAACCCTGGGTCCGAGAATACTTACCCTCTATTCCAAAATCTACCCCGTGCCGAGGGTTGCTTTCTCCCTGGGGGTGGATGCCACCCCTTCTTGGGGGTGAAAAATTTTTAATTGGAAATAAGTGCGGAAATCAATAGATTGACTGATTCTAAGCACTTTTTGTTCAATGGAGTTTTTTCTGAAAAGCAATACTTTTCGACTTATTCGCGAGTGAAATTGTCGGTTTTCAGTCAAAAAAAAACACATTTTCAGATCTTTTTTCACGAATAACTGGAAAATAAGGCATCTAATCGAAAAACCTGCGGAGAGCAAATTATAGCTTTCGAAAAAACAAAGACGACTGTTCATTTGTGATGTATGCAAACCCACTACAAACTGAATAATTGCTTGTTGAAAGTTGATTGGTATTTTCAAACGCCAAAATGGAAAGTTTCTACATACAATAACCAAAAACCAATGCATTTTTCGGAAAATACTAATTGAACCTCTTTTGAAGTCCTTCAAAAATCCTTTGTTTCTGTTATCCATGAAAGTTTCTAGCATCAAAACTGACCGAGGTATGAAGGAAATAATGTTGAATCCTATTTTTTTCGTTGAAAAAAAATTGTGAATAACTCATCCTCTCTCCCCCCCCTTTGAAAAAAATCGTTGTTACTCCACAATTCACTTTATTCATATTCTTATAATGAGTTCTGAGTTTTTCATCAATTGAAAGTACGTAGTTTTGGAAAAAATTGAGATTGAAGAGAAAAAATCGTATACGTAATTCAGCGAAAAATCACAATTTCTTCGAAATAACTCGAAAAGTATTGATATGCAAAATTCTCTAGAGTACAAAATTGAAGGCTTTTCTTCTCTGAAAATTTCGCTATTTCATTCTTTTCTGCAGGATGAAAATAGAGTAAGATATGGCCATTTAAATATTGTGAGGGTTCGCGCAAAGTACCTTTTTTGAGCGCTTTCATCATGAACCTTTTCAAAAATATAATATGAAACAGAAAATAATATGAATGAGCTTATAGCTCTTGAAAAAAGCTACAAAATACTTTTTTGGTGGATTTGATTGCTTGAAGACTAAGCGAGTTATGGGAAAAAAACCAAAAACAATTTTTGTAGAAATTAGAGTATGTACATTGTTATATTGAAGAATACACATAGTAAGTATATTTTAGGCCTAGTGGAACTATATGTATATTATTTATGTATAAATACATATAGTTCCACTAGGCAACGATTTTTTCTAAAGGGGGGGGAAAGCAAGGATGAGTTATTCACAATTTTTTTCAAGGAAAAAATAGGAGTCAACATTATTTCCTTCATACCTCGGTCAGTTTTGATGCTAGAAACTTTTATAAATAACAAAAATAAAGGATTTTTGAAGGACTTCAGGGAAGGTCCGATTAGTTTTTTTCAAAAAATGCATTGGTTTTTGGTTATTGTACGTCTAATCTTTCCATTTTGGCGATTGAAAATAACAATCAACTTTCAACAAGCAATTATTCAGTTTGTAGTGGGTTTGCATACATCACAAATAAACCATCGCCTTTGTTTTTTCAAAAGCTATAATTTTGCTTTCCGCAGGTTTTCCGATTAGATGCATTATTTTCCAGTTATTCCCGAAAAAGAATCTGAAAATGTGTTTTTTTTTGACTGAAAACCGACAATTTCACTCGCGAATAAGTCGAAAAGTATTGGTTTTCAGAATAAACTTCATTGAACAAAAAGTGCTTAGAATTAGTCAATCTATTGATTTCCGCACTCATTTCCAATAAAAAAAATTTCACCCCCAAGAAGGGGTGGCATCCACCCCCAGGAAAAAAGCAACCCTCGGCACAGGGTAGATTTTGAAAAAGAGGGTATGTAGATCCTGAATACAAATTTTCATGCGAATCGGTGCTGTATGGGATATATACACGGAAAAATGGTCATAGACTGGACTACTCCACCGAGAGTGAATAACCCTTCTTTAGAGTTGAGCACCATTCAACTAGAGCAAAGCATGTCCCTCAAACCAGGGCAAAGTGTAAAGTGTATCTTAAAAAGATTAGAAGATGACAGTGAGTCAACTTTAGATGAGCCACAGGCGGATTATAATTAGCAGTCGATCATTTGAATTAATTATGTGACGTTGATTGAGTAATTTTTCGAGCACAACAAGTTCTGGGCCCGAACTGTGCTTGAAAAATCACTCGAGAGTGTATTTTTAGACTGGCCAGTCCAAAAGAAAAAGAAAATAGATTCAAGAAGAATATGAGAGAGAATATAATTTTTTAATGAAAGAAAAAATGAGAAATGATTGAGAATATATAAAAATAGAAGAGGTATTGAGCAAAATATGTGTTGAAGAATAAGTAAAAAAGATGTAAAAAAGTCTTATGAGAAAAAGTTGATTAAAGAGATACGAAGTATAAGTAGAAAGTAAATAAGGAGTAGAAAAAAGGTTTGAGATATAATTGTAAAATGATGAGACTATGAAGAATATAACCTCACCAGGGAAACATTTTATTTGAACTTGAGGGCACACTGTTACACAACGAATAAAATAGGTTGTAATAATGTATGCAACGGTGTCAACACAACACATTGGATTTACCAATAACCAAATTCATTGAAGGAAAATCGGGCATTCACTCATAAACGAAGGGGAGGTACTGAAAAGAGAGGAAAATGGTGATATTGAGTAAGGATAAACAATCAACTAATCAAGAATATACTTCATTCTCGAAAATTTAATTTAATTTATAAAGCAGCAAAAAGTACTTAAATGGCTATTTTTCTGTCTCTTTGATTTTTTTTTACGAATCAATAAATATTTATCAATATTGAATATTGGTTATCGATAAACTATTTCTACAACTTATATGAAGGAATGTATTGGCAAACTATCGAAGTTTCTCATATGTGATATACAATCCTTGAGAAAGTTCTAGAAAATATAGTCTATAAGTGAATTTTTTTTATAATTGCATTTGTGCCCACTCTTGAAGATTTTTCAATGTCTAGTAATCTTCAAGAATATTTTCGCGAAATATTGTATCAAGTATTTGTGTTTATTGTTTTTGTACTCATAGCAAGTTATACTATTATTGAAATAATCCTGTGTAACTATTCCATAGCCGTATGATGCACCAACGAATTATGAATTGTTTTGTTTATTTCGCCCTTAGACTCACATTCCACTATATTTGAGTAATTCTAAGAATATTGTACCATTAATTGAGAACTTACTGGCGTTTTGTTTTATATTGTTTCACGTGGAGCTGATAGGACCAACCAAACCTAACACAGACACGACACAAAAATGGGCCCCCATGGAAATTCAGTGGAAACCTCAAATAGAGGAGTCCCTTCCCAGCAAGTGCCGAATCCACGATGAACCCATCTGTAGAAGATGCGATGAGCCATTTAAACCCCATGGCAAATTGGAGGGATTCAGACCAGAAACTCCAATGCTATATGGAACTGGGTCAGTGATTCATTGCATGACACGAACAAAAGTTGACACTGCACAATTAACAGGCGATTGTTACAACAACGTCATCGATGCACTATCCACGGTAAATAATCTGGCGATCCATTGATCCACTATCGATCTGATTTACATGAAAGATCAACCAGAAAGAGATGAAACGTGGGTGTTTGAACCTCAAAATGTCAAAAGTCATCTGAATCGAGTAGGGTGACGGATGACATGTTAGACAAATGAGGACAGCTCTTCTCCAGTCTTTTCTTGATCTTCAATAATGGATATCTATCGGCGGGTAGCACAGTTGCTGGAAGCGATTCGGATCAGTCTAGGTCTAGGGAACAGGACCGTCTTCACGATTTTCCAAACTGAATGGGCCATAGACTTTTCAACGTTAAAGTGGAGTGTTAGTGACATTTCATGTGGTTGTACCTTTTTTATGGACTCTTATCTTAACAAGTTTTGCTTATATTATTGATTTCATATATGCCATTTTTTTTTGTTTACATGTAAGGATTTCGATGGGAACGATAGATATTTTTTTTCTTTAATTTTGAACTTTCACCACATTCAATGATTTTTTTTACATAGGATTCACAGGGTGTTCCATTTATTACTTTCGCATGAATAATTTCAAAATGTTAATTTCATTATTTCACTAAGGTTGTTTTAGGTATATATAATTTCTACAAGTATTTAGGTGAAAAGTTTTTCAAAAGCGGGGTCCGCTTTTCACGGGTGGTGGAGATGTGTCAAAAGCCAAATTTTCAGAAATACTAATTTCTGAAAATATTTAATTTTCCAAATTTATAACCTCAGTGCCCCGCACTGTAACGGTCGAGCTAGTGAAAGTTCATTTACCTAAGTAAGTATGATATTCGGCAATTAGCAATAATGCAATAGTGCTGAATAGCGATATTAGACTTCGACCGAAAAATCGCGACAAGTCGAGGAATTAGTGTCCACCTTCCGAAGAGAACACATCCATCACCCCTGAAAATGTACCTCTGGTAAGTGTACCATATTTTTGTACTTTCATATTTCTGAACTTTATTTACAACATTGTTGAAGGCTATGTTTTATCTGTATTGCAATAAACCTGACTATTTTCTACCAATGATTATTATTGATATATAAACTCTACCATCTGAGTTAACCCCCAAACCGCGAGCCTTTCGGGTTCGCGACAATACCTACTCATCATTCAAAAAAACGTTGCATTCAAACTGCCTCTGGAGATTTGTGTGTCTGACATTGTTCATAATACTTGGTTAAAAGTGAAATATCTCTTCAGAAATAACAATGAATAATTAGATATCCGATTTATCAATGCTCATCTTTTATTGAATGAAAAGTGGGATGAACGATATAAAATCAAAATAGCTGAACAATAGCTGATTTATTAATATTATTTATTTCAATACATGCGGTTGATGTCTGGAATATTCATCATTCATCATCTTTATTTGAGATTTTCCAATATGTATTGCACCTCACTGAACTTTACGAAAACATTCAACAAAAATCGAGTAATTTAGTGAAAAAAATTTATTATTCTACGAATGAGACTCTTTCTAGGAATCAGTTACCCTAACAAATAGAATTAAGATTACTTGCACTTGCGCTATTCGCTACAAGTTATCAATCTCCTTGATAAACTTGTCAGATTGGCGTGTTCGGATGAATGCGGCTGAGAACGTATATATTCGGCGAGGGCGTTTCTACCTCACAGGATAGATACATTTCGAGTTATAGCAGCTACAATACCTAGTTCACAGTTGATGAAGAAAATATATGCAGGTGTCTTTGGAAGTCTAAATCAGATATAGTATCGATGTCATAAATCATTATCCAGCATGAATTACTGCAACATTGACAAACAATATGTTACTATGCATTTATATTTCCTGTTTTGTTTCAAATACTATTCGAATGCCCTTTTGTGGTATTGTTCTTGTTGTTCGTTCCGTTAACCAGCTGACGAACGTCAGCCCTCAGAAGTCGAAACTTGTGCGAGCAATGGATCAACGAGGCCTTACCTTTTAACGTGCGATTACCCAGCACGGTGGCCCGGCGAGGATTCGAACCCCGGCCTTCCGCTTGATAGGCAGATATGCTAACCACTACACTACCGAGACCACTATACTCACTCCACTAATCGGATATTGAAAATCATTTTTGGGCAACTGCCAATTTGCGACAGTGCAAAGTCATTTGTGGTTCACAATTCACTAGTTGATTTCATTTTCATTTCCATGATATTCTTTAAAAACCCCAAAACTTGTATTGTTGAAAACTATTCTATGCACCCCATACAGGTCTCCCCTTTTCAAAGGCGGCCAACTGACCGAAAAATTCTTACCAAATCATTTAATAACCAGAACTATGTCTTTGCCATTATCTCTAAATCACTGATTCCCAAAGTGGTCCAGGTGGACCCCCAGGGGTCTATGGGAGACTCGACAAGGGTCTATGTTGGCGCGACCAAAAAATGGGGGTTCATAATTCGTAAGAAGGGGTCCACGAAAATTCATATGGTTTCGATAGTGAAGAACTAAAATATTGGCTTGACTTCACCTCAATGTAATAATAAGCAAATCATATTTTGTGGGCTCGCAATGTTGCATGAACTTGTTTCATTCTTCACCGATATGAATACGAATGCCAAAAATGAACGTTACACATTTGTTTCTCGAATTTCGAAAAGAAAAGTGAATCGATGTTAGTGTTTATCAGTGTCGGAAGAAGTGACCAAATTAACTTATTTGTCATCCAGTCACAACACAATCCATTGATTTGATTAGTTATCCAATCAATTATCATTCTGTTTTCGAAGTGTTAATTCGTGGTTGGAACGTAAGCGGTACGTAAATTTCCATAGAAGTAATTCGCACATTTTTTGAGAACATGGTAGAATAATAGCTGCAGGGGTCCAGCGGAACCAGCAAAATTTTGAAAGTGGTCTTTGAGAAAAAAAAGTTTGGGGACCTCTGCTCTAAATGGTAGTTTGTACAACAAAAGTGTATGTGGTGGCCATATTATCGCACTAGGACGAAGTTTGAGCATGATGCCGTAGGCAAGTTATAAAGGTAATTTTTTCTTCGAAAAGGTACATTTCAAAACTCTCTTTTAAGTATCATATTGATAATTGATTTAAGATTCAGATTATTTTTTCGATACTCATGAAAAACGTCAAAGGACGTATACCATAACCAACTAGATTATTGAGGTTGTACAATTTTAGATAATTACTGGCGTGAAGAGTAGATGTAAGTCCTCCAATGCCACAAAAGAGCATTAATTGTGACAATTCGAACTCGACTCGGAAAACTAAAGAATATTCCACATATAAGTACATTTTTTATGCTTAAATGAAACAACTTGAAGTTCGTGTTTGTAAGTAGACAGAACAGAATTGTGACGTTTGTACAAGGTTGTCAATGGTAACCAAGTATTTTGTTCTCTGTGATTGGTGGAATTTATATTATACCTTGTGTGGATATGAAATCATAACAATCCAGTTGACTGGAATCGCTTACTTATCCGTTTAGTAAACCAGAAAGGAATGAGCATCTTTACGGGTGGGCGTAGGGAAAACATCTCTAACAATTGAACTTTCTATTTCTAAGAGTTCAGAAGTGATGGGCTAACAAATTTTTGTATAAAGTCATCCAGAGAAAGAAAAGAGAAGGTGTTCGGATATGATGAAGGAAATGACGAAAGCGTTCCAAACCCACAATTCAATTTTAAACTATTTGTGCCTCACCTGTCTGGGACGACTTATTGATTTTTAACATTGGAGACATTTTCATCATTCACTCATAACAAATTTCTCTGAATAATAAAGAGAACTGCTCATAGTTGAACAAAGAAAATTTGCAAATGTACAGACATTTTAGAAAGGACGTTTGGTAGTAAAAGGTTTGTATTCAACGTTATTTTACATGTATTCATGGTGCTTCAATAGATGGCATATTCCTGCTAATGTATTGTTACTAAGATAGAAAAAAATCAAACACCACTTTGAACATAAGTATATGTTTCAATCGATATAATTGATTACAGATCATATACCTATCAAATACAAGAAAACTGTCCTGAAAAAAATGTCAATTGTGTAGATTTTCTATAAGAGGTGATCAGCACCATCCTCTTGAAAGATTTGACGTGTGACATCCGAGTTTGATGTCGACAATATATCAATTGAGATGTGCGTTCATTTTTTTTTTTTCAGAAAAAAAACTTTAGAATTTTTGTTTGTGAACGATATTATAGATATACACTAACATCACTGGAGTAGATTTCTCGACAAAATTCTGAAAGGCTTCAACTGAAAGCAATTCAATATTTTCATGAACAACCAATCAGTAGTATTCTTTAAGTATGATATTTTGTGTGAATATTCTGTGTTTTCACAACTTATACACAATTGTTTAATGTAAATTTTTCATATACTCCTGTACATTTGAACAAAAATCATAGAGATTCGTACCTACTGAGAATAGTCTTTCAACATGAAAGCATGACAAAAAAAAATTATAAGTATTTAATACATGGTCGGGTTCGAACACGCCAAAATACTAGTGTTGACATATAATGTTTTTGGTGAACATTCAGTTTCTCTCTGAGTTACATGTTGATTTTCGATCATTGCCAGGCAACAAAAATAAAACAGCTAAATAATATTCTTAAGTGTAGCCAATGAAAAATAACTATGCGGCAAATCCTTGATTCGGCTCAGTAAACAGCTCCCTCCCTACCTTTTGCTGATTCATCAAATATTTTCGATCATGTTGCAAATGACTTCGAAGTTTTGGAAGCGTTATACCTTCAAATAATTTCTGGTGAGTATTCAAGAATTCCTTTTCATTTCAGTTGAAGTAGGATAATTTCCGTTGTCAAAAAAAGACTGGAATTCGATGCGACATCGATGTTTCATTGGTGTAGTCCACCCGGCTTTGTCTGAAAAAAATAACATATATATATATATATATATATATATATATATATATATATATATATATATATATGTATTTATAGTGCTCTATTTTCAGAATGCAATTACTTTGTTTATCATATTCAACATGAATGGATTCCATTTTAATTGTTACATTGATATATGGAGACATTGGCAGAGGGTGGAAACCATGTTTGAGAATATGCCGTCATGTAGGAAAATGTTCATAACAGTTATTTATGTATCAAAGGTACAAACTGGATATTCATGCCCTGAGGCGAGAATTTTCAGTTCGCCCAAGGGCGTATACATCTACTTATGGCCGTGGTACATACCAACTTTTAGGTCATACTAGTCCGTTATTGCAAAGTGCCGCAAAGTGTATAAATCATACTTTTATGTAGTTGGTAACTAAGCCATGAAAACACAATAATGAAATAGTGTGAGATGAGGTAAATATGACGAATACAAAAAATCATGTATCACTCAGAATCTGAAATATAACCACCGAAGTACTTGAGAAGATAATATTGAAATCCATTAAGAAGTCTCATTTATTTTGATGTGTGCTTGTCGAAACATTATTGTAACACCAAACGAAGCTGATTTGGGAACTGGTCTCATAATAACAAAATTTTCATAATTCATCATAAATTAGAAAGTTATTCTTTTCGAAATACATTTGATTCAATGCATATATTAGAAATATTATTATATTCGCATACACTTGCAGAGTGTACTGCGAAAATAAAGCATAAAGTTCATAATTCCGAAATGAAATAGTTCTGAAAAAAAACTGACAATTTTTTACATAGCATATATGGCTGTGGATAATAGCCACACTTATTGACTCTGATTGGTGTGGGAAAAATTGTGAGACGTTTTGACAAAATTTTAGTTTTTTATATTCTGCTAATGAATCTGAAGGAAACTAGAAAACCAGCAAAAATATATATTCTACTCACTACTTTTCATTCTCTTCTTCTGGTTGATAATCCAAGATCTCATTTGAATTGCAGTTCCATCTTTCAAAATGTGATTGCTATATATGAATTCCTGACAGGTTTCTAGACTTGGAATATCTTCATTATCTTCCAACAGATACTGTTTGAAGATGTCCTTAACGTTAGTCTTCTCTGGAGTTGTCCAAGTTTTTTTTTTATTCACCCAGAAATATTTTTTTGCAGAAGACTTGAGTTGGGTACTCCTTGGCTGTCTGATATTTTCGGTATTTGCGTTTGGATGGATGGATGGATGGATAATTGGATTCATAAATTTGGGATTGCATTTTTCGTTGATTCCCTATTGTGACATTTTTTCATTTCATGATTTACCTCTTTTCTGTATTTTTATGGGATGGGATATGTAACATTTGAAATTTTGTATACCTTTCACCTCAATTTTATGCATATATTTGTCAGTTATTCCATTATCTTCATTTACTCAATTTATATGGCTTTTCGAAATGTCTTGTACCTCATTTTCCATTTTTTCACCACACTTCATGTTTTCAATAGCCTCTGTAGTATTTGAAACATGTTCTGTTTTTATTTCTTGTATTGTGTATATGTTTTTGTCCTTTCAAAATTTCAATATTTTTTTTCATATTAGTACTTGTCCTTGTTCATTGTCAATAATCTCACCATGTTTGTCTAATTTGTCAGTTCCTATTATAGCGTCATGTAATGATTTTTTTTATTATCAAAAAGTGCATTGCGACTTCTGTTCCATTGAATTTCGAATACCAACATATTATCTCATTTACTTGATACAGTTTCTTGTTATTTGCAACTACTGAAGTTGTTCTGGGAATTCCAAACATAACTTCTACATCTTTATTTCATTTTCTTATTCATAAATGAAACTTCTGAACCTGTGTCCACTAGTAATTGATATTTTTTTCATAGAATTTCAGACTAATTTCAATAAATTCTCCATTCTGTTCTAATTTGAATTTTTTCTCAATATTAATAAATTCTCTTGGATGTTTTTAAATTCTATAATTTTTTTGTTATTAATGTTATTATTACCTACTGTTGTTCAGTAGGTGTTTTACTGAAAATTTTGTGTATTTGTTGTCATTATTTGGTCTACATTTTGGTGATTGTCATATTCATCTATTTGTACTTTTTGTACTTGTCTTGAATTGGTTCGTCCATTTTCCTGACTTCTACATCTTTGTCTGTGGTAATGCTCGAAATAATTATTATTTGGTTTTGTTTCTGTCTACACTTGTCGGTCTTCGTCTGTAATTTGTATTGTTGTTATTATGATATCTATGTCCATTATTATTATCATTGTTGTTCTGTTTTTTCTCGTATTTCTATCATTTTTATCTGTCAAATTATTTCTATTATCATTATTATTAATATTATTTTCTTGCTATCTACCCCTATTTTGATAATCCCTATTCTCCTGATTGTAATTATCTCTATTATTATTATCATATTCATTCATATTCATTATTATTATTATCATAATATCTGGCATTTTTCCTGTGTATTATATTGATACCTACTTTCACTATAATTGTCATTTCTATAAAATCGTCGAATTCATTTGTATTTCTCTGGAATCTTTGATTAGAAAAGCTATTGTTGTAATTACTAGTATTATTCCTGACTCCATTTTGAAATTCATTGTGAGTACCTCTACTTCTTTCTTGCATAATAAGAAACTGGCATAATCTATCCATTTCCTCGATATTGTATCAAAGCATAATTTCCTCTAAATTGTCATGATAATGTTGGGTTAATTACTGTCGAATTAGTAACTGGTGGATAAAACCCTTTTGCACATTTTTCATTCCAAATCGAATGAGCCGTATTCGTTCACTAAACTAGCCTTCAGACGTATTTCTATAGCTGACTAGCAATTCGAAAGTGGATCAATTTTCATGAATCGTGAAAAGTTATAAGTTGACACGTGATTCGCCAGGTGTGTCATTTTAATATCGACCCGATATGGTTTAAATGATTATATTTCAGAAAAAGGCGGTGAGCACACTCGGCTGACTGTAAATAAAATTAATTGAAGGAACGATTCATTCAGGACAGTTTCCACTTCCCTACAGAGTCGGTTCATGAAGTGATACCTACTTCCCTAGCATATACCATGAATCTGACAGGTGTTAGTGTGGGATTCTTCACAGAAGAAATTTCTGCTTCTGGGCATACAACTGCCAGGATACATTTTCAATTATTGGGAGAGGAGACCGGTTTCGGGCTATTTGGGCTTTCGTCAGGAACGACGCCAGAGTGAGAGAACACTGCTACCATCTGTTCGGAATTGAATTCATAGTAATCAATATTATTGGTTTTTTGAAATTGAAGAATGTTAACATTAAATCACAATGGATTGAGAAAAGATTGTAATAATTATGTGAAACTATTTTAAAACAAATTTAAAAAATATAAAAATAATAATTTTCAATTCAGATTAGTAGAGAATTATTGTTGTTCGCAAAATGTTGAAAATTTTTATCAATATCAAGTAGATATACATAGATTCCACTGGGGTGTTTAATATCAGTTCTTCTGTTAAGGCAAGATGTTAATTAAGAGATAAACGCCATTTCCAAGAACAACCGCTTAGACTCATTTTGTTCAATACTAAGAATTTTTGTTGAATTGTAATCCATGATATGTCCATCTTTGTAAACTTCTGATAACAGAATACTTATTGATTGGTATCGCAAACCTGTCAGTTCTGGCAGATTCCTCAATTATTTGTCATACCATAGACAATCAATAAAAGTGAACTTGGTCCGTCAGATGAAGAATCGTATTATCCAGATTTCCGATCCCTTCTTCCATAACAAAAATTTGAACATTTTACATCAGCTTTTTATCAATAACTCCTATCCAGATCCTCTTTTAAAAAAGATCTTGTTCAGCACGTCTCCCCATGACCTCAATTCTAATAACAATCTCCAATCTCACACTGTTACAAATGAGACCAATCCGCCTCAGATTTTCTTCACCTCTTTGCCTTTTATTTGTGAAGTCACTCCCAAACTGACAAGAATTTTTAGAGATATTAATGTAAAAATCGCAAATAAAACTTCACTTACAATTAATAATCTGTTATCCAAACTTAAGGATAAAACTCCCCTTCTGCTTCAATCGAAATTAGTTTCTTCAATTCCTTGCCATAACTGCGATAACGAATATATTGGTCAAAGTTGCAGATCTCTTAAAGATCGAATTTCATCACATAAAAACGATAGTAGGTTACATCCTGAAAGATGTGCCCTGAGTAACCATGTTTACAAAGATGGACATATCATGGATTACAATTCAACAAAAATTCTTAGTATTGAACAAAATGAGTCCAAGCGGTTGTTCTTGGAAATGGCGTTTATCTCCCAATCAACATCTTGCCTTAACAGAAGAACTGATATTAAACACCTCAGTGGAATCTATGCATATCTACTTGATATTGATAAAAATTTTCGACATTTTGCAAACAGCAATAATTCTACTAATCTAAATTAAAAATTATTATTTTTATATTTTTTAAATTTGTTTTAAAATAGTTTCACATAATAATTACAATCTTGTCTCAATCCATTCTGATTTAATGTTAACATCCTTCAATTTCAAAAAATCAATAATATTGATTACTATAAATTCAATTCCGAACAGATGGTAGCAGTGTTCTCTCACTCTGGCGTCGTTCCATCCTGGCAGATGTCTCTTCACACACCTGTTTCTAGATGTGCCATACATACTTCATGTCAACTCTGTCATTTCAAACTTCATTGTCAATGTCATTCATAATTCATATTCAACCGTTAAAGTTCGACTTTTATGTGTATTCACCTGTTGAATATGCAACAATTTACTTGGTGTAAAATTTTAATATTGGACTGTGAATATATTTTTCGTCTGTGACATGTTATTTCACTTCACCAACGTTTTTAATACGACTAACCTCAAATACAGTAAGGTTCTTGTTACTGTTTATTTGATGTGATAACTCAAAATAATAATTTGTAGCTTTTCCCTGAAGATGGTAATAAACATTATCGAAATATTGGAAAAACTGGTATATATATATATATATATATATATATATATATATATATATATATATATATATATATATACACAAAACTGTAGTTTTTTTGGGTGAACAGCAGAACGGAAGTGTACTCTTATAACACCAGTTAACACCAGAAAACGGATTTTAAATCATATCATCTGAAGAAACAGTTCGTCAGAACTGTTCACCCAAAATAACTACACTTTTGTATATATATATATATATATATATATATATATATATATGCTGACAGGAACTTCCGGTTGATCCGCGTCTGGAATGATTTTCTTGTTTACGTTTCGGAGCCATTTTCAAGACTGAGTGACCTTGCGTCTGGGTCTGAGTTGTCTTACCAGCTGGCTATCATCACTGGAGGTCGGTGGGATTTGAGGGTTCATTAGTAATTATGGCAGGGATCGGACGGTCGATGGGAGGTTCGAACGGGTTAGTTCTCAAGTTGGAGTAAATAGAAGTATGTCGGACCAAGAGTGGTTTCCAGGTATTGGGGAGTCTTTGAGAATCGTCGGGTTTATTGAGACAGTTGGGACGTTTTTCGATTTCAGTGGCTTCACGGGTAACTCTGGTTTGGAGGGTTTTGGCTGTGGCAACGGTTTTGGTGTTTTTGAAATCTATTTTGTGGCCTGTTTCTAAATGATGTTGAAATAATGCTGAGTTTGTGTCAGAATTACGGACTGCTAGTTAGTGTTCATATGCTCTACAGGACACTCGTCGGTTGGTCTGGCCGATGTATGTTCTGGGACAGTTAGAGCATGGTATTTCATATATTCCTTGGGTGTCATTGGGGATTGTGTCTTTGGGTGTTCGAAGATAGGTGGATATTTGGTTGTTAGCTGTGAAAATGGTTTTGATGTCATGTCGTGTCAGAATTCGACTTATTTTATCAGTAACACCATGAATATATGGAAGAAAAGCTTCTTGTCGTTCAGGTTCGTCCTTCGGGGGTCTAGGGTGAAGATCTCGGGTTTGCTGGAGTTTAATAGACTTGTGGATTTGGGAATCGGAAAAATCGTTTTGAGTAAGTGCGGATTTGAGCTTTTTCATTTCATTGGATCTATTGTGGTTATCGGTGAGTTCGAAGGACCTATGTATGAGAGAATTCAGAACCGAATTCAATTGTGCTGGGTGATGATGAGACTTGGCATTGAGGTACCGGTTTGTATGGGTCGGTTTGCGGTAGACGGTGTGAGTGAAAGAATTGTGTTAAGGTGGGTCAGGAATGTTGGTAGGGTTTCAAACCCATGAGGCCAGATGGCAAAGATGTCATCTACGTATCGGAGCCAGCAAGTGGGCTTGAGTTCAGATGTGTCAATGACTCTGGTTTCGAAGTCCACCATGTAGAGGTTTGCAAGAACTGGGGAGAGGGGTCCAGTCAGCATATTTATAACCGCGGAAGCCTAGCGGAACAAATATATATATATATATATATATATATATATATATATATATATATATATATATATGTAACAAATATATATATATATATATATATATATATATGTTGTAGTAATGATATGAACTTGGTTGAAAGAAAAGGAGAAATGTAAAATTGTGAGTCTAAACTATGAAAGAAGTAAATATGTCGAGTATTCTACGTTACCAACAATATATCGAGCTCACTTCGGCTAACCAAATTCATCCACCATAAAATAAACATCCAATGATTTTGCTACGGGAACTTCTCAGCTGTGTTGCATTTCTGACCGGGCAAAGGACAAGACAGGTACAACTCCACACTGGGCAGCCCACAATAAAAAGATAATCACATATTAATCATATTACGTATTCACAATAACATTTTAAAACACTTAACAGAAAATTAAACTCAAAACATTTAAGGAACACACTGTACATTGAAATTCACAAACCTGACCACAAAACAAAACAAGGACATTGACAGATCAGAAAAGATTGAGACAAGACATGTAACATTAATGTATATGAATCTAATGGTAATTTGGATTGAAAATGCCATACAAATTAAATCAAATATCTTTAGGAACCTTTTGCAAACAAAATTTTAATATGAAAAGATCATTTGTAATTAGTATTAAGTAAATTAGTTTATAATGAGAGTGGCTTATGAAAAGTGATTCACTGATTCAAGAAAGTGTTGGCTTGGTAACGGGAGATCAACAAGTACGATAAAAGACGCTAAGGTGAAAAATTTGAAAGAAAACTAGAAAATCATTCATACCAGAATTATCTACAAGAACGGTGAATATTGAACACAGTAACAAATAGAAACTAAAGACGTATCAGAGAATATAATTTCCAAGATCCAGAGGAATGGTCAACAGCTGCAATCCAGGTACAAATATCTGATCCATTTTCCGGTCTTTTTACTTCAAGAAAAGCATTCAATCCCTGTGTATATTACAATCTTCAATCTCCTGATTCTCATTTGCTATTTTATTTATCGAAACATAACCAAAAGACGATTCTCGCGTAAAAACATTTTAAGATAGTGTTCGTTTTTAGTAAATCTCATTTAGTTATTTTTAGAACTTGTTCGGAACCTGCACGGAGCAGAATCACTGTAAAATTGCACTATTTATATTTTTATATAGTTCATTTGATAATGAGTTGGGTTTCTCGTAGTTCAGGGACAGTAAAAATAAGTAATTTCATGAGAAAAATTTTCACCTATTGAAATTTTGAACGACTTATTTGAAAAAGGTATTGAAATTGAATAAAATTGGTAACAGATTTGATTATGGAAACATTTCATTTGGTTTTTCATATGAATTGTATTTAATGACATCAAGAAACTGCTCTACCATCCAGAGAAACTGCACCACTGAGAAAGATTTCTACATATTCATTGGCGGCGAACTGAGCTAGAAAAGAGGTAAACTAAAAATGCATAAATACAGGTGAAAGTGAAATACTGGGCATGTTTACTGAAAAAAAAATAATCAAAACTACTTTCTGAAAATCAGTTTGACATTTCTTTCACAAAAATTCACAATTCAAAGACTCTTGATTCTTTTTCATTGCAATTGATAATTACTACTTTATCAGAGAAAAATAAAAAATATTTTAACAATATATATATATATATATATATATATATATATATATATATATATATATACATATATATATATATATATATATATATATATATACATAAATATATATTTATATTTATATATATATATATATATATATATATATATATATATATATATATATATATATATATGTATATTCATTATTGTATTTTCAACACAATCATATTCGAAGTAATCAGAAAAATCATGGCAATTAACTTATCTTATCCTCTAGCGAAATCGCAAAATCAGAAACATCCAAAATTTAAAAAAACAAAACACCACTCCATCAGCTTGTTATCTGTTCATATTTGTAAAGTTCAAATAGAATTATTCCACCTCAATCGTTGCTATTATAGGAGGAGAGCCTTTAGAAATATCGATACCGCTTGTTATCTACTCTAAGGGACTATTCATGAGTAAATAACCTCGGTTACTTTAGCAATGAAGTTCGGCATTATTTAAAAAATTTTTCGTATCATTTCGAAACAGTCAAATTCAAAAATTCGGACGTCGGGGGCGGTGCAGCTCCAGCAATATTTCTATTAAGGACCCTGCCACCTTCATATTTTAGCAGAGTGTTACTGAATGGAATTGAAGGAAACTGACAGAGTCGAATTCAAAAACCAAGGCGTCGGAGGCGGTGCAGCTCCAGCAATATTTTTATTAAGGACCATGCCACCTTCATATTTCAGCAGAGCGTTACTGAATGAAATTGAAAGAAACTGACAGAGGCGAATTCAAAAATCCGGGAGTCGGGGGCCCTACAACTCTAGCAATATTGTAATTAAGGACCCTGCCATCTCCATATTTCACCAGAGCGTTAGTTGATCTGACTTCAATATAAAAGACAGACAGTCGGAAATGACAAAGTTACATTGATTATTCTGTTTCAACTTTGTTTTTATCGTAATTGAGATCACAGCAAAGCCATATGGGGTGCAAGTGATGATATAAGCGAATGATTCAGGCAGATAGGTCTTAAGATGGAGCCGGAAGGATCCCTAAAGTCTCCTTCTTGAGCTTCGGAAAGGAACTGAATAAAGATATTGTGGAAGAAAGAGATCTTATGATCCTTCAAACACCGAAGTCATATCTGACTTCAATATAAAAGACAGACCATCGAAAACGGCAACAGTAGATTGATTATTCTGTTTCAAATTTGCACTTATCGTAATTGAGATCACAGCAAAGCCATATCAAGTGCAAGTGATGATATAAGCAGATAGTTCAGGCAGATTTGAGATGAATCCAGAACCGAAACAGAGACGGATATAAATGGAAAGTGGGGTGAAAGAATCCCTGAAGCCTTCTTCTCGAGCTTCGGAAAAGAAAAAAACAAAGAAATTGTGGTAGAAAGAAATCTTATGATCCTTAAAACACCGAAATCATATCTGACTTCAATATAAAAAACAGAAAATTGGAAATGACAAAGTTACATTGATTATTCTGTTTCAACTCTGCTCTTATCGTAATTGAGATCACAGCAGATAGGGCGTGAGACGAATCCAAAACCGAAATAGGGACGGATATAAATTCAGAGTGTGGTGAAAGGATCCCAAAAGCCTTCTACTCGAGCTTCGGAAAGGAACAGAACAAAGGTATTGTGGTAGATATCATGATCCTTCAAACAACAAAGTCATATCTGACTTCAATATAAAAGACAGACGATCAAAAATTACAAAGTTAGATTGATTGATCTGTTTCATCTTCACTCCTATCGTGATTGAGATCACAGCGAAGCCGTATCGAATGCAAGTGATGATACATGACTATAGTTCAGGCAGATAGGTCTCGAGATGAAGCCAGAAATGAAATAGAGACGGATATAAATGGAAAACGTGGTGAAAGGATCCTTAAGGCCATCTACCCAAGCTATGGAAAGGAACTGAACAAAGCTATTGTGGTAGAAAGAGTTCTTATGATGCTTCAAACACCAAAGTCATATCTGACTTCAATATAAAGGACAGACAGTCGAAAATAACAAAATCAGATTGATTGTTCTGTTTCATCTCTACTTCTATCGTAATTGATATCACAGCAGAGCTATATCGAATGCAAGTTATGATACATGACTATAGGTCAGGCAGATAGGTCTCGAAATGAAGCCAGAACCGAAATAGAGACGAATATAAATGGGAAGTGTAGTGAAAGGATCCCTAAAGCCTTCTACTCGAGCTTCAGAGAGGAACTGAACGACGGTATCGTGGTAGAAAGAGATCTTACAAACCTTCAAACACCGAAGTCATATCTGAATTCAATATAAAAGACAGAAAATCGAAAATGACAAAGTTACATTGATTATTCTGTTCCGATGGGGCTTTCATCGTATTTGAGATCACAGCAGAGTCATATCGAGTGCAAGTGATGCTAGAAGCAGATATTTCAGGCAGATAGGTCTTGAGATGAATTCAGAACAGAGATAGAGACGGATTTAAAAGAAAGTGTGGTGAAATGATCCCTTAAGCCTTCTCCAAAGAGATCTCATGATCCTTTCAACGCATAAGTCATATCTGACTTCAATATGAAAGACAGACAATCGAAAATGATAAGGTTACATTTATTATTTTGTTTTTAATTTGCTCTTATCGTGATTGAGATCACAGCGAGGCCATATCGAAAGCAAGTGATGATACATGACTATAGTTCAGGCAGATAGGTCTTGAGATGAAGCCGGAAGGATCCCTGAAGTCTTCCTCTCGAGCTTCGGGAAGGAACTGAACAAAGGTTATTGTGGCAGAAAGAGATCTCATGATCCTTCAAACATCGAAGTCATATCCGACTTCAATATAAAGGACAGACAGTCGAAAATGACAAAATTAGATTGATTGTTCTGTTTCATCTTTACTCCTATCGTAATTGATATCACAGCGAAGCAATATCGAATGCAAGTGATGATACATGACTATAGGTCAGGCAGATAGGTCTCGAAATGAAGCCAGAACCGAAATAGAGACGAATATAAATGGAAAGTGTGGTGGATGGATCCCTGAAGCCCTCTTCTGGAGCTTCGGAAAGGAACTGAACGAAGTTATTGTGGTAGATAGAGATCTTACGAACCTTCAAACAACGAAGTCATATCTGAATTCAATATAAAAGACAGAAAATCTAAATTGAAAAAATTGGATTGATTACTCTGTTTTAACTTTTCTTATACCGTAATTGAGATCACAGCAAAGCCATATCGAGTGCAAGTGATGATATAAGCAGATAGTTCAGTCAGATAGGTCTCCAGATAGAACCAGAGCCGAAATAGAGACGGACATAAACGGAAAGTGTTGTGAAAGGATCCCTTGAGCCTCCCTCTCGAAATTCGGATAGGAACTCATCATAGATATTATGGTAAGAAGCGATCTTTTTATCTTTCAATCACCAAAATCAAGTCTGACTCCGATATAAAAGACAGACCATCGGAAACGACAACGGTAGATTGATAATTCTGTTTCAACTTTGCTTTAATCATAATTGAGATCACAGCAAAGCCATATCGGATGCAAGTGATGATATAAGCCTGAAGTTGAGGCAGATAGGTCTTGAGATGAATCCAGAACGGAAATAGAGACGGGCATAATTGGAAACTGTGGTGAAAGGATCTCTAAAGCCTTCTACTCGAGCTTCGGACAGGAACTGAACAAAGGTATCATGGTAGAAAGAGATCTTATGACCCTTCAAACACCGAAGTCATATCTGACATCAATATAAAAGACAGACAATAGGAAATGACAAAATCAAATTAATTTTTCTGTTTCATCTCTACTCCTATCGTAATTGATATCACAGCGAAGCTATATCGAATGCAAGTTATGATACATGACTATAGGTCAGGCAGATATGTCTCGAAATGAAGCCAGAACCGAAATAGAGACGAATATAAATGGAAAGTGTGGTCGAAGGATCCCTAAAGCCCTCTTTTCGAGCTTCGGAAGGGAACTGAACAAAGTTATTGTGGTAGAAGGGGATCTTACGAACCTTCCAACTCCGAAGTCATATCTGAATTCAATATTAAAGACAGGAAATCAAAAATGACAAAGTTACATTGATAATTCTGTTTCAACTGGGCTTTCATCGTATTTGAGATCACAGCAAAGCCTTATCGAGTGCAATTGATGCTAGAAGCAGATATTTCAGGCAGATAGGTCTTGAGATGAATCCAGAACCGAGATAGAGACGGATATAAATGAAAAGGGGGGTGAAAGGATCTCTTAAGCCTTCCCTAAAGAGATCTCATGATCCCTCCAACACAAAAGTCATATCTAACTTCAATATGAAAGACAGACAAGCGAAAATGACAAGGTTACATTTATTATTCTGTTTCTACTTTGCTCTTATCGTGATTGAGATCAATGCGAATCCATATCGAATGCAAGTGATGATACATGGCTATAGTTCAGGCAGATAAGTCTTGAGATGAAGCCGGAAGGATCCCTGGAGTCTTTCCCTCGAGCTTCGGAAAGGAACTGAACAAAGTTATTGTGGCAGAAAAAGATCTCATGATCCTTCAAACACCAAAGTCATATCTGACTCCGATATAGAAGACAGACAATCGAAAATGACGAAGTCGGATTAATTAATCTGTTTCAACTTTGCTCTTATCGTAATTGAGATCACAACAAAGCCATTTCGAGTGCAAGTGATGATATAAGCATAGTTCAGGCAGATAGGTCTTGAGATGAATCTCGAACCGAAATAGAGACGGATATAAATGGAAAGTATGGTGAAGGGATCCCTCAAACCTTCCACTCGAGCTTCGAAAAGGAACCGATTCAAGGTATTGTGGTAGAAAGAAACAGAGTCATCTGACTTCAATATGAAAGATAGACAGTCGAAAATGACAAAGTTAGATCGATTGATCTGTCTCATCTTTACTCTTATCGTTATTGGAATCACAGCGAAGCCATATCGAATGCAAGCGATGATACATGGCTATAGGTCAGGCAGATAGGTCTCGAAATGAAGCCAGAACCGAAATGGAGCCGGATATAAATGGAAAGTGTGGTGAAAGAATCCCTAAAGCCTTCTTCTCGAGCATCGGAAAGGAACAGAACAAAGGTATTAAGGTAGAAAGAGATCTTATAGCCCTTCAAACACCGAAGTCATATCTGACTTCAATATAAAAGACAGAAAATCGAAAATAACAAAGTTACATTGATTTTTCTGTTTCAACTGGGCTTTTATCGTAATTGATATCATAGCATAGCCATATCGAGTGCAAGTGATGATATAAGCAAATAGTTCAGGCAGATAGGCCTTGAGATGAATGCAGAACCGAAATAGAGACGGATATAAATGGAAAGTGTGGTGAAAGAATCCCTGAAGCCTCCTACTCGAGCTTCGGAAAGGAAATGCACAAAGATATTGTGGTAGAGAGAGATCTTGTGATCCTTCTAACACCAAAGTCATATCTGACTGATATAAAAGACAGACAATCGAAAATGAAAAGTTGGATTGATTACTCTGTTTCAATTAGACTCTTATCGTAATTGACATCACAACAAAACCATATGGAATGCAAGTGATGATATAAGCAGATAGCTCAGGCAGATAGGTCTTGAGATGAATCCAGAACCGAAATAATGACGAACATAAATGGAAAGTGTGGTGAAAAGATCCCTAAAGCCTTCTACTCGAGCTCCAGAGAGGAACTGAACGACGGTATCGTGGTAGAAAGAGATCTTACAAACCTTCAAACACCGAAGTCATATCTGAATTCAATATAAAAGACAGAAAATCGAAAATGACAAAGTTACATTGATTATTCTGTTCCGATGGGGCTTTCATCGTATTTGAGATCACAGCAGAGTCATATCGAGTGCAAGTGATGCTAGAAGCAGATATTTCAGGCAGATAGGTCTTGAGATGAATTCAGAACAGAGATAGAGACGGATATAAAGGAAAGTGTGGTGAAATGATCCCTTAAGCCTTCTCCAAAGAGATCTCATGATCCTTTCAACGCATAAGTCATATCTGACTTCAATATGAAAGACAGACAATCGAAAATGATAAGGTTACATTTATTATTTTGTTTTTAATTTGATCTTATCGTGATTGAGATCACAGCGAGGCCGTATCGAAAGCAAGTGATGATACATGACTATAGTTCAGGCAGATAGGTCTTGAGATGAAGCCGGAAGGATCCCTGAAGTCTTCCTCTCGAGCTTCGGGAAGGAACTGAACAAAGGTTATTGTGGCAGAAAGAGATCTCATGATCCTTCAAACATCGAAGTCATATCCGACTTCAATATAAAGGACAGACAGTCGAAAATGACAAAATTAGATTGATTGTTCTGTTTCATCTTTACTCCTATCGTAATTGATATCACAGCGGAGCAATATCGAATGCAAGTGATGATACATGACTATAGGTCAAGCAGATAGGTCTCGAAATGAAGCCAGAACCGAAATAGAGACGAATATAAATGGAAAGTGTGGTGGATGGATCCCTGAAGCCCTCTTCTGGAGCTTCGGAAAGGAACTGAACGAAGTTATTGTGGTAGATAGAGATCTTACGAACCTTCAAACAACGAAGTCATATCTGAATTCAATATGAAAGACAGAAAATCTAAATTGAAAAAAATGGATTGATTACTCTGTTTTAACTTTTCTCTTACCGTAATTGAGATCACAGCAAAGCCATATCGAGTGCAAGTGATGATATAAGCAGATAGTTCAGTCAGATAGGTCTCCAGATAGAACCAGAGCCGAAATAGAGACGGACATAAATGGAAAGTGTTGTGAAAGGATCCCTTGAGCCTCCCTCTCGAAATTCGGATAGGAACTCATCATAGATATTATGGTAAGGAGCGATCTTTTTATCTTTCAATCACCAAAATCAAGTCTGACTCCGATATAAAAGACAGACCATCGGAAACGACAACGGTAGATTGATAATTCTGTTTCAACTTTGCTTTAATCATAATTGAGATCACAGCAAAGCCATATCGGATGCAAGTGATGATATAAGCCTGTAGTTAAGGCAGATAGGTCTTGAGATGAATCCAGAACCGAAATAGAGACGGGCATAATTGGAAACTGTGGTGAAAGGATCCCTAAGGCCTTCTACTCGAGCTTCGGACAGGAACTGAACGAAGGTATCATGGTAGAAAGAGATCTTATGACCCTTCAAACACCGAAGTCATATCTGACATCAATATAAAAGACAGACAATGGGAAATGACAAAATCAAATTAATTTTTCTGTTTCATCTCTACTCCTATCGTAATTGATATCACAGCGAAGCTATATCGAATGCAAGTTATGATACATGACTATAGGTCAGGCAGATATGTCTCGAAATGAAGCCAGAACCGAAATAGAGACGAATATAAATGGAAAGTGTGGTCGAAGGATCCCTAAAGCCCTCTTTTCGAGCTTCGGAAGGGAACTGAACAAAGTTATTGTGGTAGAAGGGGATCTTACGAACCTTCCAACTCCGAAGTCATATCTGAATTCAATATTAAAGACAGGAAATCGAAAATGACAAAGTTACATTGATAATTCTGTTTCAACTGGGCTTTCATCGTATTTGAGATCACAGCAAAGCCTTATCGAGTGCAATTGATGCTAGAAGCAGATATTTCAGGCAGATAGGTCTTGAGATAAATCCAGAACCGAGATAGAGACGGATATAAATGAAAAGGGGGGTGAAAGGATCTCTTAAGCCTTCCCTAAAGAGATCTCATGATCCCTCCAACACAAAAGTCATATCTAACTTCAATATGAAAGACAGACAAGCGAAAATGACAAGGTTACATTTATTATTCTGTTTCTACTTTGCTCTTATCGTGATTGAGATCAATGCGAATCCATATCGAATGCAAGTGATGATACATGACTATAGTTCAGGCAGATAAGTCTTGAGATGAAGCCGGAAGGATCCCTGGAGTCTTTCCCTCGAGCTTCGGAAAGGAACTGAACAAAAGTATCGTGGTAGAAAGAGATGTTATGATCCTTCGAACAACGAAGTCGTATCTGGCTTCAATATAAAAAACAGACAATCGAAAATGACAAAGTAAGATTGATTATTCTGTTTCAACTTTGGTATTATCGTGATTGAAATCACAGCAAAGCCTCGAGTGCAAGCGATGATATAAGCAGATAGTTCAGGCAGATAGGATCTGAGATGAAACCAGAACCGAAATAGAGACGAATATAAATAGAAAGTGTTGTGAAGGGATCCCTGAAGCTTTCCACTCGAGCTTCGGGAAAAAACTGAACAGAGGTATTGTGGTAGAAAGAGATCTTATTATCCTTCTAACACCAAAGTCATATCTGACTTCAATATAAAAAACAGACAATCGAAAATGACAAAGTAGGATTGATTGATCTGTTTCAACTTTGCTACTTACGTGATTGAGATCACAGCAATGCCATATCGAGTGCAAGCGATGATATAAGCGGATAGTTCAGGCAGATAGGTCTTGAGATGAATCCAGAACCGAAATAGAGACGGATATAAATGGAAAGTCTGGTGAAAGGATCCCTAAAGCCTTCCACTCGAGCTTCGGAAAGGAACTGAACGAAGGTACTATGGTAGAAAGAGAAATAATGATCCTTCGAACACCAAAGTCAGATCTGACTTCAATATAAAAGACTGAAAATCGAAAATGACAAAGTTACATTGATTATTCTGTTTCAACTGGGCTTCGATCGTAATTGAGACCACAGCAAAGCCATATCGAGTGCAACTGATGATATAAGCAAATAGTTCAGGCAGATAGGACTTGGGATGGATCCAAAACCGAAATAGAGCATGATATAAATGGATAGTGTAGTGAAAGGATCCCTAAAGCCCCCTACTCGAGCTTCGAAAAGGAACTGAACAAAGGTATTGTGGTAGAAAGAGATCTTATGATCCTTCAAACACCAAAGTCATATCTGACTTCAATATAAAAGACAGACAGTCGAAAATGGCGAAGTTACATTGATTATTCTGAAAGAGATCCTATGATCTTTCAAACAACAGAGTCATATCTGACTTCAATATAAAAGATAGACAGTCGAAAATGACAAAGTTATATTGATTGATCTGATTCAACTCTGCTCTTATCGTAATTGAGATCACAGCAAAGCCATATCGAGTGCAAGCGATGATATAAGCAGATAGTTCAGGCAGATAGGTCTTGAGATGAATCCAGACCCGAAATAGAGACGGATATAAATGGAAAGTGTAGTGAAAAGATCCCTGATCCCTTCCACTCGAGCTTCGAAAAGGAAATGAACGAAGGTATTGTGGTAGAAAGAGATCTTATTATTCATCTGACACCAAAGTCATATCTGACTTCAATTCGAAAGACAGACAATCGAAAATGACAAAGTTGGATTGATTACTCTGTTTCAACTGGACTTTTATCGTAATTGAGATCACAACAAAGCCATATGGAATGCAAGTGATGATATAAGCAGATAGTTCAGGCAGATAGGTCTTGAGATGAATCCAGAACCGAAATAATGACGAACATAAATGGAAAGTGTTGTGGAAAGGTCCCTAAAGCCTTCTACTCAAGTCTCGGAGAGGAATTGAACAAAGGTATCGTGGTAGAAAGATATCTTATGATCCTTCAAACAACGAAGTCATATCTGACTTCAATATAAAAAACAAACAATCGAAAATGACAAAGTTACATTGATTATTCTGTTTCAACTTTGCTCTTATCGTAATTGAGATCACAGCAAAGCCATATCGAGTGCAAGCGATGATATAAGCAGATAGTTCAGGCAGATAGATTTTGAGATGGATCCAGAACCGAAATAGAGACGAATATAAATGGAAAGTGTGGTGAAAGAATCCCTAAAGCCTTCTTCTCGAGCATCGGAAAGGAACAGAACCAAGGTATTTTGGTAGAAAGAGATCTTATGGCCCTTCAAACATCGAAGTCATATCTGACTTCAATATAAAAAACAAAGTTACATTGATTATTCTGTTTCAACTGGGCTTTGATCGTAATCGAGATCACAGCATTGCCATATCGAGTGCAAGTGATGATATAAGCAAATAGTTCAGGCAGATAGGTCTTGAGATAAATACAGAACCGAAATAGAGACGGATATAAATGGAAAGTGTGGTGAAAGGATCCCTGAAGTCTCCTACTCGAGCTTCGGAAAGGAACTGCACAAAGGTATTGTGGTAGAAAGAGATCTTGTGATCCTTCAAACACCAAAGTCATATCTGACTTCAATATAAAAGACAGACAATCGAAAATGACAAAGTTAGATTGATTATTCTGTTTCAACTCTGCTCTTATCGTAATTGAGATCACAGCAAAGCCATATCGAGTGCAAGCGATGATATAAGCAGATAGTTCAGGCAGATAGGTCTTGAGATGAATCCAGACCCGAAATAGAGACGGATATAAATGGAAAGTGTGGTGAAAAGATCCCTAATCCCTTCCACTCAAGCTTCGGAAAGGAAATGAACGAAGGTATTGTGGTAGAAAGAGATCTTATTATCCATCTAACACCAAAGTCATATAATAATAATATATTTATTGCCATGGGTTTCCTATGAAACATCAGCAGCGTCAAATACAAAATTACAATTTACAAACACACATATAGGTATAAAAGTAAATACTTGAAATTGTCTCAAAATACAAGTAGAATGTAAAAAAATATATATATCATCACTTGAGTCCGTTAATTTGTGGCTGTTACGAAAATAAAAAAGTATGCATACACAACTCAAACGTTACACCTTACAGACATTGTAATATTCGTCAAGTGAGTATAGGGGATTCTCGATCAGGTATTCCTTCAAAGTTCGTTTGAAGATACTCATGGTATTGATTTCTTTGAAATGTGGAGGCAGTGCATTATATATTTTCATACAGTTATAGTACGAACCTGTCTCGAAAAGACTTGTTCTATGTAGTGGAACGCGAAGATCTTTACTTCCTCTTGTTACCAGATCGCAAATGTATTGATTATTTGCAGGGAATTTGTACAGGCATTTTTTGGCGAATATTGCAATATTATATATGTAGGAACAATGAACAGTCATAATTCCCAATTTAAAAAATAAATGTCTGCAAGAGGTATCATTTTTCAGGTTAAGCATAGTTCTTATGATTTTTTTCTGATAGATGAATATATCCTTAGATGTTGGTGCATGATACCAAAATATCACGCTATAATCAATCACCGAATGGACATAAGTGAAATAAAACATTTCAATATTGTTAATACTTATGTGATCCCTTAGGTATCTTATGACACAACAGGCTGATGTTAATTTACCCATTACTGCCTTTACCTGATCAGCCCAACGCAATTCTTTATCTATCATAACCCCTAAAAATTTTGAGGAAAATGTTTCATCCATTTCGGAACTGTCTATGTTGATATGAAGTGGGGCTTCCGTGCCGTTTCTGAAGTTTATATAATTGGTTTTATTATTATTTATCAAAAGATAGTTCTTTTCACACCACTCAACAACTTGAGACACTGTTACATTAGATGTTTCATTTAGAGTATAAATATCCCTCTCGACACAACAACTGAAATGTCGTCAGCGAACAGAAAGACTGAGCTGATGTCTATTTGGGGACATATGTCGTTGATAAATATCAAAAAAAGAATTGGACCGAGTATGGAGCCCTGAGGCACTCCTATGACAGTCTTAACTTTTTCGGAGTAGAGTACCGAAGATTTGAGATTATTTTTAGATGAGATACCATCTATTTGTGTTCGGTTACTGAGATAAGATTTTATTAAATCATAGGCTTTTCCTCTAACACCATAGCGCTCTAGTTTTAGCATTAGTAGCTCATGATTAATGAGGTCGAAAGCTTTCGTTAGGTCAAAATAAATACCAGTTACTTTATTGCCTTTATCAATTTGATCAATTATATAGTTGAGTGAATCATAGATCGCAGATTTGGTGGATCTATTTGGGAGGAAACCGTACTGATTCATCACAAATATGTCATTTTCAATAAAATACGACAATAACCTATTATAAATGATGCGTTCAATTATTTTTGAAAAAGCTGACAGGATAGAAATTGGTCTATAGTTTGATATTTCATTTTTTTTTGCCTTTTTGTAAACTGGCACAATTTTTGCAATTTTCAATGCATCAGGAAATATTCCATTAGAAAAGCATTCATTGATAATATCTGCTAGTGGATGACAAATTAGGATCCCTACACGTTTAAATACAACAGTCGGTATCTCATCAACACCAACTGAAAATTTCGGTGGTAGAGCCATTATAGTACGCCGCACTTCATCGGGGCAGGTTGGTTTCAGAAACATGGTGGTTTTATGATGATAGGGCCAATTTAGGTTTATTTGGTTGGAGGGAGTACCTGTATCTGTTTTATACCTTGATGTATCAAAGTGATCACTGAAGTGTTTTGCAATTTGCTGCGGATTCGTAACACATTCATCATCAATTTTTAGATTGAAACTCTCCAAATTGTTTTTTTGTTATCTGACTTCAATTCGAAAGACAGACAATCGAAAATGACAAAGTTGGATTGATTACTCTGTTTCAACTGGACTTTTATCGTAATTGAGATCACAACAAAGCCATATGGATTGCAAGTGATGATATAAGCAGATAGTTCAGGAAGCTAGGTCTTGAGATGAATACAGAACCGAAATAATGACGAACATAAATGGAAAGTGTTGTGAAAAGTTCCCTGAAGCCTTCTACTCAAGTCTCGGAGAGGAACTGAACAAAGGTATCGTGGTAGAAAGATATCTTATGATCCTTCAAACAACGAAGTCATATCTGACTTCAATATAAAAAACAGACAATCGAAAATGACAAAGTTACATTGATTATTCTGTTTCAACTTTGCTCTTATCGTAATTGAGATCACAGCAAAGCCATATCGAGTGCAAGCGATGATATAAGCAGATAGTTCAGGCAGATAGATTTTGAGATGGATCCAGAACCGAAATAGAGACGAATATAAATGGAAAGTGTGGTGAAAGAATCCCTAAAGCCTTCTTCTCGAGCATTGGAGAGGAACAGAACAAAGGTATTGTAGTAGAAAGAGATCTTATGGCCCTTCAAACATCGAAGTCATATCTGACTTCCATATAAAAAACAAAGTTACATTGATTATTCTGTTTCAACTGGGCTTTTATCGTAATTGAGATCACAGCATTGCCATATCGAGTGCAAGTGATGATATAAGCAAATAGTTCAGGCAGATAGGTCTTGAGATGAATACAGAACCGAAATAGAGACGGATATAAATGGAAAGTGTGGTGAAAGGATCCCTGAAGCCTCCTACTCAAGCTTCGGAAAGGAACTGCACAAAGGTATTGTGGTATAAAGAGATCTTGTGATCCTTCAAACACCAAAGTCATATCTGACTTCAATATAAAAGACAGACAATCGAAAATGACAAAGTTAGATTGATAATTCTGTTTCAACTCTGCTCTTATCGTAATTGAGATCACAGCAAAGCCATATCGAGTGCAAGCGATGATATAAGCAGATAGTTCAGGCAGATAGGTCTTGAGATGAATCCAGAACCGAAATAGAGACGGATATAAATGAAAAGTGTCATGAAAGGATCCCTAAAGCATTCCACTCGAGTTTCAGAAAGGAACTGAACAAAGGTATTGTGGTGGAAAGAGATCTTATGATCCTTCGAACACCGAAGTCATATCTGACTTTAATATGAGAAACAGACAATCGAAAATGACCAAGTTAGATTGATTATTCTGTTTCAACTCAGCTCTTATCGTAATTGAGATCACCTCAAATCCATATCGAGTGCAAGCGATGATACAAGCAGATAGTTCAGGCAGATAGGTCTTGAGATGAATCCAGAACCAAAGTAGAGACGGATATGAATGGAAAGTGTGGTGAAAGGATCCCTAAAGCCTTCCACTCGAGTTTCGGAAATGAACTGAACAAAAGTATTGTGTTAGAAAGATATCTTATGATCCTTCAAACACCAAAGTCATATCTGACTTCAATATAAAAGACAGAAAATCGAAAATGACAAAGTTACATTGATTATTCTGTTTCAACTTTGCTCTTATCGTAATTGAGATCACAGCAGAGCCATATCGAGTGCAAGTGATGATATAAGCAAATAATTCAGGCCGATGGGTCTTGAGATGAAATCAGAACCGAAATAGAGACGGATATAATGATAATAATAATGATAAATCGACTTTATTCATTCATGAAAAGGCGGAGTGTCAGCAGTTGCTGTTTTTCAACTCGACCCCAAAATGGAGTGTGTGGTGAAAGGATCCCTTAAGCCTCCTACTTGAGCTTCGGAAAGGCACTGAACAAAGATATTGTGCTAGAAAGAGATCTTATGATCCTTCAAACATCAAAGTCATATCTGACTTCAATATAAAAAACAGACAATCGAAAATGACAAAGTAGGATTGATTAATCTGTTTCAACTTTGCTCTCATCCTAATTGAGATCACAGCGAAGCCATATCGAATGCAAATGATGATACATGACTATAGTTCAGGCAGATAGGTCTTGAGATGGAGCTAGAACCGAAATAGAGACGGATATAAATGGAGAGTGTGGTGAAAGGATCCCTAAAGCCTCCCACTTGAGCTTCGGAAAGGCACTGAACAAAGATATTGTGGTAGAAAGAGATCTTATGATCCTTCAAACATCAAAGTCATATCTGACTTCAATATAAAAAACAGACAATCGAAAATGACAAAGTAGGATTGATTAATCTGTTTCAACTTTGCTCTCATCCTAATTGAGATCACAGCAAAGCCATTTCGAGTGCAAGTGATGAAATAAGCAGATAGTTCAGGCAGATAGGTCTTGAGATGAATCCAGAACCGAAATAGAGACGGATATAAATGGAAAGTGTGGTGAGAGGATCCCTAATCCCTTCCACGCGAGCTTCGGAAAGGAACTGAACGAAGGTATTGTGGTAGAAAGAGATCTTATTATCCATCTAACACCAAAGTCATATATGACTTCAATATAAAAGACAGACTGTCGAAAATGACAAAGTTGGATTGATTACTCTGTTTCAACTGGACTTTCATTGTAATTGAGATCACAACAAACCCATATGGAATGCAAGTGATAATATAAGCAGATAGTTCAGGCAGATACGTCTTGAGATGAATCCAGAACCGAAATAATGACGAACATAAATGGAAAGTGTGGTGGAAAGCTCCCTAAAGCCTTCTACTCGACCCTCGGAGAGGAACTGATCAAAGGTATCGTGGTAGAAAGATATCTTATGAACCTCCAAACAACGAAGTCATATCTGACTTCAATATAAAAAACCGACAATCGAAAATGAGAAAGTTACATCGATAACTATGTTTCAACTTTGCTCTTATCGTAATTGAGATCACAGCAGAGCCATATGGAGTGCAAGCGATGATATAAGCATATAGTTCAGGCAGATAGGTTTTGAGATGGATCCAGAACCGTAATAGAGACGAATATAAATGGAAAGTGTGGTGAAAGGATCCCTAAAGCCTCCCACTCGAGCTTCGGAAAGGAACTGAACGAAGGTATTGTGGTAGAAAGATATCTAATGATCCTTCAAACACCAAAGTCATATCTGACTTCAATATAAAAGACTGAAAATCGAAAATGACAAAGGTACATTTATGATTCTGTTTCAACTGGGCTTTCATCGTAATTGAGATCACAGCAGAACCATATCGAGTGCAAGTGATGATATAAGCAAATAGTTCAGGCAGATAGGACTTGGGATGAATCCAGAACCGAAATAGAGCCGGATATAAATGGAAAGTGTAGTGAAAGGATCCCTGAAGCCTCCTACTCGAGCTTCGAAAAGGAACTGAACAAAGGTTTTGTGGTAGAAAGAGATCTTATGATCCTTCAAACAGCAAAGTCATATCTGACAACAATATAAAAGACAGATAATCGAAAATGACAAAGTAGGATTGATTGATCTGTTTCAACTTTGCTCTCATCGTAATTGAGATCACAGCAGAGCCATTTAGAGTGCAAGTGATGATATAGAGACCTTATGATTCTTCAAACAACGAAGTCATATCTGACTTCAATATAACAAACAGACAATCGAAAATGACAAAGTTAGATTGATTATTCCGTTTCAACTTTGCTCTTATCGTAATTGAGATCACAGCGAAGCCATATCGAGTGCAAGCGATGATACAAGCAAATAGTTCAGGCAGATAGGACTTAGGATGAATCCAGAACCAAAATAGAGACGGATATAAATGGAAAGTGTGGTGAAAGGATCCCTAAATCCTTCCACTCGAGCTTCGGAAAGGAACTGAATAAGGGTATTGTGGTAGAAAAAGACCTTATCAACTTTCAATCATCAAAGTCATATCAGACTCAAATGTAGAAGACAGGCAATCGAAAACGACACGGTAGATTGATTATTCTGTTTCATCTTTACTATCATCGTAATTGAGATCAAAGCGAAGCCATATCAAATGCAAGTGATGACATATGACGATAGTTCAGGCAGATAGGTCTCAAGATGGAGCCAGAACCGACATAGAGACAGACATTATTGGAAAGTGTTGTGGAAGGATCCCTTGAGCCTTCTACTCAGTCTTCGGAAAAATCTCAACAACGGCATCGTGGTAAAAGTGGACCTTATTATCCTTCAATCATCAAAGTCATTTCAGATTCATATATGAAAGACACACAAGCGAAAGCGACAACGTTAGATCGATATTTTGAACTTGAATGATCCCAGAGTCAAAGCTTTCATTTTATCCGACAAAGAGTTATAAAGGCTCGCTATTTGGTAACTGAAACACCTTTTGGAAATCCCTTTTCTATGTACTAGTACGTTGGGACTGAGTCTATGCCTAGTGTGCAGGTTATGGACATTATGACGATAAGATATTTTTTGGATCAGATACTGTGGTTTTCGAAAAGTTATAATCTTGTGGAACAGACATAGAGTATGCAGCTTTCTCCGCTTCGACATATTCAGCCATTATATTTCTTTTAATTTATGTGAAATGTTTTGTTGCCTAGGCACGCCACAAATTGATCTCAGAGGAATTCTTGAGGACCTGTATTCTGCGTTGCTCAGTTGTGTCTATGCAAGCAAGGCCCGTAGACCGAATCAAAATAGTTCAGTCTCTAGAGGACTAATGAATCGCAAAGAATCGTTTGAAATTTTTTGTTGAGGATCTCCCGATTTCCATAAATTACTTTTAGATTACCGAATCCCAGTCTGATACAATTTGTGATGAGTTGTTTGAAACGTAAAGTGCTGTCTAGGATGATTCCCAAGTTTTTTGCGTACTCTGACGGTTTCACTGTATATCCATCAACATTAACTTCTATACCTGCCCCCACCTCAGAAAGATTTTTTTGTTTCCGAAACATAAAAGGGTAGTTCTATCTGCATTTATTGTCAAAGAACGATTTTCAGATATTTCCTCAATATCCGAGATGTCATCATTAACAATATTGATGGCTGTCCTGAAATCAGCTGGCTTGAAAGAATAGTGAAGCTGGGTATCGTCAGCATAAAAATGGACTTTAGTGGGGAATACTCAATAACATCCGATGATTCAACATGTCGAATGCTCTCGAGTAGTCTAGAAGCATCATTATAGTTATCATGTCCGAATCCGAAGCCCTCAGGATATCATCCGATATATGACGATAGTTCCGGCAAATAGGTCCTAAGATGGAGCCAGAACCGAAATAGAGACATACATTAATGAAAAGTGTTGTGGGAGGATCCCTTGAGCCTTCTACTCAGGCTTCGGAAAAAACTCACAAACGGCATTGTGGTACAAGGGGACCTTATTATCCTTCAATCATTAAAATCATTTCAGATTCATATATGAAAGACACACAAGCGAAAGCGACAAAGTTAGATTGATTATTCTGTTTCATTTTTTCTCTTATCATAATTGGGCTCACAGCGAAGCCATATCGATGATATATGACGATAGTTCCGGCAGATAGGTCTTAAGATGGAGCCAGAACCGAAATAGAGACAGACATTAATGGAAAGTGTTGTGGAAGGATCCCTAGAGCCTTCTACTCGGATTTCGGAAAGAGACTCGACAACAGCATTGTGGTAGAAAGAGACCTTATTATCCTTCAATCATCAAAGTCATATCTGACTTTGATATGAAAGACATACCATTCAAAACGACAACGGTGGATTTATTATTCTGTTTCATCTTCACTTTTATCGTAATTGAGATCACGGCAAAGACATATCGAATGCAAATAATGATATATGATGATATTTCAGGCAGTTGTGTCTCAAGATAGAGCCGAAGTTATATTAGACTCATGTATGAAAGAGACATTCGAAAACGGCAACAGTAGATTGAATATTCTGTTTCATCTTCACTCTTATTGTGATTGGGATCGCAGCAAAGCCAAATCGAAATAAACTCAACAACGATGTTGTAGTAGGAACAGACCTGATTATTCTTTATTCATCAAAGTCATATCAGTCTCGTATATAAAACACAGACAATCGAAAACGACCACGGTAGATGGTATCATCTTTACTCTTATCGTTAATCAGACCACAGCAAAGCCATATCGAATGGAAGTGATGATATATGACGATAGTTCAGGCAGATAGGTCTTGAGATGGAGCCAGAATCGAAAAAGAAATCTAATTGTCCTTCAATCATCAGAGTGTAGCGGAGCGCCCGGCTATAAGCGCCGCCACAGTTCGAGAATGAAAGGTTCGGGAGAGATTTGCACGAAAACCCGGAGAACGGCTTGGTTCCAACGAATATGAAATTTCATTATTCAGCACAACTACGAAAAATAGAAAACATGTAAAAATAACCGTGTATGTCTATCAACAAATCACAAAAAATATATATACGTACATACAAATATATAAATGAATAAAAGACGCAAAGGCATAAACAAAATCACCTACGAAAGCAGGTAAAACACCTTGGTGAAACAAACCCTCGAGCATTTCGGAGTTATAACGATAACAAAACTTGACACAAAGCCTGGATGAGATCTTCGAAAGTTGAAACGAAGTCCCTTGGCTCGGAGCATTCCCTTATCAGCCAGCGTTTTTCTAATAGAAGCAAGAAAAACGGTGAGCCCTCGATGTGCTAGGTTTGTGCGTATAAAGGGCGCTTCACCGAACTAATTTAAATCAAATGGGTGAATATGTTCATTTACAAGTTGCAACAAAATCGGGTGCTTCTCAAGATGGAAACCATACCGAGTAGGTTACGTTTTGCCACAACTGCCCCGGAAGTTCTTCGACCAGCCAATTAGGTTGAGGGAGGAGAACTTACAACAGTATTCGTGATGAACGGTCTTAGGTAGCTAGCATGAAAGTTACCGCGAACCTTACCTGAGTCTACATATTCCAAAGCGTACACGTGATCATCTACCAATCGCTTGATTCGAAATGGGCCCTCGAACAAAAGCATGAACTTTTTTGTCTGGGACGATGATACGGAAGATATTGGATTCGAACATAATAGGACCATATCATTTAAAGAGTATCTCTGATAAGGTCTTCCAGGATTGGCTGCTCCACGGCGCTTGGCCTTCGCGAGGAAACTTTCGCGAGCCAAAAATAATTTGACATGGGCATCGTACTGGACCCCATCAGATGGGGGACTGAATATCGAGGGAATGAAAAGGTCTGGTAACTGACCAAGCTGTAGTTCCATGGGAGTGAATCCTGTCGTTTCATGAACCACACTATTCAACAAACGTGTCAGCTTGGGTACTTCGCAGGCCCACCGGGTATGCTTTCCTCTGCAAAAAAACCCTGAACAATCTCGACAATTCCCTCATCCAACGCTCGGACGGGTTAGCTTGTGCATGCCGTACCGAAGAATGGATGACTTGGATATTTCTATATTTCAGTGTCTTATTTCCTAGTTCTGAAGTAAACTGTGTGCCATGGTCGGTCAATATACGCTTGGGCGTGGAAAACTTTGGAAAATAGTCTTTCAGAAGCCTATTTAGATTGGCTTCCGTAGTTGCACGCTTCAAGCTATACAAGGTAACATACTTAGTAAAAACATCTACCACTACACATAAATATGTCACACCACCAATAGAAGTGGGGAGTGGTCCAAAAAGGTCTAGGGCTACGAGGTCATTAGGCCCTTCAGGTATGATCGCTTTCTGCGGAGGATCAGGTAGCGCACAGTGCTTTGTAATCTAGCATGTCTCACACGAACGGAGCTCCCCTTTGATAAGACGGTGCATGTTCTTGAAGTAAACCTCTCTGCGCAACGCACACCATGTCTTATAGACTCCGAAATGACCGATTACCGAATGACACCAATGACTTGGGTTAACACAGCAATGCGGGATCAAATTGTGATTTTCGCATATATAACATATCGTTGAAGACTATGAAACGACGATGGTCGGAGTGCTCCGGAGAAGACAAATTCCGAATTATCCTGAGAAGGTCTTTATATTCTCGCTGTGCAGCCCCCAAATTTCTCAAGAGGTCTTGAAGGTGTCTTTGGATGTCTGGTGTATCATTTCTCTTTGTGCTACAAGCCATCACCCTGAAACATTTATCTTCCGGGGTTGGGAGACGGAACGGCGGATGCCTAGAGAGAATATCCGAAGCCACATTTTGTATACCTGGGATATACTCGATAGTGTAATCAAACTCCTGTAGGGCCAGCACCCAACGAGTTATTCTCGCAGAAAGGAGCCTACAGGACTGGAGGTAAGACAAAGCACGATGATCTGGAAGTACTATGAAAAGTTTACCAAGCAAGTATTCTCTCCAACGCCGCAAGGCTCAAACGACAGCCAAAGTTTCTTTTCCCGAAATTCTATAATTGCGCTCTCTATCAAGAAGAAGTCTACTGGCAAAAGAAACAATCTGTTTGTTGCCGTCCCTTTTTTGGAAGAGTTGGGCACCGAGGCCAAAATCACTGGCATCGGTTTGGACATAGAAAGTAGCTGAAAAGTCAGGATGGTATAATAAAATCTCAGAAAATATTACTTCTTTCAGTCGTCTGAAAGCGTTTTCCTGTGAAGTACCCCACCTCCACTTTGCCTTCTTTCTCAAAAGGGCAACTTATGGCTCCGAGATAGTGGCAAAAATAGGACAAAAGCTCCTGTCATATTTGTGAATCCCTATGCGAGCTTGGAGTTGTTTTATATTTTGAGGGGTAGGAAACTCAGAATTGGCCTGAACTCGTTCTGGATCACTCTGAATTCCATTTGAAGAGAGTATGTAGCCAACAAATTTCATCTCCTGTTGAAAAAATTTACACTTCTTCGAACGGATGGTAAATCCTGACTGGCCCAATTTTAACACAGTGAACTGATAACAACGCGTTCCGACCACAAACCCAGTATACTTTTTGGCTTCTTTGCGGAGCGGAATTTGCCAGTAGGAGTGAGTGAGGTCAATGCAGGACAAAAATCGAGCGCCACTGAGATCTCTGACCATCTCTCCTATTCTTTGTGGACGCTCTTATTCGGCAACCATGACTCGATTTAGACGCCGCGCATCCAAACATACACGTACACTTCCATCTCTTTTCACGGCGGTAACCAAAGGGCTACAAAAGGGTGTTGATGCTCTTTCTATAACTCCCCATATTTCCATTCGATCTAGTTCGCGTTGCACAGCCGCGCGATGAGAAACGGGTATAGGGTAAGGCTTGACCTGAAACGGAGTGGAATCTGTTAGCTGGATATCGTGATGATACTCGGTAACCCGACCCGGTGTGTCTGAAAAAGTTTTCGAGTGTTTTTGCAATAAATGCAAGAATTTATCTCTCAGAGTACCATCTAAATCACCATTTTGGAAAATAGATATCAAATCACAACTACTTTCCGAGGACTCTCGCCCTAAATGGCTCTCCATATTGGATGGAGATTTGTCCAGAGAAAGGAGACGTAGTCCTGATATGGGTGGGGATTTGAAATCATGATGATGATCAGTTTCCTGGAGAAAACCATTAAGAAACGCAGTCGGCACATCAAGGTGATTAATTTTTAGATTTAATTGAACACTTAAGGCTAACAATAACCTGAATGTGGAATACCTCAAAACTGGTGAAAATGTTTCATTAAAATCTATGCCCCTTTTCTGGGTAAAACCTTTGGCCACAAGCCTGGCCCTATAACGCACTTCACCTTCAATGTTGAATTTCTTTTCAAACACCCACTTATTTTTGACAATCTACTAGTTCCCAGGAGTCATTATCTTGAAACGATTTCAGTTCTTGTTGCATGGCACTTCGCCACTGATCTTTTTCAGATCCACTCATAGCATCACTGAGAGAAATTTGTTCATCTGACATTTCTACACACATGTTCGCACTCTGGAAGAAGTTAGGTTTGCGTCTAACACGTTTTTCTGGTAGATTGATGTCACTTCCCTCTGCTATTTTATTTTCTGCCTCTGGCGACAAAGTCAATGTGTCCAAAAATGTATGTCCATAGTCGCTTGCTGAATCATCAGGAACATACGTCTGTCTCATCATGTTGATTCTCTTCCTCTGAATCACTCTTGGAAACTTCCTCTGCAGACCTATCTGGCTGCCTGCTCTCTTCGATCACAATAGATGTTGATAAACTATCATCTGGTTTCTCCATGATGACTACATCTCTGGCTACAATAACCTTTTGCGATATAGGGTCATACAAGCGATATCCCTTGACATTCTCGGAGTATCCCACTAGGTACATTTTCTTCGCTTTCTTGTCCCATTTCCTTCGCTTCTCTTTGGGAATATGAACCATAGCTGGGCTGCCAAAGATTCGCATATGTTTCAAATCTGGCTTTCTACCCGTCCATATTTCAAAGGGAGTTTTATTGTCATCCAAGTCTGCTGCTGGTGATCGGTTTTTTATGTATACGGCTAGTTTCACAGCCTCAGCCCAAAGACTTTTCTTAAATTCGGCATCATAAAGAAGACATCACGCCTTCTCAACTATGGAACGGTTATATCTCTCACTAATTCCATTCTGTTCAGGAGTAAAACTGTTAGTTTTTTGATGAATTATGCCGCTATGCTTCAGAAAATTAGTCATTTCTGCCGAACAAAATTCTCCTCCATTGTCGGATCTTAGTATCTTAATTTTCTTCGACTGCTGATTTTCAACAAGCTCTTTGTATTGTTTGAAGTATGTGAAAGCTTCACTTTTAGATTTTAGAAAATAGACAGTGCACCATCGGCTGAAATCATCGACAAATAGCAAGTAATATTTTGCTTTTCCGAGTGTCATATTCTCCATTGGCCCACATAAATCTGTGTTGACCAGCTCTAGTGTATTTTGACTCTTACTAGTGCTTCTAGGAAATGGCAGTCGTGTCTGTTTGCCTTCACAGCACACTATACAGCTATTTTTACTACTTTCACTCTTATCATCAAAACTAACTCCTTCTGCTGCTCCATTCTTTAGTTCATTTAAATCACTTGCATTGATATGACCCAATCGCCTGTGCCAAATATTACTGGAACACTTTAGAGCCGCTGCTAAGGTTTGTTTCGTCTCTCTTACTATCAATCTGTATGCCCCATTTTCTAGGACTGCCTCACCAATACAATCATTCTGTAAGTTGTAAATTAGACAACCATGTTTATCAAACATCACTCAGTTGCCACTAGCAATTATTCTGCTCACTGATAGTAAGTTCGTGGTGAGGTTAGGTACACACAATACATTGGGTTCGTTCAGCCGTGCTCAACAGTTGAGTGATGTGTCAACTTGTTCGGCTGAACGGACCGCTGCACCATTGATCACTCTCAACCGTTGAGCAGCGGCTCAACACGTTTAGTGATTATTCTCAACGGTTGTGCACTGCTGAACGAAGCCAATGTTTACATCAATAGTAAATTCGTTGTCTCCAACACGTGTCGTAATCTACAGGTCTCCAGAGCATGAGACGGGCACGACAGTTTGATTCGCAACAATGATTTCCTTTATTTTGGGTTGATTACAATCATTCGATAATAAGTTCATGTTCGAAACTATATGTGTGCTTGCGCCGGAATCCAAGTGCCAGTCAGATTGACTGAATTCTTTCGTAAGAAAAACTGCACTAAATGCGTTTGTTTTTTTCCGCAACCTGACACTGATTTTTAAAGTGTCCAATCTGTTTACATTTGTAACATCGTATTATCTTCTTTCTCGACGCCATGTTTTGCCCGCTGTCAGTTGGCGTTCTGTTCGTTCCATACATTCCGTTCATTTCGGAATTGCCATGTTGTTGACCTTGGGGTTTCGCATTTCTGCCATCAATTTGTCTATGGAAAATTTTTGCGGCAAAAGCGCCTTCCGACTTAACCTCAAAATCTGCACTCATGTCCAATAATTTGGTTTTTATCGCGTCTGCACTGATGCTTATCCCCGAATGCTCGATAGCCATAATCATGGGGCTAAACTTCTCCGGTAGTCCAGCTAACATGAGCGACCCAATCCACTGGTCATTGATATCGAAGCCGGTACCATTTAGTTTTTGTGCGGTTTCAATGATCTGGCTGACATAGCTAGTCATTAACTCGCAGTTTTCAAGGCGTATGCTAATGAGAATTCTCAACAAGCTTATTCTTCGGGCATATCCAGAATCATCAAACATATTCTTCAAAATCTCCCACAAGTTGTATGTTGTTGTCGCTTGTTTGATGTGCACATAAAGAGAAGCATCAATCGTCAATATGAGCTTCGCTTTCGCCTTCAAATCTTCTGCAACCTGAGCCTCTGTAGCTGTAGACGGCAACGGTTGCTTGATGTTGTCCGCCATTCCCTCAAGCACGAGAACATTATCTGCCGCAAAACACCAGTCGTCATAATTTTCCCTTCCTTTCAATTTGGGGACGTTAACCAAATAGTTCGTAGACATATTTTACTTGAAATTCACTGTGAACTCAATTATTTCTCGCGAATACTGGGCCCATAACCTATTAAAACGCAGTTTGTAACTCATTCGAACAACGACTATTCATTTTCAGTGCTGCCAACATGTATATCAGACAACCAACATAGTTTCTCATATAATCCGTAAGTGGCGCTAGTATTTTGTTATTAATCAAGTATAAATAACAGTGTATTTCTATTCGAATAGTTTCGTACTACAGAATTTTCTGAAATTCGTGAACCACCCTGTATACAGGTTGTCATACAACACGGGATATTTGGCACACCCTGTACGTTGGGTACAAAAGAACTACCACTATTTACTCTGTTACTCAAATCCTGGGTGGAAAAATAGGAACACCCTGTACTTTTTCACATCCCATATGACCATAACAAGAAATGGAATCACTCTGTATATTTTGGTTTGTAAAATGGTTCAAATTAGTTTGAATTTGGTTATTTGTCTCTAAAATTCTGGTTTTTGATGAAACTAGGCCACACTGTACTGAAGATGGGTAACGACTGAAACCATTTGATGCGCTCTGTACTCGGTGATTTTGAAATTCAAAGCGCTGATTCTGATTGAAATTTCCTGATCTTGATGGATTAGCATCATCCTGTATACCAGGTCCGGAAAACTGTGTTTGATAATTAACATTTGGGATGCTATCTTGCGAAGAAACATGCTGTTTAATGATTTACATGGTTATTTTTATTCGACACATTAACCATATCAGTTGAAATCACCCCACCATGTAGATGGGGTGGCAATGCACTTTTATCAAAACAAACTTTTTCCTGGTAAGTCTTTTCACTACTGATTGGTACCGTTACACACGCTTCAGCAGGATTTTCTTGTTCAGTATTTTCAACAAATGAATTTCTGAATACCTGAGTGTCCATGGTGACAGGTGAAGAAGGGGAGGACATACGTGACGGTGGTGAAGTGGGTACCGGTGGGCACCCTGCAGCTGCTGGTGTAAGGACCTGAGTGTCCGAATTGCCGCAAATTCCCCTTTGTCTTCTTGGAATTGCCCCCGTAACCCCAAGGGGGGTTGGTACACCTACCGATGACTCTCGATTTACTCTGCTACGCGTCATAGGGGGTGAATTTTTGTTTTTTTCTTGGTTCCGTGGCGATCTTGTGAGAACCATTTGCCGCCTCTCCTGTATCTTCCAATCTGCCTCTCAATTGGTCGCCAAATATGTAGCGGAGCGCCTGGCTATTAGCGCCGCCACAGTTCGAGAATGAAAGGTTCGGGAGAGATTTGAACAAAAACCCGGAGAACGGCTTGGTTCCAATAAATATGAAGTTTTATTATTCAGCACATCTACGAAAAATAGAAAACATGTAAGAATAATCGTGTATGTCTATCAACAAATTACAAAAAATATATATACGTACATACAAATATATAAATAAATAAAAGACGCAAAGGCATGAACAAACTTGTGACGCTCTTTCTACGCTCCTGTCACTTTGGCGCCCTGGTCAAGATTCTTCTCGGGCGCCACCTTCAGTTTAGAATGGGAAGGACACTGCTCCGAGCAGCTTCAGTGGAGTAAGTTAATTCCAGGAGTCAAAAGATGTTGCTAATATAGATATAAAGTTTACGTCCTGGTAAATAGCTGCTAGGTTATTAATAATTCATTCAAAATACGGAAAGATGCAAAATTTTATTATCAACTCAAACCACAGACAATTCGGCAATTAGAAGGAAAGTTAAGCGAACAAAGCGGATAAAGCGGTGAGTAATCAAGCAAATTAATAAATAGTTAAGCAGGGAACCAGCAAGCTCTACGGTGTCGGTCAAAGCTCTATCTCCGGTGGTACGACCCAAACGGTCTAATAACTTTACAACTTCCCTGTTAAACTTAGTTTCGAATTATTCAACGGTGACGTGAATGCTAATTAATTATAGACGGCTACGGAGTACAAGCTTTCCTACACCTGGGTTTAACACCATCGAGTGTTAAAAAGCGTTCCTATAGGTATCTTGCTTCCAGGACCTGGGTGTAACACCACTGGGTACTGAAAACCAGAGTACCTGACAGAGCTCAAACAAGGGGGCGGTAAATGCAACTAATGAAGTTAATGCAACTAATGGAGTTAATGCAACTAATGAAGTTACCTTCAGTACAAGCTTTTCAACACCTAAGTTTACACCACTGAATGTGAAAAGCATTCCTCTGGGTATCTGGCTTCCAGCACCTGGGTGTAACACCACTGAGCACTGAAAACCAGACAACCCGACAAAGTTCAACAAGAGTATATAAATAAATGTAAGTCAAGTACAAACTTTCCAGCATCTAGGTTTACACCACCGAATGTGGAAAGTGTTCCTCGGTATATCTCGTTTCCAGCACCTGGGTGTAACACCACTGAGCACTGAAAACCAGAACACCCTAAAACAAACTCTTCAAAATATCGAAATATTAATTCGGACGGCAAACGAAACTAAGAAACAAGGTACTAAATTATAAATGAAACACTTGGTTGAAAATCTACCAAATTTATTACCACCTGTTTTACCCTTACACTCGGTTCCCTGAATGGCACACTCTAGGATGGATGTCGGCTGGACGGCTGGCTTCCATTTCAAATCGCTTGCACTGCCACTTCTTAACCGTGACTGCTAGCTGGCTTGAATTCCCGAAATATTCGATTTTTCAGCTTTCGTAGGCCTCCACTTCGGATACGATATGTAGGCGTAAATAGTTCTCTCGGAGCATTCCCTTACCGGCCAGCGTTTTTCTAATAGAAGCAAGAAAAACGGTGAGCCCTCGATGTGCGAGGTTTGTTCGAATATAGGGCGTTTCGCCGAACTAATTTGAATCGAATGGGTAAATATGTTCATTTACAAGTTGCAACAAAATCGGGTGCTTCTCATGATGGAAACCACACCGAGTAGGTTACGTTTTGCCACAAAGACATATCTGACTTGGATATGAAAGACAAACCATCGAAAACGACAACGCTAGATTGATTATTCTGTTTCACCTTCACTCTCATCGTAACTGAGATGACGGCAAAGCCATAACGGATGCAAATGATGATGTATGACGATACTTCAGGCAGCTGGGTCTTCAAGCTAGAGCCGAAGTCATATTAGACTCAAGTATGAAAGAGACAATCGAAAACGACAACAGTAGATTGGTTATACTGTTTCATCTCTACTTTTATCGTAATTGATATCACAGCAGAGCCATATGGTGTGCAAATGATGATATATGACGAAAGTTCAGGCGGATAGGTCTTGAAATGGAGCCAGAACTGAGATAGAGACAGACAATAATGGAAAGTTGGGTGGACGGATCCCTGAAGCCTTCTACACGGGCTTTGGAAATGAACTCAACAAAGGCCTTGTGATAGAAAGAGACCTTATCATCCTTCAATTATCAACGTCATATCAGACTCATATATATAGAAGACAGACAATCGAAAAAGAATAACGGTAGATTGATTATTCTGTTTCATCTTTACTCTTATCGTAATTGAGATCAATGCAAAGCCATATCAATTGCAAAAGATGATATTTGGCGATAGTTAAAGCAGATATGTCTTAAGATGGAGCTAGAACCGAAATAGAGACAAACATTAATGAAAAGTGTTGTGAAAGGATCCCTAAAGCCTTCTACACGGTCTTTGGAAATGAACTCAACAAAGGCCTTGTGATAGAAGGAGACCTTATTATCCTTCAATCATCAAAGTCATATCAGACTCATATATAGAAGACAGACAATCGAAAACGACTACGGTAGATTGAATATTTTGTTTCATCTCTACTCTTATCGTAATTGAGATCACAGCAAAGCCATATCGAATGCAAGTGATGATATATGATGATAGTTCAGGCAGATAGGTCTCGAGATGAAGCCAGAACCGAAATAGAGACGGATATAAATGGAAAGTGTGGTGAAAGTATCCCTAAAGCCTTCTACTCGAGCTCCAGAGAAGAACTGAACGACGGTATCGTGGTAGAAAGAAATCTTATGACCTTTCAAACACCGAAGTCATATCTGACTCCAATATGAAAGACAGACAATCGAGAATGACAAGTTAAATTGAATATTCTGCTTCAACCCTGCTTTCATCGCAATTGAGATCACAGCAAAGCCATATCGAATGCAAGTGATGATATATGACGATAGTTCAGGCAGATAGTTCTTGAGATGGAGCCAGAACCGAAGGAGGCACAAACGATTTTTCAGGCAGAAAGGTCTCAAGATGGAGTTGAAGTCATATTAGACTCATATATAACAGTGACAATCGAAAACGACAACGGTAGATTGAGTATTCTGTTTCAACATCACTCCTTCCGTAATTGAGATCACAACAAAACCACATCGAATGTAAATGATGATATATAACGATAGTTCAGGCAGATAGGTCTCAAGATGACGTCAGAACTGAGATAGAAACAGACAATAATGGAGAGTGTGGTGAACGGATTCCTGAAGCCTTCTACCGAAGCTTCGGAAAGAAACTCAACAAGGGTAATGTGGTAGTAAGAGACATCAATCATCAAAGTTATATCTCACTTCAATATAAAAGACACAATTGAAAACGACAATGGTAGATTGATTATTCCGTTACATCTTCACTCTTATAGTATTTGAGATCACGGCAGAGCCATATCGAATGCATGTGATGATATATGACGATTACTCAGGCAGATAGGTCTTCAGATGGAGCCAGAACCGGAATAGAGACAGACATTGATGGAGAGTATTGTGAAAGGATCCCTAGAGTCTTCTACTCGGTCATCAGTAAGAGACTCAACAACAGCATTGTGGTAGAGAGAGACCTTATTATCCTTCCATCATCAAAGTCATATCTGACTTTGATATGAAAGACAAACTTTCGGAAACAACAACGATAGATTGTTTATTCTGTTTCATCTTCACTCCTATCGAAATTGAGATCAAAGCAAAGCCATATCGATTGTAAGTGATGATATATGACGTTGGTTCAGGCAGATAGGTCTTAAGATGGAGCCAGAATCGAAATAAAGACAGACATTGATAGAAAGTATTGTGGAAGGATCTCTAGAGTCTCCTACTCGGCCTTCGGAGAGAAACTCAACAACGGCATTTTGGTAGAAAGAGACCCTATTATCCTTCAATCATCGAAGTAATATCCGACTTATATATGGAAGACAGACAATCAGAAACGACAACGGTAGATTGATTATTGTGTTTCATCTTTACTCTTATCGTAATTGAGATCAATGCAAAGCCATATCGAATGCAAGAGATGATATATGACGATAGTTCAGGCAGATAGGTCTTGAGAAGGAGCCAGAACTGAGATAAAGACAAACAATAATGGTAAGTGTGGTGAACTGACCTCTAAAGACTTCTACCCGAGCATCGAAAAGAAACTCAACAAAGGTATTGTGGAGGGAAGAAACCTCATTATCCTTCAACCATCAAAGTTATATCTGACTTTAAGACACTATCGAAAACGACAACGGTAGATTGTTTATTTCATTTCATCTTCACTCATATTATTTAATAGGGACAATCGAAAACAAAGACAGTACATTAATTATTCTGTTTCAATATCACTCTTATCGTAATTGAGACTACAGTCAAGCCATATTGAATGCAAATGATGAATATGACGATAGTTCAGGCAGATGGGTCTCGAAATAGAGCCAAAGTCATACTAGACACATGTATTGAAGAGACAATCGATAACGACATCGGTAGATTGATTATTCTGTTTCATCTTTAATCTTATTGTTATTGATATGAAAAACAAACCATCGGAAACGACAACGGTTGATTGATTATTCTGTTTCATATCCAATATTGTCGTAATTGAGATAAAGGCAAGCCATATCGAATGCAAGTGATGATATATGACGATGAATTGCTCTGATAGGTCTCAAGATGGAGCCAGAATCGAATTAGAGATAAACATTGAAGTGAAAGGTTTTGAAAGGATCCCTGAAGCGTTCCACTCGGGCATTGGAGAGGAACTCAACAAAGGCAATGCCGTAGAGAGAGTCCTTATTATCCTTCAATCATCAAAGTCATATCTGACTTTGTTATGAAAACAAACCGTCGAAAACGTTGACAGTAAATTGATTTTTCTGTTTCATCTCCACTCTTATCGAAATTTAGATCACAGCAAAGATATATCGAATGCAAGTGATGATATATGACGATAGTTCAGGCAGATAGGTCTTGAGATGGAGCCATAATCGAGATAGAGACAATCATGCATGAAAAGTGTTGTGAAAGGCTTCCTGAAGCCTTCCACTCGAGCTTTGGAAAAGAACTCAACAAAGGAATTGTGGTGGAAAGATTCCTTATCCTTCAGTCATCGAAGTCATATCAGAGTCATATATAAAAGACAGACAATCGGAAGCGACAAAGTTAGATTGATTATTCTGTTTCATCTCTACCCTTATCGTAATGGATATCAAGGCAAAGCCATATCGAATGCAAGTGATGATATATCACGATAGCTCAGACAGATAGTTCCTAAGATGGAGCTGAAACCGAAATAGAGAAAGACATTAATGGGAATTGCTGTGGAGGGATTCCTAGAGCCTTCTACCCGGGCTCTGGAAGAGAAATCAACAAAGGCATTGTGGTGGAAAAATTCCTTACTATCCTTCAATCATTGGAGTCATATCTGACTTTGTTATGAAAGACAAACCATCGAAAAAGACAACGGTAGATTGATTATTCTGTTTCTTCTCCACTTCCATCCTAATTGAGATCACAGCAGAGCAATATCGAATGCAAGTTATGATATATGACGTTAGTTCAGGCAGATATGTCCCAAGATGGAGCCAGAATCGAAATAGAGACAAACAATAATATAAAGTATTGTGAAAGGATCCCTAAAGCCTTCTACTCGGGCTTTGGAAAGGAAATCAACGAAGGCATTGTGGTGGAAAGATTCCTTATCATCCTTCAATCATCAAAGTCATTTCTGACTTTGTTACGAAAGACAAACCATCAAAAATGACAACGGTAGATTGATAATTCTGTTTCATCTCCACTCTCATTCTAATTGAGCTCACGGCAAAGCCATATCGAATGAAAGTGATGATATATGACGATAGTTCAGGCAAATAGGTCTTGAGATGGAGCCAGACGCGGAATAGAGACGAACATCGATGGAAAGTGTTGTGAAAGGCTCTCTGGAGCCTTCTACTCGTGTTTCGAAAAGGGACTCAACATAGTTATTGTGGTAGAAAGAGTGGATTTATTATTCTGTTTCATTTTCTCTCTTATCGTAATTGAGTTCACGGCAGAGCCATATCGAATGCAAGTGATGTTATATGACGATTGTTCAGGCATATAGGTCTTGAGATGGAGCCAGAATCGAAATAGGGACCTTCATTAATGGAAAGTGTTGTGAAAGGATCCCTTATGCCTTCCACTTGGGATTTGGGATGGAACTCAACGAAAGCATTATGGTAAATAGGGTCATTATTTTCCTTCAATCAACGAAGTCATATCTTACTTTGATATAAGAGACAAACCATAGAAAACGAGAACGGTAGATTGATCAATCTGTATCATCTCTACTCTTATCGTGATTGAGATCACCGCAAAGCCATATTGAATGCAAGTGATGACATTTAACGATAGTTCAGGCAGATAGGTCTAAAGATGTAGTCAGAACCGAAGGAAACACAGACATTAATGGAAAGTGAGGAAAAAGGATCCCTAAAGCTTTCTATTCGAGCTTCGGAAATGAATTCAACAAAGGTATTGTGGTAGAAAAAGATCTTATTATCCTTCAATCATCAAAGTTTTATCTGACTTCAAAATAAAAGACAGACAATCGAAAACGACAACGGTACTTTGATTATTCTGTTTCTTCTTTACTCTTATCGTAATTGAGATCATAGCAAAGCCATATCGAATGCAAATGATGATATATGACGATAGTTCAGGCAAATAAGTTTCAAGATAGAGCCAAAGTCATAATAGACTTATGTATAAAAGAGACCATAGAAAACGACAACGGTACATTGATTATTCTGTTTCATGGACAACTCGTATATAGCTGACAACTTCGTCGGTCAATTAAAATCGACGTTAAAATGTACATATTGCGGACACTGTCCTGTAACCTTCGAAATCTTTTGGGACCTGTCGCTACCTATTCGACAGAGAACCGGTCAACTCAAATTATCTCAGTGCATGGATTCTTTCACCAGAGAAGAGACGTTGGATAGGGATGAGAAGCCGAGTGTAAAGAAAGGCGGAAATGCACGAAGTCATTGTCGATCCACAAGTTCCCTCGGGTGTTGGTGATCCATCTGGAACATTTTTCTCCAACGGGGGGATTCAGAGGAAAATTGAATGTCACCATCGATTTCCTGTTGGAAGGTCTAGATATGAGCAATTACGCGGCAGGAAATGGAGCCCATTGCCTTACAAACTCTACGCGCTCTCCAGCCATAGCGGCACAACGAACAGCGGCCACTACACGGCTTACTGTCGACACCCTTACTCCGAAACGTGGTACGAATACAACGATTCCCATGTGTCACCGATCTGTTCAAAAGCTCTCGTGAATGGCGAGGCGTACGTTTTATTTCATGAACAAGAAAACACTTATGAACAGGAGGAAACGAAATTTTCCACTTGATATTATTTTATTTCATTTTCATTCATTTACCTTTCTTATTTCTTGTTATAATCACCATTTTAACTTGTGATTTCAAAACTAATTCAAAGCTAATAAAATAGGTTCAAGGTTATGTTTCTATGATTGTCACAGAAATTCCATCGAGCGTGTTCAACGAAAATATTTGAAATTCTTATCATTCAAAGTAGATAATGTCTATCCAGACAGGGGGATCTCGTATAATATTTTGGTTACCAGGTTTAATATCCCTACATTGAATATTAGAAGGAAGTGTGCATCGATCATTTTCCTCTTCAAACTGTTACGCAGCTATATCGATTGTACTGAATTGTTGGCACAGATGAACTTTCATGTTCCACAAGCCAATGTGAGAAAGAACGTACTCTTTTCCTGTAAGAGACCTCATACCAATCTGTACCTCAAAGCACCTCTTTATGTCAGCTGTACAAATTTTAATAAAATTTCTTGTGTATGTGATATCAATTTTTGTTCATCAAGACAACTCATAGATTTAGCAATTGCTCATTTAAACGATGAAACTTTATCATAGGCTCCTTTTGGTTTATTGGGTGTATAGTCCTAGATTGTCTTTTAGATTATATTTTCCGATTGTAAATTTATAATATAACTATTCATATTCTCAAATTATACCAACATTTATACACCAAATCACATAACAATGTGTTTGTATTCATTTCGATTTTAATTTATTCATTTATGTTTATTTTTATAATTCTCATTTTGACATCAATGCATTTTTTTCCTATCAATGGATTTACTGTTGGGCAAATAGAGCTATTATTATTCTCGTTAAAACAAATCTAGTCGGGTCCGTACTCCCCACTGCTCCGACCCAGTGGGCGAACGCGCTAGTATAATCAACCAATGACCACTCCCCGCACAGCGGGGTAAGTGGTCACTGGCTCCGAGAGTCGTGAGTCCTGAGCAGACGCAACGAACCGAGAATAACGGCCTTCTGCATGCGGCCGGCCAAGATCTCTGCCGCATTACGGCATGCCCGTATGATCTTGAGCTCCGAGAGTAGCGTTGGTCTGGAACCACCGAGAACACCTATAATCAGAACCACTAACTTGACAGAATAGTCCGGGTGGAGCTTGCGGAGTTCGTAAAGTAAATCCTGGTACTTTGTCCGTTTTTCCTCCTCATTTCGGACGATATTCGTTTCGGCAGAGGCCGAAAACTCTACTTATTATTATTATTATTATTTTGTTCAAACAAATCTAGTCGGGTCCACTGCTCCGACCCAGTTGGCGAACGCGCTAGTATAATTAACGAATGACCACTCCCCGCACCGCGGGGTAGGTGGTCTCTGGATCCGAGAATCGTAAGTCCTGGGCAGACGCAACGAACCAAGAATAACGGCCTTCTGCATGCGGCCGGCCAAGATCTCTGCCGCATTATGGCATGCCCGTATGATCTTGAGCTCCGAGAGTAGCGTTGGTCTGGAACTACCGAGAACACCTATAATCACTAACTTGACAGAATAGTCTGGGTGGAACATGCGGAGTTCGTAAAGTAAAACCTGTTACTTTGTCCGTTTTTTCTCCTCTTTTTGAACGATATTCGTTTCGGCAGGAGCCGAAAACTCAATAACGAATATCGTCTTACTTCGGTGGTCGAAGAGGACTATATCAGGCTTATTGGCTTGTATTTGCCTGAGGGCGAGGAATGAAAAGTTCCTAAAAATTCGACATCTTTCATTCTCCACTACGGACTCAAATTCCCCTGGAGCGTAAGGCAGCACCAGTATCCTGTCTATTTCATACGAGTGCCGAAGAAAATAGCATAGCACTCGTAAGGCTGCGTTATGGCAATGGATACAGGCCGAGACCGCATAAACTGCACAGGATGACAGCAAATGCATCAAAGTCACGGGCGCCTGTCGGCAGGCCCTGCATCTAGTATCAGGGACCTCTATACTCATCACGCGGCTTCGGTAGACTAGGGTGTTGAAGACACCATCTTGGCACGCCATGATGAACCCTTCAGTCTCCGACTTCAGCTCACCTGACCTGAGGAAGGCAAATGTCAGCTTAACAGGCAAGCCATGGTCCTCGATGTTCTTGAAGAAGACTCCATGCATGGGCTTGTCAGTATGTAGCTGCAGCATTTTAGCATTCTCTGCAGCTCTGGAGCTTTTGTCCGTGCAGGCTCCAACTCGGTGACAGAGAGTTGGTTTATCCGCTCGGTGTCGAAGACTATATCAAGTTCATCAGCAGCGCGCCTTGCTGCCTTGAATAAAAAGGCTCCGATTCCTGCATGTTCATGATCTCGGACCATGCAGTGTAGGGGATTCGAACTCCTGATGACTCTACAGGCTCCATCCAATACCATTCTGTTGTGAAGACACTACAAACTCAAAAGTCCACGGCCCCCTTGTTGTCGAAGGAGGTAAAACCGTGGAACGGACGATTTGGGATGCATGCTTCTGTGCATATGCATCATTTTGCGAGTGTTCACGTCAAGTTGCCGCAACTCTTCCTAAGTCCACTTGACTACTCCGAAGGAGTAGAGTAGAATCGGAATGGCAAGCATGTCAGTGGCAGAAACTTTGTTCTTGCCCGACAGCTCTGATGACCAGATCTGCCGTAGTATCTGCCTATACTTGCCACGGAGAGCATTTTTCACCGAGTCTACCTCTTGGGTGTGGCGTTGTTCCACACTCAAATAGGTGTATGTCTCTCCGGCATTCAAATGATGTAGAATGCTTCCGTCTACGAGTTGGGCATCCTCAGCGAAATCCTCGTATCGTCCTCTTTTGAGATGAACCAGTGCACATTTGTCAATCCCGAATTCCATACCGACAGCATGCGTGAACTCCTGCACCACCCTGAGGGACTGCTGTAGGTCCCTCTCTCCAGAAGCATAGAGCTTGAGGTCGTCCATATAGAAAAGATGGGTGACCTTATACCTCCGGTCTCCAGGGGTGCCGCAGTTACATCCCCGGATTTTCCTGAGCGCAACGGACAATGGCATTAGTGAGATGCAGAAAAGAAGAGGGCTGAGGGAATCTCCCTGAAAAACACCTCTTCTTATGATGACCGGCTCTGTTTGGATCCTGCTTTCAACTGATGTTATGGTAAAGTGGGTCCTCCAGAGCGGCATCAGTTGTTCGATGCATCTCACTATTTGATCGGGTACCGCAAGGCACTCGAGTAAGTACAACAACAACTCATGTGATGTTGTATCGAATGCCTTGCGATAGTCGATCCAGGCCATAGAAAGATTCCGCTTATACTGCACGGAGTCCTGCGTGATACATCTATCGATCAGCAGGTTCCCTTACAGCCCGCGGAACCCCTCTTCGACCCTTTTTGCACATATATCCGTTCGAACACCAGGTTAACTGCTTGGAGAGTACGCATATACAAGATGCGTGTAAACATCTTGTAACACGCATTCAAGCATGCTATCGGACTGTAATTCTTAGGATCCGACAAATCTCCGTTCTTCGGGATTAGCACGGTTCGCCCCCCGACAAACCATTCCGGAATCAGCTGCTCTCCATTTAGCCAAGAACTGAATATTCTGGCCAAATGGTGGTGGGTGCTCGATAACTTTTTCCACCACCAATAGTTATTGAGGCCATCAGGGCCTGGAGCAGCAAAGTTCTTCGAACCCTCAAGAGCTTTCCGAACTTCATCCGTGGTTATCGGTTGACGCAGTATTTCGTGCTCAGGCTGTTGAAGCCTTCTACAGGAAGCTTCAAACTGCGTCAGGGCTGGAGTGTCTCGGTTGAGTGGTTGCGGATGCTCGTAGATACCTTTCCAGAAGGATTCCACCCGATCAGCGGCCGGCGGATTATCCACAACACGCGGAGGCAATTGGAATAGGCGAGAGGGTTTCTCGCGGAACTGTTTGTTCTCTGAAAAAGCCCTCGCCCGCCTCACGAGTGACTTTTTTGCAGTCACCAGCATTCGTATCCTCTCGAGGCAATGCTGCTTGATGGTGAGCAGCACCCCTCGATTCAATGTGTGATGGGATCTCCGCAGTTTTGCAGCGATTCGCCACACTGCGTGCGTGAATGGTCTTTGAGCCGCTAAGTAGTCCATCACACATTGGATACGAGACGCGTGTTGTCTCGCCGACTTGATCTTAGCCTCCATCGTGTGTATTCGCTGTTCATGCTTCCTGGAGGGGTCGAAGGGTCTGTCACCCCCTTCTCTTCCAGAAAGAGCCTGAACAGAGTCATACACGGCACAGTTGATTTGCCCGAGGTCGGCCTCTTTTGTAAGGGCACTACGAACCTCTGCATCCACTCGGGCCAGTTGATCTGGCCTGAGGGGCTTCACTTTGTGAAGCATCCTCCGGGTCCCGATGTTCTGTGTTCTCAGTGCTTCCAGGCGCACCCTCTCCTCCACCAATCACACTGGCGGTATTTCTACCGCCTGCTCAACCGACCTCGGTGGGGCACGTACATAGCCACGGCCACGAAGATTTGATACATAATCCTTGAGATTTTGGGCGGAAAAGGCGGCATGCTCCGGGTGTGCCACGCACCACAGCGCATGCATTCTCGCCATGCCGGGCGGGCTCTCGTAGCACCGCATCAGGTCATCTCTCAGTTCGTCGGTCCACTCAAAACGTTGTCCGTGTCCATTGCCAGAGTCGTCATCGGTTTGGGCCCCTCCACCTTGCCCTTGACCCCTATCCGAATGGGGTCGGTTGTGGGGACCCTGTCCTCTAGTGACAGGAACCAGAGTTGGGGGCCTGCAAGGTGGTTAGCCCAGCAGGCCCACGGCCAGCACCAGAGAGAAAAAGCTTTTCTCTCCCGGATGCGCATCAGCTGCCGGTCCGACTTTGCATCCTAAGCTCGGGAAAGTGGTGGCGCTACTCACCAGAGACTGTTCAGATGTTGTTTAGTCTCCCCTGCTTATTATTATTATTATGTATTTGTCATCTAAACAAGTCTAGTCGGGTCCGTACTCCCCACTGCTCCGACCCAGTGATCAACCAATGACCACTCCCCGCACAGCGGGGTAAGTGGTCACTGGCTCCGAGAGTCGTGAACGACGAACCGAGAATAACGGCCTTCTGCACGCGGCCGGCCAAGATCTCTGCCGCATTACGGCATGCCCGTATGATCTTGAGCTCCGAGAGTAGCGTTGGTCTGGAACCACCGAGAACACCTATAATCAGAACCACTAACTTGACAGAATAGTCCGGGTGGAGCCTGCGGAGTTCGTGAAGTAAATCCTGATACTTTGTCCGTTTTTCCTCCTCTTTTCAGAATATATTCGTTCCGGCAGGGGCCGAAAACTCAATAACAAATATCGTCTTACTACGGTGGTCGAAGAGGACTTTATCAGGCTTATTGGCCTGTATTTGCCTGAGGGTGGGAAATGAAAAGTTCCAAAAGATTCGACACCTTTCTCGGGCGCCTGTCGGCAGGCCCTGCATCTAGTATCAGGAACCTCTATAAGCTCAGGAAAGTGGTGGCGCCACTCACCGAGACTGTTCAGATGTTGTTTAGTCTCCCCTGCTTATCTAAACAAGTATAGTCGGGTCCGTACTCCCCACTGCTCCGACCCAGTGGGCAGACGCGCTAGTATAATCAACCAATGACCACTCCCCGCACAGCGGGGTTAGTAGTCACTTGCTCCGACAGTCGTGAATCCTGAGCAGACGCAACGAACCGAGCATAACGGCCTTCTGCATGCGGCCGGCCAAGATCTCTGCCGCATTACGGCATGCCGGTATGATCTTGAGCTCCGAGAATAGCGTTGGTCTGGAACCACCGAGAACACCTATAATCAGAACCACTAACTTGACAGAATAGTCCGGGTGGAGCCTGCGGAGTTCGTAAAGTAAATCCTGATACTTTGTCCGTTTTTCCTCCTCTTTTCAGAATATATTCGTTTCGGCAGGGGCCGAAAACTCAATAATGAATATCGTCTCACTTCGGTGGTCGAAGAGGACTATATCAGGCTTACTGGCCTGTATATGACTGAGGGTGTGAAATGAAAAGTTCCAAAAAATTCGACACCTTTCATTCTCCACTACGGACTCGATATCCCCTGGAGCGTAAGGCAGTACCGGTGTCCTGTCTATTTCATACGAGTGCCGAAGAAAATAGTACAGCACTCGTGAGGCCGTGTTATGGCGATGGATATTGCCAAGACCGCATAAACTGCACAAGATGACAAATGCATCAAAGTCTCGGGCGCCTGTCGGCAGGCCCTGCATCTAGTATCAGGGACCTCTATACCCATCACGTGGCTTATTATTATTATTATCATTACTATTATGATATAGCATCAATGGTCGCCAACACTGTCATCAGAATAATTGACAGGTAACAGCTTCCCGCATGATGCAAAGATGAAGCGTTTTGCGCATGCGTAGACACGCCATCGTATGTAAAATGTGAATATTCTGAAGTGAATATTACGAATATATTAATTGGATTACTATTTGCATTGATATTGATTGAAAATTCTGAAATGAAATCGAAAATTCAAATACATGATAACTGGTTACATACCGGTCTATTCATTTCAGGCTTCAGACAGTTTAAACTACCAACTACCATTCGTTAATATTTATTCATAATTCG